>CM053573.1:83449426-83523729 GCA_028646485.1 Cryptoprocta ferox
GCCGCCGCCGCTGTTATGGCTGAGTTTCAAAGGAATTTTTTCACCAATAGTGAATCTTCCTTTATGGTAGTTGCCATTTGCCTTCAATCTTGACCCATAAAATGCCATAATCTGAATAAGCTCTTATGCTTGAAATTTGGCTTGGAGCTCCAACTGCATGTGCAGAGCCCTGGCTTTCAAAAATGTTTTTCCCATTAGAAAGTCAATTTATTCAACTGCTTAAGAGAAATCCCAATAATCAAATATCTGAACTTTTCTTTATGAAGAGAAAAAATGAGACTAAAAATTTTTCTCCTCTTAATTTTTCTGAGCTTATTTATAGAAAATTCAGAGGCACTTGCTCCCAAGTCCACAGTCCTAAGGAAGAAAACTTACGAAGTACTATCTAAAGAATTTTGAGTACCTTGCAAAAAAAAAAAAAAAAAGGTTTACTAAATATATATGCATGATTAGTGTGTCAACATGACTGAAACATTTTCAAATCCCTGGATGACAGGCATCACATTGAAATATGTGCAGAGAAGTTTTAGGGAATTATATCAAGATAAGCAATTTTTCAGATGTAAAGTGTGCTATTTAAAATGAAATATTGAAGGAATAGATGTGGCCAGATATTGAGTTTACAGAAAAATATTAATGAAGCCTCAATTCTCAACACTAAATATTAGAGAGGGAAGGACATGAAGAAAAACATGAGGAGATAGGTGCTTCTTTCTGGTAATGAGGGGAAGCTTAGGCTTAGTTTGAAGATTCTCACTTAATGAAAAAAGAAACATTTGCTCATTAGAAATGAGATACCTTACTGGTGGGTTAAGTTCAAATGTCAAGTTTAAAAAAAAAACACCCCACCAGAATTCATATTTCAGCTCCATAATTTTCTAATTCAAATAATCATTTATTATGAGGACCAACAGAATGGCTTCCTAACTGTCCTCTCTGCTATGGCAGGTATCTTCCCCTGATCACCCCTTTCAAGAAAAATCATTATACTGAATTTAGTATTCATTGTTACAATTTTATGCAGTTCTTGATAATTTTACTATAGCTATATGTATGCAATACAATATATTGCTTTGCTCTGTATGTTTTAAATTTTGATATGGAGCACCTGGGTGGCTCAGTTGGTTAAGCATCCTACTCTTGGTTTTGGCTCAGGTCATGGTCTCACAGTTGGTGAGATCAAGTTGCATGTCAGCCTGCTTAGGATTCTCTCTCTCTCTCTGCCCATCCCCTGCTCTCTCTCTCTCTCTCTCTCTCTCTCTCTGAAATAAATAAACTTAAAAGATTTTGATATAAATGCAGTTTGTGTTTTTGCTTAATATTATGTTTGTTAGATCTATATTGATCCATAAAAGTTTACCTGTCTTAATTTTCATTTTTCGCTGCCATATAAAATTTATTTTTATGAAGTTAACATAATAGATTCATTCCCTTCAATGATATTTTTATCAATAATGCTTCAATAATTATTCTTTTGCATATGTATTTTTGCAATCATTTTTCTAGATGTATAAGTTAAATCGCTGAGGAGTAGCATATTTGTGTCTTTAATTTATCTGGTATCACAAAATTCCTATCTAAGGAAGTAAAATTACCAATTTATCAAAAATAGGAGTTCACTCTTCACCCTTACTAAAATGTGGTATTGTCAGGTATTTTAATTTCTGTTAATTTGTTGTGGAAAAGACGTTATCTCAGTGTGATCTAACTGGAATCTCACTGATTATTAATAGATAATATACAGTCACCTGTTTATTGACTGGGTTATCTCCTCTGTACCTAGTCATATCATTTCCTTTGAACTGTTTTTCTTTTATTCACTGATTTTTAGGAATAATTTGAATTTTCTTCTCTTAGCTTCTAAGGTGTGTTTTTATGTATTTTATAATGTTTCTTGATGTAAATCCAATGTAAATCCTTATTGATCCATGTTTTCTTAATTTATTTCATTTTTAGTGCTTTCTTTGTCTTGTTTTAAAATATGACATATTTGGGGCACCTGTGTGACTCAGTCGGTTAACCACATGACTCGATATTGGCTCAGGTCATGATCTCACAGTTCGTGAGATCGAGCCCCACATCTGACTCTGCTCTGACACTGTGAAGCCCGCTTGGGATGGTCTCTCTCCCTCTCTCTCTGCCCCTCACCCACCTGTTCTCTCTCTCTCTCTCTCTCTCTCTCTCTCTCTCTGTCTCTCTCTCACTCAATAAATAAACATTGCAGTTTTTAATTTATTTTTTTTTTATATTTTAAATATTTCTTTCTTTTTGAGAAAGACAGAGACAGAGCATGAGTGAGGGAGGAGCAGAGAGAGGGAGACACAGAATCTGAAATAGGTTCCAGGCTCTGAGCTGTCAGCACAGAGCCCAATGTGGGGCTTGAACCCACAAACCATGAGGTCAGGATGTGAGCCAAAGTCAGAAACTTAACTGACTGAGCCACACAGGCGTCCCTAATGTTTTTTAATTTAAAACAAACAGTTTTATTTGAAAGATAAAAGGTTTTTAATCCCTTCTCATATGCTTTTAATCCAGCTCTTATAACATGTATGTGTATGTGTGTATGTGATGGAAGAATTCAAATATGTATTATGGAATCCCATTACAGTATTCCATAAGGATTTTTAAAAGAGTGAGTGAATCCTATGATTTCATTCTTATTAAGTTATTTGTAAATTAAATTATTTGTAAATGTGTCATTCTGGCCCTACTGGTAGGAAAATTACTCTTGTATTTCTACATTTTTAGTGTATCTGCTGATGGAGCAAGTACAATTTAGAAATGAAGTAAAATATAAATGTATTAGCTGTGAGTGAAATTTCTAACATCATGTTGGTAAATGGATGAATAATATCTCAATGAGAAAAATTCCTTCACCCAAAATATTTTCTCTATTAATATAACTTAATATGAAATGTAGAACCTTGCAATTTAGACCATTTTCTCTCTACCTTCTGATATCTTTTATACATTTGTATTTAACAGTCATGTATATTTGAAAGAAGTTAAGATAAAAAAATAGTGTCATTCACTAAGATATTTACCATTTCTGGTGATCTTCATTTGTCCCTCAAGATCTGGATTTCTCCCCAATTTCATACACTTTCAACCTAAAGAACTTCAAGCTTTCTTTTATTATAGGTCTACTAGTGACTAATTCTTTGTTCTCCCTTATGTAAAATGTGTTTATATCTCTTTCAGTCTTAATAGATATTTTTGCTGTGTAAAGAATTCCAGACTGACTTTTTTTTTTTTTTCCTTTTGTTTTCTGTCTTGGTAAGTTAGAGATATTTTTCACTGTCTTTGTTCTCCATGGTTTCTGATGCAAATTTTCTGGGTATGTTGTCTGTTATTCCATGTATGTATGTATGTATGTATGTATGGTTTCCTGACCTCAAGATTTTTTGCCTTATCTTTTGTTTGCTACTGGTATATATATATATATATACACACACACACCTGGCAGGGCATGTGTTGGGGCGTTTTTTATTCATTCTGCTTGGAATTTGCTGAGCATCTTGAATCTGTCTTTCATCAAATATGTGAACTTTTCAGCCAGTATTTCCTCAGATTTCTGTCCTCCATACTCTCCTTTTCTTCCTAGACTACAATTACACATATGTTAGATATTTTGATCTACTACAGATCTCTGTTATTTTTTTAATCTATTTTCTCTTTCTATTTTTTTTCAGATGATTTCTGTTGACATCTCTTCAAGTTCACTGAATTTTCTCTGTCATCTCCATTGTATTATTAAACTAGTGACATTTGAATGTCTAATAATGTATTTTTGCTTCAAAGATTTCCATTTGGCTGCTTTATGTATTCTATTTCTCTACTAATATTTCATATTATCTATTACAAGTATATTTTCTTCCATATCATTGAATACGTATTTATTATCACCTTTAAAGTCATTTTTTGACAATTCCAACTTCTTATCATCTCAGGGTTCAGCTCTTTTGACTCTCTTTTCCCTTGAAAATGAGTCAAATTTTGTTGGTTATCTGTAAGAGACGTAATTTGGATTGCATCTTAAACATTATAAATGTAATTCTGTGTAGCTCTAGATTCTGCTATATTTCTAGAAGACTATTGCTTTTTTAGGTTTTGAAGGCAATTAATTTGGTCAGATTCAAACTGCAAACTCTGATTCACCTGTGGTAGATGACGTCTCAAATCAAAGTTTAATTATTTTATATTTAGATGGTCTACTGGTAGCTTTCCCTAGATGGTAGCCTTCCTTATTCATTCATAGTTCAGGGATTAGCAAAAGACTGGGGCAGAGTTTATATGCACAAGTTAGAGATTCCCCTTTTCTGGATCCCTCTTTTCCATGATTCCATCATCATCTGGTTGTTGTTGTCATTCCCTGGTTCCTCCAGTCCCTAGTTCCACATAAATATGATGGTATTTCTATCAGAATATTAGAATTTTAGCCACTCCTCACTGAGTCAAGTCCATAGGAACATAAAACATATATAGTACTATTCCCTTTTCCCTAATGACAACTTCTTTTCAGAATCTGCCTGCCTTATTTCCTCCCCAAAGTCCTCAAGATGTTGTCTGCAGTATTTTGTTCAGAGTTTATAGTTGTTATTGGCAGAAATACTGTTTGAAGCTGTTTGGAGCTTATTCAGCCACTACACCAACTTTTTTCTATAGAATAATGAAGGACTAGCATGGAATGGATTTTTTTTAATGAAAAAATAAAAATTATTAATTCTTATGACTTATGCTCTCTAGACATAGTCATCATAGGAATTTATTCTAGAAAATCGTGACTTTTTCAACATATGTTTAGCACTTCCTCCTTAGGAATTGCCTTAAGACCCTGTGATACATTTTTTCAATTTTCTAAGAATTGGCATTTATTTGGGAGTAAATGAAAAAAAATAAGATGATTGCTATCGACTGAATTGTGTCCCCCTAAAATTCATATTGTGGTCCTAACCTCCAATATATATTGGAGGTTAGGACCACAATATATATATATTTGGAGATAGGACCTTAAAGAGGTAAATGAGGCCATAGGGTGAAGTCCTAATGCGATAGAACTAGTGATCATACAAAAGAGGAAGAGATACCAGAGCCCTCTCTCTTTCCCTGGGCACACACAGAGGAAAGACCATGTAAGGAGGTAGACATCCACAAGCCAGGAAGAGAGGACTCACCAGAAAGCAACCCTGCTAGAACCTTGATCTTGGATATCCATCCCCAGAACTGGGACAAAATAAATCTATTGCTTGAGCTACTCAGTCTGTGGTATTTTGTTATGGAATCCCAAGCACATTAATAGAATAACTTGTTTATTAATGTTTTGAGGACACAAATGCTGTAAGTATATAAAGCCATGAAAAAAAGAAACTTGGGAAAGGAGAAAGACGAGTTCAAAAGCAGTTTGTACAATAGTAAATGCTTAAAGTAATCAGAGTATCCTAATACAGCAACATTTAAGAGGAACAGTCTTCATGATGAACATCTGGGCTTTGGGGGAAGAAGCAGTTTCATGACATGATGTTAACAATGCATCTAAATGTGCACTTGTACATTATTTATCCTTTGAGTGACACTCTTTTAGACTACTCTAAAATGGCACATTGCAAATGTGTTTTAGACTGTAAAATGGTCAAAAAATGCAATTTGTAGCTCTCCAATTTTAGTTCTCAGCATGCTTTCAACATGTATGAGCTTTTCTTTTAAGCAGATATTTATTACCATGTTTAGGAACTGTTTGACCCCAGGTTGAAAAGATACTATTTATTTGGCCTAAATCTACAGAACAGTCATGAATCCACAAGAGAAGTTACTTATAGAGCTTAGGGGAGATAAGAAAATAATCACTCATTACTCTTCCATCTAGCATCTGTGACCCCAGTGGTAAGTGTTTGTATGTGTGCCTGTGTGCTTAAATTTGCTAAAGGAATAGGATGGTAAATCACCAACAATAACAGGAGGATCAATACTCTCTCTTGTCTCTTTTGTGAGATCTGGAGCATGGCCTGAATCTGTTAGATGGAATTAAACGGCTCAGGGTGTCAGGGAGGATGCCAACAAATAGACCTGCCATGCTGTCCATTAACAAAGCCCCAGATGACTGCCGTCACCATTGTAACCACTTTAAAAAGGGGACATTTGGGATCTGCCAGTTTGAAATGAAAGGTGGTCTAGTTATTCACAGTAGAAATTGTGTGCATTTCTAACCAATAAAGTGTACACTAATTCAGTGATAACATTGAATAAACTCCATGGAAAGGAGGAATCATTGTGTTTTACCATGATGGGGTAAATGACATTTGATGAAAAAAAAAAAAAAACAGATAGGGGTGGTTACTGTGAGACTCAAGAGCACAGCTCATGGCTTGCTTGAAAGTTTCCATCACATGCACACTCGTTCCTTTGCAAAGGCTAATGCCTCAGGCTTTCTGGGTTCTTTTGTCTTTGTACAACAACAACAGCACATCATGCATCTGGCCAATTGTGCAGTGGGATACCACAGGGAGGGTTTCCATCCCAGCACCAGCTGGTGATGATTTTATGGCTACCAGCATGAGGATTGATGGCTTTCATAAATTCACATCCAGCTAGTGTACCCACAGATGCTATTCTTATTCTTATCTTGAAACTTTACTAAATTTTAGCCTGAGAAATATCCTGCAGCAGTGAATTCTGAAAGCTGATTATGCATCACATAAAAAGTCTTTTTATCCATTTTCAATCTGCTGCCTTTTGAATTCCATCCAGCTTCTGCTTTTTCTCAAATTAAGGTGAATGGGAGTATGGTATATAATTAGGCTGTGTTATACTATTCACTATTTCATTCACCTTAATCTTATTATCTCTGCAGACATGCTAGGTCATTTCCAGAAACATTTGAACAAAAGATGTGGTTAATTTTAAATGAACTGAATATAACTAATAATACATTTGATTGAGATAAACTCTAAACTGAAAGAATTTGTCATAGGACTTTATTTTGTTATTAACATTGACAGGTGGCATGTAGGCATTTTACAGGCACAGTGCTGGGGCCAGAGTGTCTCTTTGTATTTGTGAAAAGCTGTAAAGACATGGGAAAATACTTATAGATTCTCTATTCACTTTGCATTAGTTAAAGGTGAATAATAGATTGTAAATTTTCATTCATGTGATTGTGAGCTTTCCAAAGGATGAACCGGTAGCATACCTTTGTAATAGATCAAAAACATGGAGTCAGCAAATTCTAATACTTGGCATTTCTAAAACAGAATGTTAGCAAGGAAACAAATGGTAGTATTTTAGTGAACGTAGTCTGCAAAAATACAGTAAATGCTTATACATTCCTGTAAAAGAAATCAGATACAGATTGTTCTTATGCTGAAAAATGAAAGGAATATTTTGTAGATAATAAGCATTGTATTTACTACATATCTTAAATACATATAATCTATGATTTAACATAATTCTTCTTACATTTATAACACTTTAGATCATACTCTTGTGAATAAGCCACACTGCAGATCTGTGGAGTCCCAGTGCCTGATTTCTGCACTGGTTTGCTCTTTTATCCAGCAATTTTGGGGCACTCTTAACCTCATTTATATTCTCTCTCTGTCTTCTCCTCTTGCCCATTTTCTTCTCTGGTATCAGCTACATTAAAGATTTCAGAAATCCATGCTCCAACTTTATCTTTTTCTTGTTAGGTTTGCTGATTTATCTGCTTTCCTATATGGACTCTGAACTGGCCAAATGTTCAGGTTGGTTTCTAGCTCAGAGCATATAGGAAGCTTCATAGCTAGGGAGCTCAACATCCCCTTGCCCTCAGTAATATGATTTTCACTCTTTTTTGGTTTCTGACTTTCTACTTGAGTACTTGACTGCCTATCCCATTTTATCCATCTGATCTTATTTTGCTTATATATCTGTGGCCCGTACCTGCCAGTTTTCTGATTTCCCTAAATCATGAGTGTGCTGACTCTTATTTTACTAGCAATATATGCCTGGGCTTTTCATTCCCTATCTAGTTTGTGATGCCCTGTCTCACCTAGACTCCAACTTCCCCCTACCATGCCTCATTACTTTAGCTGCAGCTTGGTTTTTCTAGGAACCATACTTATTTTTCTACCTTTCTTTTTTAAATTATTAAACATACATGGTTCTTGTGAAATAGCTGCAAATTACCCATAAAGTAATTCTGTTACTTTAACAGTATTCTGTTAATATTCTTTTTAAAAGATGTTTCTAAATAAAATTCTGATGAATATTCTTCTGTGTAAATATTGGCCTGCATTTCACATACTTTTCTTGGACTAAATCAAATTGAAACTATTGTGTTAAAGTATACAAACATTAGAGGCTTTTGAAATATATAGGTATATTATATAGTACAAATGGAGCAGAACTAGCACAGGAGGAGAGTTATTCCCATTAGGTAAATGGGAGTGCTTGTATATTTAGGGAAAGGGAGTAGATGGAGAACATGGGCTTCTTTATATGAGGCCATAGTATGGGAGAAACACAGTTTGTGCAAGTCCAAACTCAGACATGACCTTGAGATAAATATATGCATATCGCCCTATAGTGATACGTGCCACATGTGGCTATTCGCTTTTTGTTCTAGGATTCATGGTGGAATTTTCTCTCCTATATCTCATTTTTATCTGTACTATTTAGTCATATATATTTTCTCTTGTATTTCTTCAGATTGTATAATTTTAATTGGATAATCTTTGAATTCACTGACTCTTTCTTAAGAAATTGTCATTTTGCTATTAAGTACACCCCTAGAATTTTTTATATTAGATGCTGCATTTTTTTTATTTCTAGAATTTCATTTGCTTTTTGCATATATGTGTGTGTGTGTGTGTGTGCGCGTGCGTACACACACACACACACACACACACACACACACAATCTTTGTCCCTGTTTCTGGCACAGAGCTCCTAAAACTCTTGGAATTTTCTAAGTGATAGGGATTATAAAGGTGTCTTAATATTTATAACAAACCCCTTTCAAACACACCTCAGTTTATTTTAGTGAGGTGAGCTTTAGACTTAACCTGAGGATGGGCGCTGGTTGTCAGGAAAACCAAGCACATGATTAGAAGGTTAGAATTTTTAGTCCCATATCCCTGATTTCCTGGGAGAAGGGAGGGGCTGGAAGTTGAATCATCACAAATAGCCAATGATTTAACCAATCATGCCTATGTAAAGAAGCCTCCAAAAGAATGTGCTAGGGGAGTTACCACGTTGGTGAATACATGGAGATTTGGAGAGAGCGGTAGGTATATTTAGAGGTCATAAAAGCTTTTCCCTCTTTCCTGTACCTTGCCCTCTGCATCTCTTCCATTTGACTGTTCCTCAGTTAGATTCTTTTATAATAAAGTGATGGTCTAGTAAGTAAAATGTTTCTCTGAGTTCTGTGAAACACTCTAGTAAATTAATGTTACCTAAGGAGCAGGAGGTGATGGGGATGAGGGGCCACTGAAATCTTCCGAACTGTAGCTGGTGGGTCAGAAGCACAGGTGACAACCTGGACTTGTAACTGGCCTCTGAAGTCTTATAGGATTGAGCCCTTAAACTGTGGACTCTGATGCTCTCTCCAGGTAGATAGTATCAAAATTGAATTAAATTATAGGATATCCAACTGGGGTATCTGAGAATTGCTTGTATATGTGGGCAAATTCCTCCTCTCCAAATACTGGAATTAGGTGTCAGAACCCTTAGTTGCTTTTTATATTTCTCTTTTTTCCTTAATTTTTAAAAATGTTTATTTATTTTTGAGAGAGAGAGAGAGAGAGGGAGAGGGAGAGAGAGAGAGAGGGAAAGAGAAAGAGAAAGAGGAGGAGGGGCAGAGAGAGATGGAGACACAGAATCTGAAGAAAGTCCCAGGGGGACTCGAACTGGGGCTCGAACCCACAGACCACAAGATCATGACCTGAGCCGAAGCTGGGCACCCAGGTGCCCCTACTCTTTATATTTCTATTTCTATGTTGGGATTTATTTATTTATTTTACATTACAAGCATATTTTCCTTTACTTCATTGAGCATATTTAAAATATTTAACTGCTTTAAAACCTTTGGCAGTTCCAACATCTGCATTATCTTGAGGTTGGACTTTATTTTTTCTCTTGAAAATAGGTCATATTTTTTGTAGTTTTAACATACATAATTTTGGAATGTAACCTGGATATTATGAATCACATGTTGTAGATTTTGGATTCTGATATATTCCTATAAAAAGAAACTCGAAACTCTAAATTCATAGTTCAGGGTTTTTTTTTTTGTTTTTGTTTTTTTTTTTTTTTTTAAGTCTTAACTGGGCTGCTTGGAAGCTACCTTTCGAATGTACAGTTATAGGGTTAGCCAGAGATTTGAACAGAGTTATTTGAAGAATTTGGGACTCTCCCTTTGTTCTTTTCTTTCTAGGATTCTCTGCTTCATTTTCTAGTTCCTATGGATTTCCTATATTCAGTATTCTGGGCTTCATCCACCTTGCATGCCAACTGTAGCCTGCTCTCAGGCTAACAACTATTAAACAGTGGGAAACTTATCTCATGTTATTTCTTTTATGTGTTGACTGTCCTCTGATGTCTGGGCATTTTTGTTTTCTCTCTAGTCTCTTGAGTAGTTGTTTTCTGTATTCTGTCCAAAGTTCTCAGTTGTTATTTACAGCATCTTAGTTTGATAGGAACTATTTGAGCATTACCAAAAGTACAAGCTTTTTTCCTCCCATATTTTCCTCCCACATATGAGACATGTGCATGCATGTCTCATTCTCCTTCATTTGAAATTGAGGTCTAAGGCAGGTATATTACAAGTGGAGTGACTAGAGCAGTCAGATTTATGAACTGTCAAAGGAGAATATTCCTAGAGTGGCTGGGCTTTCCTTCTCACAAATAAGTCTAGCTGCTGGGGGTTAGACTGTTCATCCTCATCCAGACAGATTCTGCGAGGACATCAAAAATGGGTCAGGACATTGTTGTTAGAATTGTAAAGTAATTTCAAATCCCTCATGTCTGAAAATGGAGGTGGATTGAGAGATACCATAGGGAGAGCTGGAACTCTGTTTTCCAGAAGATAAGATTATTGATTAACTGTCAAGAAGTAAGGCAGAATGGTAGTTTCAGCTTATAACACTGTAGCCCAAGGTGTAGTCACTGAGGAACTTTATCAGAGTCATTTGGTATCATATGGAATATTTGTTTAAAAAGGAGCTTTCTGGCCCACCTCAGACGAGCTGAATAATAAGTTCTGCAGAAATGTATATTCATTAAAGTTTGAGAACCACTCCTTTGTATCAGTGGTTCTTAGGCCTGGCTGCACATTAGAGTCACCTGGAAAGCTTTTAAATCTTACAGATTTCAAGACTCATCCTCAGAGGTTCTCTAAATTGGTGTGGCTTGGGACACAGACATTGATATTCTAAGAGCTGCCTGCATGATTCTAATGTGCTGTCAGCATTGAAAAACACTGCTCTTTGTGAATAGTCTTTGCTTTTAGATGGTCAATAGTGACTTCTTCTAAGACTTTGAGGACAATGAGATAAAAGATGACATGAACTAGTAACTCTTCCAGGACATTTAGGCAGAAAATAAACCTATGAATTGGCACTAACTTCTAGATACTCTTTTGACATATCTGGAGGGATAAGACGATGCTATGAAGTCATTTTACAATGGTATTTCTGATTTGCAAATCCTAAATCAAGACTGAACAGGTTTCTTTATTATGAAGTTTGTGGACCCCAATTTGTAAATATCCCAGAGAGGGATATGGTACACCACTTTTCTCAAATTTAATTATGTGACCCTTTTTACTTGTGCAACATATAAACATCTTGCACAACCAAATCTGAGAAGCATTGTTCTAAGTGGCATTCATGTAGAACAAACATACTGGTTAATCAGAATTTAGAATAATATTATTTGCAATATAACTAGTAAGTTTTTTATTATCTGTGATTTTTTTTAACCTTGGAAGTTTCTGCATCAGAGGAAGGCAAATTATTTACTTATATAGCAACCTCACATTAGTATTCTTTCCCCCCGTTGGGTAAGGTAATGAGGGCAGATGTCACCTGCATGCGTAAAAGTGAGTTTTACACCATAGATGAGGAACTCCAAAAGTATAGCTTTTAGAGCTTATATAGGAGTTTCTCTCCCAGAGACAGGGAGAGAATTTTTTTCTCTCTAATGAAAAAAATTCTCTCTGGGAAGAGATGGATAAGATTCCTAGGCATTTATAACCACCATCTTTTAAAATGTAAACAAATGGCTCCATATTTTATTACTTGATGAAATGTAAACACAAAATGTTCAGGAAAATAAATCTTTAAATTTTTTCTAGATATTTCTATATTAGTGTTGCTATTCAATCATCCTTTAACACATTTTGCTAGCAGTCTTTGCTCAGAAAGCTCTGAGCAGGCAAAACCATGAAAGTATTAACATTTTCTTCATTATGCCATTTACTCTCAACTCAGAACATCCTCACTCATTCCAAGTATGTTCTTGATTCAACAAAATTTTCTAGTAGCTATGCTGGCAAAATGCTCCTTCCATGAGATGACAATCCAGATTAACTTCAGGACACACAGACTGACTTACAAAGCACCTTGTTACATGAGAAACATAACTAAAAACAGATTGTCAATTCTCTGAGTCCATTTGGGCTACTTTAACAAAATATCATTGACTGATTGCCTTATAAACAACAGCATTTCATTTCTCACAGTCTAGAGGCTGGATGTGGCCCTCTTTCTAGCTTCAGACTGCTGACTTCTCAGTTATGTCCTTACATGGCAGAAGGGGCAACGTAGCTTTCTTGGGCCTTTTTTATAAGGGTACTAATTTGGGATATAATCACCTCCCACCTCCTAATACCATCACATTGGACACTAAGTTTTAAACACACAAATATTGGGAAACAAATATTCAATTCTTAGCATCAACCATCGTGCCAAATGTTCACTTATGTCTGACTACGCTCATCAATCTTCCCTTTCTCTAAGATTTTAAGATTTTTCCCAGTCCTTTACCTAAGATATTAGAATTGCTGCATAGTCTTTATATAATGAGCTACAATGCTAATCAGTGATTAAAGTTACACCCAACCCACCATATAACCTTGTTATCTTAAGCTCAATATAATGTTTTTTTGTGACTGCCCTCATCAGTCAACCATGGATTTTCACTATATGTGGCACAGTAACACCACCTCCTCCCTTGATAAGAACAAGAATCCCAATTACAAATTTAAACTATATTATGGGCATATAGCTTCTCTGGACATCTGCCTTGCTATGAAGCTTTGAATGGAATGGAACTAAAGATATACCTGACAACCAAAATTAGACAACCACTTCAATTTCCTGAAAGTTTTGGAAGCTTTCTAAGATTCCACCTGTCATTAGAGATTCTCTCCTTGTATTCAGTTTAGGTGTGGGTAACTATAGACTCCTCAATCTAAGTAACTAGGAGTCTCTAGAATCTATTTTCTTGATGAACATAGGTATTTTATGCTACTAATTCAAAGATATTCTTGAAAACTGTAATTTGGAATGATAACTTACACGTTATCCTAACAGCACCATGATTTTTTCCCTTACTGTTTTTCACTTCTCAAGATTGCATACAGCATTATGGTTAATAGAAGGAGCTCTGACCTAAACTGCCTAGGTTCAAATACTAGGTCTGCAATTTTCTAGCAGTAGTAAGTATATTAGTAGGTATATTATTTATTTTTTAATGTTTTTATTTATTTGAGAGAGAGAGAGCGAGAGAGAGCGAGCGAGCACGAGCAGGGGAGGGGCAGAGAGAGAATCCCAAGCAGGCTCCAGGCTGCCAGCACAGAGCCTGATGCAGGGCTCGAACTCACAAACTATGAGATCATGACCTGAACCCAAATCAGAAGTTGGATGCTTAACCGACTAAGCCACCCAGTTGCCCCATTAGTAGGTATATTATTTAATCTCTTTGTTCTCAGCTTCCTCAGTAGTAAAATGAAGTTAACTATTACTTATACTAAAGAGCTGTTAGAGAATTAAGTGATGTAAGCATGTGAAGTGTTTAAAACAGACTTTACCCCTTAGTACTCCATAAATTTATTAACTATTACAATTCAGATTCTCTAAGTCTGGTTTGTTAATTTCATCTGCATATGTTGTGATTTTACCATTTTGAATCTGTGTCTATATCACTTCTTCCAGATAGGGTGAAATGGGCTACAACACAGGTATAGTTCACAAGCTTTAAGTGTAAATGGCAAATGCGTATCAGGCCTAATTCACCTTATGAAAGTTGGCTGAGGGGATGGTAGTAAAGGATAGGAGATGGGGTGGAGGTTGAACAAGCCAGTCAGTAAATAAGTCAGTAAGCAAGTCAGCAATAGATTTTTCCATGAAAAGAAATTAATAGGATTTAAACAATTTGAGTCATAAATCTCAAGTTAGGGCAAAGAGGTAACCTGGGACAAAAGGAAATCAGTTATGACCGTAGCTGTCAGACAAAAGACTGTGTTGATAAATGCCAACAGCTTGGAGTCTGCTATTTCTGCTGGCTCTGTCCTAATAGTATGGAAGACACTTTTGCCCCTAAATTTTCCTATAGGCGTTTCAAGGATTTAGAACCTGTTGGAAAGATAATTTAGCAGAGAGATCCTTGATAATATTTTCTCCCACAAGGAGAAAAGCATTCACAGGCCTATGTGCTTCCAGCTCACTTGTCTCCAGGGCACTTTGCATGCTGTGATCATGAGTGTCCGCTATACATGTATTCTGTAGCTGATATTCACCCTTTGCATTATTTTAAAAGCTTTACCCGTTTAATGCTACAAGTTCATTCTGGGACAATTCTCAATTTTATTGTAAAAGTTTATGTATGTATATATGCATGTATGTACTTAAAGCAATTTTAATTTTGAGTTGTCTTGGATCTTTTTTATTGAAGTATCATTAACATATAGTATTATATGAGTTTCACGTGTAAAATACAGTGATTCAGAAATTCTGTACATTACTCAGTGTTCGGCAGGATGGGTAGTCCCCTTTATCTAGTCCATCTAACCTTCTGCCCACTTCCTTTCTGGAAACAACCAGTTTGTTCTCTATATTTAAGAGCCTGTTTTTTGTCTTTTTTCTTTGTTTCTAAAATTCTGCATTTGAGTGACATCATAAAGTATTTGTCTTTCTCTGACTTATTTCACTTAGCACTGTAGCCTGTAGATCCATCCAATTTGTTGCAAATGGCAAGATCTCTTTTTTTGGCTTAGTAATATTCTACTATATATACATATATATATATATATATAGTATATATTCTTGTCATTTTGATTTTAGCCATTTTGACAGGTGTTAGGTGATATCTTATTGTGGTTCTGATGTGCATTTCCCTGAGGATTAGTGATGTTGAACATCCTTATGTGTCTGTTGGCCATTTGAATGGCTTCTTTTGAAAAATGTCTATCTAGGTCCTCTGCCCATTTTATAATCAGATTATAATCAGATTATTTTTTTCCCAGTTTTGAGTTATCTAAGTTCTTCATACATTTTAGATATTAACCCCTTCCTGGATTATATAATTTGCAAATATTTTGTACCATTAAGTAGTTTGCCTTTTTGTTTTGTTGATGGTTTTCTTTGCTATGCAAAAGCTTTTTATTTTGGTGTAGTCCCAATAGCTGAATTTTATTTTTATTTCCCTTACCTGAGGAGACATATCTAGAAAAAAGTCTATGGCTCATGTCAAAGAAATTAATGCCTATGTTTTCTTCTAGGAGTTTTATGGTTTTAGTCCCCAGATTTAGATTTTTAATCCATTTTGAGTTTATGTTTATGTATGATTTAAGAAGTGGTCTAGTCTTCCCACTGTATATTCTTTTCCCTATTGTATATTCTTACTGCCTTTGTCAAAGATTAATTAACCATATAAGCATGGGTTCATTCCTGGGCTCTCTGTTTTGTTCCATTGATGTATGTGTCTGCTTTTGTGCCAGTATCATGGTGTTTTCATTACTATGGCTTTTTAGTATATCTTGACATCTGGGATTGTGATGCCTTCAGCCTTGTTCTCCTTTCTCAAGATTGCTTTGGCCATTTAGGGTCTGTTGTGATTCCATACATATTTTAGTATTATTTTTTATTTCTTTGATAACTGTTGTTGGTATTTTAATAGGGATTCTATTAAATCTGTAAATTGATTTGAGTAGCATGTACATTTCAACAATATTGTTTCTTCCAATCCAGGGGCATGGAACATCTTTCCTTTGTGCCATCTTCAATTTATTTCATCAATGTTTTACAGTTTTTGGAGTGCAGGTCTTTCACCTCCTAGGTTAGGATTATTCCTAGGTGTTTTATTATTTTTGGTGTAATTGTAATGGTATTATATTTTCAATTTCTTTTTCTGCTACTTAATTGTTAGTGTACAGAAATGTAACAGCCTTCTGTACATTAATTTTGTATCCTGCAACATCACCGAATTTATTTATCAGTTCTAGCAGCATTTTGGTGGAGTCTTGAGAGTTTCTATATATGGTATGATGTCATCTGCAAATAGTGAAAGTTGATTTCTTCCTTACCAATTAGGATATCTTTTATTTCTTTTCTTGTCTGATTACTATGGCTAGAATGTCCAGTAGTATGTTGAATCAAAGTGGTGAGAATGGAATGTTTTGTTTCTGATCTTACATGAAAGCTCTCAATTTTTCACCACTGAGTATGATGTTAGTTGTGGGGTTTTCCATATATGGTCTTTATTATATTGAGATATGTTCCTTCTAAACCTACTTTGTTGAGAGTTTTATCAGGAATAGATGTTGAACTTTGTCAAATACTGGGTTTTTTGTTTGTTTGTTTGTTTGTTTGTTTTTTTTACTAATCTATTGAAATAATCATATGGTTTTTATCCTTTCTCCAGTTAATGCAATGTGTCATATTGATTGAGTACTGAATACTGAACCACCTTTTTATCCCTGGAATAAATCCCACCTGATTGTGGTGAATGATTTTTTTAATGTCTTGTTGGATTCAACTTCCTAGTATTTTGTTGAGGAGTTTTGCATCTATGTTTATCAGAGATATTGGCCTATAGTTTCCTTTTTGGTAGTATATTTATCTGGTTTTGGCATTAGGACCATGCTAACCTCATAGAATGAATTTGGAAGTTTTCCTTCCTCTTCTGTTTTTGGAAGAGTTTGAGAAGAATAGATATTAATTCTTTATATATTTGGTATAATTCACCTGTGAAGCCATCTGGTCTTAGACTTGTTCAGTGGTAGTATTTTTGTTATTGATTGAATTTCATTGCTAGTAATAGGTCTGTTCAAATTTTTTATTTCTCCATGATTTAGTTTTGGAGGGTTATGTTTGTAGGAATTTATCCATTTCTTCTAAGTTATCTACTTTGTTGATATACAAGTTTTCATAATATTCTCTTATAATCCTTTGTATTTCTAATGTTGGTTGTTATTTCTCCTCCTTCATATCTGACTTTATTTGTTTGAGTACTCTCCTTTTCTTGAGGAATCTGGATAAAGGGTTATCAATTTTATTTTAAGGATCCAGCTCCTGGTTTCATAGATCTGTTCTGTTTGTCATAATTGTTGTTGTTGTTGTTTGTTTTTTAGTCCCTATATCATTCACTTGTGCTCTAATCTTTATGATATCCTTTCTTATACTGGCTTTGGGTTTTGTTGTTCTTTATCTCCTTTAGGTATAAAGTTAGGTTGTTTATTTAAGATTTTTCTTGCTTCTCGAGAAAGGCATATATTGTTATAATCTTCTTAGAACAACTTTTGCTACATCCCAAAGATTTTGGACCATTGTGTTTTCATTTTCACTTGTTTCCATGTATTTTTTAATTTCCTCTTTGATTTTTGGGTTGACCCATTCATTGTCTTCCTTGTGAATTTTAGTTTCATATCATGTGGTAAGAAAAGATGCATAATATGATTTCACTCTTTTGGAATTTTTTGAGACTTCTATTCTTGCCTAACATGTGATCTATTCTGGAGAATGTTCCCTGTACATTTGAAAAGAATGTGTATTCTGCTATTTGGGATGGAACGTTCTGAATATGTATTAGGTCCATCTGGTACAATATGTCATTCAAAGCCACTATTTTCTTGTTGATTTTCTGTCTGAATGACCTAATCATTGATGTAAGTAGGGTGTTAAAGTCCCCTACTATTATTATATTACTATTAAAATCCCTTTAACTATTATTGTATGATTGTCAATTTCATCCTTTATGTCAGCTAATAGTTGCTTTATGTATTTAGAAGCATTCATGTTGGGTGCATAAATATTTACAACTGTTATATCCTCTTGTTGGACTGTTCTTATCATTAGGTAGTGTCCTTCTTTGTCTCGTTACAGTCTTTGTATGAAAGTCTATTTTATCTGATATAAGTATTATTACCACAGCTTTCCTTTTGCTTCCCTTTGCATGGTAAGGATTTTTCCCTCCCTTCACTTTCATTTTGCATGTGTCTTTAGATCTTAAGTGAGTCTGTGGCAAGCAGCTTCCAGAAGGATCCTGCTTTTTTATCTATTCAGTCACCCTAATGCCTTTGATTGGAGCTTTAGTCCATTTACATTTAAAGTAATTATTGATAGGTATGCACTTATTGTCATTTTGTTACTTGTTCTATGGTTATTTTTGTAGTTCTTTTCTGTTACTTTATTCTTCTCTTTTTTCCCTTGTGGTTTGGCAACTTTGTTTGCTGACATGCTTGGATTTCTTTCTCTTCATTTTTTGTGTATCTATGTTTTTGATTTGTGGTTACCATTAGGTTCATATGTAACATTTTGTGCATATAGAAGTCTATATTTAAAGTTGATGGTCATTTACATATGAATCCCTTCTAAAAGCACTAAAGTTTTACTCCTCCATCTCTACTTTTATGTATACGATGTCATACTTACACCTTTCTTTTCCGTAACTCTTGACTGATTTTTGTAGATATAACTGATTTCACTACTTTTGTGCTTTAACCTCTGTACTAGTTTTATAAGTGACTATTTTACTACTTTGATTATGTTTCTATTTATCTGTGAATTTTTTTCCCTTCATAATTTTCTTACTCCTGATTATGGCCTTTACTTTCCACTCCAAGATTTCCCTTTAACATTTCTTATAAGACTGGTTTAGTGGTTATGAACTTCTTTACCCTTTCTTTGTTTGGTAAACATTTTATATCTTCTGTTCTGAATGACAGCCTTCCCGGGAAGAGTATTATCAGTTGCATGGCAACCCCCCCTCCCCGCCCCATTCAGCACTTTGAATATATCAAGCCATTCAGTTCTGGCCTGCAAAGTTTCTGCTAAAAAATTATCTGAGAGACTTATGTGGTTTTCCTTGCATGTATCTGTTTTGTTTTCTCTTTCTGCTCTTAAAGTTCTATCATTACTTTTTGCCATTTTAATTATGTCTCTTGGTGTGGACCTCCTTGAGTTAATTTGTTGGGGGCTCTCTGTGCCTCCTGAATCTGGATGCCTGTTTTCTTCCCCAGAATAGGTAAGTTTTCAGCTATTATTTCTTCAAATAAATATTTCTGTCCTCTTGTCTTTTTCTTTCCCTTCTGGGATCCTTATTATAATGCAAATGTTATGACTGATTATGTTGCTGAGTTCCCTTAACCATTTTTTTTATTATTCTTTTTTTTTCTGTTCAGCTTTGTTGCTTTCCATCATTCTGTCTTTCAGTTCACTAATATGTTTTTCTGCTTCCTGTAGTCTACTATTTATTGTCTCTAGTGTTTCTTAATTTTTAATTATTGAGTTCTTCATCTCTGATTAGTTCTTTTTCATATTTTCTCTTTGTTGAAGGTCAGAGATCCTCCACTCTTCTCAAGGCCAGGGAGTATCTTTATGACATTCATTTGAACGTTGCCCATTTCTGTTTCATTTAGCTCTTTTGTTGTGGTTTTGTCATGTTCTCTCATTTAGGACATGTTTCTCTATCTCCTCACTTTGTATAACTCTGTTTGTTCCTATATGTTAGGAAAGTCAGTTATGTGTCCTGATCTTAAAAGTAGTGGTCTTATGAATGAGATGTCCTATCGTCCCCAGTTGTGCAATGTCTGTTGTTCACCAGAATGAGGTACTTCATGGGTGTCTCCCAAGTAGGTTGTGTGTGTCCTGCTGTTGTAGTTGAGCTTCCTTTGCCTTCAGCCCAGTTGGCTGCAGTGACCCACTTTGCCTGTTGTGGGTGCACTGGGCAGGGTTTGGTCCCTGCAGCCAACTGGACTGAAGGCAAACGAAGCTCAGTTTGCCCTATAGTTGGGCAATGTCACACCAAATGTTTGCCCTTAACCCATCTCAAGGGATTGTAGTCACACCAACTTTCAAGGCACTCTGCGTGCCTTGTCTTCTGAGAGGCTTTGTGTGGTGGGCTCTTTCAGGTGCTTGGACCCGGTCTGGGACTGATCAGCAGGGCACTCTGCGTACTGCCAGTTAAAGGTTCTGTTGCTGGGACTATAGGCACTTGGTATGTGTGGTTACCTTCCCCTTTCCCAGGGGCAGGAATCACTTTGGAGTGGCTCAGGTCCCTGGTGGAGTTGTTTGCAGGGTTAGTGGAGACAGGAGCTGCTTTGGAGGTTCGCCTTCCAAGTGGGTCAGAATGGATGGGGCACATCCATGGGAGAGCATGGAGGTGGGGCATAAAATGCTGTGAAGATTGGTGGAGAATATTCTTGCTGGTTACTGCAAGTGTCCAGCTATTTAAGATGGGGTGGTGGAGGGTGGCACAGAGAGATGGTTGCCTCCAGCATTTCTGTTCTTGGAGAAGTCTCCTGAAATTTCCTACCCTCCAGTGCACATTCTGAGATTAGTAAATAAGCCGCCTTCAGTACACCCCAGATGCTTTCCAAACTGCCACCTCTTTGCTGCATCTCAGCCAGGTTATTTATTAGGTGGGCTCTTTAAGGAAAGGCACTCAGTTTTCTATGACTCTCTCAGAGCCAAGCCCCCTGATTTTTAAAGTACCCAAGTTAAGCCCTGATGATTATAAATACTCATGGTTAAGCCTCATTGGTTTTCAACGCCAAGTGTTCCCAGTGCAGGTCCCCCGTGCCTGGAGTGCGTGGTGTGGGATCTGATCCTCCCACTTCTCTGTCCTTGCGGTATCCCTCCCATTTGTGGTCGGTCTCGCCAGGGGTTTGGTTCCCAACTGTGTTACTTTCCCTCCTACACTGTTTGATGTGGCCTTCTCTCTACAGTTAACTCAGGAAAGTCTGTTCTGCCAGTCTTCAAGTTGCTTTCTGGGTTAGTTGCACTGATGTAGCTGTTATCTCAGTGTGTCCATGGGACAAGGTGAGCTCAGGGTCCTCCTACTCTGCTATCTTCTCTGGGAGTTCCTAGTTGCCTTTGATCTTGATCAATTTGGGGCCTTTCTCTTCATGGCTAGAACTCTTTCTGTGTTTTAAAAGCTTTTTTATCCATGACAGTCTCACTTTTATTGATAAGCCATGCAAAGCTGATCCATTTATTTATTTAGGTTTATTTTTATCTGTCATTTTGTCCTGCATTCTGGTATTTCTAATTCATGTGCCACATATATGTTGGGTCTACAATACATACGCCTGGAAATAATCTCCAAGTTTTCTGTATACTTTTCACTGTTTATGTTATCCCCTTTTTGGTAATGTAGTGTACCAACTTAAATTGCTATTCAGTTGCCTAATTTAATTAGTCCATTTTCCTCAAGTGAGAAGGTCACTAGACACATAGTAGGAATTTATTGACTTTACAAAAAGAGTTTACAATGCACTAGTATTCTATTTAATAGCTATTATAAGCTATCTTTAGGCTTTATATATAGTTAATGATATAAATAAGAGTTAAGAAACTTCTAACATTCACAATAAAGCTCAAATGATATAAATTAGAGTTAAAAATTGTATTTTGAGCAGTAGTAAGCAGAGCATTCATTAACTAGATGTAATTCCGATAAGGAATGAGCCATAGCTGCTATGGAGATGACCAAAGACATGACAGGAATATTTGATATCCCTATAATGAAGAAATCCCAGATTGTTGTGTGCTGACAAAAAGCTACATAGAACTGCAGCTGCTATCTTAAAGCTAGAGCTGAGAAAAGACTCTTACCTCTGATGTAGGCCACTGACACATGCTGTGCATATTTCCAAAGCCCAGCCACAGGTGACCCAGCTGGTTCCTAAGAGGCATTAAATTTAAATGTCAGACTGATTAGCAACTGTATGTGTAGAAATCCATGTACTCTGTTTGTGTGCATGTGTGAGTATGCCTATGAGCATGTGTGTGTCTCAGGGGAAAAGGGCATGGAAGAGATTATAGTACAGCTGACCAAAGAAGCTGTATTTTCCATGACTGCTTTCATTTGAGGGATGGGGCTTTATAGCCACACCCTCTAATAGATCTGGCTTGGTAATTTGTTGTATACAATTTTTCTGTATCAGTTTAAACTCTGTGTCCCAAAACATTTGTGCTTGCATCCTCTGGCTCTAAATAAATCTCCTATTTTCATACCTCCACCACAGCAGTTGGCCAACTGATACTTCAGAATAGCATTAGATGGCCAAATAAGTAGCACCATCTGCTGCAATTTAGAGAAATCCTCAGTGGTGCTGTGACAGCTGTCTGGTTCTGAGTCCTGAACACCAGAATTCATTTGTCAGAGAGGACACATATCCAGTGCTAGAATGGCCATTTTATATAAAAGGAATGATTTTTTTTTTCTAGCAATGCAGTACCCTATTTTTATGGAGGTCAGACTTCTGGAAACCATTGTCTCTTCTTCAAAATATAGTCCCAAATGTGAATGTTAACAAAATAGTCCCTCTGAACTATTAGATTTAAAGCCCAAACTCTCAAGCCATGCTTTAATGTATGAAAAGTCATTACACCCTCCCTAAGTGCCTAATTACATTTATTTAATACAGAGTCCTTAATAAGCTTGATTATCTGGTTTGTGAGCAGAGTATCATAGAAGCTACAAGCTAGAATTAGACATGGTAGGGTTATAAGTGACTCAAAGTCAATAATTAGAAGTGAAGAATCTGGTGGATTACTAGGTAGAAAATATAAAAATCCAGACCGTGATTTTATACATGTTACAATGACATACTTGTGCATTCATTCATTTAATCAATATCTATTTACTATGACTCAGGCACTTTTCTAAATACTGAAGTACATAGAAGAGTTAGTAAGGTAAGATTCTTGCACTTAAAGAATCTGAAGTCTAGTCAGATGGGCTACCTTATTAATAATGCAAGATGGGTTGCATAAATACCATTAGAGGAACAGATAATATAACATGAGAATTCAAACTATATTGAGATTACTTCAACCACAGGAAGGATTCATTTAGGCATGGCATTTAAAATTGACTTTGAATAAGTGTGCATAATTTGAATATACAGATAGAAACAGTATGACACTTTATGAAAATAAAAGTGTGAGAAAACCTGGATGTCCAAAAACTATCAGAAATAGAAGACTACCAAGGTACTGAAAGCTCTGTGAGGCAGAGGTTGTGTTTGTCCTGTTTATTGCTGGGTCCCTAGTAAAAGGACTGGCATGTAGTAAGTTCTTGATATTGTTGGAATAAATGCAAGAATGAATGCAAGTATGAATGAGTAGCTCAGTTATATTTACATAAAATGTCTAGCATTAGATGAATAACTAAAGAGGACAAGACCAGAAGAAAATGTATAAATGTAACCACCACTATAATCAAGATATAGAACATTTTCTCACCCCACACACCAAATAAATAAATAAATAAATAAATAAATAAATAAATAAATAAATAAAAAGTATTTCCATATGCCTCTTTAGAGTCAGTTCTCTCCATCTACCCTTGGCTCCCACCAGCCACGGATCTGTTTTCATTATCAATTAGATTCCTCTTTTTAAGATAAGAATGTGTTTATACATATATTAGAAACACATATAGGTGACCTATTTTGGGGAGTGAACACTCATGGACCTTGAAAGGTTTCTAATTAATAGGTTCAAGAAACATTTGACAAGGTAAAGAATTTCACTAGAGAGGAATTTATTTTTAAAGAGAATAAAATGAAAATTCTAAAAATGAAAACTAAATAATTGAAATTTAGAGCTAAAGATGGATTTTGATGGCAGATTAAATCATAAGAAGAAAGGATTAATGAGTAGGAAAATGGGTCAGTAGAAGATATTGATGATAAAATGGAAAGAAAAGAGAAGGAAAAATATTAAAAACAAGGTTAATATGTGAGAAATGGTAAAAAGTTTTGAGATTTTGTTTATGCTTTAAGACATGGAGATTTGTTTGGTCATTCCTTTACACCATGGCTATTCCCCTCAGAAGCCTTCCACTGGTTAGTGGAATGCCCCCAAGCTTGTGGGGGAGTAGTAGCTCTAGGATTCTTTCCAACATTAAAAAAAATTAGAGCCAGATGTTGAAGGTAGAACTGAGAATAGAGTACAAATAAACCTTTTCAAGAAAATCAGGTCAAATGAGTAATATTTAAATATTTTTGAGAGAGAGAGAGAGAGTGTGTGAGCAGAGGAGGGGCAGAGTGATAGGGAGAGAGAGGATCTGAAGCAGGCTCTGTGCTGACAGCAGAACCCAATGCAGGGTTCAAACTGACAAACTATGAGATTATGACCTGAGCCAAAGTGAGACACCCAACTAACTGAGCCACCCAGGCACCCTGTATGTATATTTTTAGTTAATATTTAATCAACTTAATGAAAGTGTATTTTACATTTTTTAAAAATGCACCCATTTTAAAATATAAGGCAATGTGTTTGACAAATGTTTAGAACATTTCCACCATCCCAAAAAGTGATTTCCACATATTTGAGAATTTTTCAGATTCCTTTTTAAAAATTTGTTGATTTTCATAGTAGTCAGATTTCTGTGTGACTGTGTATACACAGTCACATATTCTGTGTAAATTCAATAATTTTAAAATGTATTGAGAATAAGTTTATGACATCATATTGTCTAAGTATCGTTTTGAATACACTTGAAAAAGACTACGTATTCTGCTATTATTGGGTGAAATGTTCTATAAATGTCCCTTAGCTCAGTGGGTGGATAGTGCTGTTCAAACCATCTATATCCTCATCGATATACTGCCTACTTGTTTTATTGAGAAGAGTGTTGAAATTCCATAGTATAACTCTACAGCTGTCTGTTTTTCTTTTAAACTGTTAAGTATTTGTTTCACAAATTTTGGAGCTTCTGTGTTAAGTACATGCCATTTAGGAGTTTTGTTCTTTTTTTTAATTTAAAAAAGTATTTTTAAAATTTTATTTAAATCCAAGTGAGTTAACATATAGTGTAATAATGATTTCAGTAGAATTTAGTGATTTATCACTTATATACAACACCCAGTGATCTCCAAAACAAGTGCTCTTTAATGCCCATCACCCATTTAGCCCATCCCCCCACTCCCCTCCCCTCCAGCAACCCTGTTTGTTCTCTGTATTTAAGAGTCTATAGTTTGCCTCTCTCTCTGTTTTTACCTTATGTTTCCTTCCCTTACCCTATGTTCATTTGTTTTGTTTCTTAAATTCTAAACATGAGTGAAATCATATAATGTTTTTCTCTGACTTATTTTGCTTGGCAGAATCCATTCTAGTTCCATTCATGTTGTTGCAAATGTGCAAATGCCAAGGTATCATTATTTTTGATCACCAAGTAAGATTCCATTATATATTATACCACATCTTTTTTAGCCACTCATCAGTCGATGGACATTTGGGCTCTTTCCATAAATTTGGCTATTGTTGAAAGTGCTGCTATAAATACTGGGGTGCATGTGCCCCTTTGAATCAGCAGTTTTGTATCCTTTGGATAAATACCTAGTTGTGCACCTGCTGAATCATAGGGTAGCTTGATTTTTAATATTTTGAGAAACCTCCATATTGTTTCCCAGAGTGGCTGTACCAGTTCACATTCCCACCAACAGTGCAAAAGGGCTCCCTTTTCTCCACATCCTTGCCAACATCTGTTGCTTCCCAAGTTGTTAATTTTAGCCATTCTGACAGGTGGGAGGTGGTATCTCACTGTGGTTTTGACTTGTATTTTCCTGGTGATAAGTGATGTTGAGTGTTTTTTCATCTGTTAGCCATATGGATGTCTTCTTTGCGAAAGTGTTCATGTTTTTGCCCATTTCTTCCCTGGATCATTTGTTTTTTGGGGTGTTGATTGATAAGTTCTTTATAGATTTTGGATACCAACCCTTTGTCCGATATGTCATTTGTAAATATCTTCTCCCATTCTGTTGGTTGCCTTGCAGTTTTGCTGATTGTTTCCTTTGCTGTACAGAAGCTTTTTATCTTGATGAAGTCTAGTTCATTTTTGCTTTTGTTTCCCTTGCCTCTGGAGACATGTCTAGTAAGAAGTTGCTGCATTGGAAGCCAAATGGGTTGCTGCCTGTTTTTTCTAGGATTTTGATGATTTCCTATCTTATGTTTAAATCGTTCATCCATTTTGAGTTTATTTTTGTGTATGGTGTAAGAAAGTGGTCCAGGTACATTTTTCTGCAAGTCGCTGTCCAGTTTTCCCAGCACCATTTGCTGAAGGGACTTTTTTCCATTGGGTATTCTTTCTTACTTTGTCAAAGATTAGTTGGTCATATGTTTGTGGGTCCATTTCTGGATTCTCTATTCATTCCATTGATCTCTGTGTCTGTTTTTGTGCCAGTACCATACTGTCTTGATGATTACCCTTTGTAATATAGCTTGAAGTCAGGAATTGTGATGCTTTCAGCTTTGGTTTTCTTTTTCAACATTACTTTGTCTATTCAGGGTCTTTTCTGTTTCCATACATAAATTTTTTATTCTTAATGAATTGACCCTCTTATTATTAAGCCTTATTCTTTATGAATGGGCAAATTCCTTGTCCTGAAGTCTACTTTTGTGATATTCAGTAGCCACTACCAATTTATTATGATTAGTAAAATGTATATAATTTTTCATCCTTGTAATTTAAAAATATGTGGTCTATTTTTAAAATGCATTTCTTATAAACAGAATATAGGTGGATGTTGCCTTTTTATTAGTCTAATAATCCCTTTTATTTGGAGTTACATAGAATGTTTCTTTTTTTATCTGGATGTGTTTAAGTCTAAAATCATTCCATTGTCTTAGATTTGTTGCTTCTGTTTTTCATTTTTCTCCTTTTCTTGTCTTGTTTTCCTGATTATTTTTAATTATTTAGTTTTAAGTCCTTTCTTGACTTATAAGCTATATATATATGCTCTTTAGTGGTTGCTCCAAGATTTACAATATACAATTTTAATATATTATCTATAGTCTAATATTATTACAGTGCTTCACATATATGAATCTTAGAAAAATGTACCTTCATTTCCCCCTCCTTTTCTTTGTCCTATCATTGCCATTATGTTTTACCTCCATATATGTTACAGTTCATTGTTAATAAGTCTTATGGCCTCAAATCTAAGGAAATTTTAAAGTGAGAAAAAATTATATTTTTGCCTATTTTGAACATTTTTTACAGTCTATTAATTTTTGAAGATCCAGGTTTCCATGTAAAGAGCTTTCTTTAATACATCTTATAGTGCAGGTTTACACACACCAAATTTGCTTAGGTACTGTTTGTGTGAAAATGTTTTTGGTTTCCTTTCACTTTTAAAAAATATTTATTTTGAGACAGAGAGCACACATGAGAGGGAGTGTGAGTGGGGTAGGGGCAGAGAGAGAATCCCAAGTGTGGAGCCTGGTGTGGGGCTCAAGCCCACGAACTGTAAGATAATGACCTGAGCAGAAACCAAGAGTGGGACACTTAACTAAGCCACCTAGAAGTCCCAGTTTCCTTTTATATTTTGCTACATGTAAAACTATAAAAATAGCTGTTTTCAGTAACTTTGTCAGTAGCAACTTTGTCTGCTTTGTCTACTGATGTACTTTTTCCTCCCCTGATCAAAAGTCAGGGATCATTCTTATCTTTGTTCTCCTATATGTATTGTGATTTATTTCTTTGGCTGCTTTGAAGTTTTCCCTTTATCACTGTTTTACAGTGAATACAAAGGTATGAATTTTTCTCTGTTTATCTTGCTTAATGTTCATCAGCTCCTTGGATTTTCATTGCTTCGAAAAAAATGGTTAGTTGTAATTTTTTTTTTACCCATTGTTTTGGCCCACTCCTTTGCTTTTGTTTTTCCTTATACTCAAATGACAGGTATGTTTAACCACTTGATGTTGCTCTTCAAATCACTGAAACTTTTTACATGTTTATTTCTCTCTGCTGTGCACCTCAGTTTAGATTATTTCTATAGTTATGACTTGAAATTCACAGAAAAAAGTAAATTTGTACTTGAAACTAAAGAACTTAAGTCTACCCAGTTTTTTTTCTTATATATGCAATTTTAAACTTTTTGTTTTTAAATTTCCATCATTTCTATCTCTGTTTTTAAATATATATTTTCCTCCTGGTTATAGAGGACATTTTTCCAAGTCTAGTCTTCACATCTATTAATTTTGGATCAGATGCTGGCCATTGTGATAAGATTATATATATAGTATGAAGCAGACTAACAGCATCTTGGACAAATCTACCATGATGACCATTTTGTGACTTGAAACCTTCTTTAGCACAGATCCCCTCCACCTTCCCATATTCTTTCCTTTTGTTTAATACCCTTAAGTACACCCTCAGGGGATACTATCCTTGATCTGCCCAGGAGAAAATGTCTGTGACTGATGTACACCTATTGTTAAACAGTCTCCTCAAGGGTAGTTTCCCAGCATGTACTCCCAGCCTCTAGGGCTATAAAATCAGGTCTTAAGAGAGGTAGAGTTATAGAAATATACTCATAGCTGCCTAAGATAGGATTCTGTCCAGTAAGCCCTCTTAATAAATCATTTCCCATCAATCTGGTCTGACAGCCCCTTTGGCCTTTGGAGGTCATTTTGCATACACCTCACTTTCATATATATATGTGTGTATATGTGTGTGTGTGTGTCTGTGTGAGTGAATTTTGTCTTTATTTAAAAATTATTGTTGTTTATTTTGGTAGACAGGTAAGTCACTTGCCAATCAACTTGATCCTTTTAGGTTAGTTTTAATCTTTGTTATAAAAGTTTCAGAATATCTTTTTATCCAGGACTAGTGTAGCATTACTATTAAGGTCTACCTCTCTGGAGTCTCTGATAAACACCCTGAATTTTTATTGAGAATTCTACTTTCTGGCTAGTTAGAAGCTAAATGTCTTCTACCTCTGTGTGAGATCAGAAATTGTGTAACCATTTTGTTTTTTTTTTTTTGTTGTTGTTGTTGTTATTTGGTATCATTGAGCTTCACTTCATGCATATACAACTTGGGTAAGTTGGCAACACCTAAGTAGACCTTTATAAAATTTTTGAGGTACTTCCTCTGTGTAACTCATTCTTTCCAGGTCCCTGGCCTGAAAATTCTTCCTGCCTCAACTTTCTCATAGTTAAATCTCGATTTCCTCAACTCAACAAAACTACCTTGATCTGTTTCAGTTCCTCTTCCCAGAACTGCATTCTTAGAAGAGTTTACTGAAGTGAAACCAGGGAAATTATATTTGTGTTCCCTTTATGAGAGATAAGAGTCCCATGGCTCCTATTTTCCAATGCTTGATAACAATTTCATGTACTTTTATTAATTTTTCCTCTTTGTGAAAAACAATGTAATTATTTTTTTGGAAATTTCAAGTTAAGAAAAGTATATATGGTGCCAATAGAAAAAAAACACTGAAATTTTGCATATTTGATTTGATTGAAATTTTTATTTGGTTTTATGAAATTAGTAATATTTTAATATAATAAAACAGTGAAATGCCAGAAATTATGGACAAAAATGAGTTATTGCAATTTTACTTTTAAAACTTTTTAAATTATTAAATCAAGTATCAGAACTGAATCTCTAAATCACGGATTCTCAAATTTTATTGTGTACAATAATCAATCAGCTGGAATCTTTGCCAACAAGTAGATTCCTGAGTCCCAACTCTAGTATTTTAATTAAGTTTTGAGTGGGGCCAAGATATTCTTTTTTTTTTTTTTTTTAGTAATACTCGTATTGATTCTGATGTAGCAGTTCAAGAGAAAATTCAAATGAAATGTCCTTGTACTGTTGATATTTTCCTTATGAGTAACTGTTTAATGACAAATGACCATATTGATTCTTCTGGGTGAAAGCATAATTTAAGTGTTGCAATGTCTGGAGGCTATGTGAGTCTTATGTTCAATCATTCCAAATAAGAGAATGTGGAAACTAAAACTTTTGTTTTCTTATTTGAACTTTTTGCCTCTCAACTGAGGAAAGGAAAGATGATATTTAAATTTGGTATGAATTAAAACATCTTCCAAGCTAACTTTGTGACAATATTTAAGTGCCTTATAATCACAATGGAGACATATTTGAAATATTTAACAGAGATCATTTGGAAGCTCAACCAAACAAACATCTAGAAAAATGTGGAAAAAAGAAAATGCCATTTGGGACAAGATTTCATAGCACTTGATTTCTGGTTTTAATTTTCTCCAAAAGGTAGTTGGCATCAGGCAATATGCCACCTGATAGTATTACTCTCTGAAGTAAATCTCTGAAGCTCACTGTTCAGGGAGATATGGGAAACTGAGGACATTCTCCCTATACTAAGTTTTCCTCTATCTTCTGTCCAAATTAGGTCTTTTGCAGCGTTTGTGAGGAGAGGTCACTGTGCCCCAGAAAACCCTAGAAAATAAAAGCTCTTGTTTGATGAATTTGCTGACATTGAATACCAGGTCACACTAGTGTTCTCTTGACCCCGCCAAAGGTTCAGATTAAAATCAAAACAGGCCTAGGAGATTCATTTTGACAACCTCCTATAGACAACTGTCTCATGTTTGGCTCATTTCTTGGTTTTAGGAAAAATATAAGGGAGAGACGAGTTACTGATTCTGAGAAAGTTTTAGGAAAAATTAAAGCTCCTCCTTGTAGTGCTGCAGCTCATGTATTTTTCTTCAAGCTGGAGACTTGCCAGTTTACCTCACAGTGGAGCAGTCTCTAAACTTCAACTGGAACCCACAGATTGGGTTCTGATTTGTGGGACGCTCTCAATCTATCCTGGAAATTGCTTTTAGCAAAATTTGCAAAGTCCAAGAGTGCTGGTTCTTGCCAAAATAGAAAAGAAAATGCAAAAATGGACTTGGTGCTCCTAGATTTGTGCCTTGAGAAATCTAAATATATTTTAACAAATGCTAATGTAGGAAATGCTAAACCCAGATACCTACTAGTTTCTTTTCCTACCTAATAAAGTCTTTCCTTTATTGAAAAGTTACTGTGTAGCCAGACATAAAGCACTCTGCATATTTACCTCATTAAGTTTTTACAGCAATCTTATGAGGTAGGTGCTATTTTTATGCCCATTTTACAGGGAAGCTAATTGAAGATAAATACTATATCTTAAATAACTTGCTTAAGAGTAAGCTAAATGGGGTAGAGCAGTAAATGGCAGAATTAACATTTAAATCTAGGATGTGTGACTCTGAGGTTCATGATCTTGGTGATTACACTGTATTTTAATAACTCACCCTCTCAACCTATCCTTTGTAACTATTGGCTACATCCATAAAACACATCTATAAGCTCCATTCTTCCCCAATGGTCTTCCCTGATTTAGGATAATAATTTCATCAACCTCACTGAGTTTTGAAGGAAGAATTTATTGTAGGTTTAGAAGTCAGTATTCCAATCACACCTGATAGGTCCCTTGTTGGCTTGCCTTTGGATCTCTTTTAAATCTCCTTTTTATCAACCAGATTGGGAATCTAGTACTAGAACTCATATTTTCTCATGACACATTAATTCCAGTGACTCTTCCTCTTCCAGTGTTGGCCTGCCCTGCAGTAGTGCCTGGATTTCTCCTTCTATCTTCTTTCCTATTTCACAAACTTCTGCTTGGCTTTTGTATTTGTATTTTCTAGGAGTAGACTCTGTTCTTATGTTGTCATCTTTTGAGCCAGACATCTTCCACATATAGTTGCAGTGTTGAATGATGACCACCAGCCGGATTCCCTATTGCCACCTGACTGGATACAGATGAACAAACATTTATTAAACATCTTCTGAGTGTAGGCTGTTAGGACCCCTATATATGAAAATATATGAAATATATGAAAAGGTATATTCTCTGCCATTGTGATAGTCACAGTCCAATGACTCCCCTATATTAATACTAAGACATTTCCTTTCATCAATTAGCCTTATTCTCAGAATTTTTCCCATGCAACCACCTTCCTCCAGTTTCACCTTAGTAGGAATATCTCTGCTTGATCTGTTACAGTTCTGTTTTCTAACCCAGATTTGTTAAAGACCCATTGTGGCACATGCTTGATAATCTGAGCAATGGCACCTCCTGTCTCTCCTCTTCCATGCCACTATGGAGACATGACCTGAAGCTGACCATTCCAATTGCTTGTCTTCATCCTCTTTAGATACATGCTCTAGTGGTGTGGACTTTCTTGCTCTATAAACCATTAGAGATTAAGCAAATCTTTTCTAACTGGGAGTGAAAGCTGTAGCGGAAAAGTGGTTGAAATCTTCTAAGACAGGCACTGGCAAAGAATAGCCCATAGCCCAAATCTGGTCCATCACCTGTTTCGGTAAATAAAACCTTATTGAAACACAGCCACGCTTTTTCATTTACGTGTTGTCTATGGCTACTTCTGTGCTATAGTGGCATAAAAAGATGAATAGCTGCAAAAGAGAAACAATGGCTCACAAAGCTGAAGGTATTTACAATCTGGTTGTTTACGGAACAGTTTACACATACTTATTCTAAGGCATTATTACTTTTCAAGGAGCATATTAAATAATAATGCATGGTCATTTTAAATACTCTAATAGTTGAGAGTAAATTTAAGATGGATGTATAACAAAAAGGATACACTCTAATAGTCTTTTTGTTTGGTTTGGTTTTGTTTTTGACCACTCTCATATAGTCTGAGTAATAATCAAGAAGGTATTTGGCTTGAGCTCTTATTCATATTTCTCAAGTCTCTGGCCATATCAGTTACCCTTGATCCCACGTTGCTCTCATACTTCTTCCAAAGGGGATGCCAGTAGTCTTTTCATACATTTTATGAAACAGTACAAGGTGTTTTGAGTCTTAGGGTCTTGGTCGATGTCTTCTTGCCATGTTGCCAAGCAACCTCTAAGCAGCATTTACAGTTAGTTTGTCCAACCTTCTTCAAATTCATGTTCTACCACAAATTTGGCTCCCAAGTGGGAGAAACCTTCATTCTAAGCTTAGTGCTTTTATATTTGATTTTGGTGGATTTGTTTTCTGAATATAAAGTTTTATGGTCCTTGAGAAGGTGAATTTGCTCCTCTAAAAAGTTCTCCAGAGACTAAAACCAACTTTTTAATAATGATATTAATAATAATGATAAAAACAATAACTTTGAATACTTATATACTATAATTATAATTATAATGACTTAATGTTATACTAGTTTTCAATGGTTATTATATATGTGGGAAATGTTTCCAAATTCTGCACATAAATTGACTCATATAATCCTCTCAATATTTCAGTCTGGCACCAGAGCCCGTGTTTTTAGTCACTATGCAAAAGAGATATTGCTAGGGAGTTTTTGTTGGTTCTTCAACATGGGTGGAACATAAGTGTAATACCACTGAATGTCTGAGGGTGTGTTCCCTAAAAAACAGGATACACACACACATATACATATATATGAATATGCATATTTCATATACACATATGTATACATACTATATGTTAAGTGCACAATAAATGTTTTTTAGAAGATGCATAGAAAATTTACTTATCAAAAATATCAAAAAGTATATGGAAGGCATTTTAGTTTAGAAGGAATGCATCAATTACATACCAGATGTATGCATACTCTCCTAGGAATCATTTTGCTGAGAGTAACACACTTATATAAATTAGATTAAAACACAGAAGCAAACAAACAAAATGAGTTTTACTAGCATGTAGGATAATTTATGGAATTTAGGGGTAAGAAGTGCAAAAAGCAAGCAGTTAGAGGTCAAGTTAGTCTCCACTATTCTCTTTCAGTCTCCAGACTCTCTTGCTCCTTCTCCATCCCCTTCACATGCATATCTACGACTCAGTACCTTGCTGGCATCTTCTGATCATTTGCATCTCTGTAGATCTAGCCTCTTTCTGTTTCTGAGTGAACATGGAAGACGGCGCACTAAAAGCTCCTATAATATTAACTAGAACTTCCGGATCCAAACTACAGATTCCCAGGAGAGGAAATCAGTGAGTTATTTCAAATCAGATGTCCTCTTCTGGGCCCAATCAATAATGCCTGGCATTAGGGTTAGGGTATGTTCACAAAAATTGCTAAAGGACCAGAATCCCTAAGACTGGGTCTTGAATAAGGCATGGAAACTGAATAATAAGTTTGCTGTGTATAAAACATGGTGACTTTCTCTCTTTCCTTCTCTCTCCCTCTCTCTATCAGTGCCGAAAAAGTCATATTGATGTTTCCTAAAACCAGGTAGTAATACTTTTAACTGCTTTCAAAGATTATGGGAGATTCACTCACAAGAGAAAAAGCACATTGAATGTGAAAAGTGTACCTTCACTCCTTGGATGTTGCAATTCCATAATACCTGATATCTTTCTACATTCCTATGCTTGCCTGTGATGCCAGTAAAAAGTACAGTGGAGACAATAAATGCCAGGCTTTCTGCTACCACCTGTACAGTCTTATCAATTGCAGACTTGATCCTTCCTTAACAAATGCCAGTGGCATTCAATCTACAAAGATTAGCCAGAGAGTGGGGAAAGAATGAAATGGAACCATTTTCAGTGGTATCCTGCAGAAATCAGAAAACTTGGCTGCCCAGTGAATGGGTTGGCACTAGCTGGCGAGGGACTAGAACAATTTGCTACTTCATTGGCAGAATTCCAGGTACTAATTTCCTTTCCTCATGACTCTCCATAGGTCAGGTACTGAGTCTGAAAAACCATGTGGGCCACTGCTAAAGAGGAAGTATCAGGAGATGCTCTAATACCCAATTGAATAGCTAGTCTTTCCAACATCAGCTCTCCTAATATAACAAATCTTTTTTTTTCTTAATTTTTAGCTAAAAGTACAAATGTTTCTCTTATTTGAGTGACCTTGTATTTAGAATTATTCTTGGCTTTTAGCGTATCCCTATTGGGAAGATTTATCCACATAATGTGGAGATGGAAAATGAGACAAATGCTACAATTGAGCCTTAATTCCTTACAAAACTAACAGAGATTAGAAAAAAGTTTATGCTTTGGAGTAAAGACTTTATAGATCTATCACAGGGACTTGCACAGAGCCTTCCAGGTACAGAGGGTTCATGTGCAATGATCTAAATTGCCTAAATTCAGTTAGTCACAAAATTGTCCCCAGGTCTCAAAGCTCTGATAGTTTTAAAACATGGTTTAAAAGAATAGATGGGATGCATATGGACCTCAGCATATACTCTGGAGCATCACCTTTAAAAGCCAGTGTATGAATTTATTTTTTTTTTCTACTTTCCTTTTCAGTTTAAGTGACTGGTACTATTATTTTACAGATTAGATTAACCTAAACTAAAAGAGATGTTTTCTCTAGAAATACAAAAAGCAGCAAATTGTGTCAGTATTAACTACCATGCTAACCAAGGAAAAGGTAGATTTAGTAGGAAAGTCATTAATCTACATCTATCTAAATCAGTAATTCCCAAGTTTGGGTGCACGGGAGAATCACCTGGGAGATTAAAACAATGCCAAGTACCCAGCTCCCAACCCCAGAGATTCTGATTTGTCTGTGGTATTCTGCGGGCATCATTAAAACTTATTTTTTCAATACTGCTGGATTTACAAAAAAGCTGCAAAGACAGTACAAACAGATCCCATACGTCCCTCACTCAGTCTCCCCTCTTGTTAATATGTGCACTTTGTGGTGCATTTGTCACAACTAAGACGCCAACACGGGTACATTACTAGTAACTAAACTCCACGCTTTATTAGATTTCATTATCTTTCGCACTTATGTCCTTTTTTGGCTCCAGGATCCCATTCAAGATACGTTGCATTTTTGTTGTCAGGTCTCCTTCATCTTATGAGGTCTGTGACAGTTTCTCAGTCTTTCCCTGTTTTTTATCATCTTGAAACTTGTGGTGAGTAGTGACCAGATACTTTAAAGAAAATCTCTCAGTTTGGACTTTTCTGATTTTTTTCTCATGGTTAGTCTAGGGTTTGGGGTTTTGGTAAAGAATACCACAGAGAAGAAGTACCTTCATCGTGTATCAGGGAGTAAATACCGTAAACACTGAACGTGCACTGATGTTTGAAAACCACTGAAGGAGATTAATACCAGGGATAGCCTCTAGATCTTCAAAAGGTACTTAAAAGGTTGCCATAGCATCACTCCATGAAATGACCTGTAGTTTAATAAAAGCATCACATTTTAGGTGTAGGTTTGTAAGGCTAGTACTTTTGAAGTGGCCTAATTTCTTCCAGGCAATATGTATTGACTTAGAATGCCTTGGCAGAGAAACTGTCCCTGCCCTGACCTGGAGCTCTCTCTAGTCATGGACAACTGTGAACAAAATATGCACATGTCAAACATTCCCCCCCCCCCAAATATGCTCCTTTATTGTGATACCATATTGATGTACTACTAATTATTAAAATGTGCAAAATTACTGTGAACAAAGGGACCTCCTCTAACCCCAGGCTTTTCTTATTATTCTCAAAGCAGAGCCATTAACTTTCTCTAACTTATGCTTCAGGTGTTGAAAAGCTAATTCACAGCTCCCTGGCTGCCTACTTGTGGGGACAGCTTTCTTCTGCTACAGGCAGTAATTGCCTTCCTGCTAGCCCAAATTGCCCTAGAGAAGAAAGCATAGCTTTGCTTGCTTTATCTTGTGGATTTAAAGCAGTGTCTATACTTGCTTTGCATACAAGTTCTCTTACAAATATTTTTACTCTGATCCATGTGACTTCTTCCAGTTGGGGCCTGAGAAACAAGATTCTGAAGGCACGCGCTAACATACACTTTGTTTGTACTGGTACTGTATTGCAAACAAGTCAGGGATTATCTTGTTGGGGGAAGAGGGCAGAAACTATTCTCCCTGGTTCGGGTTAGTGGAGATAGTCTGAGAGATGCTGTGGATAAAAATTCATGCTCAATTGGACGGATCCGTCAGAAATATGTGAATGGATAAAGAAGCATTTGATTCAGTCAAAGAGGCTGACTTAAAACCAGAAAATGTAAGTATAACCTCTTTTTCCCTGAACAAAACATTCTCCAGGTAAAACTAGGCATATAGCAAGATTAACAGTTATTTTACTAGTTCTTCTCAGATATACTATATAGGATTGGACTGTGAAATCAGACTCACAAATCTCATCTAGCACCAAGCTTTACTATTAACTTCAAGGATACAGGCAATCAAGAGGCACAGAGGGGAGCAAGGGAGGACTGAGATGTGGGGGGCAGCCAGCCATGTCCTTTCTCTCTGCAGCAAACATGTACCTGTGGTTCAGAATAAGAAGTGAGGTCTCCAAATGAGATTCCTGAGGTTACCTCATGCAGCAGGGGATGTTTGAATAGTGAAAAATCTCCATTTTATACCCCAAGGTGGAAGAACTTATGTGAAAATCGGTAGGAAGTCATGTCTTACAAATCCAGAGATTCTGGTTTATTATCATAGATAAATCTTTAGCCAGAGACATTTTTCCAAAGGCATTCTGAATTCAAGTTCTCCTCCTCGTAGCATATATTAGTATATCTGCTTGGAGATTCAGTTGACGAGGAGATCAGACTGGGTAACATGCCATCTGTTACTTCCTTTGAGAGTGCACCTAAGTAAAACATGTAAATAAATATAGGCCCAGTTGCTATAATGCCTTTCTTCCCAGGCCTCGGAACTCCCAACTCCATTCATCTCTACACCTCATCCAAACACACACACACACACACACACAGTCACTCTCTCTCTCTCTCTCTCAAATTCAACCTGACCTTGTCAATGCTTCACATAGGCTTAGAAACTCAGTTTTGGTTCCTCTGTGGGGTCTACAACTTTACTTTTGCCCTGGCTTGCAGCAGTGAGATCTGCTGTTGACCCTTCACAAGGCCAGGGGACCAGCATCGACATCCGGAGCAGAGATCTGTACTTTGGGATGCCCAATGCTTGAGGGTACTGGCACCATACCAGTGCACCCCTCCCACTGTTGCTCTAAGGCAGCAATGCACTAGTTCACCCTCTTGTCTTTCTTGGCCTGGGTCACTGTGAGTTTATTAACTGTTCTCCTGCTAGTTCAAACCCTTAAAGTCTGTCCAACTCCGATCTATCTTCCACACTGCATTCAAAGGTTCTTTCTAAAATGCAAATATGATTGTGCCTTTCTTGTGATTAGAAACTTTCAATCTGGATGGGACCGCCTTTCCCCCCTTTTTTATCAAGGGTAGCTTCTTTTATCCTATTTGGTTTGGCTCAGGTATCGCCTTCTCTAGAAATTTTTTTCTGGCCTCAGTATTCTAGAGTAGATATTCTTATAGCAAGAAGAGCAAAATGATATAAACTGTGTTACCTTAGTTGGTTCTCTTGTCTCTCTTACTGTCCTTTGAGCAAGCATTCTGTCTTCTATTTCCGTTTTGGGATACAGGAAATGAAGACGGATGCAGTGAAGAGTACAGACGGGAGATTTATATCAAAGGGGTGTGACATCTTTACCTCAGACTAAAGGAACAGGTGTGGCTAGAGAGAGATTTCTTGGGATCCAGAAGGACGCTCGAGGTGGTAGCTCAAGCCTGATGCTGATTTGGAGGTGGTTGAGCTTTTTAAGCATGAGTTCTGGGAAGAGGACTTGAAGAGAAAGTTTGGAGGATGCACAGAGACTGGGATAGGCTGCAGACCAAAGATAAATAAAAGGGTAAAAGGAGGAGGAACTCCCCCCAAGGCAGACCACAAGTGGTAACTCTGTGCCGCAGCGTGGGAGCTGAGTGAAGGAAAATCACCTGACTTTGTGAAGAAGTAGGTGACAGATCCTGGGACAAAAACCGGACAGGGATTTGTAAAGTTTGCATGGAGAAAGGCCAAAGGGCTGAGGGAGTTGAGGAGATTTGCAAGAGAATGACTGAAATCATGGTCTAAGAGGTCAGCCCTGAGAAAAAAGGATGGGAACTCCAAAGTAGGCTGAGAAATTGTGAGAAAAATGTAGACTCACTCTACATCCTTGGCTTTTATTGTGGTTAAACAAACTCTCATTGCCAACGAGAGTCATAAGATTCCTCAACTGTGCTGTTCACATCCATGTCAGAGATCTACTTTGAATATTAAGAAAATGTTTCTCGGTGAAGGTATTAACAAGACTCTTATTCTAGGGATGGGAATATAGGGGGAGCTGGACCAAAAATTGTCACTAAGAAAACTGATTGATAACATCTTTAAATTCTAGTTGTTCTTTTAGCTATCTGCATGTTATCTGGAACAGAGAGATAAAAAAATGATAAAGCTTTCTCCTGTTCAGAATTACCTTCTTTGATTTCAAATATTTTCAGTTCTCTGGTCTCTTGGGCTAATTGTCATTATAGACAAGGGCTCTCGCTGCTAAGTTGCTTGCCCAACACACTGTGTAGCAAAAGATTAAAAGATAATTGGATCAAAAATTTCACAGGAAAAACACACCAAGATGAAATATCTCTCTGTTAGGCCTATCCCCGGGAGGAGCACTAGGATTAAGTGAGCCACAAATAGTACATGACGACCTCACCAAATGCCGCATTACAGAGCCTGAGTAATATGGTTATATAATAAGAAGAAGCTGCTTTACTCGTGATGAAAGAAAAAAAAAAAAAAGCTGTTCACACTTTCCCATTTCATATGCCAGACAATCTGGAGTTGTTTTGATCCTCATAAATAGGGTTGATTTTAATGTGGTCATCAGAGCCTTTTTAGGATCTTTATAGGCCTGAGGCATTCTTACTGTTGGAGACAGCCCCCCCACCTATCCCACATTATAATAAGTAAATTAGAATGCACTGAGGTGTTAGATCAATTCTAATTTGCATATTTCTGTAATAATTATTGCAGTTATTTTGTTCATATATTTTACCACAGTTTAATTAAAATACATATTGCATTTAGTTTTGCAATGTTCTTTTATTTTACAGCTGGTAATATTTTTCCAGATGTCAAACATTGTGTTGGCCTTTATAAAATTCATCAATTATAGGCACTTTGCCTGATGATACCTATGGATGAGTGGCCTTGTGCATAGGGGTAGAAGTTGGACCCTTTGAGGAGATATGTAAGATGAAGTCAAGGTTGCTGAGAATGAGTTCAAGCCCAAGCTTTGCATCTAACCTAATCTGACTCAGGCAGGACCTTTTGTCTCCTCCTCATTCACCAGTGCCACCACCAATGCCATTTTTCTCTGCTTTTAGTAGAAACAGATAAATAACTGGGCAAATACAATAAAGTGATAACACTTATGAAAGACTTATAACAGGTTGCTATGGGAACAAACCGAAGGGGCAGAAAGTTCAAGGAAGTCATTTTTTTTCCTTAGTGAAAATATAGATAATACTCATGCTACAGCATTATTATTATTTTTTTTACAGGCTTTATATAGAGGATCAAATAACATCAGAAAACTTTCATACTTTAGGACACAGCAGAAACACCACAGAATTAGAATCAGAGAATTGGGTTTTAAATTCCAATTTGTTCCTCTGAACTATCTGGGAAAACTGCTTAGCCCATCTGGACCTCAGTCTCTACTTCTGTAAAAGGGTATGTGCTGAGTTGAACAGTGTTCCCCTCCAAATTCATATTCTATCCAGAACTTGTGGATGTGACCTTATTTAGAAATGGTGTGTTTGCAGGTGCAATCAAGTTAAGATGAGATCCTACTGTATTAGAGTGGACCCTTGTCCAAGAACTGGTGTCCTTGTAGGACGAAGGACATTGGGAAACAAACATACTGGAATGTCAAGGATTGCCAGCAACCACAAGAAGCTAGAAGAGGCAAGGAAGGATCCTCCCCTTGAGTCCTTTGAGGGAGTGTGGGCCTGCTGACACCTTCACTTCCAGAATGGTGAGAGCATACACTTTTATTATTTGAGGACACCCAGTCTGGACCAATTTCTTCTGGCAACCTTATGAAATTGATACAGGGGGTAATACCAACACTTATGTACCTCACAGTGGTGTGATGCCAGGTCTAGTGAGGGTCTGACCTAGTGGGGTGAAAGTTAACAGGGGTGCAGTCACTAGAATCCAACTTCCAGGATATTCACTTTGGAGCAGCCACACCACATTAGGACACCTCTGTTCACCTTGTTCACCATATGTCAATCCTCTCACTGCCAGTTTTCTTCTACCAGCTTCTAATCACTATGCTATTCATTGACTCTTGATTTATAACTTTTTTTTTAATGTTTATTTTTGAGAGAGGGAGAGAGTAAAAGCGTGAGCGGGGAGGGGCAGAGAGAGAGGGAGACACAGAATCCGAAGCAGGCTCCAGGCTCCGAGCTGTCAGCACAGAGCCCGACGTGGGGCTCAAACTCACAAACTGTAAGGTCATGACCTGAGCTGAGGTCGGACACTTAACCAACTGAACCACCCAGGCACCCCTTGATTTATAACTTTATTTTCTAGCTTAATATTGCATAGCCTAAAAATCAGTGGTTTGATTTTTCTAAATTAGCCATTAGAATCTCTGCTTCCACCTTTCTGCATCGTGCCAGTGGGCTGGGACAGACATCCTGGATGAGATTGTAAAGACAAAAACACAAATGATATTATAAAGCACTACAGAGATGGTAGTTATTTGGATAAAAAGTTACCAATATCCAAAGTGGATAAAGGAGTAATACCCATGTGGGGACACAGTACAGAAGGCACTGGCTTGGATTCTGGTCCCAACACTGCAGCTGGCTAACATGGCCATGTTGTATATCCAACTGGTACCTGAACATCCAAGTCTGTAAAATACAGGAGAGGCAGAGGGGAGTACATGAAGGTCCCCTCTAACTCCAGTATCTCTTGAACTCCGCTTAAGCTGAATTTTTAGAGGAATACTTTATGGACGTGTTCATAGAACTCTGAAACACACATACACATATATATGTTTTCCTTCATGAGGGAGTCCTTTAATAGACATGGGAAGGCAGGGTCATGACTTGGCCCTGAGCCAATGGATATGGTGGCTCCTCCTCTCCAACCTTGCATGGCTCTGGTAAAGGTAGACATGGGAGAGGTGGTTTTAAAAAAACATGGTGAGACTAAATTTTTTCACTTTCATGAAAAAAAGGGGAACTCAGGGGAGAATTTGTACACAGAACAGAGTCTGAGCACCTACTCCCAGCAGGCTGAAGCTTGCTACCTCCTCCACTGAACACTCTCTCCCCAAGCTGCGTGCAACCAAGTAAGACAGGAGCCTGTCGAGTCCCTGGTTGCACATGAGAAACTGGCCACTCTATAGCTCTTGGTGTTTCTACACTCTGCATATTGTGGTGCTACAGACCTCCCCACCCTGCAGCCTCAACCTGAAGCTTCAGCTGAGAAGACGGATCCCAACGCCTACTTCAAGCTCAGATCCAGGACAGAGCAGCCCTACTCCTTCCTGGCTCTGTAAGCAGAGGAGTCATCAACAAGATGCAGCCAGTGGGAGAAGGCAGGGTTGGAAGAACCAGGGTGAAAGGTGAGGTCAAAGGTATAAAGGGTGTGTGAACTGAGCAGGTCAGAGACTGGGCAAAACTGGGCTCAGATTAGGGGGCAAGATGTGGATGAGGGCGGGATTGAGCATCTCATCAAAAACCATTCTACAGCAGCAAGCTGGGCAGGATCCAGGCGCTCAGGGTCCCCTTCCACCCAGTGCAGCTGCCTCTAGCTTCAGAGGCTAGGTGGCTGGGGCACACCCTGGCTCCAGAGGTATGTGGGGAGGGGCAGGAGTGAGTCACTAGTGTCAGGTGGGGCTGGCATAGTGATATCCATGGGCATGTCCCTGTGGCCCACGTCAACAGGATCAGTTGTTTTGGAAGAGAGAAAGCAGGTCATTATTATTGTTTGGGGAGGTCACGTGAGCCTAAGTAGGACAGCAGGATAGAACTGTTTTAAATGTTTCCCTTCCTTAAACTAAAACTAGTTTTTAGGTGATTTAGCAAAGTGATTAAGAACCAGAACTTTCAGGGCACCTGGGTGGCTCAGTCGTTAAGTGTCTGACTTAGGCTCAGGTCATGACCTCATAGTTCATGGGTTTGAGCCCCGTATCGGGCTCTGCTAACAGCTCAGAGCCCAGGCCTGGTTTGGATTCTGTCTCCCTTTCTCTCTCAAAAATAAATAAACATTAAAATAAATTTAAAAAGAACCAGAACTTTGAAGTTATAAAATTAAAAGGTTGAGTCCCAGCTTCTTTCCTTATAGCTGCATGATGCCAATAAGTGTGCAGTTCTAAACCATGACCCACAAATTCACTGACATTTCTCTCCTCACATGGTAGGTCTTTGTCTCCTTTACCTTGAATCTAGACTCGTGACCAAGAGAATACTATGCAAGTGGTACTGTGCCAGTTTCCAGCCTCAGGCTTTTAAAACTAGCAACTTCCTCTTCTTGTCTCTTGGGGTACCCACTCCTAGGACCCAGCTGCCATGATCCAAGAAAGTCAAACAGCTTCATGGAGAAAACACACGTGGGCATTCCAGCCAAGAGCCATACCTGAAGATCTAAGTGACTGGCAGCATCAGCCACCAGACTGTGTAAGTGCGCAGGCCTTTGGATGATTCTAGTCGCCAGCCGTCATGTCCTCTGACCTTTGCATCAACCCAGCTTAGAACAAAGATGGGTTATCTCCAACACACGGTGCCCAAATGGCAGATTTTTGAGCAAATTAAATAACTGTTGTTTAAGTTTTAAGCCACTAAGTTTAGGTTGGTTGGTTATACAGCAACATATAAGTGGCCTAGTAAGTTACTTTACTCTTTAATCTCAGTTTCCTTATCTGTAAAATGGGAGAAAAACATTCTCATGATGGTGTTATGAAGAATAAATGGAATAATGGATTCAAAGCAAGAATCCCACATCTTTGAGACTCAGTTGATATTAGTCACCATCATTACATTGATATTTTTACCATTTTAATGGCTGAAATCATGAGCTTTCAAAAGTCATATAATACGTCATTTCTAAAGTAGCCCCAAGACAACATAGTTAGATATGATAGCAAGGAGAAAAAAATTGATGATAGCTAAGCTACCTTTTCTTTCTTTCCTTCCTTCCTTCCTCCCTCCCTCCCTTCCTTCCTTTTTTTTTTTAAGGATCAGAGAAGGCATCAAACCCTCTGGTACTCAAAGGGAGAAAAGTATTCCACTTACTTGTAAAAAGTATCCAGGCCCAGACTGTACAGAGCTGAGAGTGACTCCAGAAGCTCATCATGCAGATTAAATGACCTTCATGCAGAACTTACTGTGGTATGGTTTGTGGTGTGGTATTGTGTTATGGTTTCATGGTGTAGTCCTTTCCTCAGAGATATATCTGATTCTATGTTTCTTTTCCATATTAACTAAAGCCTCTGCAGGAATTCATACCAGGTGGTTCAACTGGCAAGACTTCAGGAAGGGTCTACTTACTGAGGTGTAGGAATGTGAAGGGAAAGGACATGGTGAGGAACCCAGAGACAAGTAACGATGGGGAGCCATTGCTGCCCTGTGACTAAAGAGACAAAGGAAACCAGGTTTGCTATGGAAGTTCAGTAAGAACTGGAACTGAAGAGGAGAGGCTACTAGTAGGAGCTATAATTATAACAGGAATCAGCCACTATCATGGTCCTGGTGGAAAAGCCTGTTGGCCTTTCAGTTCCTGCTGGTGCCACCCACTGCCCAGACATAAATGAACCATCGGGCAAGGTGGGGTCTAAATGTTGTAGACAACAGGGATCAGCACAGAACACAGAGAATAGATTTGCAAAGGCAACCAGAGAATAATCAATAATGATCTCACGCACTGAGGACAGAGTATTACTTGGCTATACTACCTGTTTCAGTTTTCTGAATGCAACTGGGTGATGTAGGCTGTCCAATAGTGTCACAGGGCCCCCCTCTCCAGTTATTCCTTCTCATAATCCCAGTTGATGGAAAGATGGTGGGCATGATGGATGGGGTAGGGGACATGAGGGCGGAAGGAGATAGAATAGGAAGAGTGTCCCTTAGGAAGAATATCACACGGGTAGAGAGAAAAGTATGCACGTATGTCCTCAATAATTAGTTATAAGCATGCTTTACTTTTTACTTATTTTTTAGCAGGGGGGGTGGGGCAGGGACTATCTGCTCTAGAGGGCCAACAATCATCCAGATGAAAGTCCGATAGAGCAATGAAGAATATGTGACACAGATTTAAGGCCAGACCCTCCAGCATGAGTACAAGTTAGAAAGAGAGAAAAAAACACACTGACATTTCACAACTTGTCAGTCCTGATAAGTCATTATTTCCTTGCAGGATCTATTTTCAGTAGACCTCAGGATGCACATCTGAGAGTAATGGGGGCTGGGACCAAATTGGGGCTTCTAACCAAGAGGAGCCCTAGGAAGACAGCTTCTTTTGTCCCAAGGTTGTGTACTGCTTACATGAAAGGGAGAGGTTATCAGCAGTTTCACCAAAGCTTTCTTATAATCCTTCCTGTTATGAAAATGTAAGTACAAGCTGGGAAATTTTCCTCAAGTGATAATGCTTTGCTAAGGAAAACAGCTTAGCGTTCTGATTTTACTTCAGTTAATCTTAGGCATTTTATAAAAATATCAATTTAATGTTTTATCTAAAATCGGGTAAGTAGTTTTAATTCAGATGAGGAGGTAGTGGTGGGGTGTGGTAGGTAGCTATGTATAGCATCTTTATATTGTGGTTTTAATCTGGGCAAAGTTTAACTTGTGTGTATATACGAATATATGTATATTCACACATATATTCATATACATAAACACACTTGACATTATCTAAAGTTCCATTTATGATTATGTTAATCTTTTTATTTTTATATAATCCGTTATGCTTTTTCACAAATTTATTACCAAGTCATTTGAAAGAGTACTATTTAGTAGTTGTCTTAAACATGTCATAGGGAGGGTTGTGTTTTCATACTATTTTTAATTGATTATATTCAGTTATCTCCACTGCTTTGTATAAGTCATCCTATAAAGAATTTTCACTTTAAATTTAAATGTGATGTGTTTTTTTTTTGTTTGTTTTTTTTTGTTTTTTTTTTTTTTTTTGCGGGGGAAGGGGTGAGGTTACCTTAGGTTTCTGGAAAATGGAAATAAAAACACAAGTCCTACATACCTCCACTCAGTATTTGTGAATATCTGATGGGCTAATAGCTATTTACAGCTTGCAAGTCATTTCAATATACATGTCTATTAATCACAGCCAAAAGTTTACTTCATGCCTAATTCTAGGGTAATAATAATTATTAGCACTAACATTACTGTCAAATAGCACTTAAGACATTTTTACTTGCTTACTGCTATTACCTCATTTTACAAATGAAGAATCTTGAAGAAACTGAACCACCGAAACTTTGCCAAGGGCACATACCTAGAAACTGGGCCTAGATAGGAGATGAACCAGGTGGTTAGTCAGCTAACCAGAGTCAGCTGTCTTTACACTAGAGCTGAAGTCAAATATTTATAGTTTCATATTCCATATGTTTAAAATGTGCCCTGTTAGACTTCTGGAAAGATGGTGGAGTAGGAGGATCTGAGCTCACCTGATCCTATGGATACACGTAGATAACAGCCACATCAGGGCAACGAACCCAGAAAATGACCTGAAGACTGGCAGAACACACTTTCCACAGTTAATCAGAGAGGAGGCCGCATTGAAAAGGGTAAGAGGGGTGATGACATGGTTGAGAACCAAACCCCCCATGAGACTACCACAAATGGGAGGGACACCACAAGCACAGAGAAAGGAAAGCAGATCCCATTCCTGGCACTCCAGAAACAAGGGGTCCACACTGGGAAGACAAGTCACCAATAACATTTGGCTTTGAAAACCAGTGGGGCTTAATTTCAGGTACTTTAAAAATCAGCTCTCTTAGCTCTAGGAGAGCCGAAGGGCAATAGGAAACTGAGTCCCTACCCAGAAAGAGACAGAATAACAGCCCTGTAGAGATATAGCATAGAAGCAGCAATTAGCAAAGTGCCTGGGGTATATCCCTACATACCAGTTTGATTGTAGCCCCAGCAGCCAAATCTTATAAATGGAAGCACAGAGCAAGTGTCTTGCTAATCAGTGTGTCAGCAATCCCAACAGAGGGACTAGGGAGACATCAGAGGTGACTGCCAGCCCTGCCCACCAACAAAAGCCTCTCATAGGACAAGGCAGGGAGAGTACCCTGTAGACTGGTGCTACTGCAGCCCCAATAGACAGACTGGGGGTAGGCATCTGGTCTGACACAACCCAATTACAACCCCACAGTGGCCCCAGATAGGCCCTAAACCCATCCCACAACAGGTAAAGTGAGCCACTGCAGCTAACTAGACTGAAGGCAAATGAGGCTAATCCACAATAGTAAGGCACACACAACATACACAGGAGACATTCCTGAAGCACCTCGTTCTGGTGAAGAGGGGACACTGAGCTACAAAAAGCCACTACTTTCAATATCAGGAGACATAACTGACTTTCCTAATACATAGAAACAGACACAGAATGATAGACAAAATGAGGAGACTGAGAAATATATCCCAAAGAAAGAATGAATCAGACATAAACAATAAGTCTGATAAAGAATTCAAAGAAATGATCATAAAGATACTTACTGGATGTGAAAAAAGAGTGGAGGATCTCAGCGAGACCTTCAATAAAGAGACAGAAAATATCAAAAAGAACCAATCAGAGATGAAGGACTCAGTAATTGAAATTAAGAATACACTAGAGGTACCTGGGTGGCTCAGTTAGTTAAGTGTCCAACTCTTTATTTCAGCTCAGGTCACGAGCTCACAGTTTGTAAGTTTGAGCCCCTCATTGGGCTCTGTGCTGACAGCACAGACCCTGCTTGGGACTCTCTCTTTCTGCCCCTCCCACACATGCTCTTTCTCTCAAAGTAAACTGCCCCTCCCACACATGCTCTTTCTCTCAAAGTAAAGAAATTAACTTAAAAAAAATACACTATATAGAATAGTAGACTAGAGGAAGTAGAATGGCTCAGCAAGCTGGAGGATGGAGTAAAGGAAAGCAACCAAGCTGACCAGCAATAAGGAAAAATAATAAAAAATGAAAATAGATTAAGGGAACTCAGAGACATCACCAAGCATAACAACACTTGCATTATAGGGATCCCAGAAGGAAAAGAGAGAAACAAGGGGGCAGAAAATTTATTTGAAGAAGTAATACCTGAAAACTTCCTTAATTTGGAGAAGAAAACAGATACCCAGATCCAGGAGGCACAAAAAGCCTTCAACAAAATCAGCCTAAGGAAGTCCATGCCAAGACACATAATAATTAAAATGGCAAAAAGTATTAATAAAGAGAATTTTAAAAAGCAGTAAGAGAATACAGTTACATACAAAGGAAATCACATAAGGCTCTCAGCTGTTCATCAGCAGAAATTTTACAAGCCAGAAGGGGATGGCATGATATATTCAAAGTGCTAGGAAAAAAACCCCAAACAAATAAAAAAACAAAACATGCAACCAGGAATACTCTACCCAGGAAGGATATCTTTCAGAATAGAAGGAAAGATAAAGAGTGTCCTAGACAAACAAAAGTTAGAGGAGTTCATCACCACTAAAACAGGCTTACAAGAAATGTTAAAGTAAAAGTCCATAATCAGTACTAAGAGAAGTATGACAGGAAAAACTTTCACGGGTTAATACAAAAGTAGTAGATTTATTACTTATAAAACCAGTACAGAGGTTAAAGCACAAAAGCAGTGAAATCAATTATATCTACAAAAACCAGTCAAGGGATTCACAAAATTAAAGGATGTAAAGTATGACATCATATACATAAAATGGGGGGGGGTGATAAAAATGCAGTGCTTTAAGAATGGGTTCAAACTTAAGTGACCATAAATTTAATATAGACTGCTATATGTGTAAGATATTATATATGAATCTAATGGTAACCATAGGTCAAAAACTTGTAATAGATAGTCAAAAAGTAAAGAGGAAGGAATCCAAGCATATTTCTAGAGGAGGCCATCAAGACGCAAGAGTAGAAAGGAAGAGAGAACTACAAAAACAACGATAAAAGAAGTAACAAAATGGCAGTAAGTATACACCTATCAATAAACATGGGGCTCGATTCCACACCTCTGGGATCTTGACCTGAACTGAAATCAAGAAACTGACTGAGCCATCCAGACACCCCAGGAAAACAGAAAATTTAAATAGACCAATTATGAAGCAATGAAATTCAATCAATAACCAAAACACTACTAACAAATAAGACTCCAGGACCAGAGACTTCACAGGTGAATTCTACAAAAAAAGAAAAGTTTATATATATTCTTCTGAAACTATTCCAGGAAATAGAAAAGGAAGGAAAACTTCCAAATTCATTCTATGAGGTCAGAATGACCCCGATATCAAAACCAGATAAACTACACACAGATATCTCTGATAAACAAAGAGGCAAACATCCTCATCTAAGTACTAGCAAATAGAATCCAACAATATATTTAAAAAAAATCATCTACCATGATCAAGTGAGATTTATTATAGGGATGGAAGGGTAGCTCAATATTCACAAATCAATCAACATGATACATCATATTAACAAGAGAAAGGATTAAACCAGATAATCATCTCACTAGATGCAGAAAAGGCATTTGACAGTACAACATCCATTGATAATAGAAACTCTCAACATAGTGGGTTTAGAAGGAATAGATCTCGACAAAATAAAGACCATATATAAAAAACCCACAGATAGGGGCACCTGGGTGGCTCAGTCAGTTAAACGTCTGACTTAAGCTCAGGTCATGATCTGACAGCTTGTGGGTTCAAGCCCCACATTGGGCTCTGTGCTGACAGCCTGCAGCTTGCCTCAGATTCTGTGTCTCCCTCTCTCTCTGCCCCTCCCTCTCAAAAAGTAAAAAATAAAATAAAATAAAATAAAATAAATAACATTATACTCAATGGTGGCAAACTGAGAGCATTGCCCCTAAGATCAGAAAAAAGAAGTGGATATCCACTCCCACCATTTTTATTCAACATAGTACTGGAAGTATTAGCCATAGTAGTCAGACAAGAAAAATAAATGTATCCAACTTTGTAAGGAAGAAGTAAACATTCATTATTTGCAGATGACATGGTACTGTATATAGAAAACTCTAAAGACTCCACCAAAAAATTATTAGAACTCATAAATGAATCCAGTAAAGAGGACATAAAATTAACATACATAAGCCTGTTGAATTTCTTTACATCAATAATGATGTGGCAGAAAGAGAAATTAATAAAACAAGCCCATTTACAATTGCATCAAAAATAATAAAACACCTAGGAATAATTTTAACCAAAAAGGTGAAAGATATGTACTACAAAAACTATAAAACAGATGAAAGAAGTTGACAATGACCCAAACAAATGGAAAGACATCCCATGCCCTTAGAAGGAAAGAACAAATATTGTTAAAAATGTCCATACCATCCCTACCAATCTACATATGTAATACAATCTCTATCACAGATCATTTTTCATATCAAAATATCATATCATATCAAAATCATTTTTCACAGAACTAAAAAATATTAAAATTTGTGTGGAACTACAAAGAGTCCTAATATGCAAAGCAAACTTGAGAAAGAACAAATCATAATCCCAGATTACGAAATATACTACAAGCTGCAGTATTCAAAACAGTATGGTACTGACACAAAAATAGGCACAGAGATCAACAGACAGAATAGAGAGCCCAGAAATAAACCTACTATTTTATGGTCAATTATTCTATGACAAAGGAGGCAAGAATATTCAATGGGGAAAAACACTACTGCTTCCACAAATAGTGCTTGGAAAACTGGACAGCTACATGCAAAGGAATGAAACTGGACCACTTTCTTATACCATACACCAAAGCACACTTAAAACAGATTAAAGACTTACATGTAAGATGTGAACCCATAAAACCCCTAGAAGGAAACATAAGCAGTAAATTGTTTGACATCAGCCATGAAAATATTTTCTATAGATATGTCTCCTCAAGCAAGGGAAACAAAAGTAAAACTAAAGTATGGGACTATATCAAAATAAAATGCTTTTGCACACCAAAAGAAACCATCCAGAAAACAACAAAGCAACCCACTGAATGGAAAAAGATATTTGCAAATGACTTATACAATTCAACACCCAAAAACAGAATCCTATTAACAATGGGCAAATGACCTGAACAGACATTTTCCAAAGAAGACATACACATGGCAGGGCACCTAAGTGTCTCAGTCAGTTGGGCATCCAACTTTGGCTCAGGTCATCATCTCACTGACCGTGGGTTCGAGCCCCACTTTGGGCTCTGTGCTGACAGCTCAGAGCCTAGAGCCTGCTTCAGATTCTGTGTCTCCCTCTCTCTCTCCACGTCCCACGCTCGCACTCTCTTTCTCTCAAAAAATAAACATTAAAAAAAAGACATACACATGGAAAACAGACACATGACAAGATACTCAACATCACTAATTATCAGGGAACTGCAAATCAAAACCATAATGAGATATCACCTTACACTTGTAATGGTTAGACTCAAAACTACAAGAAATAAGAAGGGTTGGCAGGGATGTGGAGAAAAAACCTTGTCTACTTCTAGGAAAGCAAATTGATGCAGCCGCTGTAGCAAACAGTACTGAGGTTCAGAAAATTAAATAGAACTACCATATGATCCAATAATTCCACCACTGGGTATTTACCCAAAGAAAGCAAAAGCAAAGATGTGAAATGATTTATGCACCCTTATGTTTACTGCAGCAATATTTATAATAGCCAAGATATGGAAGCAACCCAAGTGACCATTGATAGATGAATGGATAAGAAGAGTAGTGTGTGTGTGTACACACACAGATACAGAAACTGGAATATTACTCAGCCATAAAAAAAAGACTTGACACTTGCTTTTTGCAATATCATGGATGGACCTATAGGGTACAATGTTAAGTGAAATAAGTGAGTCAGAGAAAGACAAATACCATATGATTAACTCAAAAGCACAAAGAATAAAGAGATAAACCAAGTAAGAGGCTTAAATGTAGAGTACAAACTGGTGGTTGCCAGAGAGAAGTTGTGGGGAAATGGGTGAAATAGATAAGCGGATTACTTACTGTAATGAGCAATGAGTAATATATAGAATTGTTAAATCATTATATTGTATCCCTGAAACTAATATAACAGTATATGTTAGTTATACTGAATAAAACATAAAGTGTGTCCTGTTGAAGAAATGAAATTGTGAACCATAGAGGAGATCATTTCAAAATGTAACAGAGAGCCCTTAGACCAATGTTGTCACTTATTCTAAATGTGTAGATTTTCTTCTTGAGGCATGTGAGAACATGTATGCACACACATATCTACTTCTCTAATGGATTCATCCCCAGGTGTGGAAGTCAAGGAAAGGACCGTCATGGCAGAAAGGGGTCGTAGGACTTAAAACAGGATACCTTGGTAATGTATGAAACATAACATCTGTAATGTTAGAAAAACAGATGTAAGGTAGGGATAAACAATTTGAACTTGGCAAGAAATTTTGAACCATTTCAAGTTCCTTTTTTGCCATCCTCCATTTTTCCCATAGGAAAACCCTTCCAATCAGAAGGCAGAGGATGAGGAAGGAGATATGGGGGACTGAGATGGCTCTGATCCCAGTGAAGAGGCAGGAAGGGCTCAAATGACACCCTCCCCCCCCCAGATTATATTACGTAATTATTTCTCCCTTTGATATTATGTCTACCCCCTTCTCTTGTCACCAGCACCCCCTTCCATACATACATGAGCACCAATCATTCACCACTCATTATTATTTCATCTGCATAGATAACTGAACTTGTTACTGTCATAAAAGTAAAGGAACTGACTTTTAAATTGCTGCATGAGGGAGTTCTTCTATATCAGTGCCATTAAATTAAATTTCTGCTCTGGATAATGCATAAAAATGGCTTGTGATTTTTTTTCCTTGGGTGACTCATTTTGTTTGAACTCCAAGGCAATTCTGCAGAAATGGAAAGAGGCTATTTAAAAATGAGCTGCGAGATTGTCATTTAAAAATCACTTTTTAAAGTGAGGGGATTTCTACCAGCACCAAATGATAGAAGAGAAATTCAGGAATCCTGAACTCAGTTCTCAAAAGTATCACCTTTGTAAAAGAAGTTTAAGAAATGTTAAGTAGCCTTTTAAAAAGCAATTTGAAGAAAGTGAAGGAATGGGAATAAAATCTTAATTTTTTAAGTGAAAAATTATACCTTTTCTTATATGAAGAGTTTCTTGGTACCTCTGTCTTATATCCTATTTAAGGAATTATTAGTATTCCACAGCAAAATGTAATACTTCTTACAAAAACAACAGTATAAGCTAGAGTTGTTCTATCTTCAGTAGACAGTATAATAATATTTGAATCTTTTTATTAAGCTTCAAGGTCTTTGAAATATTCTGATGGCAGAATATAATGTTAAAGGTCAGCAATTGAACTTAAATTATAGTTTTTCTTCTTAAAATCTATTCTCTTTTTATAACAAAATATTATTTAGAAAATGCTCCTCTGGGGAATGTCTGGGGCCATTGGGAAGACTTCAAATTTCAGACTTTATCCTGCAGGTTCCTCATCTAGCCTACCATCTTCCAGCCCAACCCTCTGTACACTTTTCCAACTTGCTCCCACATTCCTGGAAAGCCTTGTGCATGAAATTATTCCACACAGTCCTGATCATTTTATTTGATCTGTGCTAAAATAGAAATATCTTTCCAAAGAGACTTTCCAACTGTTTAAAACAATGTTTTTCGTTTTTTTGTTTTTCCAGCTGTGCAATTCATAGTTCAAAGGAACTCTTTTCTGGAATTGCCACAAGGAGCAGCAAGGTGAGGACAGTCTGAAGAGATGCAAGAGGGAAGTGAGGGTTGCCAGCTTTCTGCCCTAAGTCACACAGCCCCAAAGAGGGGCTCTTTATAGCCCAAATTAAATCTTAGAGTTGTTAAGATACCAGTCTGTGGAAATTAAAGCAAAATGCACTGAAACCCTTTCCTGTTTGTGGTAGAAATCACTGGAAATTCTGGAGGAGATGAAGTATTTGGTTTTTCTCTCAGTCACCTGGAGCTTCAAAGGTCTATTTCCTCTGAGTTCATTTAATTCATCCATCATTTGACTTTTGTCCCCCAGCTGTCCAGCTTCTGCCTCTTGTGACCTACACTTGCATTTCAAGTGCAATGTGACCCATTTCCTCCATTTCCACACACCCAGATGAAAGCACAAAGGCCTTGGTGTGGGTAGTTCTATAACATAATAATGTGAACAGCTCAAGAATGAACATTAGATGTCTAGATTTTTATAGAGTATCTCTGTCGTTGCTACCAATTTGGATTGCCGGCTTTCTACCAGCCTTCTGTTTTCCTCTTCTCCACCACCTCAAGTCTTCCTTCACCCCACAACGTCATTTCTTGGAAAATAGTTTAGTTGCTTCCTTCCTACCTATTTTGGCAGCCTTCACCTTTCTTTCTCAAATATTAAACCAAAAATATTATTTTCTCAGAAGGAATTCTGCCGCCAGCCTACAAAATAATACCCTTTTGACTCATTACTTCATACCTGTCTTAGTACATAAAATGCATTTCAGACCAAGTTTTAAGTTTAGGGTGGCAAAAGAGAAAGCCCTTAATAGCATGCAATGTATGGGAGGTGGAGAAAAGACAAAAGGGAGGAGAGGTCATAGGAAGTAGGTATGGTCACATTGGAAACAGGCATGTCATGTGGCACAATATGGCTTAGATTTGTTCTTGCTCCCTACAGGGCCTCTCCATTTTCTAGGTCTCCAATGATTTAACCTCTTGATTCTAACTTATTCTAATTTTTTTAGCCATAATTGTAGCATTACAAGTTTATTTTGTTACTGTCTCCAGCTTTTCAAATGTTGCCTTTCAGAATTACTTTTATCACTCCCACTCTACCAGCTAACAATATTTTCTCTCTATAGATTCTTGCATTAATGACACAGGATTATAATCTCTTGTGAATCCTGTATTATTAAATCTCTTTTCCAGCAGATGAGATTAGAATAAATAAGATAATATATTGCATAAAGTCACAATGAGTCATTAGGATCAGGGACAGATTCCAGACACTGAAGCTACAAGTCTTGCTTCTCAATAGCCCTGCTGGCTGCATATTAATTTAACTTCCATGCAAGAAAAGCTGAACTGTACTGTTCTCTTCTGGGTCATGCTCCCTGTTCAGACAGGATTCAGTGCTTTTGACAGATCACCTATTAATCTAAATAATTTTTAAAGAAAGTTTACAAACATTCCTAGAACCTTCCATCTTCCATAAAGATCAAATGCCAGTCTTTTCAATGTAATTGAAAGGATCCCACCCTAAATAGTAAAGAATCATATCATTCTTCCCTACAAACTGTCCATAGGCACTCATTTAACTTAATTCAGCCCATTATTGGGTGCTTTTTACCTTAGGTTAATTGAGCAAAAAGGTCTTTTCTTGAAAGAAGGTTTGGAAAGAAAAGTTGGAACAACAGTTAAGGAAATCTTCAGTACTTGGGGAAGGGTAGGAATGAAAGGACTTCTGACTTAGAAAATAACTATCTTCAAAGGTGCCCAATCCAAGATCAGTCAAACCAAAAGTCTGCTGGGGGCATATTCTGAACCCCTATTTCTACTGTTACATTCCCATGAAAAGTACTATGTGTCAATGCAGCTCCTTATTAGTTAGGAAGCAAATGAAATACTCCTTGAAAGTGATGTTGGAAGAAAGTGTTCAAAGTGAGAGCCAAGGGATTAACACAACACAAACAGCTAATGAAATGATGTTAAATAAGACATCCACTAAGAGAGGCAATCAGATGGAAAAGACAGTAGACTGGAAGTTAGAGGGTCTCATTATCCGCATGATGATGAACACATGGTAGTCATGGATACCAGGAAGGGCAAATATTCATGGTGAAGCTCAAATTAGATAAGATGGAAAAGCATCATAAATCCTATCAAGTGCACCCTAAAATATTAACTCATCACCAGTGTGATTCTAGAGGGTGACTTGTAGGTTAGGGAGGTCGGCAGCTCACACAGATCCTCACCAAGCTGGGTTATCAGACAGAATGCAGGAAGCCCAGTTAGTGTGGAATTTAGATAAACAATTGAGAATAACTATTGTCCAAATTATTTATTATTTATCTGAAATCAAATTTAATTGGCATTTTGTACTTTATGTGCTGAAGCTAGCAAACCTACTGACCAGGGAGATGTTTTTGTTTCAGAACTGACTGTCAAGATTATAGCTCAGGAACCTAATGTTGTTGGCACAGACAGCAGGGCAAGTCATTTATTACTTGTTAGAAAGATAGCTGTCAAGAGAGCCAGATATCCATACCAGCTTCTCGATACATTTTTCCTTGGAGGGAAATTAAATATGAAGCTCATTTTAAACATCCAGGTGGTTTCTTGGTGAGCAAGTTCTTCCCTCCTACAGGGATGTCAGGCCAAGGAAATGGCAGGGTTCATTTCCTTGGAATGGGCACTGCTTGCCAACATTTGCTTCTACAATTCTCTTTTTTCTTAGTCTCCATGGATGATTACCCCACCTACCCTCTCCTCATTGATATGTATTTTATATTGAAAATGACCATTTGGGGTGCCTGGGTGGCTCAGTTGGTTGAGCATCTGACTTCAGCCTGGGTCATGATCTCAGAATTCGTGAGTTTGAGCCCCACATCAGGCTTTCTATGCAGAGCCTGCTCGGGACCCTTTGTTTCTCTCTCTCTCTCTCTTTGCCCTTCCCCTGCTCACTCTCTCTCTCTCTCAAAAACAAATAAAACATTTAAAAAGTGAAAAGAAAATGACCATTTAATTAAGTAGATGTCATTCTTGCCTAACTCAAAACAAATCTTTCTCTTCAATTTGACTCTGCACATCTTTGCTTGATCTCTTATATCTTGATTTTAAAATCTAACTTTCCACATTAATCTTATTTTGCAATATTTAATTTCCATAGTGGTAACTTTCCTATGGTCCATATACTAAAAACAGGTGTCCAGTATATAAATGAAAGACACATCAACACAGAAGGACACTTTTTTAGAGTTTCAAAGAAAATTTTTAAAAAATAGGATATTCTTACAAATTTAAGATTATCTATTTTTTTTCTGGCTTACTTACTAGAGGAAGTAAAGGAAGATGACCTTTAAATAGACTGTACAGACCCAGAAAAATAATAAGCAGTTGCACACAATCATACTCCCCTCAATAAACAGTCTGTGGCAGAGTCCCTATGACCCCAGTCTCACACTCAGGAAACAGTTATAGTCATAAGCAAGAAGATAAGGTAAGAGTTTCTTTAGAAGTCATGCCAGAACAAACCTCTGCCATCAAAGTGAAATAAATATTGGCCTACTGAACCTCAAGGTCTTCAAGGAAGTTAGGAACAGTGGGATTATTAATCTTCCCTATAGGGATAAAGGCATTAGTTTTTATCTATATATTCCTGACAGACAATAGCACTAATTGACAAATACAGTGAATAGGCAAAACCCATGATATTAGTACCTGTGAGTGTGTACCAGGGGCTAGTTCAGATATCTTTGGGTCGTTACCTAAAGTTGAGCCATCCATATAGTAAGGATTAGATCTCAAAAATTGAGAGGGGTCATTTTTAATCCAAAAAAGCTCCTTATCATTGAATGCTTTTAGGTAATTTTTGGACATGTAGGCAAATGGTATAATATTTAGAAAATAAAGTATTTCTTATAAATTATAATCATATGGCTACTTTTCTACTTTAACATTCTTTGTGTGTCTGCAATTCTTTGTTCATTAAGAAGAAATCATTTTAAATTGTCAAATGACAGCAGAAACTTACAAAATGCTCTGAGTAAATGAGAAATAAGAACTACTTAGGAGAAAATTCTAACCAAGAGAAAGAATAGTTGGAAATAAATAAACTTTTTAAATTAAAAGAATATTAAAATGTATTCTTGGTGGACTGAAGCAATAGATGTTACCTATCTATAAAGACACACTTCTCTCCTACAAGGTTTAGGCAATTCAGAATTTCACACAAAAAGCACTTCTTAGTGTCCAAATGTTCAATTTAATTTCTTACGAGAAAAATAAAAATGGAATTATTCTAATAGAAAAAAAAAAGACTTTCAACTCTTTTATAGTATGAAAATATATAGACACTGGAGAGATCATTCACTTTATATTTACTGAGATTGTATCATTTATCAGACCCTGTGCCAGAAGCTGAGAATACAGAAATGAACAATAAAGTTAGGCTCCTTTCCTTATGAGCCTACGGCCTAGCACTCTGCTATCTAACATGGTACTATTAGTCCCTTGTGGATATTAAAATTTAAAACTAAAACTTCAGTTCTTCAGTCACATTACATTTTAAGTGTTTAATATTATAAAAGATTTCCATTATCACAGAAAGTTACACTAAATACTGTTGGTAGTGAGAGAATCAAATAGTAATCAAATCATCACATACCTAAGTATACTATTACAAACTGTGATAAACGCTCTGAAATAAAAGGTGAAGGTGCTCCAGAGCATAAAGCAGTGATGTGAACTAATCTAGAATATCAAAAATGGCTTTCCTGAGGAAATAATGGTTGGAAAGACAGTGGAAGGACGAGTGAGAAATAAACAGCCACGTGGATGAAAGAGAGAGTGATTACGCCACAGGGAACAATGTGAGGAAAGAGCCCGAAGCAAGAGGAAGTCCTAGGATCAGAAGCACCCATGGCTCCCAGGACTGGGAAGCAGGACAGGAGTGTGTGAGGGAGCAGAACAGGTTGGTAAGGGCAGGTCACAGGGAAGATTGTGTCTCCCTCCTGGGAAGGAGCCACTGAAGGGTTTTTAGCTTGACCATGACTTCATCACATTCTCATTTTAATGCACAGAATGAGGCTCTAACCCTTTCAATACTTTTGTTCTTTTCATCAGCTCTGCTGAGAAGGTAGTGTTTAACAGGAACATGTCAAGGATATTTCATAGAAAGGAATCTCTAGCAGCAAAGAGCAGTTTACAGATCTCTTAGATTCTCCTCTCTGAAGAAGAACCAGGAGAAAAGGAGCCTGCCTGTCCATCTACTTGTAAAATGATGAAGGAGAGCCCAGGAGAGCCAGGGTGGCTCAGTTGGTTAAGCACCCAACTCTTGATTTCAGCTCAGGTCATGATCTTAACAGCTTGTGAGTTTGAGCCCCTGTCAGGCTCTGCGCTGACACTGAGGACACTGCTTGGGATTCTCTGTTTTCCTCTCTCTCTCTTCTTCCCTGACTCGTGCGCATGCATGTGTGGTCTGTCAAAATAAACATTTAAAATAAATAAATATACAAACTTGTTTAAAAAAATCTTTATAAAATGATGAAGAGCCCAGAAGTTGCAGTAGGAAAGGGAAGAAGGTGGCATACCTAATGTGGGACTTTCACATGACCATTGAAGATGAATGCAATGTTCACTGGAGTTTCTTCTAGAGGAACAGCAGTAATAATAATAATAAGTGACATTTAAGCAGTGAATATTGTATGCCTAGCACTGTGTTAAGTGTCTCACCTATCTGAAGTTAATAATCCTTTAAATGTGTGTGTATCCTATAAGATAACACAATTCTCCTTATCTAAACCAGTCTTCCTCCTCAAAATCAGCATTACCTGGGAATATGCTAGGAGGAATAGGAGTGTGAATGAGACCTCAAGTGATTAGACTGCTCACTAAAATGTGAGAACCAGTGAACTGGAGCAAAATGCCTACATTAAGTTTTAGCTCTGTTCATTTCAGTTGAGCAATCTTGGGCAAGTCATTTAACAATTTTGAGATAAATGACAAAACTATTTGAATAATGTTAACTCTCATCTTGTTTCCTTTTGTTGTATTTCTGTCATTACAAAGTGATTATCTCAAAATTTTTGTATGACTTTTTTATAACGGATTAAATAATGGTAGCACATTTAAAATGAGTTATCTTGAATTATAATCTGTACATTTACAGCTTTTTCAAAAAATATTGAGAAGCCCATGAGTAAGGAATGTAGAAAAGCAAAAATCAAGAGTGATTTGATAAATAATAATAGGTTTATATTGCCTGTTTTTAACTTTTTAAATGAGCTATAGTTTAAATATCCCTTTGCCTTGCTTCTCTGGTTCAGAACTGTGCTGTTAAGTTTAGCTGAGGATTGGTCACTTTTATTATTATATAATAATCCACTCTAGTAATGTATAATATTCCACTGCAATGTATGAGTGGTTTTTGATCATTTGTTTTTACTATTGCTAACAAAACTTCTATGAACATATTTGAATACATATTTTGCCCTAATGTGTGGTGTTTCTGAAGGTAGATCCCTAAGAGCAGAACTGTAATATCATATGACATGCAAATCTTAAGTTTTAAGATAACCAACCCATACCATATCAATTTATATTCTCAACATAAATGTATGGTAGCTATCACTGTTTCACACCCTCACCAACATTTTATTGTTTCTTTCTGCCCAGCATCTAAAAGCCTAGACAATACACTGCCATATTTCCTTATCTGCCTAATTCCTGAAATCTTCCTCACAGACTTTAGCATCATGGTAACAAGTTTTCTATATATTACTACTTCAGAAATTCTTGGCTTCCTCATACTCTGTGACCTTTCTATCAGATCATCCATTTGTTGGCTATACCTTGTCAACTGCTCACAATTTCTCCACCTCAAAAGTTTTTTTCATCATGGCTCTTAGAATTTGGGGAGGTAACAATTACATCCTGCTTCCGTCCAAGTTCAGAATCAATTGAGAAATTTAGGAAGGTATCAGAGAGATAATGCTTTATTATTATTGGTGCTGAAATGGAGCACGTAGCTTAGGCTTAGGTGTAATGGGATCCTACTACTTTTTTAAAAAGTGTTTATGTATTTGTTTTGAAAGAGAGACAGACAGACAGACAGACAGAGGGAAAGGTAGAGAGGGAGGGACAGAAAGAATCCCAAGCAGGCTCTGTGCTGTCAGCACACAGCCTGATGCAGCATTTGATCCCATGACATGAGCCAAAATCAAGAGTACAACACTTAACTGACTGAGACACCCAGGTGCCCACTTACTGCTTTTGTTCATGAATTAAAGCCTGCCCATCCAGATAGGAAGCCTTCCCATATATAAAGAAAACAAGAATTCATGCTTCCTGATGACAGACCGAAGGGACTGAGCAGCAAAGGCTTCTTTCCTGACTTAACCACCAAGGAAGTTGCTGCCCCTCCTTTGAGAGAGGCAGGAAAAGTGTTCCTACTACAAATTTTCCTTCTCTTCCTGGGAGAGTTACCTCTCTTCCTGGGAAATGTGAGGAATAAGCGTGCCCTTATGACAATAACTTTACTACCTTCTACATACTCACTCCATCACAATCACAGAACCTGTTCTCCATCTGCATGTGATCACAATGCTTTGCCTATTCCATTTTTTTCCAAAGTCATTGCATCTGGTTCTCCCATCTCAGCTCTACCTCTCGTCTACTCAGTTAAACTGATACCACCTGATATCACCCAAGAAGTTTCGTTCCTTGACTTAACAACCATTCCTGCTTTGTTAGGCCTCACCTCTGAATCACTGACAATTTTTGCTTTTTTCCCATTCCTACTTCTGGGCTTCTTTTTTTCCTCCCAGCTTTACTGAGGTATAATTGACAAATAAAATTGTTTATCTTTAAGGTGTACAGTGTGATGTTTTGATATGTTTACATACTGTGAAATGATTATTACAATCAAGTTAATTAACCTATCCATCCCCTCACATAGTTACCTCTCATGTATTATTGTGGTGAGAACATTTAAGATTCACTCCTTTAAAATTTCAAGTAGGGGCACCTGGGTGACTCAGTTGGTTAAGCATCTGACTTTGGCTCAGGTCATGATCTCACGGTTCGTGGGTTCAAGCCCCGCATTGGGCTCTGTGCTGACAGCTCAGAGCCTGGAGCCTGCTTCCGATTCTGTATCTCCCTGTCTCTTCCCCTCCCCTGATCATGCTGTCTCTCTCTGTCTCTCAAAAATAAATAAATGTTAAAAAAAATTTAAAGTTTCATGTATACAAAGTGCAACATCCGTTCATGATAAAAAAACTGCAGAATAGATCTAGAAGGAAATTACCTCAACATAATAAAGGCCTTATATGAAAAATCCACAGTCAACATCATACTCAATGGTGGAAAACTGAGAGTTTTTTCTCTATAGTCAGGAATAAGGATGTTCACTCTCACCACTTTTATTCAACATAGTACTGGAAGTACTAGCCACAGCAATTAGGCAACATAAAGAAATAAAAGGCATCCAAGTTGGTAATGAAGAAGTAAAACTCTCACTACTTGCAGATGACATAATACTATATATAGAAAACCCTAAAGACTCCACCAAAAAACTACTAGAACTGAAAATAAATGCACTGAGGTTGCAGGGTACAAAATCAGTGTAGAAAAATCTGTTTCATCCCTATACACTAATAATGGGAACAACTGAAAGTGAAATTAAGAAAACGACCCCAATTACAATTGCACCAAACACAATAAAATATCTAGGAATAAACTTAACCAAAAGGGGAAAGACTGGTACTCTGGAAACTATAAAACACTGATGAAAGAAATTCAAGATAATGTAAAGAAATGCAAAGAAATGGAAAGACATTCCATGCTCACGAGTTCAAAGAACAGGCATTGTTAAAATGTCTAGATCACCCAAAGCAATCTACGCATTTAATGCTATCCCTATCAAAATACCAAGAGCATTTTTTTTCACAGAATGAGAACAAATGACCCTAAAATTTGTATGGAACCACAAAGAACCTAGAATAGCCAAAAAAATCCTGAAAAACAAAACTAGAGGTATCACAATTGCAGATTTCAAGTTATATTACAAAGTGGTGGTAATTAAAACAGTATGATACTGGCATAAAAACAGACACATAGGTCAACGGAATAGAGCAGAAAACCCAGAAATAAACCTACAAATTATATGGTCAGTTAATTTTCAACAAAGGAGGAATGAAAAAGACAGTGTCTTCAACAAATGGTGTTGGGGGAACTGGACCACTTTCTTTCACTGTAAACAAAAATAAACTCAAAATGGATTAAAGACATAAATATGTGACTTGAAACCATAAAACCTCCAGAAGAGAGCACAGGCAGTAAGGTCTCTGACATTGGCCATAGCAACATTCCCTAGATACGTCCACTGAGGCAAGGAAAATAAAAGCAAAAATAAACTATTGGGACTAAAAAAAAAAGTTTCTGCACAGCGAAGGAAACAATCAGCAAAACTAAAAGTCAATCTATGGAAGGGGACAAGATATTTGCAAATGACTTATCCAAAAAAGGGTTAGTATCCAAAATATATAAAGAATGTATACAACTCAAAACTCAAAAAACAAATAAACCAGTTAAAAATGGACAGAAGGCAGGGGCACCTGGGTGGCTCAGTCAGTTAAGCATCTGATTTCAGCTCAGGTCATGATCTCATGGTTCATGAGTTTAAGCCCCATGTCAGGCTCCGTGCTGACAGCTCAGAATCTGGAGCCTGCTTCTGATTTTGTGAATCCTTCTCTCTCTGCCCCTCCCCTGCTCCTGCTCTGTCTTGTTTCGTCTCATCTCGTCTCTTCTCTTCTCTCTCTCAAAAATGAAAAACATTAAAACATTTTTTTAAATGAACAGACATTTCTCCAAAGAAGACATACAGATGACCAACAGACACATGAAACGATGCTCAATATCATTAATTATCAGGGAAATGTAAATCAAAACTACAATGAAATATCATCTTACATTTGTCAGAATGTCTAAAATCAACAACACAAGAAACAACAAGTATTGGCAAGGAAGGGGGAAAAAAGGAACCAATGTGCAAACTGGTGCAGCTACTGTATGGAGGTTCCTCAAAACATTAAAAATAGAACTACCCTATGGTCCAGTAATCACACTACTTTTACCAAAAAAAATACAAAAACACTAATTCAAAGGGATACATGCACCCTGATGTTTACTGCAGCATTATTTACAATAACCAAATTATGAAAGGAGCCCAAGTGTGTGTGTGCACACACACAAACACACACACAATGCAATAGTAGCCATAAAGAATGAAATCTTGCCATATGTGACAACATGGATAGAACTAGAGAGTATAATGCTAAGCAATATAAGTCAGAGAAAGACAAATACCATATGATCTCCTCATATGTGTAATTTAAGAACCAAATCAACTGAGAAAAATTAAGAAAAGAGAGAGACAATTCAAGAAACAGACTCTTAACTATAGAGGACAAATTGATGGTTACCAGAGGTGAGACAGATGGGGAGAGGATGGGGAAATTCTTTTGAGTATTATTATCTATAGTTCTAGGTTTCTGAATATTTTTTGAGATAGTCATACATGTACTGATTATGATTTCAAGCCATTTGATTTTACATGTGCTCTCATAATTTTGTAACAAGCATTTAATCTAATTACTCCTTTCCATACTCATCACATCAGTTATTTTAAAATCTATTGTCTTCACATCCTATTTTCAATCCACCACTATCACCCAACAGATGATCTCTCACCTAAATACCTAAAGCACTATAATTGTTCCTTCTGATTTTGCCTTGTATTGTAGTCCTACCTTCATCTTTTCGGCTATATTATAAATCTGTTTTGTATATGAAAATTCCTGTCTCCATTTTTGTGCTATTTCCTTATATACCCAGCCTGTAGGATGATCTGTCATTTTCAAATAAAAGGTTGAATGAAGGGAATAGTCCCTAAGCCCCTGAGGTTTTATAGACACTACTGAGAAGAGGCTGAATGGTGATACAGAATCTAACTGTACCCATGATGTATTTATGAAGGAGATCTCTAATAGCAACTTTTCTTTCTATTAATCCAGCAGCACTTTTCTGTATTTTGCAAATGGTATTATGTCCAGCTTCACATATTATTGGTTTCTCTGCTCAATATTACCCTTTCAATCCTCATCCCCTTAGCATGTACACAGTAGCCAGTGTATATAGTAAAGGTGAGCTTGGTTAAATGCCTATAGAAACTTACCAATGCTACAGTTTAGAGCGTATAGTTCTGTTGTGAAAAATAACCTACTGAGCCTTAATTGCCTTGGCTTTGCTGGGGAAATAAATGAAGGTATCAGAAAAAAGATACCTGGTAAGTTATTAGGAAGCTTTACCTGACAGATACGATTCACATATACTTAGGTAAGCACATGTTCCTCCTACATTTTTTAATGTTTATTCATTTTTGAGAAGGAGGAAGGGGCAGAGAAAGGGGGCAGAGGATTCGAAGCAGGCTCTGTGCTGTCTGCAGAGAGATCAAAATGGGGCTCAGACTTACAAACCGTGATATCATGACATGAGCCAAATTCGGACACTTAACTGATTGAACCACCCAGGTGCCCCCACATGTTCCTCTTATTAACAGGAAGCAAAAACTCTTCCTAAACAAGAAAGGCCTTACTTTAAGTAATCAAATGATTATAATTGAAATTAGAAAATCAGTGTCAATCAAATCAGCTTACCAAGAGTTGCTTTTTATTTGAGAACATGTAAAAACATCCATATCTTAACAATTTAAATATTGCTATTTAGCCATTACCCAGCATTATGCAGACATTTTCTATGGTCTTCAATCATTCTTTCTCCCATTATTTTCTATAAAGTGAATTTGATTGCCAAACATTTCTGAAAACAAATCTCGCCTTTGCTATAAACTAAGTACATGTTCAACGTAATATATGTTACCCGTTCTGTACCTTTGATGCCTCAAAAAGGTGGCATGGACATTAACAAATTCCCCAATGTATCCTCAATGGAAAATAATATCAGAAAAACTAAGACTTGGAAATTTCAATTGTATAATATAATATGACATAACAAATCCTACTCTTAGGTCAATAGGAACTATATAGATGCAAGGTAGAAAATCTATTTCTGAGCCTTGGTCTAGAGTTTCGGATAAATTACAAATCTCCTCACACCCTTCCTAAAGGCTTAGCACTTTCTTCACTGCAACATTTGACAAATTGGGATCAACAAGATGGACCTGTAGTTACTTTTCAGAGAGCTATTTACTCTGGGTTGTTAAATCTGACAAATGATGGAGGGTACTATGAGGCTCAGCTGTTCTGTGCAAAAAAAAAAAAAAAAAAAGAAAAAGAAAAAGAAAGAATTACCATTCCAAAGGAAGAATTGCTCTCACTACACATAAATATTAGTCTTGAATTTAAATTCATATAAAATATAACCCTAATTGCAAATTTACCCTTTATTAGTATCTCATAAACATTAAGAGAATTGTAGATGATTTGTCCTTTGAGAAGCTTCCTTAAATACAGTACTTAACCAATTAAGCATTAAAAAAAGATTTATTACCAAATATCAAATTCAAATAAAATGTCATAGAAAAAGATTATATAGGAAACTAGCTACAGAGGTCATTTCAATTACAAATTTGAATCCTCATGGTAAAGAGAGACTAGATTTTCTCTGTATCTTTCCTTCTCTGTTCTTTCTATATCTCTTATTCAGCCCAATATAAATTTTAGATATTCTAAAACTGAGCAATTATATATACAAATTTAAATTAAGCAGACCAAGTTTTGAGTATTTTCTGTCTACCATACATGCCCCAGAGAGAGAGAGAGAATACAAAATGTTGGGAAGGAACCAGGGAAAGCACGGATGCCGTGGAGCCAGGGAGCACCCAGATCTCTGAGCCAGGCCAGGCTTCTATTTACCAGGAAGGTGTCTGTGGCAAATAGCCTGAATGGACCTACTGAGAAAGATGCTGACCTCCCACTCCTTTCCTTATGTGATAAGACTCCACAACAGTATATACAGGATCAAAGAAAAAATATGTGCAATCTTGGATCCAGGCAAAATAGTTAGGGATTGGAAGGGAAAGGTGATTTCTCATAGACACAGGAAGGAAACACTGATGCAGTTTTTTAGTCCCAGGAAACTTTGGTCAATTTCCTAAGACAGAGGGTTGACTTAAATGAAGAGCTATATTCCGTGAGACAAATGCTTTAATAAATGCAGAGTATTAGGAAACACATTTTCTTTTTTTTAAACTTGAGAGAGAGTGTGTGCACATGAGTGGGAAAGGGGCAGAGGGGGGAGAGAGAGAGAGAGAGAGAGAGAGAGAGAGAATCCCAAGCAGCTCTACAGCTCTACACGGGTAGTGCAGAGCCTGATATGGGGCTGGAACTCAGGAACCATGAGATGATGACCTGAGCAGAAACCGAGACTTGGTCACTATATGAGCCACCCAGGTGCCCCGAAACACATTTTCCTAAGATCTCAGGCTTTGGAGTTAGAAGTATCTTGAGTTCAAGTTACAAATTTATCTCTTAGTAGCTGTATGAAAGTGAACAATGAACTTAACCTCTCGGTGTTGAAAGAAGTAACGATTCCGTGAACATCGCAATGTTATGAGGTATAAATTGACAGTTATATAAAAAGCACTTAGAACTGAAAATGATACCTACAACTGAGATACTAGTAGTAATTGAAGTAGTAGTAATAATTCACCAGTAGAAGAGGGACAAGTTCTCCCTTTTTTTTATTGGTTTGTTTGTTCATCATTTATTCACTGAGTAAACTGGGCTGGGAAGATGAAGGCAAATTAAGATACACTTGTTATCTGTGACAGACAAATCATCCCATACTAGAGACCAGTAAGTCACTGTTTAAGTATGCTGGAAGTGCGCAGACTCTGAAAGGACAATGTGTGGAACAGAGCGGTCATTCTATCTGGTGAGGGAGAGGCAATCAGGCAAGACAGTAAAGAAGGTGCATATGTGAGCCATGTCATGGAAAATAAAAAGGCATTTACTCAACGAAAAAGGTGGGAAAAATATTTCAGACACAGTTGATAGGATGTCAGTGAATGGGATAAGAGCATTTTTGGAGGCATGGGAGACATTAAAAAGACAATGAAAGTGTCAGGAGAGGGACTCCATAAACCAAATAAGAAAGACCTTGGAAGAAACATCACCATTTATGAGCCACTTCAGTCATGTCTTCTACAAGAATTTGGAATCTAATGTTCCTCCAAGTTTACTAGTAGTTTTCAAACTCCAATGAGCTGTGTGACATTAAAAAAACATGTAATCACTATAAGTCTCTACTACCCTGTCTATAAAATTGAGCTAAAATATCTATCACACAGAGAGATTGTGACAATTAGTTAGGTGCTATACGTAAAGAATTTAGCAAAAATACGTGTTCAAAATTATTGCAAATATGCTGTTATAACCAGAATAACATGCTGTGATGCAAATGGCTGGCAGGCAAGAAGGCAGGAATGAATCATGAATGGGCAGGATGAGGAGGGAAGAAGAGTAAGACAGGCTAGGAGAGCTCTGAGAGTGGAGGTGAGGAGAAAGGGGAAAGAACTGAAATCATAATGTTCAAAGCAGGGTTGGCTGTATAATTTGCACGACTCAAAGCAAAATATAATATTGTAATAGGGCGATAGTGATACATGAATAACAACATAAGCACAAAACCAGCAAAAAATAATACTTTGCTACCGTGGTTTTATACAGCACAATAAGTAATAAGACTCTTTAAATGTAGTATCTAAACTTATTGTAAGATTATTTACTTTACTTGTCTCGCCAATATTTTGTTAACCAATCAAAATATATACTTTTAAAAATTTCGTTTTCAAATGATACAACTGAAAACTTTATCAGTGCTCTTGTCAAATGCAAGATCACACAATTTTTGATAATTTTTAATTTTGAGGTTAAATTTTTCTTGATGCATCTTATTTTATAGGTTGTGACAAATTTTATAGGTTAGGATAAATTTTTATTTATTTAAGTTATTTCGAGGTACTATATTATAGTACTACATTTACATTATACTACATCATAGAGCTAATGATTCTTTGGCAACAATATTTCTAAAGAGATTTAACTCTTCATACAAATCACTTTTGCATAAGCAGAATGTAATTTTAATACAAATTTACACATTGGTATAATAAAGTTTCCTCAGATATTTCTTGTACCTTACTACACACGAGATCAAAAGCAGCTTCGTGATTTGTATGGAATTCAAAACACCTGTTTATGCATTCTATCATTATCTTCACTTACACAGAAAATTTAATTATAAAATTACCTTGCATGTTAAAATTCGTTCACTCAAAACTTCATATAACAAGAAAGCACGTAAAGCACGTTTCTGTCAAATGCAACAATCACACTGAATTTCTCTTTCTAAGCCTGTAAGTATTTGCTTTGCAATATTGTGTCTGTTTTCAAAGCAGGAGATTCTAAACTGAAATATTGTAATGACTCTCTGAGTTATTTACTTCCTGAGGAATTGACACATGTAATGTCCATGTACATGCTTTTATTTTGTAATCATTTACTGACAGAGTTTACTGCCTAAGCATCAGCAGCTGCGGACGCTGCGCTGTCTGGGGAATTAATACCTGTAGAGCTGCTGCTGCGGGGCCAGGCTCCCCTGCCAGCCTCCCAGCAGTCCCAGTGCTGCTCCCTTACACAGCTCCTCTTCTCAGCTATGGCCCTGCTGCCTCTGCTGCTGCAGCCACTGTTGCTGCATCAGCCTGGGGTCCTCAGTTCTCCAGACTGCCCCTAAATACATGCATATGTGCTGGGTCAGTGGCTTGGTGCCTGGCCCTGCCTACCATGCCTCCAGGCCTGAGCCTGCACATGTCCTCACTGCTGCCTGGTACACCTCCCCTGCTCATGTCCATGTCCCACTGCCTCATCAGACCTTGCTTACAAAAGCCAGGTTCAAAGGCAAAATTATCAAAACTTTAAGAGGCTGGCAGCAGAGCAGTAAAGCAGATGTGGGGTGCTCCTGAGAGCAGGGCCCCATGCCACTGCACAGGCCACAGGACAGGAAGCTGGACAGATCCAAAGGGAGATAGGGAACCCTCTGTGAATACAGAAGGAACATCAGTCTGTGAGAGAGACACACACTCAATATAGAATCCAAATTCTGATAACTGTGTTAAGGAGGCTTGAAAAGGATGCTATGAGAGAAGATGAAGCCAGGGTTGCCATTCAGTTAGGTTTGGCAATAATCACCTTGCTGTAAGGTATGCAGTGGGCTAGGCTCCTGCAAGCTCATTGTGTAGCCCCCTCTGCCAAGCAACACTGACGTTCATTTAGAAAGAACACTCCCACTTCTCTGACTTAGGCGGCTGGCAGCATCAGCAAGGACTGCTAGGAAATCTGCCAGATTTTAAGCAGGATCTTAGCAAATGGATCCAGGCTTTGGAAAGAAAGCAGGAGGGCAAGCAGGGTTGTTAGGACCCCATCCAATTAGGTGAGCTTCGGGACAAGCTTTCAGCCGGAGGGACACCAACAGAAATCTGGAATTTGGCCTAGACTCACAGGGTATCTTTAACTCTTTTGGACACTTTTCTAAGTCAAATGGATCGAGGCCTTTGTCACCGTGCCTCAAGGCGCTCCTTGCAGACCGATTTTGTTTTTAATTGTTGTATAAGCAATCATTTTTTTACAAATTCCCTGGCTAGTCTAAGGAGAGTTACTTTATTTGAAAATGTACTTGTGAAGCCTGGAATTACATCTTTCCAAAACACAGACATTTCTGTTTGATTTCTGAGAGAGCCGTTTGGTTTCACAGAACTCCTTGACTTCTCTTCCTCTTTACATAACCCGAGATTTATTAATGATTTCTTTAATCATCTTCATAAATCCTCAAAGCATTTAAGTAGGCTCCCTAGGGAATGATATGCGAATGCAAATTACATACAAATGGTGATCCTAGCTTATTTCCTGAAAACATATGAAACACAAATACCTCTTCTTTTTAGATTACTAACTAAAACTATTTTAGCATAGATAGAAAAATTTTAATATACTCTTGAATTATTAACTAATGTTCTACTAACTCAGCACATTTTTATAAAAATGCTCTTAGATTTTATTAAACTCAAACCTTAATTTAAAATAGCAATTTCTGATAGGTTCAGGAAAACTGCTTTAAATGGAACAGTGCAGTAATTTCATTGCTGTGTATGTAAATGATCCATTAATGTTTACTTGGAAAAGTGTTCCCTTTGAAATGTCACATGCAAAAAGAATTGCTATAATGCTATCATTAGCATTTAAAATATACCACTCTCCAAAAATTACATCGGAAAAAGGGTCTGAGTCAGGTTTTCTGTAGAAAGTATAACCAAATTATTCCATATTCAAATTGCTCTTTGAACCTAATAAAAAATAGATTTGCACCCTGATGTCAGATATTGAGAGGTGCTGTCAGCAATTCCTAACGGTTCAGGGGAGTAAGAAAACATGGATATCACAGACACTGCTCTCTGCCTACCCAGTATCTATTCACTTCTTCCTGTTTACCAAAAGAACCCTAGCTTTGTTTGCAACAACAGAGCCCAACAAAATAACATCTCTGTCACTGTCTTTCATATGAGGCAGGGGACAGCAGAAGATGGTGAATTTCTGAGAAAATTTGTACTTAACTAATTCAGGAGTTTCCCCTTATCCTCCTTCGTTCTCTATTCTTTCTGCCTGGAACATACAGAGAAAACTGGACACTAAGGATTCGAGTCTAAGAACAAGAACATGCTAAGGATGGGAAAGTCAGAAGCTAAAAGAACAATAGAACATTGATAACTCCTCCTGTGGCAGCCCTTGGCTGTCTCTGTCAGGACTTCTGGTTATGTGAGAAAATGCCTATTTATTTTAGTCCCTGTAGGAAGGGTTCTCTGACAGGAAAAAAGACAATCTTAACTGATTCAGAACTTACATGCAGCTCAACTCATTCGTAACATACACAATGGGAAAACAAACTCTGTGAACACCTAATGTTCAGTAAATTTATTTACCAAGTCGGTGATGTATTAAGACTGTATATTTCAATACCTATTAACATATATTTAAATCTGAAGTTCTAAATTAGTCTGGCTAGTCTGCCCTACTTGGAAACAAATGGAAACTTTTACCGAGAAGAGTATAAACTTCAATTTCCAACTTTAAAAGAAACCAGAACTTTCAATAGCTTTCAATTTGAAAGCTCCAATTCATAATGAACTAGTTCCATACATAAATAGGCAAGCTGAATTGGGATCTATTTTAACACTGAAGTCACGCTGGAACATTAGCACGATTCTTCCACTTTTAATAAATGTTTTTACTAATGTATGATGTGTGTGTGCACAAACCATAAGAATATAGCTTAATGATTTTTTTCAAAGTAAACATATCTGTATAATGACTACCCCAATCCACAGATACTAGATACCGTTCTAGCAATACCACAGAATCCTTCTGTGTCCTTCTCACTGAGATGGGGTCACACTTCCTCCCCAAAGGTAACCATTATCCTGACTTCCAACAACATCAATTAAATTTATCTGTTTTTGAAATTTTTTATAAATATACCAGTGTATATTCTTTATGTGTGGCTTTTGTTTAACACTGTTTATGTGAAATTTATTCATGTAGTTGCATATAGCACATTTTATCTATTTTCATTTCTGTTCAGAATTCAATTGTTTGAATAGACCATAATTTGTTTTTCCATTCTACTGTTGATTTACATTTGGATTGCTTCCTATTTGGGGCAGTTATGATTAGTGCTGCTATGAACATTTTCACTCATGTGTTTTGTGTAGAAATGTACACATTTCTTTTGGGTGTATATCTAGTAATCGAATTACAGAGTGATAAATTATGTATATGTTCAGCTTTAGTAGATATAGCCTAACGGTTTCCAAAGTAGTTTTACCAATTTACGATCTCCACAGCAGTGGATGAGAATTCCAGTTATGCCACATCCATTCTAACACTTTCTTTTTTTACTTTAAAACTAAAAAAATTATTTTGGCTGGGGGGTATAGTGGTATCTTCTGCAGCTTTAAATTGCATTGCACTGATGACTAATGCTATTGAGCATTTTTCACAGGCTTGCTGACCATTTGGATATCCTCTTTTATAAAGCAGATGTCCAAGACTATTGCCCATAATTCTATATGGCTGTCTTATGTATTTTTGTGAATTTTTATGGATCTTATATATTTTGACTAAGAGTGCTTTGTTATTTAAACACATTGCAAATATTTTCTCCAACTCTGTGGCTTGCCTATTTTCTTCATTTTGACTTTTAATAAAAAGAAGACAAATTTTAATGAATTCCCACTTACAAAAATTTTATAATTACTGCTTTTAATAAATTAATATTTATTAAATTTATTTAATTAAAGTAATTAATAAATTACTGCTCTTTAATAAATCTCTGCTTACTCCCGTGTCATTCTTCTATGCTATCAGTTTTCCATATCAACTGGACCCTTCTTTTTCAGCTTTAATATTTAGATAAACAATTCTTCCAATATTTATTATTGTATTCAGTGTGAGCTACAGATTTTTTTTTTTGAGAGACACAGACAGACAGACAAAGCGAGCAGAGGAGGGGCAGAGAGAGGGAGAGACAAAATCCCAAGCAGGCTCCGCAGTCAGCACAGAGCCAGACATGGTGGCTCAAACTCACGAACCATGAGATCATGACCTGAGCTGAAATCAAGAGTGATGCTTCATCGACTGAGTCACCTAGGCGCCCCTACAGATCATTTTTATATGGATGTTCAATTGACCCAATGTTATTTATTGATAAAAACACAATTGTTTAGCACTGTTTAGCAGGGTCATCTTTGTCATAAGTATTCACAGATGTATGAACCTTCTTTTTGTGCTCTGTTCTTTTTTATTGGTCTCCATGTGCTAATGCCAGGTTATTCTTAAGTACTGTGACTTTGTATGTCTTGATATCTGGCTTTACCTGTCTTATAAATTCTACAACATTGTTCCTTCAGATTGTCTTGAGTATTCTAAGCCTTTTGTAATCTCTTATAAATTTTAAAATAAGCATATTAAATTCCATCAAAAGTTCTGTATAGATTTTTATTGACATTGCACTGATCATTTGCTAAGTTTATGGAGGACCAGAACATATCAATTATTCTACTCCAAAGCATGATATACCTCCCTATTTGTTTGGGTTTTCTTTAATGTCTCATAAAAAGGTTTTAAGGTTTTTGGTGTAGAGGTCATATATTTTATTAAATTTATTCCTAGGCATTTGAATTTTT
>CM053573.1:83524229-83551720 GCA_028646485.1 Cryptoprocta ferox
ACATGAAACGATGCTCAGCATCACTCATCATCAGGGAAATACAAATCAAAACCACACTGAGATACCACCTCACGCCAGTCAGAGTGGCTAAAATGAACAAATCAGGAGACTATAGATGCTGGTGAGGATGTGGAGAAATGGGCAACCTCCTACACTGTTGGTGGGAAGGTAAACTGGTGCAGCCCCTCTGGAAAACAGTGTGGAGGTTCCTCAAAAAATTAACAATAGAACTCCCCTGTGACCCAGCAATAGCACTGCTAGGAATTTACCCAAGGGATACAGGAGTGCTGATACATAGGGGCACATGTACCCCAATGTTCATAGCAGCACTTTCAACAATAGCCGAATCATGGAAAGAGCCTAATGTCCATCAACTGACAAATGGATCAAGAAGATGTGGTTTGTATATACAATGGAATACTACATGGCATGAGAAAGAATGAAATCTGGATATTTGTAGCAACGTGGATGGAACTCGAGGGTGTTATGCTAAGTGAAATAAGTCAGGCAGAGAAAGACAAATACCATATGTTTTCACTCATATGTGGAACAGGAGAAACTTAACAGAGGACCATGGGGGAAGGGAAGAGTAAAAAATAGTTAAGGAGAGGGAGGGAGGCAAACCATAAGAGACTCTTAAATACTGAAAACAGACTGAGGGTTGATGGGGGTGGGGGAGAGGGGAAAATGGGTGATGGGCATGGAGGAGGGCACTCGTTGGGATGAGCCCTGGGTGTTATATGGAAACCAACTTGACAATAAACTATATAAAAAAAGAAATACCTTCTTCATAGGTGTGTTAGGACTATTAAATAGCATAATTATTTATAATAATTTATTTTATAATATAAATTATATTTTATAATATAAAATAAATATTTATAATATAAAGTGCTCTTAGAAGAGCACTTAGGAAATAAAGTTAACCATTTTAATTGTCACAATTATTATTACTACAATTTTTAAAAAACATTGTTGAATTAACAGTAGCTTATCATTATGTGGTTTTTCAGTGAATGAGTAAAATACAATTATTGGATATAAAATAAATACACTGAAATCTGTTGCATTTTTATACACTAATAATGAAGTAGAAGAGAAATTATAAAAGCAATCTCACTTAAAACTGCACCAAAAATAATAAAACACCTAGGAATAAACGTCACCAAATTGGTGAAAGACCTGGACTTTGAAAACTATAAAACACTGGTGAAAGCAATTGAAAATGACACAAGCAAATGGAAAGATATTTCATGTTCATGGACTGGAAGAACCAATATTGTTCAAATGTCTACACTACCAAAGAATCTTCAGATTTATTCAATCCCTATCAAAACACCAACATTTTTCACAGAGATAAAACAAATAATAATAAAATTCAGCGGAACCAGAAAGGACCTTGAATAGGCAAAGCAATCTTTAGCATGAACAAAGCTGGAGGTATCACAATCCCAGATTTCAAGAATACTACACAGCTGTAATAATCAAAACAGCATGGTACAGACACAGAAATAAACACAAAGATCAATGGAACAGAATAGAGAGCCCAGAAGTACTATTACATGGTCGATTATTCTATGACAAAAGATGCAAGAATATACAATGGTAAAAGACAGTCTCTTCAACAGACGGTGCTGGGCACACTGTACAGCCACATGCAAAAGAATGAAATTGGACCACTTTCTTACATCATACACAAAAATATACTCAAAATGGATTAACACCCTAAGTATGAGAACAGAACCCATAAAGCTAGAAGAAGACACCAGCATTAAATTCTTTGACATCAGTCATGGAAACATTTTCCTAGCTAGGTCTCATCGGGAAAGGGAAACAAAAGCAAAATTAAACTATTAAAACTATACCAAAATAAAAAGCTTTTGCGCAGTGAAGAAAACTATCAACAAAACAAAGGCAACATACTGAATGGGAAAAGATATTTATAAATGATATATTCAATTAGGAGTTAATATCCAAAATATATAAAGAACCTATAAAAATACCCCAAAACATAATAAAACAAATAATCTGATGTAAAAATGGGCAGATGACCTGAATAGACATTTTTCCAAAGAAGACATACAGATGGCCAACAGATACATGAGAAAAGATGCTCAACATCACTCATCATCAGGGAAATGCAAATCAAAACCACAGTGAGATATTACCTCAAACCTGTCAAAATGGCTAAAATCAAAAAGACAAGAAATAACAAATGTTGGCAAGGATATGGAGAAAGAAAAACCTTCATGCACTGCTGGTGGGAATGCAAATTGGTTCAATCACTGTGAAAAACAGTATGGACGTTTCTCAAAAAATTAAAATAGAATTACCCTATGGTACACTATTAATTCTACTACTAGGTGTTTATCCAATGAAAATGAAAGCACAATTCTAAAAAGATACACTCAACCCTAGGTTTATTGCAGTGTTATCTACATAGCCACAATATGGAAGCAACCCCAATGTTCAATGAATAGAAAGAAGATTAGTATATATATACAGTTGATTATTACTCAGCCATAAAAAAATATTTGAGACCTTGCCATTTGCAACAACATGGAGAACCCAGAGGATACAATGCTAAGTGAATAAGTCAGCCAGAGAAAGACAAATACCGTATGATTTCACTCATATGTAGAATTTAAAAAAATGAACAAACTAAAAAAGGAGATAAAAAAAACCCCACAGATTCTTAAATACAGAGAACAAACTGCTGGTTGTCAGAGGAAAGGGGGATGGGGAGGATGGGTGAAACAGGTAAAGGAGACTGAGTATACTTATTGTGATGAGCACCAAGTACTGTATCGAATTGTTGAATCATTATATTGTACCCCTGAAACTAATATAACAGTGTAATTATACTTCAATAATTAATTAATTATACTTCTAGATGGACACATGGGAAAAATACAATGATCAGGTAGGCCTGCAAGGTATATTTTGAACTTAGAAAAGTTATTGTTCTGGTTATTTATTGCTACAAAACACACCTGTCCTAAACCTACGAGCTTAAAACAACCATCTTATTTTGCTCATGGTTTTGTGGATCAGGGTTCAAGAAAGACCCAACTGGGTGGTGTGCCTGATCTGTGTGGATCAGCAGAAGCATCTGGGGCTGGAAACTCCACGCCCAATTAGTGGGAGGAGACTGCACAAGGCTGTGAATCACAGGAGGCATGGATTGTTCAGAGCATTTTTGGAATGGTTGAGGTTGAGAATGTCTGGTGTGAAGAGTCTTTATATTCCCTTTCAGCTCTTAGATTCCATGAATCTAATTGGTACTGGCTTAATGGGCAGCAGAATGATTTTATTGATATAGTGCTTCCATGCTTCAGGCATTCTCAGTGCTATTTTTGGTGGCATATTTTTATTTCTTTCCCAGGACAGGAAAGCAGCACATTCTACCCACTTCAGACACATTTGCCATTTATAAGCCTATAAGTGTTATTTCACCATTTATTTCCCTCTGCGTATTAGAGTGTGAGCTCTCTTCCTATTTAATATTTAAATATTGTTCCAGATTGCTCTTCCAGTATGTCAAATTTTGAAGATGAAAGTCAAAGAAGATTTTTGTTTTGTTTGTGGAACAGACCTCAGAAAGAGACAATGTAAATAGATTTTTTTTAAGAGAGATCTTGTAGGGCTATGCTGAATTGCTCTGCATCCCAAAGTATTCTTTTTTTCATCTAAAAGTATTTTTAAGGATCAAGTGGTTTCTGTTAAAGAGGCTTAAACATCTTCAAAGTGCAACTTAATTTGCATAGACAGAGAAGGTGCATTTTAGCATGACACAGAACTTCAGACTTTGTTCTCTCAGCTCAAATCTATACATGATTTAGGATTTTTTTTTTTTTTTCATGCATGGCTCTTCAAATGGAGAACTCAACTCTCAGTTTTCAGACTAGGAGTTTTCAAATTTTGCTCCAGGGTTGACTAAAGTCTTCTAGTATCTTCCAGGTTCTCAACTGGCTGTTTTAAGTTCTTAGTCATGGAATGCCTCTCCTTTTGTTTAAGGCCTGAGTTGTATGCTTCTGCTATTTTATATATACCACTCGTCACTTCTTGTGTTTTATTTTATCCAGTGACAATCATCAGTTTAGATGTCTTTTATCTTGGCTGGAGCTGGTAGATTGTAGATCATATTACTTCACTGAGATGTCTATCATGACTCTGTCCTATAACTTTGGATGTTCATCACAGCACACAAATTTGTGAAAAGTGAAACTTACAGGTAAGACACAGATGGTTGAGCAGATTTTCTGATTTGTTGTTGGCTCATGATTATAGGGTTCAGACAAAATACATAATTAAGCTCTTATACAGTTATTGTTTTCCTAGGAATTCGGAATTGTAGCCAATGCATTTTCCTGAAATCTAATTTCCATTTTAAGTTTTAGTATCTTGTCTCTACTGCCACTGAAGATAAAAACTCTTGTCCGAAACATATGCATTAAAGACACTCTTTTCGGGCTTATTGCACTATTTAGACTTAATTTTTGACTGCCTTACTATGATTATGAGGGTAAATAAACCACAAAATGTACCCTCTGTTGGCCCAATTATTTGGTAAAATGAAATGAGTATTATTTCACTCTAAAAATTTTAAGAATAGGCAATGACAGTGTATGGATTTATTTAAAAAACCATGATAAGTCTTGCTAGTTAGCTTTCTTTTCATGTAATAGAAAGAGGGGTTGAATGAGTCATGTCAAGTGATCCATGAGATTAATATAGACAAAAATGTCATAGCCTCATGCATGCAGCTGCGAATGGCATATCTACTTTGCCATCTGTATACTTAATGGACAAAATGTCCCAGTGACTGCTTCAGGGTTTAAAGTAACTCAGTTATCAGCAGCCACATTTCCTGTTGTCTAATACTCAAATTCAATTCTATTGGGAACTTTAGTCTGGCTCTTGGAGTAGGTAGAAAAATCTGCTAACCATATTACACTCTTTCATAAACCACATTGAATTGGACTGTTAGCTAATATGAGTAAAGGCAAATACCATTTACTATGGGCCAGTACTGTGTTTTATATGGAGTGATGTTCATTCTCACTGCATTTATATTTTAGCTCAGTAGTTGAACAATGCATGATAACATTGCAACTATTATTTCTCTCTGTGATAAATGAGATCTGAAAATGAGCCATTCTATAAAGTAAATATATAGCATGTTTAATTAAACTTTACTTGGATAAATTTTTATAGTGACTGTTACATTATTCTTTATACTCTGAAAAAATACATAGCATTTTTTCCAGAGATAAATTTCCCCTTTCATATTATCTGCCAAATCAAAATTTTAATGTTTTTGTTGCTTCTGGTATAATTCTCTCCATTTACAGAATGATGTTTTCCTACTAATTTTTAAGTACACTTTATTGAAGAGTTACAGATTTATAGAAAAATTAAGCAGATAGTACAGAGAATTCCCATATATTTCCAACGCATAGTATCCCCTATTATTAACATCTTGTATTAGTATGGTAACACTTACTACAATTAATGAACCAATATTGATACATCATTATGAATTAAAGTTCTTATTTTACTTTAAGTTTCACTTTTGGTTGTACAGTTCTATGAGTTTTGATTAGTGTGTGATGTTATTTACCCACCATTACAATTACACAGAGTAGTATAATTTGCCTTTTCCAGGATGTTGTCTACTTGAGATCATGCAGTATGTATTCTTTTCACACTGCCTTATTACACTTAGCAAAAAGTATTTAAGATTTCTCTGTTATCTTTTTGTTGCTTCATAGCTCGTACCTTTTTACCTCTGAATAATATTCCATTGTATGATGTACCATAGTTTGTTTATCCATTCACCTATTGAAGGACATCTTGGCTGTTTCCAAGTTTTGATAATTATGAATAAAAGCTGCTGTAAGCATTCATGTGCAGGTTTTTGTGTGTATATAATTTTCAACTCATTTGGGTAAATACTAAGCAGTGTGATTGCTAGTCATATGATGAGCCCATGTTTAGCTTTGGGAGAAACTGCCAAACTATCTTTGAAAGTGGTTATACCATTTTGCATTCCCACCAGTAATAAATGAGAGAGCCTGTAGCTCCACATCTTCACCAGCATTGGGTGCTATCAGTGTTCTAGATTTTGGGTGCACTAATAGTTGTGTAGTGGTATCTCTTTTTTGTTTTAATTTGCAATTCTTTAATGACTTATGATGTAGAGCATCTTCCCATATGCTTCTTCACCATCTGTTTATCTTCTTTAGTGAGGTGTCCCTTTAGGTCTTTTGCCCATTTTTTTCCTTTTGCCCATTTTTTAACTGGGTTGTTCCTTGTCTTATTGCTGAGTTTAAAGAGGTCTTTGTATATTTTATATAATAGCCCCTTATCAGATATGTGTTTTGCAAATATTTTCTCTCAATCTGTGGTTTGTCTTTTTATTCTTGTAACAGTGTCTCTAACCGAGAAGTTTTTAATTTTAATAAAGTCCAAATTACAATTTTCTTTCACAGATCACACTTTTGATATTCTATCTAAAAAAACTTATCACCAAATCCACTGCCCCTATCATATGTATAATGTTATGCCATATATTGGCACTTTATGGTTTTTCAATTTACCTTTAGGTCTATGATACACTTTAATTTTTGTGAAAAGGGTAGGTTTTTTGTTGAGATTTTGCTGTTTTTGTTGGCAAACGGACGTCCAGTTGTTCTAGCACCATTATTTCAAATGATCATCCTTTTCCACTGATTGGCTCTACTCTTTCAAAGACCACTTGATTACATTTGTGTGGGTCTATTCTGAGCTCTCTATTTTGTTCCACTGACCTATGACCTATTTGACTTCTTTGCCAGTATTATGCTTCTTGATTACTGTAGCATGGCAGAAAGTCTAGAAGTCAGGTAATGTCAGTCTTCCTATTCTATTCTTATTCAGTATTATGCTGCATATTCTGGGTCTTTGGTCTTTCCACATAAACTTCAGAGTTATTTTTTCCACATCTACAAAATAACTTGCTGAGATTATGACTGAGTTTGCATTGAATCTATAGATAAAGTCGGGAAGAACTGACATCTTAATAATGTACAATATAGACACACTGGAGAATTCATATTCGATCCATAATCATGGAATATATCTCTATTTATTTAGGTCTTCTTTGATTCATTTCATTAGAGTTTTATAATTTCCTTGTAGAAATTCTATACATGTTTTGTTAGACTCATACCTAGGTATTCGTTTCTTTCTCTTTCTCCTTCTTTGGTGCTAATTTAAATGGTATTGTGTTTTTAATTTCCCAATTGTTCATTGCTGGTATATGGAAAGTAACTTATTTTTTTGTATTTTGATCTTGTATTCTGCAACCTTGCTATAATCACTTATTAGCTGCAGGAGTTTTGTTGTTGCTGATTCTTTGTTATTTTCTATCATCATGTCATCTGCAAAGACATACAGTTTCATTTCTTCTTTCCTACTCTATATAGTTTTTATTTCCTTTTCTTGTCTTATTAAATTCACTAGACTTACTATTTCAATGTTAAATGAAAGTTGTGAGAAGAGATATTCTTTCCTCGTCCCCAATCATAGAAGGAAAACACCTATTTTCTCATCACTAATATGATGTAGTTGTAGGCTTTTTAAAGATGTTCTTTATCAGGTTGAGGAGTTCTTCTCTATTCCTAATTTGCTGAGACTTTTTATCATGGATTTTGCCAATGCTTTTTCTAAATCTAATCATATCTATTTATTATTTAAATATTATTTATACTCTTTTTTATCAGATGATCATATGATTTTTCTTATTTAAACTGTCAAAGAGATGGACTGCATTAGTTGATTTTTGAAAGTTGAACCAGCCCTACATACCTAGAATAAATCTCACTTGGTAATGGTATATAATTCTTTTATTATATTGTTGGATTTGACTTGATAATATTTTGTTGAAGAGTACTACATCTATTTCATGAGAGATACTGGTCTGTAAATCTTTATCTGGTTTTGGTATTAGTGGAATGTTGGCCTCATAGAATGTTAAGAAATGTTTCTCTTGCTTCTATTTTCTGGAAGAGACTGTAATTGTTATCAATTCTTCCTTAAATGCTTGGTAGAATTCATAAGACCGTCTTGTGGCATCTGGGTGGCCCAGTAGGTTAAGTATTCAACTTTTGATATCAGCTCAAGTCATGATCTCATGGTCGTGGGATGGAGCCCTGCATCGGACTTTGTGTTGAGCCTGGAGCCTGCTTGGGATTATCTCTCTCCCTGTCTCTCTGCCCCTCCCCCTCTATCTCACGCACACATGTGATCTCTCAAAATAAATAAACATTAAAAAAATAGGTACAGTTAAAAAAAAAATCTTAGTCTTGTGCACTTTTCCAAAAGTTATTAATTATTCATTCAATTTCACTAGTACATATATACCTATTCTGATTCTCTACTTCTTCTTATCTAAGTTTTGATAATATGTGTCTTTCAAGGAATTGGTACACTTCACCTATATTATCAAATCTCTGGGCATAGAGCTGTTCATAAAATTCTTTTATTATCCTTTTAATGTTCAGGGAATAAGTAGTGATGTTTCTTTTTCTTTTTTTTTAATGTATATTTTTGAGAGACGGAGGAGAGAGACAGCCCAAGACAGGGAGGACAGAGACAGGGAGGGAGACACAGAATCCAAAGCAGGCTCCAGGCTTTGAGCTGTCAGCACAGAGCCCAACGTGGGGCTCAAGTCAGGATCTGTGAGATCATGACCTAAGCCAAAGTCAGACATTCAACTGACTGAGCCACCTAGGCACTCCTTAATTTTTGATATTATTAATTTATGTCTTTTCTGTTTTCTTATCTAAACTGTCTAGAGATTTATCGATTTTAAAAAGTCTTTTCAAAGAACCAGTTTTTTATTTCATTGATTTTTCTATTGATTTCTTGTTCAAATTTCATTGACTTCGACTCTATTTTTATTTTTGGATTTTCCAGCTATTTTTCCATATTGGTTCCTACTTTAATTTTATTATGATCTGAGAGCATACATTGTATGATTTCTGTTCTTATAAATTTGTTAAGGTGTGTTTTATGGCCTTGTATGTGGCCTATCTTAGTGAATACTCCCTGTGAGTTTGATATGAACATATACTTTGCTGTCATTAAATGTAGTATTCTATAAATGTCAATTATATCCAATTGATTAATGATGCTATTCAGTTCAACAATATGATTACTGATTTTCTGCTTCATGAATGAGTCAATTACTAATAAATGGGTATTCAGGTCTCCAACTATGAATGGATTTATCTTTCTCTTTGCAATTTTTAGTTTTTGCCACACTGTTGTTAGGCACATATGCATTAAAAATTATTATCCCTTCTTGGAGAATTGACTCCTCTATTGTTTATGCAATGCCCTATTTATCCCTGGTAATTTTCTACATTCTGAATTCTGCCATTCCTAGATTAATAGAGCCACTACAGCATTCTTTTGATTAGTGCTACCATGGTATGTCTTTCTTCATTCATTCATTCATTCATTCATTATTTTTGAGGGAGAGGGGAGGAAGGGAGGGAGGGAGGGAGATAGAGAGAGAGAGATAGAGAGAGAGAGAGAGAGAGAATCCCAAGCAGACTCTGCACTATCAGCATGGGAGCCTGACGTGAGGCTCGAACTGACAAACTGTGAGATCATGACCTGAGCTGAAATCAAGAGTCCGAAGCTTAACTGAGCCATCTAGGTGCCTCTCCCCTTTAAACTATTTTTATCCTGTCTTAATATATATATTAAGATAAAATAATATATATCTTATATTTAAAGTGAGTTTTTTGCACTCACTTTAAATCTGACAATCTATAGTTGGGTCTTATTTTTTGATCCACTATGGCAATCTCTGTCTTTAAACTGGTATATTTAGACCATTCACATTTAAAGGGATTATTGATGCAGTTGGATTAATATCTGTCTTCTATTCATTGCACTTGCTATTTCTTTCTTTTTAAAATCTACTCTAACTTCTGATTTTTAATTGATTATTTTATATGATCCCATTTTCTCTCCTACTTTAGCATATTAATTATACTTCATTTTTAAATTTTTAAGGGGTTGCCTTAGAGTTTGCAATATACATTTACAATTAATCTGTATTAACTTTCATATAACAGTAAACTGCTTCATGTCAGTATAGGTACCTTAAAACAGTATATTCCAGATTCTTTTCTCCCATTTCTTATAGGATTGTCATTCCTGTCACTTATCCATATATTGGAACCACTCAATATATTATTTTTGCTATTATTATGAACATAGTTATCTCTCAGTTTATGAATAAAAGTAAAATATTGTATTTACCTTCATTTATTCCTTCTCTAATACTTCTCCTTTCTTTACATATATCCCAGTTTCTAACATATCATTTTCCTTCTCTCTGAAGAACTTTTAACATTTCTTGTAAATGTTTACTGGCAAAAATGCCCTCAATTGTTGTTTGTTTGATAAAGTATTTCTTTCTCCTTCACTTTTGAATTGTAATACTGCTAGACAGAGTTCTAGATTAGTGGGTTTTTTTTTTTACCAACTTTTTAACTATTTCACTCTACTCTCTTCTTGTGTGCATGATTTCTGACTAGAAGTCCAACATAATTCCATCCTTGTTATTCTACAGATAAGGGATATCCTGCCCACACCCCTGCTTTTTTCAAAGTTTTCTTTTATTTTTTATTTACTTTTTAAATTTTTAATGTTTGTATTTATTTAGTTTTAAAATTTTTTATGTTTATTTATTATTGAGACAGAAACAGAGCATGAGTGGGGGAGGGGCAGAGAGAGAGAGGGAGACACAGAATCTAAAGCAGGATCCAGGCTCTGAGCTGTCAGCACAGAGCCCCATGTGAGGCTTGAACCCACGAACCATGAGGTCATGACCTGAGCTGAAGTCGGACACTTAACTGACTGATCCACCCAGGCGCCCCTGTATTTATTTTTGAGAGAGAGAGAGACAGAGCATGAGCTGGGGAGAGGCAGAGAGAGAGGGAGACAAAGAATCTGAAGCAGGCTCGAGGCTCTGAGCTGTCTGCACAGAATCTGACATGGGGCTCGAACTCGTGAATCAAGAGATCATGACCTGGGCCAAAGTCAAACACTCAACTGACTGAGCCACTAGGCACCCCTCAAGGTTTTCTTTTAGTCTCTGGTTTTCTATGGCTTAAATATGCTATATCTAGGTGTAGTTTTTTGTTTATTTTTGTTTACTTATTGATTTTGGTTATTTACCCTGCTTAGTGTTCTCTGAGCTTCCTGGGTCTGTGGTTTGGTGTCTATCATTAAAGAATTTAGAAAATTCTGCATCATTATTAATTCAAATAACTCTTCTGCTCTTTTCTCTTTCCTCTACTTCCAGTATTCCCATTATGCATATTTTACATCTTTTGTAATTGTCCCACAATTCTCGGAATTTTTTTATTCCTTTGTGTTCATATATTCCATATTTTTCTGATTATTTTTTTGCCTACCTATTTTATTAGTTACAGGAAAGAGTGTGTTAGATCTCTCATATGGTTGTGGAAATGTATATTTCTCCGTTTGGTTCTGTCACTTATTGTTATATGTGTTTTGAAGCAATTAGTATATATACATACAGGAATATTACATCTTTCTATTGAAGTTACCTTATTATTGTTATGAAACACACCTCTTTATCTATAGGAATTGTGTCAAAAGATGTTTGTCTAATCATACAGCCACTCCGTCTACTTTTTGGTTAGTATTTACAAGTATATTTTTTCTATCATTGTACTTTCAAACTGTGTGTTACATTTCAATTGTGTCTCTCAATAGCACGTACTTGTTGATATAAAATATCTATATTTGCCATAAACCAGTAACAGTATTCCTTGAAACTCTTTAAATTTAGGAAAAAATTGTAGATGTCACTTAAAAATATATGAAGAGAAAAAAATTCTGTACAGTGAAGGAAACAATCAACAAAACTAAAAGGCAACCAACGAAATGGGAGAAGATATTTGCAAATGACATATTGGATAAAGGGTTAGTATCCAAAATCTCTAAAGACCTTATCAACACCCCCAAAAACAAATAATCCAGTGAAGAAATGGCAGAAGACATGAATAGACACTTTTCCAAAGAAGACATCCAGATGGCTACCAGACACATGAAAAGACACTCAAAATAACTTACCAGTGAAACACAAATCAAAACCACAATGAGATACCACCTCACACCTGTTAGAATGGCTAAAATGAACAACTCAGGAAACAACCAGATGTTGGTGAGGATGCAGAGAAAGAGGAATTCTTCTGCAAACTGGTACAGTCGCTCTGGAAAACAGTGTGGAGGGTTCTTAAAAAATTAAAAATAGAACTACCCTATGACCCAGCAATTGCACTACTAGGTATTTACCCAAAGGACACAAACATGTTGATTTGAAGGGGCATATGAACCCCAATGTTTATAGCAGTGCTATCAATAGCCAAATTAGGGAAAGAGCCCAAATGTCCATCAACTGATGAATGGATAAAGAAGATATTACACGCACACACACACACACACACGCACATATATACACAATGGAATATTACTCAATGATCAAAAAGAATGCAATTTTTTCCATTTGCCAGTTCCATCCAACATGGATGGAACTAGAGTGTATTATGCTTAGTGAGATAAATCAGGCAGAGAAAGACAAATATCATATGATTTCACTCATATGTGGAATTTAAGAAACACAACAGATGAACATAAAGGAAGGAAAAATAAGATAAAATCAGGGAGGCAAACCATAAGAGACTCTTAAATACAGAGAACAAACTGGGAGTTGCTAGAGGGGAGGTGGGTGTGGAAATAGGTAAATAAGTGATGGACATTAAGCAGGGCATTTGTTAAAATGAGCACTGGGTGTTACATGTAAGTGATGAATTACTGGGTTCTACTCCTGAAATCAATACTACACTGTATGTTAACTGACTTGAATTTAAATTAAAAAAATAAATATCTGAAGAGAATGTCACTAGGGTCCCAACATATCTACTGTGGGAATTCCTGATACAGATGCTCATGACAAAGGAAATTTCCTTATGTCAAGAGGAATAACAGTACTAGATTTCTTTTTTAGTGTCCAGGAAGTGGATCATGGACTGTGTGGTGGTTGTAAATCCAGAATTCAGCAAGATCTCAAAAATTAATATTTAGGTGGCAGTGAGTTTGACTGTACAGAGTTATTAAACAAGAGTAAATGTTTCATTCCATGAGTGTCATAACAACGGTGACCCACAGAACAGAGAGCTTGATAAAAGGGTAAGCAATGGAGCCCAAAGGCTGGCATGCAATAGGCAGCAGCTCTTGTTACATGTGCAGTGACCCTCTCTTACCTCTCAAGAGAACAAAAACCTAAAAACAGCACTATCTAAATTAATCAATCAAAAGGGGATCTGAATGGGAATTGGGGTTATACATATAAATAACACTAGGGCTTTATGATAATATTTAAAGTATAAGAATTTGGAGAAACAGAATATACTTCCTACTAAACATACTGTGGCCATAGAACATCAAGATGTCTGTTACTGGGGCATCGGGATGGCTCAGTTGGTTAAGCATCCAACTCTTGGTCTCAGCTCAAGTCATGATCTCACAGTTTGTGGGTTTGAGCCCCACATCAGGCTTTGTGCTGGGAAAATGGAGCCTGCTTGGGATTCTCTGTCTCCCTCTCTCTCTGCCCCTCCTATTCTCTCTCTCTCTCTCTCTCTCTCGCCCTCCCTCCCTCCCTCTCTCCCTCTCCCTCTCTTTCTTTCTCTCCCTCTCTCTCTCTCCCTCTCCCTCTCCAAATAATAAACTTTAAAAAATAAGAAAAAATTTTTCTGTTACTGACCAGGATGGTTATTACCAAGCATATGCTATTCACTCTCTTCCTGTACCCCATTCTACTCTGTGTCATAATTATTTCTGTAAATATCTGTATCTCAAGGCTCTTTGAGCATAAGAACTAGAATTAATTCTCTTTTGTAAAAGATCTACTCTCTTAGCAAGTTTCAAATATGTAATACTGTATTATTAACTATAATCACTATGCTGTACATTACATCCCCATTACTTTTTTATTTTATAACTGTAAGTTTGTACCTTTTGACCACCTTTACCCATTTTACTCCTCCTCCCTTCTCCATCCCTGGAAACCACCAATCTGTTTTCTGTATCAATGAGCTTGTTTTTTATTAGATTTTACATATAAGTAAGATCATATGATATCTGTTCTTTCTCTGCCTAACTTTATTTCACTTGACATAACACTTTCAAGGTCCATCCTTGTGGTTGCAAATGGGAAGATTTTCTTCTTTTTTATGGCTGAATAATGTTCCATTGTGGATGTGACATCTTTTTTGTCCATTCATCCACTGATGGGCACTTAGGATTTTTTCACATATATTGGCTATTGTAAATAATGCTGCAATAAACAAAGAGGTCCATATATATTTTTTCAAATTAGTGTTTTGGGGATAAATACACAGAAGTAGAATTGCCAAATCATTTAGTAGTTCCATTTTTAATTTTTTGGGGAACCTTCATAGTGTTCCATAGTGGCTACACCAATTATTCCCACAAAGAGTACACAAGGGTTCTCTTTTCTCCACATCTTTGCCAACACTTGTTATTTTCTTGTCTTCTTTTTTTAAACATTTTAATTTATTTTTGAGAGACAGGGAAAGACAGAGCATGAGTGAGGGTGGGGCACAGATACAGGGAGACACAGAATCCAAAGCAGGCTCCAGGCTCTGAGCTTTCAGCACAGAGCCTGATGCAGGGCTCAAACACACAAACTGAGGTCATGACCTGAGCCAAAGTCTGACACTTAACCAACTGAGCTACCCAGGTGCCCCCTTGTCTTTTTAATGATAGACACTAAAAGGTATGAGTGATAGCTCATTGTGGTTTTGATTTTCATTTCCCTTATGATTAGTGGTGTTGAGCATCTTTTTAAAAATGTCTATTCAGGGATGCCTGGGTAGTTCAGTCTGTTGAGCATCTTACTCCTGATTTCATCTTAGGTCATGATCCTAGGGACATGGCATCAAGCCCCACACTGGGCTCCGTGCTCAGCTTGGAGCCTGCTTAAGATTCTCTTTCTCTCTCTCTCTCTCTCTCTCTCTCTCTGTGTCTCTCTCTCTGTTTCTCTGTCTCAAAAAAAAAAGTCTATTCAGATCCTTTGCTCATTTTAAAAAATCATATTGTAGGTTTTTTTTGCTGTTGATTTGTATAAATTCTTTTTATATTTTGGATATTAACCCCTTATGAGATATATGCTTTGCAAATATTTTCACTCTTCAGGTTGCCTTTTCACTTTGTTGAGGAGTTCCTTTGCTGTGCAGAGGCTTTTTTAGTTTGATGTAGTCTCACGTGTTTATTTTTACTTTTGTTGCCTTTGCTTTTGGAGTCAGATCCAAAAAATTATTTCTAAGACCAATGTCAAGGTACTTACCACCTATGTTTTCTTCTCCAAATTTTATGCCTTCAGGCCTTATATTCAAGTCTTTAATCTACTTTGAGTCAATTTTTACATATGGTATAAGATAGTGATACAACTTCATTATTGTGCAGGTGACTGTAGAATACCACCACTGTTTCTTGGAAATTGTCCTACCTCATTGTATGTACTTGACTCCTTTGTCATAAATTGACCATATATGATAGGTTCATTTCTGGGCTCTCTTCTGTTCCATTGATCTACTTGTTTTTATGCTAACATTATCCATTTTGATTACTGTGGCTTGCTAATATAGTTTAAAATCAGGGAGTATGATGCCTGCACCTTTGTTCTTTCTGAAGATTGCTTTAGCTATTTAGGGTCTTTTGTGGTTCCAAAAGAATGTATGATTATCTGTTCTATTACTGTGAAAAATGCCATTGGTATTGTGATAGCATTTGAACAGAATCTGTAGGTTGCATTGGCTCGTATGAACATTTTAACAATACTTTTCCAATCCATGAGCATGGAATATTTTTCCATTCATTTGTGTCTTCCTCAAAATTTTCATCAGTGTCTTATGGTTCTCAGTGCACAAAATTTTTCACTTACTTGGCTAAATTATTTCCTAGATATTTTACTATTTTTGATCATTGTAAATGGGACTGTATTTAATTTCTTTCTGATAGTTTATTATTAGTGTACAGAACACAAGATTTTTGCATATTGTTTACATATCCTGCAATATTATTAAATTCATTTATTAGTTTTAACATTTTTTTTTTTGGTTGAGTCCTTAGGGTTTTCTATATTCTTAATTCTCTTTGTAACTCCCAATAGTTCCTGGTATGGGAAAACTATTCTAGTAACTTTTAAAAAAGAGGTGCCTGGGTGGCTCAGTTGAGTAAGGCCAACTTCAGCTCAGGTCATGATCTCATAGTTCGTGGGTTCAAGCCCCACATCAGGCTCTATGCTAACAGCTCAGAGCCTGGAGCCTTCTTCAGATTCTGTGTCTCCCTCTTCCTCTGCCCCTTCCCCAGTCCTGCTCATGTTCACTCGCTTGCGTGGGCTCTCTCTCTCTCTCTCTCTCCCAAAATTAAACAAACATTAAAAAAATAAAAATAAAACAAATAAATGAATTAATCAATTAAAAATGGCAAAAAATAGAATCTTATGATCCTATGTACTTTTTGTTTGCCCCGGACCCCAACCTACCTATTCTTCACATGTGAGTACCATGATCTGTGCCCTATCAGTATTGACCCAGTAGACTTATCATCAGAAGTGCACTGACTTCTGCTTCTAGTTCACCCAATAAGAGGCACCTGCAAATTAAAGGGTGGAAAGATAGAATGACTGATGTATTTGTTTTTCTCTGCCTCCGTCTTTCAGTGTCATAGTTGTGTTCCTATGACTTCTATCATACAGCTCTTCTCCCAGAGTACCTAGATGATACTAGAATTTTTTCTTGACCTTAACTCATATATAATGCATAAAAAATGCTTAATAAGTATTTCTAAGGAAATAATATTTATTGAATGTCTGATGTTAATAGTACCATTTTAATATTTTGCAACTTAGTGCAGCAATAATTATATTTACCCTCTTAGGATATATTTTTCTTCTTTTTACCTGAAGAATCAGTATTTTTTTCTTTTAAAAACTGTATTGTTTTCCTGATGTTTGATAGGGTATGTTGATAGGGTAATTTCCCACTTGAGAAAAGAATATATATAAGTACATATACATACGTATACAAACACATACACACACATTTTATCTTCATGTACCTTTAACTATACCATTTCTCAGCTTGAAATTTATATTTAAAATTCTGTTACTTTTTCAAGATTCTTAGAATAAAAATACAACCTTGTGTGTATTTTTATAAAATTTTAAGACTACTGTACTGCTTCTTATGATGAATACATAATGATTAACAACAGAGATGTTCATACAAAAATAAGCACATGAACCAACCAGAAAGAGATATTTAAATGGTTTTAAATCTTAACAGTTTTCAAGTTTATCTCACAAGAAACTTATCCCTTCCCTTTAATTCCCCATACGCTTACTATAGGCCTATAAAGAGAAATGCTTGACTTCTTTACTGAGGAAAAGGTATTTATCCTTCTTTCCTCCTCTCTCTGGCTCTGTCCCATGGGAGTGGAGAATTTTTACCAACCTGGCGATATGATAATAAACTGATATCCATCTATGTAGATGTTTCTACTTGATAGCTAAGGTGATAAACATTGTTATAAGTTAATAATTTCTAAGTGAATGTAGTTTTGAAAAAATTTTATCCAGTTTGATTTTCGACTTTGAAATCGAAAGAAATAATGCTCAGATAGCTTCTCTCATTTATCTATGATCATGCATAGGTAAAATACTTGTATTAGATAAATAGTTCTTTGCATCTTATATTTTTCCTTTGAAAACCAAAAGCCATTATCTGTGCCTTTGTTCTATAAATACAAACTGAGAATACAGACAGGAACACTTAGTGAGCAGCTAGCCTGTTAGTGCATCCAAAACTGTCATTAACACTAATGTACAATAAGCAGAGGATCATTTCTTGAGATTTTTAAAGATTTCTGTGGGTGTTTTGCCTTTTAGAATACTTACTTCTTTTTCTCTCTTACAGAAATTTTCTTTTCTCCCTGACATTTCAGTGATCACAAGGCAGCTGGGCTCATCTAAAAACAACAAGAACAACAAAAAAGGAAGTGACTATGTGACTGAGGGAAAATACTAGTCTATGTTGGAGAGGGTTACAGATTGTCATCAGGTTTTAAAAGCTAGCAAAAGCTAAAGTGATGGATGTCAGGGATGGTAATTTTTTTCTCTGCAGGGATTGCTGTCAAAAGATGGCGCTATACATATTTTAATGTGACTGCTATACCCAACTCAAGCAGTTGCTTTGGAAAAAAGATGAAATTCTGACATTACTTAGATGAGCTGAAAATACTTATGTGATCTTCTTGTTATAATAAAATCCAACAGTGTTGAAAAAATAGAAATAATCAATGCATGGCTTTAAAAATTCAGTCTCACACATTTAGGAAAAGATTCTACTGCATTCCTAAGGCAACAGCTTGGTGGGTTCAGGGAAATAAAGAGGGAATAGGAAATATTATCCGGATTTTGTAGATAGTCAGAATTGTTTCTTACAAATAGCACAATAAAAGCACTGGAGAACTGACTGGAGAAAAACATTATTTTGGCCAATCAAAACATCTGAGTAAAAATTTAAAAATCAATTAATTGACCACACATTTTAGACCATTCAGGACTAACAAATGACCTAATATTCTATAAAGCACGAAAAGCATAGGAAATTCACTATAATCACTGACACCAAATCAAATATTTCAATAGAAGTATTTTGACTACAGAACCTACAACTATGGCCTCAATTTTGAGCCACGGGGTGTGTGGTAACTAGTATCTGCCTCACCACAGATGTTCAGAACAAGTATAGAGTTAGTTTTAAGCTAGAGGCCTCTTTTGCTCTACTAGAAGCAATGATGGTCAACGGGCACTGGATCGCAGCCCGTGCTCTGAATGAAGAGGTGCTAACCCTGTGGCCAAGGATGTCAAAATTGGGTACTTTTTTGGTCCATGGGATGTTTTCTAATTTCCTCTCAAATGCCCCTTAGAGAGCACGTCACTTCTCTGTTTCCTTTCTGCTCAGTCTTGTTGGTACTTGGCATTTCTCAGGATCCTAAAAGACATTGACGTAAGACCTAGAAAAGCCTATGTAATATTGATCAATGTACTGAGTCCTATTCCCAATTTCTTTCTTAGAAATGTCCTAATTCTTTAACTGACATCCTTGTCATCGTTGTTCTATACTTCCCAGGCTCCTAACAGTCCATGAATCAGATTTAAACATTTTTCTCCTTTTCTTTAAAAATGCATTCACCAAGTAGATCTGAATACTTAGCACTTACAAGGAATGATTCTAGGCGCTATACTCTGACTGAAATGATTAAGACCTACAAATTTTTTGTTCTTATAAAATACACATACTACAGGGAAGAGACAATTTGAAAACTAACAAAATAAATAAGATAGTTTTATATAATAAGTACTATAAAATTAAATAAGGTAGTTTGATACTAAGGAAGAACATTTTTATAGAATGGTTTAAGGGTGCCTATTAGAAGACCTGAAATTTCAGCCAGTGAGAATCATCCGAGCAAGGAAAGATTAGGAGCTACAGCATCTAGGAAATAGAACCAGCCAGTGCAAAGAGTCCAAGGCAGGAATGAACTTGACAAACTGGAGAATCAGAAAAAAAAAAAAGGAAAGAAAAAAGGAGAGTGAGGCTAAATAACTCAGAGAAGTGGAGAGAATGATAATTTGAGGTAGAAAGGTAAGTGGGAACCAAATTTATAGGTCCTTGCAGACCGTAGCAGAGATCCTATTTTATGCTAAAGGCAAAGACATTAGAAGATTTTAGACAGAAGAGTAACACATCTGATTAATATTTGTAAGACAATGCCCCTGGCTTCTATGTGGGGAATGAATTATAGGTGTGGTATTGGGGCAACCATGAAGTCTTCTAGGATGGTTTCAAGTAACCTGGCTAATGCCAGGCAACAGACAATGGTGATGTGATGAAGCAAGTAGTATTAAGATGGAGAAAAATGGAAAGATTTATGAGAGAGTTTAGAGATATAATGCATAGGACTTGCTGATGGAAAAATGTTAATAGTGAAGAAAAGAAACAGATCAAGAGGATTCATTCCCTGAGAGGAAATTCTGAGAGAGAAACGTGGTTTGGATTATCCATATTCATACTGAGATCTCACGTATTCTACCTGGTTTCCATTTTGCTAGTGTGGCACAAACTCCAATCCCCCATGATACACTCCCAGAACTCTTTATAGTGCATCCTAAAGTATCCAGAGGCAGATTCCCCAACAGGCTTAAAGAAGTTTAAACCTTTAGAGCTGTTCACATGCACTTGCTCCTTATAAGGTCCAAAAATGAGTCCTAGGAATGTATTCAAATGTTCCTGTTTCTGTAACATTTACAAAAAGAATGTAATTCAATTATATTGGTTAGGATTGTTTCCGAACGTCTTGAAATTTCCCTTCAGGTGGACTTAGGGGTACCCATGCATCCAGTGATGGGGAAGTTGAGTTTGGGACATATTTAATTTAGGTTTGCTGGGATATTATGGCTTGTGGTAACTTCCACAAAGAATTCTAGTATAAATGATACCTTCTGTGAATATTGCTGCTCACTCTACCATGCCATGAAATTGTAGGGCCAGTGGGTGCATTTTAACATAGAAGAGTTTTACCAACACCTGGCAATAGATGCCACTGAAGGAGAAAACAAGATGACAAAAAAAAAAAAAAAAAAACAGGAAAAAAAAACAGTGTGGAAACAGAGGTTAATCTGTGTAAAATTCTCCCAATCTTTATATGGGTTAACCGAATTCCTATCAATGCTTAGGTAAAATGGAAGTTTCCTCCCAGAAGAACTATATAGGCAGTGCAGTATATATACAATCTAACTGCAACACACAATTGTCTTTTTTTCTCTTTTGACAAGTATTAAGCACGATAGACTTTATCAGAATCCTTTTGTTTGTGAGGCACAAATCTGTAGCTATCCCACAAACAGGAAGGACATTTGTACGTGAAGTCACATGTTTTATTTATCTGAATTATCTAAAAAAAACACAACAAAATCTGATCAACTCTGTCAGAAAAAAGACCGAGTTTATCTTCTCTAAATAGAAAATATTACCAAACCATTGTCCTATGAAGAGGCCATCAAAGAGTTTATAGCCAGAAAATGTAGGTAGTTATAATTGTTATTATTTCTTTTTTCATTCTAAATATTTATTATTAAATGTAATTTCGTTTTTTAACTGTATGAGTTTAAAAAAATCAGTTCCCCCAAGTTGTAAAACTTTAGGTTCCACAAAACCTAAGTCCACCCTTGGTTCTGTTTGAAGCGAGATAGAATATTGATGAAATTCAAAGGCATCTCGTTCTGAGAACCACAAATATTTGGATCTGTTAAACAAATATCTGCCTGATGCCACTAAAAGGCAATTGTCACGTAAACCAAAAGACAATCCTTTAACTTTCCATCTTCTTAACATTGACTTGTGTAGATAACCTCTTGGATCTTCTGGTCTACTTAGCATTTACAGACTTTCTTTAGCTCTTACACGAATTTCTTATGTTCAGATTAGTTATCATTGTTGTGACCCAGAAAATGAACATGGCTGCATTAACAATATTTAAAACTCCCTTACTATTTGGAACGGGGGTATTTAAGAGGCATCTTGTGCTTTGTTTTGGTTTGGTTGGATTTCTTGGGGTGATTGTCGTTGTTTGGAATAATATTTGAAAACCATTTTGGTTTTAAAGCTAGCCAAAGCCTTAGTCTCTGCTTAATATTTCACAAGTGCACAAAAATCTTTGTCTTTTACTTTTTATTCCTAAAGGTATAAGGAATGTCTGTGGAGAAAATGGCTATAAAATCATAGATATTTCTACTCCTGATGGGCTTGTGAAACACAGTCTCCTCTCAAAGATCTTAAAGTCAATACTGAAATGGAAAAGCTAAACCAGATGCTATTCTGCCTTATGTTCTATCAAGCAAATTGACAAATTATGATTGTCAAATCCTTATTACTGGCAGTGCTGAATAGAACATAATTTAATTTGCAGATCCTTTGATGTAGTTCAGGAAAAGTCCTATAGATATTATAGCAATTGGACTCAGAAAATTAACCTTAAAATTCCTGGGTGTTAGTTCATTTCCCCAGTGCCAATGAGTAACTAAACAAAATACAGTCTTCAAATAATTTACTGTGTTGTTTGAAAAGATTCAATCAATAAGAACAACAAGCACACTGTGAATAGATAATACTGTCAGGCATGCTACACAATTAAATACTGGAGGAGCAAAAGTCTCACAGTATCTGGGGCAGAGAAGTAAAGTTCTTAAAGGATATGAATTTTATCCTAGGTCTTATGACACATGATGCAAGATTGTTCAAAGAATGTAATTTCAAAGATTAAATGAATTAAAACAAATAAACAAATTTCATCAATTTAAAATGATTTGTTATTTGGGAAGTGATTGTGAAAAAGAAATACCAAAAAGAGATGAAAGAAAATCTTCAGGGAGAAATCAGCTTGGCCTTCCCATACTTTGAACCAGGTTCAAATCATGTCTCCCTGGCGCTGTGCTGATAAATATTTAACCTAATTTATAGTGTCGCAGCTTCCCTTGTTATAAATATAACCACATGACTGATCTCAAGCTACCAGCTGATATTGCTGAACGCAAAGTTGGGGAGAAATGTGCAGTTGCACATTAATAGGTAGTATTTCACCACACAAATACAATAAACATAAATAACCGAAAGACCACAGATAAGAGTAAAATGCAAAATAATTAGAAAGTGATGAATTTTCACTATTCATTACCTTTATCTTTATATTACTTAATTGTAGGGCTAAATAATTTAATTTTTAACAATGATTGAACAATCAACTCACAAAATTTAACAATAATTGAACAATAATCTCGTGGGCCTATACAAGTTAGTTCCAACACACCACTACTTTAGGTTACATAATGTGTTAAGCTTTATCCTAAGAGCAGTGTGGAAAGCCATTAGGTGACTTTAAGGAAGGGAGAGAATATATTATATTTTCATTTTTAAAAGCTCACTCATGCAGCTGTGGGGAGAACTCACTGGAAGGAGATGGGAAAGGAAATGCAAAGCCAGTGAGAAGATTATTGGTGTCTGCTCTCAAGAGGCAGTCTGACTAATCTCTGATGTAATATGGGATTCAGAGGATATAAAACCATTTTGTTCTGACTTCAATGAAAGAAAATCTAGACAATTACAAGAAAACCATAAGAGAAACACAAAACAACAAAGGAAATGGAAAAAAAAAAAAAGCATGGAAACTAAATGTGCTTCCAGAGCATAAATTCTATCTCTTATTTCAGAGCTAACCTTTAGCTACACATGGGCTCAGCTGCTCAGATGGAGTTCAGAAAACACAACCCTAACCCTGTTTTAAAATTCTTAATTCTTTCTTATTTGGTATGTCAAATGCATGTTTACGTCCTGCCTCTGTACCTATTGTCCTTTAATAATATCTTTGCTTGGACCCGTTAGCTGCTCATCGGCTTTTTGGACCTCACCAATTTGCACACTTCTCCCCAACAACTCAGATTTCTCTTCTTTTACAAGAAGGCCTGTTCTCCCATGTCACAGCATGTTTTGCCTTTGATATAACACTTCCACCTACTTCATCTCATTTAATTTCAGACAAACCCTTAATGGTAGGGTAGTAGTTAGAACATTTAACAGGGATACTTCTTAAGATGTGTGGGAATTTCAAAGTTTGAGAATCTCAAATAGTGCATTTTAACTATAAAATGCAAAGAAGTACTACTTTTTTAAAGCGATTCTATAAACACACAGTGAGTGCCACCTATAAAGTTATTAAAATATACTCTATCATTAATTTTTAACTAATACTGGAGGTCTTCAAACTAGAGTACGGAGACTCCCCAAGACATATGTGGAAACTGGGAAAGTAAAAGCAAAACCATTTCCAGGCCATAGACTTCCATATATATTGCTCCCTGAAAACTGATTTAACAGAGAACTTATCACGTCTTCCAACTTCCTCTTTACGTTCCATCTTCTTTCACTTTATAAAGGAAAAGCATACCTCTCACTTATTCCTAAGTGATTCCTAACACTATCATGGTGCATTATCATAGGATAGCAATATCTCTGAGTGACTAATATTAGGACAACCTGAAATACTGCTGCAAGTATTGGGAAAGTAAATGATCTAAATTAATGGGCAATAATCCTTCTCAAATCCAGTACTTTAATATTATTGTCTTCCAACAGAGATGAAGGAGGTCTTGATTGAGTTGTTGGCTGATAAATCATTAAAACAATTTTTAATGATAAATCACTAGGGCACATAACTTGGAAAGTGTTCGAAGAACTGTGTGTCAATATGATAAAACTCCTTCCATTTCTATCTATATTTTTATGTGGCACTTGTTTCATACTTCCATCTATTAAAAACAAAAATAGTAATAGAATCAATGCTGAACCTTGGCTCAGTCTAGTAGCAAGTTATATTTATCCATAGATACAAGCTTCATATATCTTAGGAGATACATTTCCAATAATTTTTTTCTTTTATGCTGATGACTTATCAAAATTTATTATATTGTTATGTTGTTTCTATCTATTGCATACCACTATAAATTACAATGATAATTCAACTTAAAATGTTTTTAAACAGTTTTATGGTCCCAGATTTACAAAAAATTAAATGCATATATTTCTGTTGCAAAGAAATATAATAGAGTGATCAATAATAAACTTTCACACATAAAATATATCTTATTTTTGGTATATAAAATTCTGTGGTGTAAGTGGAATGGAAATATAAGTTTAAGGAGCCAAAACTGATATAATTTCCTCTTAAAAAAGAACTTGTTCATGTGTTTTTGTAATGGGTGATGGTAGTTATCAAGTCATTCTGATATAGTATTCTTTGGAACTCATTTAAGAATGACATAATAGTGTTATTTAAAATTGCCAATATTTATAGCATTCTAGAAATTACATCATTTTCAAGTAATTAAACTTATGGCAGAAAATTTTAGATGTTGATTTAAAATGTATGAGGGGCACATAATTTTTCAAGGTTTCTTTTCCCATAGGAAAAAATATTGAAGACTTCTGCTTTTCACTGTAAAACATCATTAGATTGAATATCTTCATGTATTTTTCTCACCTCTATTCACCCAAAACAAGCAGCTGGTTGTTCCTCCCTGCTCCCCAAAGCCACACGATTTTAAAATTGCTTCAAGAAAGTTACTGTATATGCAGAGTCAAGGAGAAAACAACCAACCATGTGACTAGTTGCCTGCTGAGCAGTTAACAAGGCTCACACCCCAGCTAACTGTCTCACTTCTACACAATAGCCCCTTGGTATACAAGCCTCAATTTCATGCCTCAGTAAAATTACAAATCACCACATGTCACGGTCCGTCATGGTCACTTGCACAGTGTTGACACCATGAACATTAAATTTGTAAATACTATGAATCTACTGAAATTTCCCATTTACAGATGAAGAAACTGATAGTCGTCGGCAGGCTAAGTGACTTGCCCAGATTTACACAGCTGGTAAAAGGCAGATCTGTTTTTGTTTTTTTTTTTTTAATTTTTTTTAACGTAGATTTATTTTTGAGAGAGAGAGAGACAGACAGACAGAGTGTTAGCAGGGAAGGAACAGAAAGAAGGAAACACAACTCAAAGCAGGCTCTAGGCTTCGCATTGTCAGCGCAGAGTCAGACATGGGGCTCGAACTCAAAAACTGTGAGATCATGACCTGAGCTAAGGTTTGACACTTAACTGACTGAGCTATCCAGGCACCCCGGAGATCCAGTTCTTAAATGTAGAACTCTGAATAGTTTATTTATAGTACAGACACATATACACATGCATATTAGTGTATCTGTATACGTACGTTACATGTATATATCAGTGTCTGTGTGCTGTGTATAAGCCCAGGCTCACATCAGACTCTATCTCGTATCTATTAGATTACATCCTACTGTATCACATTGTATATAAACATGTACACTGTATCTCAGCATGCCCTCACCTCAGAGACTATATTGCCTGATGCACAAAGAAGGGCCTTTTGTGCTATAGGAAGAGATAAAGAGGTGGGGACCTGGAAGACAACAGGCTAAGTGTCCCCTGCCAATCACAAGTTGTTTAAGTTTATTTATTTATTTTGAGAGAGAAAGAGCACCATCTGAGGAGGGGCAGAGGGAGAGGCACAGAGAGGATCCCAAGCAGGCTTCAATTCTGTCAGTGAAGAGCCCAATGCGGGGCTCGAACTCACAAACAATGAGACCATGCCCAAGCCAAAATCAAGAGTCAGACACTTAACCAACTGAGCCATCCAGGGGACCCCACAAGTTTTAATTTTAAAATCCCATAGAAAGGGAATATATAGGCAGAGACTAAGGAGGGTTTCTTCACCTGAGACTTTGAAATGTCATCAGAACATAGAAAAGGTGAGGTCTTCCAGAAGCCCAAATTTAACCAAGAGAACAGAAGGTCATTTTCTCCATCTTTGCACAAAACACAGACTGTTTTGGGCCCTTAAAGGACTGGCTGCTCTGGAAGCATCAGGAGTGAGTACCTTGACCGGGATAAATATTATTCTAGGGGTATACCCAGTAAGATTATCCTCAGAGAGTTTCTTACATCCTAGGATACCATTAACGAGCTAAGAGCAAAAAAAGAAACACACAACATAAAAATGGTGGTGTTTAAAAACAAGACAACTGGTGGACTGGCTCAAGAAAACATGTTTGGCATGTTCCAGGAACAGCAAGGAGAAGAAAGAAGATGAGGTCAGAAAGATAAGTAGTACCAGATCATGTAGGGTCATTTAGGTCATAGTAATAAATTTATGTTCTAAATATACTAGGAAACTATTATTATGTTTATTAGGTCAGGTGATACAATAGGGAAAATAGGACAGAAACAGAAAAGAGTTCCCCTTTTCCAATTTTACTTCATATAAAACACAAAGATACTCTCTCTATGTTTTAATTACAGGGTCATGTTAATCATCTAACTTCTGACAAATGACTACATTGCTCCCATCAATTGAATCAGAGAGAAATGGAATATTAATCCATTGAAGAAGATGAGTCAACATCACCCTGAAAAGAAAGAGAAGTGGAATAATTGTACTACTGGGTAGCCTCTCTCTCTCTCTCTCTCTCTCTCTCTCTCTCTCTCTCTCACACACACACACACACACACACACACACACACACACACACAATTATACCTCCACACATATATTATTGCCAGAGTCCAGCTCCAGCAGGTCCAGGGCTCCCTGAAGGATAGATGGACGGTGTCAGCGAAAGGGAGTGAGAGAGCCTCGGCTTCTTTCTGATCACCAGGCAGGCATCTCTGCAC
>CM053573.1:83551820-83692706 GCA_028646485.1 Cryptoprocta ferox
AGCCTGTTTTCTCCAGGGGAAAAAACAGGTTTCTCGGGAAATGTAATATTTGCTCCTATAATCACAAAAGAAGAAACTCCTATAATAAGTTTTTTCATAAGGTACAATTCACATATTTTTAGCATAAGAAGGCAAATCACTCCTGATATCAGTCAGTCAGGTGCCTTGGGGGGCAGTGCTCAAGCAGAAATTGAGTGGGGGTTGAGTGGGTGTAGACGTCAGTTGCCAGCCGGTTGCCATCTGATGGTGGGAGGTCTTGCAAACCTGCCTTACTTCAGAAATGGCTCCCAGCATATTATTATCATGAATATGTGTAAACATATCTAGGAACCAGTTTTAAAATTCATTGTTGCTAAAACACCAAAAAGTGCATCCCCCAATAACTACTAAAAATTGTTACTTGACACATTTTTCAACTTCCTAACTTTTCCAACTCAGTGTATGTCCTTTCCCTGCTCTAATATTCTGACTATTCTGGTCTATTGGAAAGAGAAAAGTAAGAACTATTTATTCTCATGATGAAATAGTTAGACAATTAAGGCTAAGATTTCCAAGAATGTATTAATTGCAATTTATGCCTTTTAGAGCACTTAATAGCTTGCAGCTTATCTAATACATATCTGTATATATATATATATATATATATATATATATATATATATATATATGACAATGCAGATACACAGTTTGCTATGTTCTCTTATTTTATTTTATTGTAGTGATTACAAAATGATATAAAGTAAGAAGGATTTTGTTTTCCTTGGAATAAAATGGAACATTCATAAGGTCCACTCATTCCAGTGGCTTTATGAAGCATATGGCAAGATCTGTTACAATTTCTACTATTATTTGAGTGCAAAATTGTGTTTTCCTATGGAAAGAAGAGAATATCTTCCTACTTCCCACAAGTAAGTGATCCTGAATTTCCTACACTATGTGAAGCTATGCAAGTATTGTTGGGAAACCTATTCCCTCGGTTATATTTATAATTTGTGGGCTACTTGAGATCATGTTCAGGTGCTACCAACCAGGGCATTGAGATCCTGCCCCCCAAATGACACTCATGACATTGTCATGCTTTTTGTCAACTTCTCTAGAGGCAAATCTGTCCCCTGATGTACAGCCTGGTCTTTGTAGTGAGACAAGGTCTGAGTTTGAGTTGTGGCTGGGCTACTTGTCAGCTCACCGACTTCTCTGACCCTCTGGGTCCCCCACTGCACAATATAACTAACAATACTTGCCCTAATGGGGTTGTTGTGGTGATTAGAAATAACCACTTTGCTAGAAGCCATGTACCTAGTATACAGCTATTTTTTTCTTTTTAAATTAGCACAATATGCTTCGTCATTCAATATATATATTCAATACAAATTACAGAAGCTGTACATGTTCATCAGTTCAATGCTACAATGGCTTCCTATTTTCAATGCCATGTTAATGAGTGTATTCTCCCTAGATAAACTCATTAACATAGGATGGAAAGATCTCTACGATAAGGTCTTAGCCTATCTTTGTATAACAGCATTTCTTACTACACATTTCACCTTTTATTCTGATTCATCTACATAATACTGCTCAACTACTAATGGTTTTCAAACATGCAAATGATTATTTTTTGTCTATATGTCTTTGATCATATTGTTTCTCCCTCCCTGGGCTTCTTTCACATAATCCTCAAACTATGAAAATTCTGCCCATTGGGGCACCTGGTTGGCTCAGTTAAGTGTCCAACCTTGGCTCAAATCATGATCTCACAGCTCGTGAGTTTGAGCCACACGTCGGACTCTGTGCTGACAGCTCAGAGCCTGGAGCCTGCTTCAGAGTCTGTGTCTCCTTCTTTCTCTGCCCCCTCCCTCACTCATGCTCTGTCTCTCTCTCAAAAATAAACATTAAAAAATTTAAATAAAAAAAAGAAAATTCTGCCCATCTTTCAAAGTCCAAAGCAAATGCCTACTCAATGAAGTCATCCTGATTCCTGTAGTGAGAATTAACATTACCTACTTCCTGTTACTCTAGTATACAGCCACCTTATTACATTATAGGAATTTGCATAATTTTGTCTTGGTTCCTTGAGAAAAAGGATTTGGCATAGGCCACCTTGCCTTAATAGGTTTTGATGGATTGAATTGATATAAAAGTCTCAAGTTTCAATGTTATTGAATAAAGATTCCTATAACAAAGATTCCTAAAACAAATAAGGTTTTATAGTAATCACTAGTTCTTCATTTTCTTTTGATGGCACAATAATAGTTAATATTCTCCTAAACTCTTTTAACCAAGTTCTTTATATATGTGTATTCAGATCAAACTTTGGGTCTTGCAGACCAACTGTTTGCAATTTAATTACATATAATTACATATAACTCAACTCAGGGCCTCACTTTTATTAGAGTGCCTCTATCAAATCCTCAATGTTAGTGGTTCTAAAACATCTACTTTGAACTTGTTCTCGTACTTGGTTTTTCTGCAACCCTAAGTCTCTGTATTTCTTCATGTCTGGTGCAGCGACAGGCCACTGAACGACCATAGGCTCTGGCTCCAGGTCTAGTATCTTCGCCAACAAGAATTAACATATCTTCGAACAAACTATGTTCAAATTATTTTGGTCCTGTTAAGAAATTTACTTTGAATCGGCATGCTTTTTATAAGAAGGGACATTTTTGACAATGCTGTTCCCTTCACAAATGGTTCGTCTGGCTCAGAAGTCAACAGTTGGAAAAAGGAAGAGAGGTTTTTGATTAAGACTCTTCCATCTCCCTCCTGGGACAAGAAACATCAACAGGCAACATTCGGTAATGTGACATGGAGAATATAGGCACAGATTTTAAGGAATGACACCTACCACTGGAGCTCAATTCAGTGTGTTCCCTGAATCAGCTTCAGCAACTGACAATTCCATTGGTGCCCTTTACAGGAACACCTATTTAAGATATTTACAACTCAAATATGCAGGTTGGTTCTGGTATTACATGCTCTATATATTCTTTTCAATCTTTTCTTTCCCATCTAAAAGTGTAAAAATAGATTTTTATTGAGGTTTCAGGGCATCTTTGGTGCCACAGTATCTCAAGAAGAGCTTTTATTTTTTAAAATAAAATTGTAAATGTCCATAGACTGTCCTGTACAGGAGACCAAGCTCTTAAACTATTTAAAAATTTTATGTGATCATAAATCTGTTCCATAGTCAAGTTACTGTTTTATAATACATTGTAACCTTTTTCTTTCTCATTTCCTCCATTTTTCCAAGAGATATATGTGAATTTTATTGCTTTTGTTTAGAAAAATCATGGTGTTTTTTCATTTGGAAAACATATTTCCATTCATTTCATTTATTAACAACTTTTGCATGAATTAAGAGAACAGCATATTTGGGTAGGGGTTAGTCATTCTTATTTGAACTGGAATTCAAGAACACAATGAATACAATGCTTGGCTAGAGCTGTACTGCCAAGTAGCCCTAAGGTAGCCCCCACCCACTGGGGATCTAACCATGTATACACGAGCCCAGCAACACATCAGTACTGATTTCTCCAAGGCTTTTCTTTAGTTTAGAATGAAGTCTGTCATGTACTTCCAAGCCTCTGTAGTTTACCACACTATCTATCACTGTAGCAAGCAAATTCTAATCTGTCTTGAAAGAAAAATACTTCCAAGTTGGGAAATCTAAAGAAATTGCAGAATAGCTTCTGTGCTTCACAACTATAAAGTGAGATCATTTTTTTTATTTGTCTTAGAGCACTTTTCTTTTGAGACTTTTTTAGGTCCACAGAGTCAGTGTTGCCATAAATCCATTTAGCCTCCCAAGAAAGAATGACCAGTAATAAAGTACCTGTTTCCTAACAGAGGGTGTGCATAATCTGAGACCGTGGTTATTTCCTGAAGGCCACATGATATTTTAAAAAGGTAAGTATATGTGTGTGTCTCTATACTGGAAGATAGGGGATATTAAGTTTCTTGAATTTTGAGTTCTTGGTGCTTAACTCCATTATAAAGAAGAATTTTATCAGATGTATAAATTTGCTCTTCGTGTCTGTAATGAACATTTGTCTTTTTTATTTTGGGTTCCAAATATCTATTGTCTGATTCTTAATGTGGCCCCATCACACCACAGCAACCAAAGAGGATAAATTTCCATCTCTGCTGTCTTGGAAGCTAGGAAAAAGAATATACGACTTAGACCAGGGTTCCTTTCATCTGGGACTTAGAACCTTGAAGGAGAGCTGCAAGAATTTAGAGATTTAGAGGTTGTCCATGGTGCTAATGATGGAAAACAGAGAACAATGGTGGAGCCAGTAGTCTCTTGGCAGTGGCGTTGGCAGTGTGTTCTAACCACACAATGCCTGAGGCATGACTTTGGTCTGGATCTTGATTTGGTGGCCTTTAGTGGTTCCCTTTGTCTAGCTCTTTATGTTTCCCAACTATTTGTATCCTTCCAATACATTTTTCTTCCACTTTGAGTTTGTTTCCATTATTTAGAATAGAATTGGAATATTTTAGAGAGCAGTCACAGCAGCCAGGCCATAATAATGACGTGAATGCTTCTTTGTGGAGGCCTCTTCAGCAGCCAACTAGAAGAGCTTCAAATGTAAAGCTCCCAGAAGTGGAGTGGGTTGGATTTTCATTCTAATTCAACAGAAAAAGGTGTGAGGATACAGAAAATAAATCTGAAAACAGACAAAATTACAAGAAGCCATACTTGGGTGATACAGAGTAAGAGGAACCCCAGTCCCAGAGCCAGGAATTTTCCTCCACCACTTAGCCTAGTGATCTTGGGGACAGTACTCTCTACCTCTAAGCAATAGTCCCTTCATCTCTGCCAAGATGGATAATACCAGTACCAGAGCTTATTTCACAGGGCCGTTAAGAATAGAAAATAAATGTAAGGTAAGCAAATAAAGGATAGGATTGATGTTAACTTACTGTTACTGTTACATTTATATTCTACGATAGATGTGTAGCAGTCACCTGACCTAGATTCCATTTTACAATGACTTTTAGAGTAACTCATAAAAGTCCTACTTCTTTCCCACAGATTGCAGCCTTGGCATGGTGGGGAAAGGGCAGAATTCAGTCAGATGGGCCTGGGTTTGGATCCTGGTTCACAATCTGTAACCTATGTGACTCAAACTCTCTATGTATAATAAGCATTTTATGTAACAGAACGATGTAAAATAGAGACATTAATATTAATTTCAAGGACACTGTAAGGATAACAATATATTTTTTAATAAAATGTACTTAAATAATTATGTATAAACGAGTGTACGTGCACTAGTTCTGTAATTTATTAGCTATGTAACATGATAAGGCTTAACCTCTCTGAAACTCAGTACTCTCAAATGTAAAATAGAGGTAATAATTGAAACTATGTAATTTTTTCTCAGTATTAAATGATTTAATAATTTAAAATATTTAGATTGTCTGCCATACAGTAATTTGTCAGTAACATTAGGTATTATTTTTAGGTAATGTACTTTATACATATCTGTTATTTAGTAAACACTCAAGAAATAATTACTATTAGTTTTTGCTTTCTTACAAATAAAAAAATCACAGTATCCAATCAGAATTTATTCCTTGACATCAAAGAGAGAAACTAGAATATGCACACTCCTACCTTGTCCCATATCTACTTAAGAAAACACAAGCAAATCACTACAGTTAAGCTGTGATTTTTTTTAAGTTCTTACCATCTGCCAAGCATTTATTTCCCATCAACCACAACTAATTTTAAATTTCAAGGAATGCCACAGAAGCCAGGTAAGTTGCAGCTGCTTGACCCTCAGGACTGAAATTGTCCCATCTATCCTTCTGTACCACACCTTCTCAGGCATTACTTTGTGTTTTCGTTTTTATTCATGCATTTTTATCTTGTTCCACTTGGAGCTGGAAACAGGTCTCTAGACTGTCTGCTCCTGTCTGTCATGGTGTTAGTTTCAGAACCCTCAAGGGATGCCACTGCTAGGAATTAACTCCAGGTCTACACTCAAGAAAATGTCCTGAACCATCATAGCCAGTTTCTACTTTTATGCCATTTATTGAAAGAGCTCTGGCATGACCTACTGAGAAGAGAAATCAAACATTATCAGGCGTGGTTAGGAGAAAGATTGAATGAATGGGAAGTGGTGCCAGCTGCCAACCTACCAAGTCGTCTAAAACAGTGATACAGATAACACGAGATGGAGGAAAATGTAGGGGATATTGTTCCAGAACTGTGTATGTAAACAATAATCAAAATATTTAACAACACATATGTCAAGAACATTGACCAATCAGAATTAAGCAATCACAATGGACACTGATGATAAACAAGGACTTTACTACAGTGATGTATACCCACTGAATATTACACTTGTTAAGATGACACATCTGTAGTAAGAAGAAGACTCTTCAAGGTACGTATATTAAAATGTTTTAGTAGAAGAAATGATTACATAATGGTCTTCTAAAAGAGAGTGCTGAAAAACTTCAGGAGTCACATTTGTTGAATAGAGTATGCAAGCTTGGGACTGTAGCTTAACTGTAGTGATTTGCATGTGTTTTCTTGTGCCTTGATTAGAGGGGTGCATAAAAAAGAAATTAATTATATAGTTCTTGACTGGTGGAAATCCTGAGTTGGGTAAAAAGTACAACATAGGAAAGTACGGTTAAAAACAAAAATAATGCAAATGAGTAAATGATGAAACATGGTGGAGTAAATTTATATGTATAAATGAATATCAAACTAGAGGTTAGATTCTGGGTTTTCCCAGGAATTTATGGGGTTATTATTTACTTTAACATTTTAATTAAAATGGCTTGCACCCCATCCCCTATGCATTGGAAAGCCATGTGGGATACAGGTTTTCATCTTCGCTGTATCCAAAGCCCCTTCATGATCTCCTATTCTGGTCTCCTGCCTCTCTACTGGCTCTAAATCATTCAGGCTTTACCTCTGTATCTGGTTTTCTTTCTCTCCTCCAGCTCATCCCAAAGGTTGGGTATGATCATTTGAGTTATTATTACTTTATTTTTCCTACTTTAATGTTGAAATGCAAGGTCTTTTTTTAATTTTAATTATCTTCATGTAGGCAGTCATGTTTTTTTCTATGTTATTGCCTGCTTGTGTTTCTTTAGTAAACTTTCTGGTCTTTCCCTATATTTCTGTAGGAATATTTTACTCTTGGGGTACTATCTTACATATTGTTATAAATTCCCTACAAATTAAATATATCACTAATATTCTGGGGCACCTGGGTGGCTCAGTTAAGCATCTGACTTACGACTTGACCTGACATCAAAGTCTCATAGCTCATGGCATGAGCCCTGTGTCTGGCTCTGCACTAACAGCACAGAGCCTGCTTGGGATTTTCTCTCTCCTTGTCTGTCTGCCCCTCCCCTGCTCATGCTCACTCTCAAAAGTGAAAAATAAACTTTAAATAAATAAATAATTAATTAATTACTAATATTCTGCCAGTATGTGTATAATTTGCCTTTTAAATTATTTATGCTATATATACCATTATAAAAGGCTAAATTTTTCGGCAGTTACATTTATCAATTTTTTTCTTTATGAGTTATTCTCCTCTGAAAACCTTGCTCATGTGAAGCAAGATCAAATAAAAGGTTAAGACTTGTTTTTGGTTTTCCATTATAAAATTATAGATTCTCATTACAGGAACAAATGGATAGGGTAAAAAGGTACAAATTAGGAAATAAAAATCAGGTGAAATTTCTTCTCTAAGATATTATAAATGTGCTTTAGGTATAGATATATTAACATTTTTAATAGAAAGTTTAAATCATAACTACTATACAATTTTATAATCTTTAACATATTGCAAGCATATTCTCTCAACGTAGTCATGAAAGCGTGGCAATAAGAGTTTTTTGAATAGAACATATGCTATTTCTATTTTATTAACTACACTCCCCATGTTTCTCAGTATTATTATAAACTCTCTTTAAATAATTTTTTTTCTGTTACATAATGATTAGCTGCTGTATAGAGCTGTCCATGTGAGTAGCATTCTATCAACAATTGTCACCTGTAATTTGAAAGCATTAGTTCTTGAGATTTATGATTTGAGGCTGGTACAGGTATCCTTTTTTTATTTAAATCCAATCCTTTTTTAAAAAAAAGATGTGAATAGCAAATATTGAGAGGGTAAAAGCTCATATTCCACATTTTAAATGCAAGATATAAAGGTGCATTCCAAACCTGTCCCAAATCCCAAAATTTAGCAATCCCACTCCCAGATATTTACACACAAGAGAAATGAAAACTGATACTAGAATATTTACAGAAACTTAATTTGCCATGGCTTCTCACTAGAAACAGCCCAACTATCCATCAGCTGGGGAATGAACAGGAAGGCATAGTATGGTACACCTATAGTATTATTCAGCAACATAAAAGAAACAGAGATAACTTAACACAGGAATGAATTTCAATACATTTTTATAAGGACTCAGACAAAAGATTAATACTGTATTATTCCATGTACATACACTTTTAGAAAAAGGCTGAAATTTAGTGACAGAAAGCAGATGGGGCTGGAAGAGGGGACTGACTGTAAGTGGATCATGGCAATTTCATAGAGTTAATAGACATATAGGCTAACACAAGTCTGGTTACTGATTTTATTGTTTAAAGGTATACATAATCAAAGATGTTGACATTTTCAACATATTACTGCTTTTAAATCCTTTTTTTTTTTTATGTTAGGCTGAATAAGGTGCCTCTAAGTAAAATAGTTGCTAACTCTATAAAAGGCATCTGGTTTAATTCCCACATTCTAGGGGAGTGGGAACTCTACTGATGGGGTAACAAATATCTTTACAAGTCAAGTGGTCTTCAAATTTTGTTTCCAATAAAATTTAAGGGAGACATAATTTATTTATCCACTTACAGATCATTGAATATAATTTTAGTGATAGAGCACTCTGTTTCTTTGACATAATTGGGAGTAAGTTTAAACAACTGAAAAACATTGCATTAAAAATTCCTTTCCATCCCATCTACTTATTTACCTATTTATAAGATGAACAGGTTTTTAAGGATTTGCATTTATAAAAAATATGCAACAGAGAATTTGAATTGAAGCTTATATCAGTCTTATTTCAAGAATAAGCACATTCATTAATAACAGTAATGTTCATCTAAATTATGCAATATGGGGGTACCTGGTTGGCTCAGTCAGTAAAGCCTCAGACTCTTGTTTTAGGCTCAGGTTATGATCTCACAATCAGGAGATCAAGTCCCATGTCAGGCACTGTGCTGGGTTTGGAGTCTGCTTTAGATTCTCTCTCCCGGGGCGGCTGGGTGGCTCAGTTGATATTGGCTCAGGTCATGATCTCACAGTTACTGAGATAGAGCCTCACCATGGGCCTTGTTACTAAGGCATTTCTATTCTATTTATCCTATTCTATTTAGATCCTATTGGGTACAATTTGAAAAGGGATATAACAGTTTTAATTTAAAATATCAGTATTTCCAAAACACCAAAATTATATTTCTCATAACTAACCACTTATGGTTAAACATTTATATTTATTTAAAATGTATGAGTAGCTAAATAGTTTTCCATAATTCTTTTAGGGATTATTTGAATGAAAATCTTTAATGATGATGACATGAACTATGTAACATATACTTATCATGTTTAATAAATTTTCATCCCAACAATATACTCCAAAAGTGAAGAATATCAATTCAGTTATTTTTACATAATATAGTAACAAACCAATAGAAATATTATTTCTTGAATTATTTAAAATTCCATAAATATATTCATTTTTAATCAATTGAATTTCCAATTTGAAAACTCATTTTTTACTATAACAAAAATAAATAATAAGTGAAGAAAATCTGAAAATCCTAAAGAGTAGAATAAAAATCAGTCCCAATCTCATGATCAACAAATAGCCACTTGTCAAGTTTTTATGATGCCCCTCCTTGTGTGTGTGTTTACAAGCACAGTTTTATGGGCTATGATTTACATGGCCTCTATTGTTTTCTTGTTCTGTTCTTAACATCACATCATAAAATTGTGTATCTCATTGAATATTCTACAAAGTTTAAATTTGAATTTCTTTGCAATGTTTATAATTATAAAAAAAATTGTAAGACTTCTAGGACACAGGTTCACTTTAGCATGAGTTATAATAGAAAAAAAGTCACCAAAATGGCCGGTAGAGGAAAGTTTAAAATGGCATAACAGCAATTTTAAGAAATGAGAAGAAATCTGGAGGTATCACAGTCCCAGATGTACTATTTCAAGATATAGTACAAAGCTGTAGCAATCAAACAGTATGGTGCTGACACAAAAACAGACACATAGATCAATGGAACAGAATAGAGACCCCAGAAATAAACTATTACACAGTCAATTATTCTATGACGAAGGATGCAAGAATACACAATGAGGAAATGACAATCTCTTCAACAAACAGTGCTGGGAAAACTGGACAGCTACATGCAAAAGAATGAAACTGGACCACTTTCTTATACCATACACAAAAATAAACTCAAAATGAATTAATGACCTAAATGCGAGAACTGAAACCATAAAGCTCCCGGAGAAAATATAGTCAGTGATGTCTTCAACATCAGTCATAGAAGGCTTTTTCTGGGTAGGTCTTCTGAGGCAAGAGAAACAAAAGCAATATGAAAATATTGGGGCTATGTCAAAATAAAGAACTTTTGCATAGCAAAAGAAGCCATCCAAGATGGCCTACTGAATGGGAGAAGGTATTTGCAAATGATATATCTGGTTAGGAGTTACTATCCAAAATATACAAAGAACTTATACAAATTACACAACTCAACATCAAAAAACAAAAATCCAATTAAAAAATGGGCAGAAGGCCTGAATAGACATTTTTCCAAAGCCATACAAATAGCCAACAGACACATGAAAAGATGTTTAACACTACTCATCAGGGAAATGCAAATCAAAATCAAAATGAGACATCAGCTAACACCAGTCACAATGGCTAGAATCAAAATGACAAGAAATAATAAGTGTCAGTAAGGATGTGGAGGAAAAGGAACCCTCGTGCACTGTTGGTAGGGATGCAAAATAATAGAGCCAATGTGGAAAACAGTATGGAGATTCCTCAGAAAATTAAAAGTAGAACTGCAATATGATTCAGTAATTCCACTACTAGGTATTTACCCAAAGAAAACAAAAACACAAATTCAAAAGTACCCCTATGTTTATTGCAGCATTATTTACATAGCCAAATTATGGAAGCAACCCAAGTTTCCATTGATAGATGAATGGAAAAAGAAGAGTGGTATATATGTATATTCGCACGCGCACACACACACACACACACACACATATACACACACAGGAATATTACTGAGCCATAAAAAAGAATGAGATTTTGCCATTTGCAACAACATACATGGACCTACAGGGTATATTGCTAAGTCAAATCAGGCATTCAGAGAAAGAAAAATACCATATGATTTCACTCACATGTGGAATTTAAGAAACAAAACAAACTAACAAAGAAAAAGATAAACCAAAAACAAAAAAGACTCTTCAATACAGAGAACAAATGGTGATTGCCAAAGGGGAGGTAGGTGGGGGCAATGGGTGAAGCAGTGAAAGGAATTAAGAGTACACATATTGTGATGAGCACAGTAATGTATGGAATTGTTGCATCACTATGATGTACACCTGAAACTAATACTAAACATTAATTATACTCCAATAAAAATCATAAAATGACAATATTTCATTATTAATCCATTTAACTCTATTTTAAAAACAATATTTAAATAACATGCTTATTTTTTAAGTTTAGAATGAAACGATATCTTTTGTGCTTTCTGCAGATGAGGAATTTAATATGTATTTATTTTCCTCTTCTAAGATTTTCAAGAAAGTCAGGTGTGTTGTGTTTTTTCTGAGTCCTTACATATTTGTCTGATTATGTTTTCTATTGCCTTGACCACAAAGATCAAGTCTGTTTAGAATCAAATGTTTGAGTTGTGACCTTTATCTTTCAAATTCTGATTTTCCAGAATAGTTCTCAACAGCGGTATTTAGACATCTAGTAGCAAAGGAATAAACCTCATTTAGGTCAACTTTTTTTTATTACTCTGGTGGTAGTAACTGTTTCTGTCTGTTCTGTCTAGATATTTACAGAATTTTGCCTTGAACTTAATTATGCAAAAAATATCCATATGTGGTTCTCTTGTCATCAAAACTGCTTGAAAGAATATGATTCATTTCATCTGCACCACCAGATTCTTTCTTTCTCAAAACTATTAATTATAGTTGCCAATTTTTTTAATTTATATTTTTATTCTTGGCTTTTGCCTTATTTTATTTGGCTTACACCTGCGGAACACCTACAATGTTTGCATATTAAATCTTCTTTTTCTCTTTAGTATTCTGTTATTTATATTCCTTTCTTCTTGTCTATTATTTTGGGAGAATGTACAAGTTAGATTTTAACCCTTCCTTCCTTCTCTTCTTTTTCTGCTATACTGACTAGATAATATTTTCTATGCAGAATTTTATTCTTCTACTGAATTTTGGTGCCAATATCTTAGTTTACCATTTCCCTATTTTTTTTATTATTTTAATCTCAGTTTATTTGCTTTGCACCTTTCCTGTTTTCTTCTCAATCTCATCTCTTCTAGTAACTGTCTCAACTTAACTCCATTCACATCTCTGCTCACCCTACTGTGAACACCCAGAAGGGTTTCTTCTGGTTATTTTAGTTAATCAATTGCAGAGATTGCTATTCTCTCTGATGCCTCAGAATAATATTTCTCCTCATTTGCATTATTTTCTCATAAATCTCATGTGTTTTATCTTTCTGCTCCTGTTCTAAAAAGAGAAAGCTTAATGCAAAAATGATGTTTGTCAACAGACAGGTGGTGAGGATCTTCCTGGGCTCCATTCACTGTCTTCTTAACCTTAGAAAGTCTCTGTTCAGAAGCATAGATGGGGGAAGGCAAACAGATGGCCAAACACATAGAAATGTATTGGGGCGTTTGGATGGCTCAGTCGGTTAAGCTTTCGACTTCAGCTCAGTTCATGATCTCGAGGTTTGTGAGTTCAAGCCCCGTATCGGGCTCTGTGCTGACCGCTTGCTCAGAGTCTGGAGACTGCTTCAGATTCTGTGTCTCCCTCTCTCTCAAAAATAAATCGGGGCACCTGGGTGGCTCAGTCAGTTGAGCGTCTGACTTCAGCTCAGGTCATGATCTCACAGTTCGTGGGTTCGAGTCCCGCATCGGGCTCTGTGCTGGCAGCTCAGAGCCTGGAGCCTGATTCCGATTCTGTGTGTCCCTCTCTCTCTCTGCCCTTCCCCTGCTCATGATCTGTCTCTCTCTGTCTCTCAAAAATAAATAAAAATGTAAAAAAAAAAAAAGAAAGAAATGTATCCTGTCTCTCCTGACTTCACGTAGCTTTTGAGTTGAAAGTATCTTCCTTAATTCTACAGCTGGCTTCCTGAACTCCCTCAAATTAGAATATATATATTTATTTAAAGCTACCATTATATATATATCCATCACCTATCATCACTATGATGATATCAATTACCCATTACCACTTCATATATAATATTTTGCTGTTATTTGATTAGATTGAGCTTACCATCAAGAGTCCACCTCCCCTGTGTCTGTCTGTCTGTCTCTCTCTCTAAAGCACACACACATATATCTGGCCATGTTTTCTTAGCATCTTAATATTCACAAAGCAGTGCCAACACAATATTAGAATGTTGAAAACTTCTATTGTTGCTGTAGAAGCCTGTTTAAATAATATTATCTTTTTAAATAAATAATATTTTATAGAAGTAACATATTCTCAATCCAAGAACTAAGCATTCTAAAACATTTTACATTTAGGTTATTTCCAAAGTTATTTTATTTTAATGTTTATTTATTTTCAAGAGAGAGACAGAGCATGAGCAGGGGAGGGGCATTTATTTATTTTTGAGAGAGAGAGAGAGAGAGAGAGAGGGAAAGAGAGAGAGAGAATATGAATGAGTGCGGGAGGGGCAGAGAGAGGGAGACACAGAATCCGAAGCAGGTTCCAGGATATGAGCTGTCAGCACAGAGCCCAATCCAGGGCTCGAACTCTAACTGCTAGATCATGACCTGAGCTGAAGTTGGACTAAGCCACCCAGGTGTCCCAATCCAAAGTTGCTTTTAGCTACTTCCAATGAATGCAGCTATCAATTCTGGTAAAATCCTTTCTTGTTATTGGTTTCCTATAGCTTAGCCAAATTTCAAAAAATTTCCATGAGCTAATGGTAACTACCACCTTGGTGAGAACAGCATTGTGTTGAAAGGTTTTTAAACATAGGACAATACTTGGAGAAATGTCACTATTACTTCGGACCTGAGAATATTTAAAGCAAACATGTAAGTCTTAGAGTCAAAAGGTGAAAATAGGAGGCTTATTTCCTATTCACTCACAAACCTCATCAAAACCACTTTGATTTCTAGTTTCTCACCTTCTCAAGTTGCATTACATTTATCTGGTTGTCAGTAAATCTGGACTAAGGCGTTACTTGGTAATTAATTGATCCAAAAGAATTAAATTACAACAAAAAGCATTAAAATTCTTTTTGAACATGAAGCCTGTTTGCTTTCAGCACCACCCTCCAGGTCATATAAAACTTACCATGTTTGTTGGAATTTGAATGGACTTACAATTATTGAAGTTATGTGTTTCAGCAGACTATATTTTCATATCCAGAAGAATCCAATCTATTTTTTTAGATGACATTATATAGGAAATTGCTTTCTCTGCTCACACTTTGGCTGAGCAGCTTAAAGATTAAATAGAATCTTCCTTGAAATAAAGAAATTCTTGGAGTAGAAAAAACTCAGGTAAAACTCAGAGTTTTCATTTCACAGGTAAAACTTAGAGTCCAGAGAATTTTTGAGTTCCCAAGTTAAAACAGCTTGACCGTAAAATGGCAGATTAGACATCTAGGTCTGTTGAATTGAACTGATTTTTTTATTTTCAGCATAACATTTTTCCAGGTACCTGTCACAGCCACCTAGAGAAATATATACCTTCTCAAACACCAGAATTAAACAAAATAAACTAAGTAAAATTTTATGTGCTCTTTTCCTAAATTTTAAATGCAGGAAACAGTAATGTGCTCAATTTCTCTCTTTGGAAAAGAAACCTAAATTGATTAAAGCCTTTATTTGATCGCTTTTATGGATTTTGGCTTGGTGTAAAGATCTGGGTCTTTTCTTCCTTTGGGATAAAGGTAGGGTGTCTTTTTTTTGTCTACACCTGCTGTTTGGGGTATGTCAAACACAGGAGGTAATTTGGTTCCCAGTATAGGTGGTAGTTTATCCACTTATCTGGAACAGAAAGCAACATATCCCTTAATATGAAGAGTGGACCTCACACCCCATATAGTTCCAGTGCTTGTGTAAATTCAAGCTGCTGGTGGAGCACATATCTTTCTGTTTTCTCCCAACTTGTCCTCCAATCCCGGACCCAGCTGAATTACTTTATATTAAATATTAATAAGTATCAATCTACAATTCTTTAAACAGAGAGAGAAAAGAATACCTTAAACTCAGGTAAGAGGTAAAGAAAAACTACTTTGATATGTGACATTCTATGAAGTCTAAGGTGGTAACTTAAAGAATAAGGGAATTATACATTTTACGTTTTCTAAGTTCAAATTTCAGAGCTGGTACATGGATGCAAAAAAAAAAAAAAAAAAGATGAGTGCTCTCTGTTGCCATCTCACTCACCTCTTAAGGATTCTTCTGGCTTTTCACATATTCTACTGCTTGAATCCCTCATAAATTCCCCTATGCTGTAAGAAAAACTCCAGCCACTTCACACCACAGACAACATCCTTTCCTAATTCACCTTTCCCCAGTACCCCAGCTTCCTGCTTCATCACCGAACCACAGCTTTACAAGTGGTCACACCATGCAACAGGGCGATTTCTCTCCCAAATATTTGTGCATCCTATCTACCTCTGCCCTCTTCTTTCTTCACGACAAATGTGCAGAGTGTCAAGTTAAAGAATTTGCAGGCATTGTATGAACCATCAGTAATGCAAGAGACCTTACTTGCCTTTGAAAAATTAAGTAGAGACTAGGTCTGCTCAACCAAGTCACTGTCAATCCTCAGTTCTTACGACTCGCAATAAGCCATACACTAACCTCATTTCATAGTTGACCTTGATCTTTTAATGAAGAAAAAAGAAAAGAAAAAGGTGAAGAAGCTATGAATTGATCAAGGGAAGGGTAAGGCAAATACCACTACGTGTCTCCTCAAATTTTATTCTCTTCTTACTAATTAACAACTTTTCAATTCCATTTAGGACAATCAGAGCCCTTCAGTCTCTCTCATTTTTTCTGCTTGGAATGCAGACACAAAGTTTCCAAAGGTACAACAGCTATTCTTCAACCAAGATGTGACTATCACAAGTCAAAGGCCTATGCTGTACAGATGGTGGAGAGGAAAGATGGTGTCATAGAACTGCCACTAGCCCTGGTTTGTTCCCACTGTAATTTTTGTCCATAGGGATAAATCCACTAATATTTGAAAGTTTTGGTTGTTGCAACTGAATATATTACTTACTGACATAGGAGCTAAACAGAAATGTGAATATTATAATTTTATTAAGTTAACAACTTTCCCACCAGATAAATTAATTGATAGCTATCATTTGTGGCCTATCATAATAAAAAGGACTAAAAGTAGGGTTTCAAATATATGTCTGCTCTCACTCCCAGGGAAACAGAGAAGAGAGGTCAGTGGCCTAATGTTCAATTCACCATGTCCTTATTTAACTCTTCTCTTACCCCTTATGTCTCTCCACCTCACAAATAGCAGCACCTAACATCAGAAGAGCCATGTGAGGATAAGCTTTTATATAGACAGTTCCAGACCATTAAAAAAAATCCTAACCAAGCAAAGCAGGACTGTGTGAACTAAGTAAATAAATGTGTGAGTACTCTTGATTTTTCTAGACTATTACCCACCTGCTTGTTCCACAACCCTCATTCTCAGATTCCTCATTACCTACCTCCCTAACCCACAGCCCATTCAGTTATCAATATTCAATCCCCATTTAGATTCTAGTCCTTCACTTAGACCTTGTTAAGACTTATTCTCCTTCCTTTGACTTCTCCCAAGTCCAGGAAACAACTTCCTGAACTTGCCCTCAGTTCCTCACCTCACACCTCAACCTCTTGTGAGAGGCAGGACACAGGAGTCCTTGGATTGCTTTACCCCACTTGATCTTCTGGTCAGAGAAGGGGATCAGATAGATTTAGAGGTAAAAAAAAAAAATAGTCTTTCCAATCATGCCTGAAACTGGCTGCCAAACCAATGAACATTTAATGGCCAGAATAACTTGTATTTAGAGTAGACTGATTTATCATCTTTTTCAAACTCACAAAATCCTATGTTGGAGGTCAGTTGTCCTCTGGCCTATGGAAGAATAATGATTCTTTACACCTTGCTGGATGTTTCTATCTTCATTTTAAGATGAGGGGCTATTTCAGGAACTTATTTGGTGACAAAAGTGATCTTTTGCCAATTTCAAAGATAAACAGCCTCAAGCAGTCAAAATGATTTCATAAGTTTTCATCAAAAGCTATAACTCTGACTTAAATCTTTCAATAGTAATGTCTTCAATGATTGAATTAATGCATCTGGAACAAAATGTAAAGGGACAGTAATTTAGAAAGTATTTCTGAAGAACTAGCAGACAGGAAAAATTACAGAATAGTGGGTTATAAATGTTTATAATTTATAGACTTCTCTGTAACCTAATGGGTTGCCTGCACCACCTGCACACTTTTCTCAAAAAGCTCCTCTTTCCCAAAGATGCAAATGGTTACAGACATCCTTGGATGCAAAAGAGGGCCTTGGTGAATTCTATAATCATATGTATTTGGGGGAAAGGGCAGTTTCTCCAGCAAAGTCTGATAATATGACTCTGCTCTCTAATCAAAGATGACACAACTAAAGATGGTCACTTGACAATGCCAGGTACATTAGAGTCCTTCCCTGGCAATGGAGTCTATAACTAAGAGACCTCAGTTGTACTATAGATATTCTTTAACAGAAGTAGTGAAAATTCAAAGTTGTTGCAGCTAAGGTCTGTAATATGGGATGAGAAGCAAAAAAGTTTTTGGAGACAGAGATCAAACAATGTCAGACATTCAGAAAGAATCACAGATGAGAACTGGAGAGAAATGATTTCTCAGTCTCCCTATAGTGGGCCAGTGTGTGGTTGTAGTCCATCCCCAAGTCCTGCTAATTCACAGCCCTTATGGTACTTGAGATAGTCTTATACCATCATAATAAATTCACTCTTTTTGCCAAATTTAGTTCCATTGAGGTTCTTTTATAGATACGATATCTTTCTGCATTCTGTAGTTTCAGCAGAGCTTATGAAAGTGTTTTGTTTTAATAATACAGAGATATTCTCTTTCATTCGTTGATTGAAGCTGTTTTCTATAAACCATGTGCTATCTTTTTAGACAGCCACAGCCAAATTACATATGTGTTCCGTAATCAAGGTACACATGGGGAGATAAGACATGTATCTCAGTAGATGAGTACATGTAGCAAGATGTGAGGGACAGGACCAACATGCTATAGAAAAGATTATTTCCTAGTAACCCAAGGAAATTTCAGGAAGAGATGGAATTGGAGTCTGTATGCAACAAATGGGCATCATTTAAGAATGTGGGGTTAGGAGGGAAACATACTCTCTGGGTAGAGAGAATGTGAACACAACTATGAAGACAGAAAGAAGGAAGATATACAAGCAACAGTTCAGTTTGACCAAAATTAAAGTCTTGGAAAAAGATATAGAGATTAGAATTTGAAAGTCAGGTTTGGGCCAGATTAACAGAGGCCCTTAAAAATCATATGATAATCTTAGACTTTATCATGTTAGCCATAAGAAGTCAATAAAGATCTCTCAGCCAGGGAATGATATCAGGAGTGACTCAGAAATGAATCAGGGGCACTTGGGTGGCTCAGTTGTTAAGCATCCTACTTCATCTCAGGTCATGATCTCACAGCTCATGGGTTTGAGCCCTGCATCAGGCTCTCTGTTGTCAGCACAAAGCCTGCTTCAGATCTTCTGCCTCCCTCTTTCTCTGCCTCTCTGCCTCTCTCTCTTTCAAAAATAAACAAACATTAAAAAAATTTTTTTAAAAAGAAATGATTCAAGTGGCTTAACAACGATGGACTACAGAATAATAAAGGATATCAGTGAGAAAGCTAGTTTGGTGTCCAATGAAGTGATATTAAGAACTGGAAAAGGAAGAATTTTCTTCAGCAATATTTTTTTTTTTTTTTTGGTTCCAGTATCGTTAAGGAAGAGTGACATTTTGAGGGTGTCATTCAAAAAAGGTAGAAGTGCTTCAGGAAGAGGCTGAAGGGGTAGAATGGTTTGTCTCCAAACGTGGGAGCCAACAAACCGACTGTTAAGGAGCTGAGAGCCTTGATGACACAGCATGGATGTATATAGAGTCTGGACAGGGAAATAATGAGCATACAGAGTGAGAGAACAGAGGAAGGGTTTTTCATCTAATAGAGTAATTGTAAAGTGAAAGGATTAAGAAAACAGAAGGTAGAGTTAGACTGAAGACATTGGGTGCAAATCTATATCTAATTAATATTGACTGCCTATACATTTCCAGGTAGAGTCACAAATGGAATCACACTGATATGTTACCTACATACTGCATATCTAGAGAAATTGAGAAACTGGCCTAAAATAAGCCCATTTTAAGTGATACAGCTGAAATTTCAACCCATTTTCTGGTGCTTTGATTTTAATCCTTTGCATTGTATCATACTGTCTCTCATCAAAACAAGGAGATGTGAAGGAGCATAAACATGAAGCCAAGACTATGCTTTCATAGGAATGATGGTTTCACTGAATATTCAGCCCTCTTAAACCAGCTTCTTGAAGTGCTAAATCCAAATCAAAGTAATTTCCACTTAGGCCATTGGCTATTGATAAATAATTAACATGAAATTACTAAATAGATGCCAGAGGTAAGCAATTATATATTTTGATATTGTGACAAAATCAACAAAATGCAATTACTGGATTGTTTTTTTCCTGGTTTCATAGCTTGTTAATTTTGTGACTATTCATTTGAGTAACTACATCTGAAATAGGAGCATAAAAGGCTAGTGGCCATTTATTCATGTATTATAAATGTTAAATTCCAGAAGTGTGTGACGTCTACATAAATATAAAACAAATTTATTGTAATTAGTTATTACCATAAGAAATAAATTCATAACATGAAATATGTAAATACTAAGCAAAGCATAGAATTTGTCTCTTTTTGAAATTAGTCTCACATTCACATGAATATGATTTATGTTATTGTAATATACACTATGCCTCTGGAATCAAAGTGGGAATGATTAGTTCTTTCTTTATGTGACCTTAACAACAAATAATGTGCTAACAGGATCATAAATATCAACTAAAATTAATTTATATTTCTGATATTCTTAAAATAGCTTCTTGAATTTGATCTTTGAATAGCAATATAATGAATGAATATAAGTGCCATGACATATTAAAATGTCAAAACAGAGAACACCTTTGATCATAGTTCAAGGAATGGATCATAGATCACAGAATGTTAGAGGGAGGAAGGAACTTGGGGGTCATTTAGTTCAATCACTTCATTTTGTAAATGAGAGAAGGGAAGACCAGGGAGCTAGAGACTTTTCTGGGGTTCAATGCACAGTTCCAAAGTGCAGTGCCAAGAATATAGTTTAGACTTCCTCACTTTGGTCCTTGTGTTTTTTGCTATATCATGTTGCCTGAAGAAGCATTTTTCACTGTCTTAAAATCATACATTATTGCATTAGCAAGTGAAAAATTCATGGGTATATATTTTTTACTTTTTAAATGAGATGTACGGGCACCTGGGTGGCTCAGTCGGTTAAGCATCCGACTTCGGCTCAGGTCATGATCTTCACAGTTCGTGGGTTCGAGCCCCATGTCGGGCTCTGTGCTGACAGCTAGCTCAGAGCCTGGAGCCTGTCTTCGGATTCTGTGTCTCCCTCTCTCTCTGACCCTCCCCTGCTCACGCTGTCTCTCTCTCTCTCTCCCTCAAAAATAAATAAAAACATTTTTAAAAAGGCATTTTAAATGAGATGTAAACACTTCTATTAGCCACAGCAAAACAGTTATTTACCATAACCTGCGCTCAGATTATAGCTTTGTTTTCCCAGCAAATAGGCTTTCTAGATTTCAACACATATTGTAACACTGATGGTCTTTTTAAATGTTCTGCATTTTTATTAAAATAAATTATTGGACCTGTGGTTTTTAATTTATCTGATACAGAAGAGGAAATCATTACCAGATTGGTGTTGTAGCAAATTTGGAAGTTAAAGTAGCACAGTATTTTTTTTTCTATTCAGGTATAATTTACAAAAAGAGGGGGTCATAGATCTTAAGTATATTATTTGAGGAGTTCTGAAAATAGCACCCTGTAATCCACACCTGGATCAAGGTTTTTTTAACACCCCAGAAAAATCCTAGTACCCCTTTCAGTCAATAAATTCTCCATCCTCTCGTGATGACAACAAATATTTTGTTTATGTTTTGATCAGACTAGTTGTCTTTATTTTTATTAAATTGTAGGAGTTTGAGGTATATTCTAAGTTCTTTGTCAGATATATGCATTGTAAATATTTTCTGCCAGTCTATGGCTTATGCATACACTAACTAAAACGTGTCTTTTGATAAGAAGAGTTCAAGGGGCAGCAGAGTGGCTCAGTCACTTAAGTATGGAACTCTTGATTTCAGCTCAGGTCATGAACTCTTGGTGTATGAGATCAAGCCCTACATCAGGCTCTACACTGACAGCGTGGAGCCTGCTGGGATTATCTCCTTCTCTTTCTGCCTCTCTCTCTCTCTCTCTCTCTCTCAAATTAAACAAATAAACATTTAAAAAAGAATTGTTCAATTTTGATCATGTAAACTTTAACAATTTTTAAAAATTATGTCCTGACTTTTTATGTCCTACAAAATATGCATGTATCTCAAGGTACTGAAAATATATTCAATGTTTTCTTCTGGTAACTCTTTAGTATTAGATTTTATGGTTGGTCCTGAGATCCATCTCAAGTTAAATTTTATATATGAAGTGAGGCATGAGACAAGGTTTTTCCCATCGATGTGTTCTTGTGTCAAAAGCATACTATCTTTTTAACTTTTTTATAAGTCTTCAAATCATTTGTAAGCACTCAAACCTTATTCTTGTTTCCTTTTTCAAGATTATTTTAAAATTCTAAGGGCTCTCATTTCCATATAAATTTAGAGGTAACTTGTTGGTTTACATCTTAAAAAATAGATGAAATTTTGGTTAAGCCTACATTGAAACTACAGTTCTATTTGAGAAGAATTGACATCTTAATAATTATGAATTTTCCAAAACACACAAGCATGATATATCTCTATTTATTTAAGTCTTAATTTCTCTCATAGTCTTTTGCCAGATTTCAGTATACAAGCTTTGTACTTACTTTAATGTTGTTTATCTTAAGTAGTTTATGTTTTCTAATGCTAATATAAACTGTATTTGTTAATCATTTCCATTCATTCAGTGCTACCATACAGAAATAAACTGACCTTGTATCATATAATTTTGCCTAATTCATGTATTTAAGTAGCTGCTTGAACTACTTAAAATTTCTATATATACTATCATATTATCTGTAAATAAAGACAGCTTTATTTTTCCTTCCAATCTACATCTTTTTTTCCTTAGTTTATTTCACTGGTTACAACTTAAATTACAAAGTAGAATAGAAGTGGTGAAGCAGATATGCTGGCCTTATTCTCAATCTCCAGGGAAAAGTGTTCATTCATTCATCATTAGGTATGATGCTAACTATATGTTTTTCTTAGATGCTTTTTATTAAAATGAAGACTTTTTCTCTACCTAGGTTAGAGAGAGTTTTAATCCAAATCAGTTTTGGGTTTTGTCAAATGTTTCCTATGCATTTGTTTTGGTGTTTATAGATTTTCTAGATTGTTCTGAACTGTTCTGTTAAGGTTGTGAATTACACTGACTTTTGAATGTTGAACTGCAGAAGTGGGATAAACCCCACTGGTGTGTTCATGCACGTGTGCGTGTGCATGTTAGTACTGTTTTGTTAAAAGAATTTTGCTTATGAAGGATTTCAGCCTGTAGATATATTTTATTGTAATGATTTTTTTCTGTGTTAGATATTGGGGTAATGCTGACCTTATTAAATGAGTTGTAAAGTGTTCCTTTCTATCTTGTAAATGAGTTTATATGGGATATGTATTATTTGTTGCTTAATGATTTTTTAAATGTTTATTTATTTTTGAGAGACATGGGCATGTGCGCTAGTAGGGTAGGAGCAGAGAGAGAGGGAGAGAGAGAGAATCCCAGGCAGGCTCCATGCTGTCAGCACAGAGCCCGACACAGGGCTCGGTCCCATGACGGTAAGATCATGAACTGAGCCAAAATCAAGATTCAGACTCTTAAACAACTGAAGCACCAGGCAACCCTGTTGCTTAAATTTTTGACAGAATTCACAAATGAAGCAATGTGGGCCTGGTACTTTCTTTGGGGGATTATTTTTAATTACTAATTATATTTCATTAATAGATCCTGGGCTATTCAAATTCTATTTTTTAATCAGTTTGCAGGCACCCCACCTCCTGCCCCCATCAAGAAATTTGTCTGTTTCATCAAAATTGTTGAGCTTATTGGCTCAAGTGTTTTTAATATGTCTTTTTATCACTTTAATATGTATAAGATCTATAGTAGCATCCTCAGTTCATTACTGACATGGCCACTGTGTACTCTTTTTTTCTTGGTGAATATAGGGAGATTATCAATTTTAACAATATTTTGAAATAACCACAGTTAATTTCATTTATTGCTTTATTGTGTATCTATTTCATTAATTTATGCTCCTCTTTATTATTTTCATTACTCTACTTACGTCAATTTGAACTTGCTTCTTTTTTTAACTTCTCATGTTGGAAGGATAGATGACGCATTTTTAAACCTTGTTTCTTTTTTTCCAAACTAAACACACAGAGCTATAAATTTCCCTCTACGCACTGCTTTAACTGTCTTCCACAAATCAAAATTTTGGGACATTATCATTCATTTTAGAATATTTTGTTATTTCTTCTTTAACTCATAGGTTTCTTAGACTTGGATTGCTTAATTTCTAAATATTTGAGGCTTTTCTAGATGTCGTTTTTTATTGATTTCTACTTTAATTCCACAGTGGTAAGAAAATATACTCAGTACAATTTCAATCTTTGAAATGAGACTTTTTAAATGGCTCAGTATATGTCCTATCTTGGTGAATGCTCTGTGTGCGTTTGTTTGAAAGGAATTAGTATTCTGCAGGTTGTTAGATGCAGTGCTCTCTCTATAAATGTCAATTCCATCAGGTTGGTTGATAAAATTTTTCTCTTTTTTTCTTTTATAGTTTATTGTCAAGTTGGTTTCCATGTAATACCCAGTACTCATCCCAACAAGTGCCCTCCTCCATGCCCATCGCCCCCCCCCATCAGCCCTCAGTTTGTTCTCAGTATTCAAGAGTCTCTCATGGTTTACCTCCCTCCCTCTCCGCAACTATTTTCCCCCCTTCCCCTCCCCCATGGTCCTCTGTTAAGTTTCTCCTGTTACACTTATGAAAGAAAACATATGGTATCTGTCCTTCTCTGTCTGACTTATTTCACTTAGCATGACACCCTCGAGTTCCATCCATGTTGCTACGAATGGGCAGATTTCAATTCTTTCTCATTGCTATGTAGTATTCCATTGTATATATAAACCACATCTTCTTGATCCATTTGGTTAATAAAATTTTTCAAGTTGTTTATGGTCTTACTGATTTTTCTCTCAATTAGTTCTATCATTTACTGAGAGAGGAGTTTTGAATCTCCTACTGTAACTGTAAATATATCAGTTTTTCCTTTATGTTCTGTTAATATTTGCCCCAATCATTTTGAAATTCTGCTATTAGGTACATGCACATTTACTATCATTAGGACTTCTTGAAGAACTGTTCTTTTTATTATTATGGAATGTTTCCTTTTCCCTGAAATCTATTTTCTCTGATAAATATATCTATTCTACCTTTCTAAAAATTAATACATGCATGGTACTTTAAAAAATTAGCTTCTTTATTCTACCTGATAATCTCTGTCCTAAAATTGGAGTATTTAGCTTACCCACGTGTTTGGAAAGTAATTTTATCTATTGACTAGTTATATCTTTTTGCATTAATTTTGGTGAGCATTCTAGGAATCGCAATACATATACTTGACTTTTCATAGTGTGCTTAAATAGAATAATAGTTCTTGAAAATATATAAACCTTGCAACATCATAGACCCATTTTCTTCTCCATATTCACTTATACTACAGTGCCATAGGCATTACCACTACATGGTAATACCACTGCATGCTATACTTTTGCTTTAATCAGAACTAAGCATTTTTAGAAATTAATATAAAAAGCAATATGTTTTACATTTTTCCAGATATTTATCAGTTTTCACTATCTATATCCCTTCCTGAAGGTCTGAGTTTTCATTTGGTATCATAGTTGACCTTTGAACAACATGGAAGTCAGGGGCACCAACACCCCTGGGGCAGTGGAAAATTATGTATAACTCTTGACTCCTAAAAGCTTAATTACTTAACTAACTGTTGATTGAAAGTCATCAGTAACATAAACAGCCCATTAACACATATTTTACTTTTTGTACACCTTTTGCATACATATTATATACTATTCTTACTTTTACAATAAAGTAAACTAGAGAAAAATGTTAAGAAAATCATTAGAAAGAGAAAATACATTTACAGTACTGTAAAATATCTACATGTAAGCAGTGCTCCCAGTGGTCCCTGGATTTGCCTTTTGCTTCCACAACGTTCAGATAAAACACTGACGCCTGGGTGGCTCAGTCGGTTAAACCACTGTCTTCAGCTCAAGACAAGATCTCATGGTCTTTGAATTCGAGCGCCAGCTTCGGGCTCTGGGCTGACAGCTCAGAGCCTGGGGCCTGTTTCGGATTCTGTCTCCCTCTCTCTTTACCTCTCTCTCTCTCAAAAATAAATAAAGATTAAAAACAAAAATTTTAACAATGCTCTAACAAAACAGAACCAGAGATGCCGCTTCTTCCAACCTCCAACCGCCCTCCATCATTTTTTCCAGTCACAACCTCAGAAACCATTTTCTCAGCCATCCTCTGCTTCCAGAACCAGCCATTTCTAATCTTAGCTCTTTACTGCCAATCTACCATGAGCTCCAAGATGTGTCAATAGTATTCATCCGGTTGGAGGCCGCCATCACCCAGCTGGTCAACAGGCATCTGCAGGACTCTTACACTTACCTCTTTCCTGGCATTTGTTTTAATGGGCCACGTGGCTCGGGAGGGCTGGGCCACTTCTGGGAGTTGCTCAAAGAGAAGCAGGAGAGCTCCGAGCGACTGAAGTCGCAAAACCAGAGCAGCAGTCTGGCCTTCTTCCAGGACGCGCAGAAGCCGACCCAAGGCATGTGGGATAAAACCCTAGACACCACAGAAGCTGCCTTGACCTAAAGAAGAAACAGAACCAGGCCCTTTTATATCTGCACGCCCTGGGTTCTGCCTGCGCAGACTCTGTGACTTCCCGGAGAACGACTTCCTGGATGAGCAGGTGAAACTCACCAAGAAGATGGGCGACCACCTGACTAACTGCTGCGGGCTGGCAGGCCCTGGGGCAGGGCTGGGCTGGGCTGGGCTGGACAAATATCTCTTAGGAAGACTCACCCTCAAGCAAGACTGGGAGCCTCCAGAGCCCAGCAGCCTTTGAGGGGCCCCTCTGACATCCCCTTGGCGTCAAGGCTTCTGCCTCCGCCTCTCCCTGAAGCCACTGGGAAGCTTTTTAACCACTCCGGAGCCCAAATCAAATGGAAATAAGAAAGCTTTTTGCTGGGCTGGGGGGGTGAGGAGAAAAGAAAAAATAAATCTGTGTTTAAGTAGACCCACGCAATTCAAATCCATGGCGTTCAACGGTCAACTGTAATTTATTTCATAATGAAGAATTTCCTTTACGATTGTTTGTAGTGTAGGTCTACTGGGGATAATTTTTGAAAGTTCTCTCCTTCATGGAAAAGTCTTTTTTTTTTTTTCTCTCTCTCTTGGTAGGTGTTTTGTTGGATATAGAATTTGGAGAGGACTGGTTTTGTTTGGTTTTGGTTTTTTCCTCTTTTAGAACTTTAAAGATATTTCCCCACTGTGTTCTGGTCTTTGTCTAATTATTGCTCCTTCTATAACGTGTCACTTTTCTTTGGCTACTCCAAAATTGTTTCTTTATCTTGGGGTTTTTAGAAGTTTGTGAAGTTTCTAGTCGTGTGTGTGTGCGTGTGTGTGTGTGTGTGTGTGTGTGTGTTTGTCCTGGCTAGGGTCTGCTAGTTTCCCTGAATTTATAAATTATCTCTTTCACAAAATTTGGGGTATTTTCAGCCATTATTTCATCAAATATTTCCTCTGTCCTCTTCTCACTGCCACCTGCTTCTGGAATTCCAGTCCCACATGTTAGTCCTTTGATAATGTTCCAGAGGTCCACGAAGGTCTGTTCTTTACATGTTTTTTCCTCTAGGCTTCAAAATATGTAATTTCTATTTCTATTTCAAGTTCAGTGTCTCTTTACTCTGTCATCTCCTTTTTACAGATCATCCCATCCAGTGAACATTTTTTTAGCATATTGTATTTTTCAGTTCTACAACTTTCAGTTGGATCTTTTTTATATACTTTTCTTTTTCTCTGCTGAGATGTCCCCTTTCCATGCTCTTGAGCATTTTTTTTTAAGCCTCCTGAGGTTAATTATAGTGATGTTTTGAAATCCATGTATGTTAATACCAAGAGCTGCATCCTGTCAGGGTCTGTCTCCTTTGTTTGCTATTTTATCTTACAATGGGTAGGCTTTTCTGCATTCTTATAAAGTGAGTAAAATTGGATTGTGTTTTGGACATTCTGAATGTCATATTGTGGAAAAATGGATTCTGGAAATTTGAAGTTGGTCTTCTACTCTAAACTTTCTTGATAGCATCTCAAACCTTAGTTCATCCTCCCTACCCCTCACCCCTGGCTTAACTGGAATCTGTCCCACATATGCATATTTCAGAGATAAATCAGAGATTTGGGGAGAGTTTATACAAAGAAGGTAGGACTCCCAGTCTCTGACTCTACTCATCATAGAATACATACTTTCTTTTAAGCAGCTGGGATTTCTCAAGATTCTGTCCTCTGGTTCTTCAGTTTAGAAAGTCTATGCATTTTTCAATTAAAAATTCAGTCACCCCACTAGTGCCAAATTTCATCTGCTTTCCAGATAAAAGATGTAAAACCCAGTAACCCTGTGCTTTTGCCTTTTTCAAGTGTGTACTTTGCCTCCAGAATCTGGCTGCTTTTGTTGTTATCTCTTCATTGCTTTCAAGCACTGTTTTTGCTTTGTTTGTTTGTTTGTTTGTTTGTATAGTATTTGTCTAGACCTAACAGTGGTTATCTATGAGAGGGTACCATCTTTTAGGAACTACTCAGCCATTCCAGAAGAGCCCCTAGTCTATTTACGTTTATATAATTTTCCTATGATTGGTTTAAGCTTGCCATTTTGTTATTTGTTTTCTATTTGTGTGTCCGTTCTTTGCTATTTCCTTCTTCACTATGTGTATTTTGGATTAGTTGAATATATTGTAATATTCCCATTCACTTCCTAATTGGTGTTTCATTATACTTCTTTGTTTTGCCTTGCCCTTTGTGTGTGTGTGTATGTGTGTGTGTGTGTGTGTGTGTTTTCTCTAGGATTACAACACATATCTTCATCACATGTTATCTTCAAGTAATATTATACCACTTCATATATAATATATAAACCTTAACACAATATATTTCCATTCTGTGCCTCATGTTTTTGGTGCATTTGTTACACATATTTTATTTCTATATGTATTTAAAGCCACAATATATTGTCATTTTTGCTTTAAAAAGTTAATTATCTTTTTCAAAATGAAAAAATAATTTTAAACTATATTATGTTTATTCACATATTTATTATTTCCAGAACTCCACATTTCTATATAGATCCAAGTTTCCATCTCACTGTATCTTTTATTCTGCCTGAAAATTATCCTTTAACATTTCTTTCAATGTTTACCTGCTATTCTCTCCTCTTTTGTCTGAAAATGATTTACTTTGCCTTTAAATTTGAGGAATATTTTCACTGAATATAGAATTCTATGTTGACAGTTTTTCTTTTCATTCAACACTTTAAGATATCATTCCATTGTCTCCTGGACTCCATGGTTTTCTTATAAAAATTCAGCCCTCATTTGACTCATTCTCCTCTTATATGTAATACATCTTATTTTTAAGATTTTGTTCCTGGGTATTTTTTAAGATTTTGTTTCATGTTGTTGTACTTCAAAAGTTGATTATAAAGTACCTTGCTGTGCTTTACTTGGTGTTATCTCAAATTGGATTTGTTTAGCTTCTTGGATTCATTAATATTTTTCATTAAATTTTGAAAATTATTTCTATCATATCAAAATCAGTACCCTAAATTCTAAACACTGAGTCTTTATAAAAATGAGCTGTGACGAGCACGTGGATGGCTCAGTTGGTTACGCCTCCGACTTGATCTCGACTCAGGTCACGATCTCATGGTTTGTGAGTTTGAGCCCCATGTTGGGCTCTGCTTGAGATTTTGTCTCTCCCTCTCTCTGCCCCTCCTTCCTTCTCTCTACATAAATAAACTTAAAAAAAATGAACTGTTATATAAGGCTTAAAGCAGGACTATTGATTCCCTCCTCTCCCTATCTGAGGGGCCGTGTCAGCCTCTAAGCTTAACTCACCATTCAGTTGTTAGTGTGGAAGAGAGATCATCAGGCTTACCTCAAGAATCCATGTCCTGCTTATGTATATCACATGGGAAAAGTAAATACAAAAGGGAATACCTTTCATAAATTCCCAATCTTTAGGACATAATAACCGCACTCATAGTAGCTGGGGTCCAACAATGCCCTAAGCTCTGACCACATTGATGGGAGAGGTAGGAAGAGAAGTGGAGCCTTGGTCAGAAATGGTAGAAGATTCCATCCCAAATAACATAGGCAGAAGGACTTTGTAAGTACTTTGAGTCATAAAAAAATAAAAGGACTATCATCCACAGAATTCAGAGATTTAGATTAGATTAGATTAGGTTAATTATTAGGTTAGAAAAAGATTTGAGGGAAATATACATAAAAGTATGGGAAGGACTAAGGTTTATATCTAATTTTGGTGGGGAAACAAATGAATTCCAAAATTTCTTTGACACTGAGGTAATAATAGTGCCACTATTATAAATAAGAAAATTATTATGCAGGCAATTTGTACTGGAGGGATGGTAGAAAACAAGGGGGTTGGTTTCATTTGTTCAGACACACATTCACTCATTTAAAGGAAACAAATTGATGATAACCTGAACTGAGCTGAGGAGATCCTCAAAGTAATAAACACAGGGGCAGAAATCCATACTGGAAAAAAGAAATGAGGTTATCTCTGGATAGGATTATCTTAAGACCATGTGAAGCAACCTTGTAGAAATTCCAGAAATCTTTTGGATATTTGAGTGCAAAGTGATTTGAGATAATGATTTGAAATATAGTGTTAGTTGAAGCTATGTGAATAAATGAAACCCCTTGAGTGAATGACCCATTTGAATGATGGGCCTAAGTTTTTATGGAGTTAAGTAAATTACAGTTCTTTGTGCAAATTTGCTAAAGATATCTATAGGATTCTTCTTATAACTCAAAACTGTAGTGATGCTAAGATAAATTATCCTTTAAAAAATAATCAGGTACCACTTCTAGGTGGCTCTATATTTTAAAAATATCATACCTAAGAGGGAAGATTAGTACCAAAAAGAATCAGGTTGTCTATACAGCTTTGTATCCATTGGGAGGATAGGGTAAGAAATTATAACAGTTGTTTCTCTGGTGATGAGTAGGACTGCATTAGGCTGTCACCAATTTCTCATGAGTATTGACTGGTATGTGATGATGTAATCCATGCCCCCATGTATATAGTTTAGATACATGCAGATTCTCAGAGACCACAGTTTTATAAATGCATGCATACCTGGAAATATATCGCTCAACCTTGTGGAGTAGTGGAAAGAACTCTAGATGACATGAAAAACAAACAATTCTCTTTCTGTCTCTACTACTTCCTGTGTCTGTGATTTGGGGCAAGTTACCCCTCTGAGGTTTAGTTGTCCTCATATGTAACCTGAGTGGTTTGGATTTTCAGAACATGTGGTTCTCTTTCAACTTAAAACTATAAGTCTCCCTTCTCTGCAAAATGGGGTACCTGGGTACACATTACACAGTAATACAGCCACATAACTCAATTCACTATATATTTGTTTTCTCCTATGTTTAGGTATTGGAAATATAAAAGCAAATGAGAAAACAATCTCTAAGAATCTTATAGTCTTATGAAGTCTTATAGTCTAATGAAGTCTTATAGTCTAATGAAGTCTTATAGTCTAATGAAGATCTGTCAACAACTAGATTCTGTTTCTCCATCTCTCTCTGCCCTTCCCCCGTTCGTGCGTGCTTTCTCTCTCTCGCTCTCTCAAAAATAAATAAAAGATTAAAAATTAAAAAAAAATAAGAATAATCTGAACAAGAAAATGTGCAAGATCTGTTTGAAGAAATTATTCTAAAATACTACTGAGGACACAAGATATTTGAACAAATAGGAAGGTGTACCTTCTTGAATCAAAAGTTTTGACATAATCAATTTCCTTAAGTTAAGCATTAAATTTAACACTTCCTCAATGAAAATTCCAATAAGACTTTTATTTGTTTGTTTGTTTGTTTGTTTTAAGGAATCTCTATACCCAACATGGGGCTCGAACTCACAACCCTGAGATCAAGAGTCATATGCTCTTCCAACTGAACCAGCTAGGTGCCCTCTACAATAAAACTTAAAAATATGTATCTATTTCATCTTATTGTAAGAACACTTACCATGACCTCTTAACATGAGATCTACCATCTTAACCTGTAAGTATTGTTGACTATAGGTACAGTACTGTATTGTAGATCTTGAGTACTTACTCATCTTGCTTAACTGAAACTTCATGCCTATTGATCAGTAACTCCCCATCTTCCCCTCCCCCAGCCCCTAGGAACCACCATTCCACTCTTCATTTTTTTTTTTAAGTAAGCTCTACACCCAGGTGGGGCTTGAACACATGATCCTGAGATCAAGAGTTGCGTGCTCCACCAACTAAGTCAGCTAGGCACCTCTCCACTCTTCAATTCTATGAATATGACTTTTTAAGACACCTCATATAAGTGGAATCATGTAGTAACTGTATTTCTGTCACTGGCTTCTTTTACTTAGCATAATGTCTTTAAGGCCATCCATGTTGCTGCATATGGTGAATTCCCATCTTTGTTCGGGCTGAAAAAATATTCCATTGTATGTATATACCACATTTTATCCATTCACTCAGTGATGAACATTTAGGTTGGTTCCACCCCTTGAATTCACCCCATAAATAGTGCAGCAATGAACACGGAATGCTAATATCTCTTCAAGATCCCGATTTCAATTCTTCTGGATAAATACCCACAAGTGGGAATACTGTAATATATGGTAGTTCTATTTTTACTTTTTTGAGGAATCTTTGTACTGTTTTCCATGGCTTTTATATCATTTTGCATTGACCAAAAGTGTACAAGCATTCCAATTTCTCCAAATCCTTGCCAACACTTGTCTTTTTTTATATATATATAATAGCTGTCCTGACAGGTATGAAGTGAAATCTCATTGAAGTTTTAATTTGCAGTTCCTTGATGATTAGTGACGTTGAGCAATAATTTTTTCCTATTCCTACTGCCTATATGTATGTTTTCTTTGGAGAAATGTCTATTCAAGTTCTTAGCTTATTTTATAAATCAGGTTATTAGCTTTTTTTGCTGTTGAGTTGTAGGAGTTCCTTATATATTTTGGATATTACTCCTTTTTAGATCTATGGTTTGCAAATATTTTCTCCCATTTCATAGGTTGCCTTTTCACTGTGTTAACTATTATCTTTGCTGTGCAGAAACTTTTTAATTTAATGTGGAACCATGTGTCTATTTTTGCTTTTGTTGCCTGTGTTTCTGGTTTCCTATCCATGAAACCATTGCTAGCATTCAAACTTAAGTTCAGCCAAACTCCAAGCATTAGGGCCTTAATTGCTGTGCAGTGTTGTCACCGACTTAAGGAGCAAAATAAAAAAGAAAACAAAAGTGCCACACTTGTCACCAGGCATGAAGAGAGCTCACAGAGGAAAAGATGGAGTGGCTCCAACCAATGGCAGGATATGTCCTTATATTCAAACATTATGGTGTGGCTTGTTTAGAAGCCCAAGCTTTAGACCCAGGTAGACTTCCATCAAATATTGGAGACTCAGTTTCTTGACCTGTGAAATAGGGACAAAAAACAGTGGAATATACTTGTTATTAGAATTAAATTAAGTAATGTATATACAGTGCCTATTAACTATATTGTAACAATTTTTATTATATATCTTAACTGAAAAAAAGAAAGGTAATGTTCTTTAGGATGGAGGAGAGAATTAAGACTAGAATGAGCACTGCATTATCTCAAAGACATTAATCCAAGTAGTTTTATTCATACATTGAAAACTATCTGTTTATTTAAAAGTATTTCTTATAATAAGCATTTTTATCTTGTGGTTTTAAACAATATATGCATGGGAAGTAAATAGCTGAGTGGTCTCTTCAAACTGGCATAAATTCCAATCCAGATTTTCACTCTCCAAACTAATTGAAAGCAAATTCTGAAAAATCACAAAGGCAAATGGAACTGAAAAATCTGTAAGTATTTAAATAGACTCTCAGGACCCCCAAGTAACATTTAAAAGTACCCTGAGAATGAATCAAAACAATATGATTGCTTGAAGATTGTTCTGCATGTAAATATGGAATCAGTCCCAAAGGACAGAATGGGTAATAAGTATTTCTTTTTTAGATGTCTGCTGGCTCTGACCCTGGAAACACTCAGCTGGGAACTGGTGTGTCTGCTCTGATGTCTGGGTGGACTACAGCTGGGCAACATCACCATGCCTGTGCATGAGAAGGAATGATTCTCCCTCCTCCCTCTCAATCCATCTGACATCTGCTAATGAAGTCCAGAGGACAGACTTTGCAAAGCCCATCCCCTCCTGTAGAGGGGGGACATTTGGTGCAATGATGAATGGCCCACACCCAAGCTAAATAGACAAAAAGAGATTGAATGTAAGCAGTTGAACAAAATAAAGCATACAAATTATAGCAGACATCAGTACCTCCTTTCCTGGATTACTCTATAGAACACTACCCCCCCCCCACCCACTAGGTGTTTGCAAAGCAAACTTCCACTTGTGTTAATTAACAAAATATATACCTACAGGAATTACATCGTTGTCCCATGTATAGCTTTCTGTTAAGTGGTGAATTGCCTTTTCTTAACTACAATGAAATTAATGTCCTTTTTAACGTTTGCTAAATCTGTACTGTTTTTTTTTTGTTGTTGTTTAAATACAATGGAACAATTCAGTAAGGTATTATAAGATTTCATCTAGTGAGGATAAAAGCTAATGCTGTCTAGAAAGCAAGGCTTAAAATTTCTCGAAGCTGTGTTTACCATCCTGCCAAAATTATGCAGGCAGAGCTTATAAACTATTAGGGTCTTTAGATCTTCAGATTGGAAACATTTTCAGATTTAGAAAAGCTTCATTGTTTGATTTGAACTTTTCAGTTTCAAATAATTAGGGTGGAATGAGAACATAATCCGCTCAGTAACATGTTTTTTTCCTCGGTGACGTCTGAGGAATTTAGCATAAAGATGCAATCTGGGGAAAAAGAAAGAAAGAAAGAAAGATGAAAAAAAAACTTTGTCACTTTTCGCTTAATACCTAATAACAAAATTGCAAAATATAGAACATGATGGTTAGTGTTATCTTTTACTGGAATATGTCAGTTTCCCAGAGAAAATGGGCAAGTAACTACTTGAAACACATCTGTGGAATATTTGCATATACTCCTCTTTGAGGCTTTTTCTACACCTGCACCATGGCAGCTATCACCCACCTTTGCCTCCATCCAGGTAAAGAAACAAAACAAACAAAAGAACTATTCCTCTTTGACTTGTATTTTGTATTTTTTTATCTGTTTTACGTCTTTGCAATTCTGAATAAAATAAGCTATGAGAGAAAACATCCACTTTCGATTTCATATTAAATGTTCATTCCTGAGCTAACCTTAGCTAGCTGTGTTTTGAAACCACAATGGAGTCTTAAAAACCATTTAAAGTGTTATTAATTTAGCATTTGCACAGTGATGGATTTTTCAGATTGTTCATACACAGATCTCTTGACTGAAAACATGTGCATCCTTGCTTCCTTAGCTATCACTGCCATAATTTCTATGAAGGATGATTTTCTACAGCAAAATTACTGATAATCAAATGAACTGCCTTTAGATAACTCCATTTTTTAGGCTAATGTAGACTTCAGCTGGTCATATTACTTTGTGAAAAGCTGATGTAAATATTTCCAAATAAAATTATTTTTAGAATACTGTCTTTAACTACCAACCAAGCACAAATTCATTACAGACTTGTAAACTCACATGTGATTAATATTTATTTACTAAATGAAAGTGAGTTTGAGAATATAGGTAGAGCCCTAATTATACTTAATTCAGTTCATGAATGTCCAAAATAAAACAATCTCAGATTGTTACATATACCTCTACCCTTGATTTCAACATGGCAGTTCACAGTTTAAAAAAAAAAAAAAGAGCAAAAACCCATTTCATTTTCACAGCATCCTGAATGCATTTTAGGTCATTATTTTCATGAATAGAAAATGTGAAAGTCATTTTACCTCATCCTTACAATTAACAACAATTGCTATCAGTTCAAAGCTACAGGGGTATCTGTGACTCTAAGTCTTGTTCAGGGAAGTTCTAGCTAGGAAAGAGAGAGGAGATAAAACAAATGGGCCTTCCTCATTTAAATTCCTGACTGAGGAAATACTACCACATTACCAGCTCTGAATAATTAACTTTCATCCACTGTGCCAAATATGACGCACTGTATCTGGAATGCATCTTTTCAATAAATACCCCAGAAAGAAACCACCACAGAAATCATTACTGCTGTCATTGCACTAAACATTTTACTTACTCAAATCATTTTCTGAAAACCATCATTAGAATCAAATTAAAATAAAGCTGAGGTTTTCTGAATAAAACTGTCAAAAAAGATAAAAGTTTTTACATTGACAGTAAAGCAAATGATTTTTTCCACTCTGTTGAGATTGCATAAGAGCGCAGTATATCTGAATGACTTATGGTCCATTAATGACAGATTAACAGCTGGAGGAGGGGAGATCTTTCCAAGAATAGTTTTCAAATGAATGAAACTTCAGGCCTAGAGGCAATGGGAAATGCAAAGTGTGGAGAACCGGGGGAGGATGTGGGTGAAGGAATCTTATAAGATCAGACTTTCATAATTCATTAAAATCACTGAAAATGCCAGTGTGATTTGAAATGAATTTTCCATATTCACAGGGGGAAGAGGTCACAGTTACTAAGTCCTTGAAGATGAATGCAGGAGGTAGAGAGCCAAACCGAGTATTTTTGTGCAGCATACCTGAACAAAATAAGCCTTGCTAAGACAGAACATGGTGAAGAATTCTATCTACATGGTTTCGTTCACTGGGATTCTTTTGATATAATGAAATACCAAACACTGAACACAACTAGACTACGGTGGGGGGTGGGATGAGAGTGCCGTGGGGAGTGTTGATACTAAAATGATATTTGATGTATGAAAATGATTTATTTACAAAGACTAGCCCCACATTCTGGAATGAGCATTATACCATATATACACTTAAGTAAAATTATATAAAATAAATTCCAAAAAATAGAACTGCTAGCTTTCTTTTTTTAGGTTGACTTTCTGTGTAGCCTAAATTTAATTTTGTTATCACAAAAGTAATTCATGCTTTTATAGATATTACAGAAAACTGGTAAAATAAATGAAGAAAGTAAAAGTCACTTCCCTGTAATATCCATATTTAAATTTTAGTGTATTTCCTTCCGTCATGTAATGTATTTATTCATAACATAATTTTTTCAATAAAAGTGAAATGATATTGAATGTACATCACATTATGTTGGGAACAGAGGAGCCATTTAGCCTTGCTTTTGAAGTCAGTGATCTATCTTGATATATACCCAGCAGCCTTGGCAATCTATTATGGCTACTAGACCGAGGCGTATTTATCTTTGTATCTGGCCAGCACGGGATTTGTGTGCTCAGTACTCATTAAAGATACTATCAGTAACAGTGATCCTAGCATATATTTAACATCCTTACATATATAACTCTACCTAAATTCCTAAAGCAAATGTAGAAACTGTACATGATCTCAGTATCTAAAGGTTCAACAAGTACATCTTCATCTAGCTTCTGATGTCTTTTTTTTTTTCAGATTCCATCAATCGACAATAAGCTTTACTCTTCAGTAAGAAAGATTTTTGACATAGGTCAAACACAACAGTGGAATATGACCCCCCCCCCCACCACCAGAAACTAATAATCTTGCTAAAAAAAAGAAATAACCCACCATGTAATGAAAAAAATATAATACATTAGACTAATTATGATGATAGTAATACTGCAGAAATGATTAGAATAGTGGCTATCTGAATTAAGTACTTTTCTTTAAAGGTGATTAATTTTATTATAATAAATCCTTCCACATTGATATTTTCTTTAATTCAGAATAAATGATAATAGTCAAAGACCGTATCTCTTATTGGGAGAAAAGTTGGAGATAGTTTCTTATGAAATTTTGGGCTTTATGATGTTGCTTAAGTGTGAGTACCCAGGCATAAAATCAGTCTTGTTGAAATCAAGTCTTCAAGAAATCAAAGGCCTTTCTTTATGCTCTTGACTATTGATGCATTAACTTAAATGCTTAGTATAGTTTATTGTTATAATAAATATTATGATAATAATCTCTAATGGTACTGCCCTGGCACAGTTTTTAAAATTTCACTTCCCTGCCCATTGGAAGTGCAAAATTTGTAAAAGTTATGTTTACAAGGAAACAAACATCTAGGGATTCAATTAATTCTTTAAGTTTTACATTATATGGTACATATTTTGCCCTGTTTTTATCTAATCTTTAAAATAATAATTTTAATGGACCCATAATACTGCATAAAGGAGAAGCACATAATTTAATAATTTCCTTTTTTTGAAATGCTTAGATTGTTTTAAATGTTTAAATATGTTTCTGTTTTACTAATTAACTTTTGCCCAATCTCAGAGTTTTAGCTTTACCCCCAACATTTTTTTTTGGTTTGTTAATGTGTGACTCTAGTAAGCTATATTGTTGCTTTTTACATTTAATAATTTCTCTTCATACGTGAAGAGCCTTTTCTTATCCAAAGTCTTCATTCCTTACACTTAATAAGATTAGTGAAATCTATTATTTTGTACATTTTTGTCTTTACTAGTCATTTTTATTTTTCACAAATTACGTTTCCAGGTGCCATCTTCCATATTTGCTCTTTGGTTTTGCATTTTAGTTTGCTCGACTGTGTTTATTGTTCTTTTAATGTCATATTTCTTTTTTTAAATTTTTTAATGCTTATTTATTTTTGAGAGAAAGAGAGAGATAGAGACAGAGTGGAAGCAGGGGAAGGGCAGAGAGAGAGGGAGACGCAGAATCTGAAGCAGGTTCCAGGCTCTGAGCTGTTAGCACAGACACTGACGCGGAACTTGAACCCACGAGCTTTGAGATCATGACCTGAGCCGAATCGGAGGTTCAACCGACTGAGCCATCCAGGTGCTCCTATATCATATTTCTAATAACTACGATATTCAACAATGATCTTGGTCATTTCAGATGCTGTTTTCATTATTGTTTGATCTTACTTAATGTTTGTTTGATTAGTTAGGATGCCACAGTAGCAAATACCAAAATTCCAGTTGCTTAAAGTGACAAAATGTATTCCTTTCCCACCGTCCATATAAGTGCCGTCTTGGGTCGACAGTGGGTCCTGTTCCTAGTAGCCACATGAGGACTCAGAGTGATGAATCACTGAACATTGCCAGTCTTGTGCTAAAGGAAAATGTGAGCTTTGCAAGGTGTGTCAGTTAAGTGCTCTAGCCCCAAAATAACATATCACTTCTGAGCTGAATTCATTGGTCCACACTAGTTCTATAATTCCCCCTAACTACAAGGGTCTGCAAACATAGTCCTATCACATACATAGAAACGTGGAGAACTGAAAATATTTGGCAAATAGCACTATTGACTACCATATCTCTCATTCTTTCTTTAGTGTCATAAATTAACTCTATTTTCTAAAAATTTCCACTTTATGTAAAAAAAGTATTTTAGGGTATAGAGTTTGGTCTACAATTCCCTTCACTCTTACTGGCTTTTATTTTGTGTTGCAAATGTCTTTTGTGTGTTTGTTTGTGTTTGTTGTGGATGGCTTTACACTTTCTGTTTGCTCATACTTCCATGTGATTAATTTGCTAATCTTTCAAAAGCAGGCCAGATGGAGAATTGCTTTAAAGCATCTTCCTAGCAATCTGACTGTTTTCTGGCTGAGTGAGCCTCTTTGATCTTGAGTTGGAAATTAGACTTTTTCCCCCTAAGGCTCTTCATATCCCAATAGTTTATTTAATAATTCAGTGTCAGAGTAAGTTTTGACAAAGAGTTAAGGTGTGGAGGAGCTTTTTCTCCAACTACAACAGCTCACTTTACAGTGTCTTGTCCTTCCTGGACCTGGAGTTAAGAAACAGCTCACATGGAGGGTTACTTCAATCTTTATCAACACAGAGCCAACATGTTGACATGCGAAAATATGTAACTAGGGGACTAGAGGTCAGTTCAACTCAGAGTCTCAGATGATGGCAGAGAGGATTATTTGAATTCTGAATCAATGCACATTGTCATAACTATCACTGAGGGAGGCTATAAGGATTCTTCTAATAGCTACAAAATACCTATGTGTTCGGATTACTTCCAAAAAAGACTGTTCTTTGGGCAATTCAAAGGAATTTTTTTTTTTTTGAGAGAGAGAGAGAGAGAGAGAGAGAGAGAGGATGTACGTACGTGAGGGAGAAGCAGAGGGAGAGGGACAGAGAATCTTAAGCAGGCTCCATGCTCAGCATGGAACCCTACCGGGGGCTCAATCCCACAATCCTGGGATCATGACCTGAGATGAAATCAAGAGTCAGACGCTCAACCAACTGAGCCACCCAGGTGCCCCTCAAAGGAATTCTTAATAATATTTAGAGAGAGGATGCTTCCTTATATTTAAATCAAATATATGACTGAATTTTTAATTATTTCACTTTAAAGAACTTGAATGTTAATTCAACCTTGTGGTTAGAAAGGGACTATGGTGTTAAAAATGGGCTCCTGAGGGGCACCTGGTTAGTTCAGCCGGTTAAGCATCTGACTCTTGGTTTCAGCTCAGGTCATGATATCGTGGTTTGTGGGTTTGAGCCCCATGTCAGGCTCTGCACTGGGTGTGAAGTCTGCTTAGTCTGCTTGGGATTCTCTCTCTCTCTCTCTCTCTCTCTCTCTCTCTCTCTCTCTCTTTCTCTCTCTCTCTCAAAATAAAAATAAATAAATAAACCAAAAAAATGGGCTCCTGAGCCATCCAAAGCTGAGTTCAAACTTACCTCTCTTAGTAATGAGTTGTGCAACCTTGGGTGACTGACTTGATTCTCGAAGCTTGTTTTTTCTCATCTGGAAGAAATAGATGATAATAATACCTAATTCAGAAGATTGTCGGGAAGATTAATATCCAAGCAGTCACCATAGTTCTGGCAAGTTTTGAGCTCAGAGGAAGGAAAACATATAAACAAAGGCAAGATGATGAGAAAACACAGCATATGTCCTAGGTTGATTGGCATTTTATGTATATAAGAGTAAGACTACTGCATAGCGTTGTGCTGATTGTTCACTGCACAAAGGTGCCAGAACAAAGGGGCAAGTGACTGGCACTTCGGGCATATGAGATTAGGGCTGCTGCATAGTGTTGTGCAGGCTGTTCACTGCACAAGGGTGCCTGACCAAAGGGACAAGTGGGGCTGAAATCCAACCCATATTCTGCTTGCACAGGCATCCTCCTTGGCATAGGTTCATCTGCCCAGAGGAAGGAGTGCATTTTTCTTTACATACTATGTGAGCTAAGGGTGACCCTGAATAAGTAGAAATTGTAATATATTGGATTAAAAGGTGCATCTGTGACCCCAATCCTAAATGGGGAGAAGTAGAGTTCCAGAGGGCACTCATCATTGTCTTCTCCATCATCTCCTTTCCTTAAGTACTGGGCCTCTGGGCCATTTTCATTAGTTGGTTTCTAAAAAGCAAAAGCAAAAACACCTATCATCCCCTGATGTATTATCCAGGTCTTGATATAGCAACCATTTTTCCTTCCTTCTGCTAAAGTTCCAACCTTTCTTCTGAGCCGTCATTCTAACAGTTTGCAGGAGGTCAGGTAGCCCGGACAACTTTGTGCCAATTGCTGCTTTGCTTTTTCCTGCCAGGACGGCCCCCTGGATTGAAAGGCATGTTACACGGTTTGATCTTGGTGGTGGAGCTGAGACTCGTTGGTTGGAAGACCAACTGCCTCAGATCACAGCCTCTCTTCTTTCCCACCGACGTTATCCCCAAGGGGAGTAAGGAAAGGTGGGAAAAAAAGCCACGAGGAGAGAGTTTGTGCAATGGGACATTAAACTCTGCTGCAGAAAGCTTCCTAAAATCTATACTCCTCCTGTTGTCCCTCCTTCCCTGCATGGCGCTCCAAGGCTGCAGGTTTCTCTGGACCAAAGACCCACAGGATGCTCATGTTTCCGCTACAACCTGCAGATCCCTTGACCTGCCAGAGGGAGCTGTGTGGCTGCAGGAAGAACTGAACATCTATTCTGTTCTTTCCAAGCCTCCGAAGTCTTTTTAACCAAACTGGCAGGAGGAGGGGGGTTTGTATCAGGCAATAAAGGGTTCTAATGAGAATCTATTTCATTGATCCATAAAATAAAACCAAAATTATCTCATCTATCTTCTTCATATAATAACGATTACAATTTATTAAATTTTGAATATGTTCCAGGTGCTTTACATACATTATCTTTAATCTTTATCACAACACTGTAAGGTAGTTATTTTTATCTCTGTTCTATGATAAGAAAAATGTCAGTGAGAAAAGTTAATTAACTTATTCAAATATAAAGAGCTAATAAGGAATAGGGTTAGGATAAATCCCAGTGCTCTCTGACTCTGTAGCCCATGCTCTTTTTGTTTCTTTTTTTTATTAGTGTCTCTAAAATGTTTTTTTAAATGACAGTGTAATGGATACATATATTCTTACCAGGCACAATCCATACACTGCGAGGTATATGTGCTAAATGTGGACATCATTTTCACATCACTTCTTTCACCCAATATCCAGTTTTGGTAACTTTCCCAGTAGGGACCAGTTTTCAGAATTGTTAAATACATTTTCATATATATATATATATGTATGTGTATATATATGTATATATATATATGTATGTGTATATATATGTATATATATTTCATATTTTTAAAACATATCTATGTTTTGTGTTTAGGTTGTTTTTTATGTGTTATAACACCAGTAAATGCAGACCCCCTCCTTTTTATAGTAGTTGAATAATATTTAAATTCATATCTGCCATCTCATTCTACTTTTTTTTTCCCAGATTCCAACAACTTAGTTATTCTGGACCCCGACTTTTTATATAAGTAAACAGGCTGAAAAGAGTATTTGGAGTATGATATTTCTACTTTCAAAGAAGTCTGACATGTTTCATTCTAGTGTATCTTTGTGTCATGGAAAAACATAAAGTTATTGGGACATAATAATAATAATAATAAAGGTAATTTCCTTCTACTCACTATACTGATATGATTACGTGAGCATCAGTTTTTCTCTCTGGTTGAATATGGTGCTTTTTTTCACAAGGTGGATTTTCCTCAAAGGTCTGCTTTTTCTTGGCTATATGACATTTTGGCTCATCCTTCATTTTATCCCTGTGGATTGATGCTGCAGTTCATTTTACAGCTTGGGAAACTGAGAACCAGAGAGAATGAATGACAGTCAAAGGCATGGTGCTATTTAGTGCTAGAACCAGAAATGAATACCATCTATGTGCTGGCTCCTGTCTCAGTCTCCTTCCACAATATAACATGTTATTAATGGGAAGTCTTATGTAAATGCTTTAGCTTTATTTGTAAATCTACCCTCCTTTCTGTTCACATTTCATATCCTATTTCCAGTCACATTTGTTTAGCCAAAAAGTTGGACATGGTATGTGTCCTTGGCAGAGACCTCTGAGAAAAGCTCATTTATCCTTGTATTTTATTTAGAATAACTTCTTCTGGAAGAACCTGGGATTTGGATAGGTTCAATAAATCCCAGTTAATAAAAAGTTAGAATATTATGAGGCCTTAGAAAAAAAAAATCTCAAACCCAACTCCTTGTTTTATAAATTAATTTAAAAACACTTATTATGAATACACTTACTCCATCCTCATAAGTGCTGATATGTGTTAAAGTGTGTGTGTATATGACATCTCAGAAACTAGAGCCAAGAAAGACCAATTCACTTGAAAAATCTCATGTTAATAGTTAATAGGGCTGGAGCCTAGGTGTCCTAACTTAAAGTCCAGTGCTAAATACCCATGTAATTTGCCAGGGTGTTATTCTGTGTAGTAATAAAATATAAGCTAGTTTGACCTACTTATAGTATGTGCTAAGCTTCATTCATTATCTCTGTGGCTTATAGAAAAAGACAGTATTATTTTGACATGCCTAATGCATTTATACCTTTTAAAACTTAAGATTTGTGTAAAGTTTGTTTCAAATTTCTAATCACAGATAAAGAGCAACATTTTGGTGGTCTTGAGTGATTTGCAGCTCTCTCTCTCTTTTCCCTTCTTCTTTTTTTTTTTAAGTGTTTTTTATTTATTTTTGAGAGACAGAGAGAGAGACAGTGCAAGCAGGGGAGGGTCAGAGAGAGAGAGAGAGAGAGATACAGAATCCGAAGCAGGCTCCAGGCTCTGAGCTAGCTGTCAGCACAGAGCCCGACGCAGGGCTCAAACCCACGAACCGTGAGATCATGACTTGAGCCCAAGCCGGACGCTTAACCGACTGAGCCACCCAGGCGCCCCTCTTTTCCCTTCTCATACAAAAAAAAAAATTCTTAAGGTCACAGTATGTGTATTCCTGAAACTAGCATTTGTATTCAAGTTCAGTAAATCTTACTGTCAACATTTTGTGACCATTCCTGTTAAATTCTGTGAAATGCTGGATGTTGCATTATAATTCTTAACATACAAATGTGTTCTAACTGGGCTGTTCAAGGATATTGTTGTTTTGAATGAAACGTGTAGCATATGTTTAGTGCAGTACTAGACACCTTGATCTCTTGCTCAGGGGCGGCATTTAGTGACCATGCATTTTCATTAGCATGGAGGACAAGCCAGTGTAATGGAAAAGGAAGTGGATTTGCCATGAGATGCCCTGGGTTTGCACGCCCTACTATTCCTGGCTCTCTCAAATTCTTGGCTTATGTATCTTAAAAATGGGGCAATAATATCCATTTCCTCAGGATTGTTTTAAGATTTAATTGAAATAATGCATGTGAAAGTACCTTGGCACATATAACGAGTTTAATAAAGCTAATTTCCTTTCCAGTTTACTTAATGTTTGCTACTTTCAAAACCATTCTTTCGCAATAATGTAATAACTGGCTTTGACAACAGTAACAGAGCCATACACGGCATTCATGCTCCTTCCCTGAAGACCAGCTTTCTTCATTAGTATCTGAGCCTGGCAAATCAAAATCCTTTCTAAAATCTTCTAAGTGACTTCAAAATCCCTGGGTGCATTAGTCTGGATCACTTGAGTGTATCTTGCACATTTAATTAAACCTGTTATTTCTGGAAACAAAAACAAAACATTTAAGAAGGAAGGCTGAGAGAAACCGTTGCCTTTCCAGTAGTGCAACATGTGAACGGTTTAAGGAATCTTTTAAAGCTGTGCTTTATTTTAATTGGTTTCTGAATCCGCTCATTTTCTGGCTGCACCTCTATTTTCTTCATCTACCATAGCCTTTTGCTACTTCTCTTTGGGGATATCTGTTATCCTTAAAAAAGGGACTAGATAGGAATTAACTTGCTTTTGACCATATCCATTTATCCACTTGAAGATCACTGTGGCAAACTATGAAAAATGTGCTAGTTTTGAAAAATGACAAAGCTCCCAGGATTGAAAAGGTGCTTATCCTCTCACAGGAATCTGTTTGTGCTGTTATTTTTGGCAGCTAGAGCTGGATTCTTCAAAAGGAGATGCAGATTCTATTTTTCTTTATCTTTCCTATCCTGAAAATTATGTCTTGCTTCTGCATTGGGAAGGTTTTGGATCAAGAGTCCTTTCCTATTTGCACTGCAAATAAAAAATACAACCCCATTGTAAATTTCGTTAACACCTTTTCGACAATCTAAGCCTCACGAGGAAAGATATGCTGACTATTATGTGTACGTTGTAAGTGCTGTGCACAGGTGTGTTTATAAGGAGGCTGCATGTTTGATCTCTTCCGTACCTTAGTCCTTCCCTAAGCATTATTATCGGCATGTAGAAAATGGAATCTGTCTAATCTGTTCCAACTGAGTTAAATTCAACAAAAGTATTTCACTTTGAATTTTAATTGGACCAGTACTTTTGTCTTAGTAATAAAAATTTAGCCACTTATGTTTTCCATCCTCTTGTGTTATCTCCTTCATGGTCCAGGATGATACCTTTGTTCACTTTGGACAAATACGATGCCAAATGGTGCTCTTCTTGAAACCCATGGTTTCCCAAACATCAGGAGACACAAGTCCATTTCCCTTAAGAATCCTCTCATGTTCCATTCCCATGGTGACATGAGTCCCACAGAATCCTTCTACATGCTTTGGAATAGAGCAGAATAAGGAAATTGAGGGGCAATGCTAGAGCATTCACACTGGACAGTCAGCTCTATTACAGAAATGACCTTTCATTATCTGAGCAATCTCTTATATCTAGACTGGAGGTAGATATGATTTCAAGGTCACAATATTGTGTTTTGACTACTTCTTGGCAAGTCCTGCATAGAAGGTCCATCTCTCGCTGGAATTTGCGGATTTTGTCATCCATTGCTATCAACTTTGAGAGATTAGGAAAAGTTCCATTAACATTTTATAGGTCACGCATAACTTTGATAAAATAAAAACTAAACCTTAGGAGATAAAATCTTTAAAGAGTAAAAAACAATGATTGTAGACTTTGGTAGAAATTTCCATTGTGGTACATCGATGAGACTGGCTCTAGAGTCTTTTTCCCTTTTGCTTTGATTAAAAGTGCAATTTCACATGAAACAGTGTGATATTTCATCTCCTGTTTCCAGGGAGGCTCTCTGGAGACGGTCATTAACCAGTGTGGTCAGGCGAACCAGCAGCTTCCCTGATTAGTTTCTCCTGCTGTGCAGTATAGACAAAACTTCAATCATAAGACATTCCAGAGAGCTTGAGTGTCCATACTCCAACTGTGCTACCTAGAAAACTGTCAAGTGTCTGTAAATATTTTGCAGGTCCTTAGGAAAAAGTGTTAGCCTTCTGAAAAACAGCAGAGTAAGACTGTCCCTGCATCCAGCCCTAGTTCTTGGTGGATTTGGTTTGCTTTCAGTCATGTCTGTAGCTCCTTCTTATCTCTCTATGTGGTTTAGGCTAAAGAGTATTTTTCTTATGGGGCACCTGGGTGTCTCAGTCGATTAAGCTTCCTACTTGGGCTCAGATCATGATCTCACAGTTCGTGGGTTCGAGCTGGTATCCAGCTCTGTGCTGACAGCTCAGAGGCTGGAGCCTGCTTCGGATTCTGTGTCTCCCTCTCTCTCTCTCTCTGCCCCTCTCCCACTTGCGCTCTGTTACTCTCTCTCTTAAAATAAATAAACATTAGGGTGCCTGGGTGGCTCGGTCAGTTAAGCGGCTGACTTCGGCTCAGGTCATGATCTCGCAGTTCGTCAGTTCGAGCCCCGTGTCGGGCTCTGTGCTGACAGCTCAGAGCCTGAAGCCTGCTTCAGATTCTGTGTCTCCTTCTCTCTCTGCCCTTCCCCTGCTCACGTTCTCTCTGTCTCTCAAAAATAAACAAACATAAAAAATAAAAATAAAATAAATAAATAAACATTAAAAACTTTTTAATAAAAAAGTGTATTTTTCTTCTGATATTTTATCTCTTTCCTAAAATGAGCAAAAAAATCACTGATTATCCTTGATTGATTCATTCATGACCTTAGTTGGGACTAAAAAGCCAGGCCGCTGAACAGGAGAAATAAGCCTGAATATGCAACAGGAGATGGGGGAGAGGGCCCATATGTTACTCCTCACAATTTTCAGAGTTGATCATTCTCATTTTACATTCCCCCTCCCATCTTTAGCTCCCACTGCTAAAGTGAAAAAACAAACTTGATCATCATTACATTAATTTCAAGTTCATTCCGCTCATCTTGCCACTTTTACATGTTTTGTCCCATTTTCTCTCCCAGATGGTGGGTTTGCATCTTCTGAGAAGAATGACTAGTAACTTTAGAGCCTTAACGTTGTGCATCCACCAAATAGAGCTATCTGTAAATACATTGTTTGTTTTGAACAAACCTTCTGTTCTGGTTCTATTTGATTAACAAGAATAATCAAACATCTAAATAAAAATCATTGTCTGTTACCACTGGAGAGTGTCCAACGAGTCACAGACAGCTTGGAAGGCTGGCAAAAGGCAAGACACATTGTGCTGGGGGACATCCAGACCAGCATGGAGGGACCTGCATGCCATCTGCCCCCACCCCTTCTGCTCAGAGCCCAGTCCAATCATTTTAATCTCATTAGAGCAAGATTCTTATAAAGCCAAGAGATGGGATTCAGCCGTGGCTCCCAATGTCGCCAACTGCACAGAGCCTCACACTGACAAAGCCAGCTTCTGGAAACACCTTGAATAACCTTGTGGCGAACAGGCACCAAGATGCCTCCCAATACTGCATATTCTGTAAAGGGCTGAGTACCATTTCTCTGTGTTTTACTTTTCCATGACACCAGAGAAGTTGAAACCTTTCAAGTTATCATGTGTATGTTCCCCACGCACAGCGCTGGAAGATATTATGTACTAATTGTTTGTTGCTTTAGAGCAAAGCAGGCCCACTGAGAAGCCGGCCCTTTTATGATATTTGTAGAGCTGCATTTCCCACAAAGCAAAGTTCAACAGAAAAAAAAAAAAAAACCGATCTGAAACCCTTTCTTCACCAAATAAGAAACATTTCTGACACCCTATTTAATGACAACTGTTTCTTTTCCATCTTTATTTCCCCTTCTAAGGTTCAGCTTATTGGCTCATTATGCTCAGGGAACATGAAGGATGACGAGGACGTGGAATTCTGGCTCAGCACTTTGGGAACCCAGCCCCCACTGGCTCAGCCTTCCTCCCTTCCTCCTCTCTCCCTCCTCCTCTTGATGCTGCTCTCCCCTCCTCCCCCAACTCTACCGCCTCCTGCTGTAGATCTCTTTCTGCTGCCTGGCAACAGCTCCACAGGCAATGTCACACAGGATTGCTTATTACAGCTTCAGAGAAATAAACAGGAGGGGAAAAATTCTCGCTGTTACATTAGAACAGTTATGTACAAATGTACCAAAGCCAGGTAATTCCAGGAGTGATGTTATTGTAGGGTTTTGCACCACGGTGCCCAGGTCTGCCCTTACGTGGGTAGAGAGAGAAGGGTGGGGGTGGGGAATAAAAAGAGAATTTTTAGATGGCTTTTAGCCAGCAGTGTATTAAATATATCCACTCTGTTGGCATAGACATCAAATATAACTATTTCTGGGCTTTAAGGACTGTAGCAAGCTATTTTGCAGTTGTCATTTGAAAAGTGCACTGTGCATATGAAGAGCACAGTTCTAATGCTTATCATTATAATCTTGACTTTTAAAATGATTGCGTAGGTGGCTTTAACAGGACTTAAGGGCATCTCATCTAGTATCTGTGAAGTGAGTCAGGACCTATCTTTTCTTCAGTATAGTTTATTTGCTAAAGTGAGGGTCTTTTGTTCTTTTACACGTTCACTTATGCATCACTTCCAGTAACTGCCAGGGATTGAGCACACTCTTTGTAACCAACACCAGATACAACAATGGTGAGCAGAGGAGACTCAGTGGCCCTCCCAGGGATCACACTATCACAGGAAAGCCTGGCAATTAAACAAATCATTGCAATAAATTCTGCTAAAGGATGAAAGGGGAGAGGGGATAAAAAATGGAAAGTCTGTTCCATTTTCCACTCAGAATTCTATGCCTCCCTGTGACAGAAATAGTTCTATATCAGGATTTCCTTTTGTGTCCTATCTATTTACCCAGGCATTGGAAGGAAACAGGTTTCTTTCTAACTCAGTTTCCTGAGCATGATATCCAAACAGCATAAACACTGTTTGAAGTGTATCTTATCTAGAAATCTGAACTCACCTTTAACTTGACTGTTAAATCCTTTCATGTTCCAGGTCCCCATCCTTGTTGGCCTGAAAGCTGGGAGTGACACCGGCCTATTTGCTAGGACTAGTGAACTGTAAATCATAACTAGGACCTCATCCGTCTCCCATTCCTCTTGCCCACAAATCAGTCGTAAAGGCATGGGTGTCCCCAGTGCAAACCACAGGGGTTGAGAGAGCGTAGGGAACTCTAGGCATATGGGACAATATCACATGCTGATAGGGTAAGAGGGGGGTGGTTGGGACTGGTGCCAGAGTGTCTAGAAGGGCTACACATTGGTAACTGGTAATTGAGTAGGTATGCCTATTCAAGGTGTAGGTAAGAAAACTCAGTGTAGAATCAATAGTATGATGCTGGAAGTAATTACCATTCCCAAGGAAAACTGCTGTCAAGAACTAGGCAGAAGTGTTGGGTAACCTAAGTTTGACAGCTGGCGTTCTGGGCTAGGCTCAATTTTCAGACAGTGGGAGTGTGATAGAGAAGGAATAAGCAATCTGATGTCCAGGCAGGCAGACCGGTCGAACACTGATGGGGCAGATGGGAGGCATCAGCCTGATGCCCCTGTGCCAGCCAGACCAGACTATTCACCACCAGGACCAAGGCATGCAGTCTCAGCAACACTGATTATGCATAGCCCCTCCTCAGTACTAGAATTCAAGTTTGGCAACTGGATGGGACTTCTCCTGGAGGGTGGGGCTTCTGTTCCCCCTCCCCCCCACCTTGTGGCATAGGGTACACTGGGGAGAGGGGTGCAAGGCTAGACTGCTAGCACTGAGCCTAGGAAGTCTGTCCAAGTCGTAGGTTTGTTTAGACAGATCTAGCTTTGAATTCCCAGTTCTTGTAATGGAAAAATTACTCAAGTTTCCTGAGCCTCAGTTTCCTCATCGGTGAGCTTCCAAAGAATGTCAGTAATGACCAGTTAATAAAAATTCCTATTACACTTCAAAAAAACCAATAACAGGCACTCAGGAAACCTTTTGCCATAAAATGAAAGCAAAATAAGAAGCGATTGAAGTGATCCATCTGAATGTATGGAATTGGCAAATGATGATGTGTCGTATTTGATGACATAAAGATGGTATACTTGTAAGAATTGAAATTGCAGAATATATGTCAAACTCAAAAGAATTCTTCTTCTATCCCCTGCCTAACTCCCAGTTTGCCTATTACATCGCAGTATGTGTGCGGGGTGCAAACATCCATGACCTTGTCTATTGGCTAAAACTCTTAGTCCAGCTCTCTCCCACTCTGTGCGAACTGGGAACTGAGGGGTTAGTGGAGGGCTTGCTGACTATTCTATATCATTATAGCATATTCCTCCTGTACTATTTGTCAGGGACAAAACTCTGTATGCTCGCATTGCTATCACCTAGGCAAGTTTAACCTGCCCCAGGCAGTTTCTAAAGAACTCCAGTCCCATTTAGGAAAATCTCTGCTCTCAGCCTAGCTGCCTTTTGTCCTCCTGTTCACATCTTCTTGGTCTTCTGGTTTATTTGGCTCTGTCTCTTCTTCCTTACCTATACTTCCCATGCGGTCTTGCGATAGAATGCCAAGAGGTTTTAGCTTTCAACTTACATAACATCTGGGCTCCCTGATGGTTGACAGATGCCTCACATGACTAAGATGTGCCCTTTGGGAACCCAGCACCAGCACCTATGTGACAAAATTTGGTTCTCAATTTGAGGTAAATCACATAGGTATGTATCTATTTTTCTCAAAATTGTGAAAGGAATTACAAAACCCACAATCCGGTGTTTCTGAAAGATGTTCGAGGAGCAGTTATATCAACATTACCTGGGGGCTTATTAACCAATCAAGATCTAGAATTGAATACCAGATTTACCAGCTAGTTTCCCTTGCTGATTATTATGAACATTAAAGTTTAAGCCTCATGGCCATAATCATTTAGAGATTCGGACACCCCCTCCAAAAAAAGCCCTTTCAGGTGACTAAGTGACAATATAAATCCATATTTTTAGCAAAACCAAACAGTTTTTTGTTTTGTTTTGTTGCTGCTGCTAAATCATGTCTACCCAGACTTTTAGAGAGGGTTCCTCTGTAAGAGTATAGGTACATCCTTTTTGAAAATAGTGGACCACTGATCTAAAAACAAATAAACAAATAGCATAATTCATAAAGAACAATAAAACAAGTCACATGATGGATTAGATTATCTTATTTACCCAGGACTTCTGACCGGTTATTCATTTATTCTTCAGATATTATTAAGTGACTATTGTATGTCAGTCACCATTCCAGATGTTGGAGACACAGGATGTTTTATCCAACAAGACAGGCAAAGTCACTGTCCTCACTGAGCTTCCAATCTAGTAGAGGAGGCAAGCAATGGACTGCTTAAAAAAAAGTTAAATCTTTCCAAGCAGTAATGATGCCATAAAGAAAAGTAAAACAACATGTGATGTTTGCGATTAACTGGAGACGTGGGGGAGAGGTGGTTTTAAAGGGGGAAGGAGCAGGGGAAACTTCTCTGAGATAATACTTCAGTCAGGACCCGAATGATGTAAAGGAGGAGCCATGTGGAGATCAGAGGAAAGAGTGTTCCAGGTAAAGAAAGAAGCAAGTATCAGGCCACGAGGCAGGGTTGGCCTTTATGCCTTTGGAGGAAAGCAAGCAGGCCAGGGTGGCTGCAGCCAAGTGAGTGAAGGGAAAGTGTCAGCAACTGAGGGGTGGGAGGCCATGTGGACTTTGTAGGCCATGGTCAGGAAGTTTGTATTTTCCTTGACTTCTAATGGGAAGCTCTTTTAGAGTTTTGACCAGGAAGTTACATCGTCTTATATGCATCTATGTTTTAAATCACTCAGTTGTATAGACCGCAGAGGGGAAAGACTGAAGCTAGAAACCAGACTGGAGGTTTCTTCAGTAGTTTATGGCAAGAGATGATGGTAGCTTGGGTGAGAGTCCTATCAGTGGAGACAGAAGGGAACAACTTCAAGATATATTTCAGAGAAAGAGACAGTAGGACTTGTACTATATATGGAAAAGGAAGGAAATAAAGGAATCAAGGATGCTTGACCAACTGGTTGAATGGTAGCAGATTTTACTAAAATGAGAAGTCTAGAAGAAATGTACCTTTAAAAAATGTTTATTTATTTTGAGAGAGAAACAGAGAGAGAGGAGAGAGAATCCCAAGCAGGGTCCACACCTAGTGTGGAGCCTGACACAGAGCACCACCCCATGGCTCCAAGATCATAACCTGAGCTAACATCAAGAGTCAGTCACTTAACTGACTGAGCCACCCAGGCACCCCAAGAGGAAATGTACTTTTGGAGAAATTATCAAAAGTTCTCTTTTTGTTGTGGTAAGTCTATAAAACCTTACAGATATTCAGTCAAGATGTTGAATAAGGAGTATAATAATCTGGAACTCAGAACTCCAAAATGGAGAGAAAAAAAAATGAGACATTTTGGATATGTAATGCTGGAGAGATGAGAAGTCCCAAGGAGCAAATGTCCCTAGTGAGGAGAAGTTGGAGAATTGAACACGAAAACACTTAGTGTCAGAGGACTTAGTGTCCTCTAAACATTTAGAGGAGAGGACAGAGAGAGGAGGAGCCAACTAAGGAGGCTGAAAAGGAAAGAAAGTGGGTTTGGCATCCTAGAAGTCAAGGGAACGTTCCAGGCATAGGACTTGCGTCCTGGTGTGTAGTGACAGAGTTGGCTGTTCAGCAGCATGAAAGAAGGCTCCATGCCAAAGTAATAAGTATATTTGGATGTTAATAACCTGTATTGTTTGTGCTTTAATAACTGAAAAAGATATGAAAGTTACAAGTGAGCTCTCCCCCTGGACCACCAAAATGGAGAAAGCAACTATTGAAAACATCCTGACACACAGTTACATAAAATGCTGTTCTCCTTAAAGAACGGAGATATGTTCAAAAGCTAGCGGATTTCTTTTTTTATAAACTTCCTTTAGCAGCAAGTCAACATCAGCAAACGGCTGATTGAAAAGGGCAGAAGAAAATATGCTGATTGGATCTGCTAGAACTTGGCATTTGGGAGAGGAAAGGTTAAGGTTTAATAAGTGGTAACTGAGAGCTAACAGTTTTAGATTTCCAGTAGGTTTTACAGCTACCAAAGGCACACAGAAAAGAGGAGGTAGGAGAGCGAAAGACATATTTCAAGCTGTGGTGAACTGTGTTTTTCTATGTGCTCACTAGCTCAGAGACTGTACAGAAATAATGATACCCTGACTAGACAGGAAAGGAAATTGCTGCCCTGTTTAGTATTTATTGAGTGCCCAGAATGAGAGGCATTCAGGGCACTTACAAATTAGGTGACTAGAAAGTCATGGGACTGATCCACATTTCATCTGTGGTCAAACCTTGTGTGATTTCTTCACCATAAGTTAAGTTTATAAGGCATCTAAAAATATGTGTCTCACAGACTGCTTTTATATCCACATGAACAAGTATTTCTCATACATAGTATTGATCACTCTTATGATTAATTTTGACTTTTGTTGACATTTAATTTAGTTCATTCATGTTTTCAAAAAACATGTTAGGAGGTTTGAAGTTAATTCCACAAAGAAGGCCAACTGCTGGCCAGACATTTTTCTGGGGGCTATTTTTTTAATCCATCTACTTGGATTTTTAGAAAGGACTTTCTCCTTAAGAGTATAAAGATGTCTATTTTAAGTCAGTAGACCACTAACTTACAGAATCAATAATAAGAATTCATGGAATTCTGGGTGGGTCAGTCAGTTAAGCGTCTGACTTCGGCTCAGGTCATGATCTCTCAGTTCATGAGTTTGAGTCTCGCGTCCGGCTCTGTGCTGACAGCTTAGAGCCTGGAGCCTGCTTTGGATTCTGTCTCCCTCTTTTCTCAGTCTCTCCCACACTCACATTCTGTGTCTCCCTCAAAATTAAATGAACATTAAAAATTAAAAAAAAAATAAAAATTTACTTCATGGGAAATGAAGCCACAAAAATAAGGGAGAGTCTATAATGGCAGATTGAAAGAACAGACCAAACCGAATATGCAGCTGTGAGGGGATCAGATGTTTAGTAGACTTGATCTCTTCCCTTTTCTGATTTATCCTTTTTACAATTTAGGATCCTTTACAGTGATATGCCTGTGCTGGATTAATCTGCACTTTTTTGAAGTTACAGGAAACATGTGATTATCCTCACTAATGGAAGGGAACAAAAAAGTACAGGCAATCCAAAATGGTGGCATACTCCCCAAATCATGGCCAATTGGCTGTAGGATGTGTTTTGTACTTAAGTTTGGATATGGGTGTGTCTGATTTTCTGGGAATTACTTCAAAGGGAAGAATGAAATGACACAGTGAAAACTTGGCTCTCTTCGAGCTGGGAAACTCTCCAGTTTTCCTATCCTAACCCCATTCATTCAGGAAACAGACATGACCTTGCTCAAAGATCTCTCTGAACAAAAAAAAACTGCACTGATCCTTTGTATTTCAAAGGGCTTCCTCACAGAGATATGAGTTGCCTTAAAGCCACAGCAATAATTAAGCTAAGTGTTTGATAGTGGTTCTTCTGGGACAGTTGAGTGGACAGACAGATACCAAGCTATCTGCTAGATGGGGCTGAGGGTGAATTACAAGCTTGTCTTGCAAAGCACTGTAGTATTTGTGATAAGCTCAGGTTTATATATAGATTATTTCTCTTATTGACTCTGAAATCATTAGCAAAATACTTAATATGTCCAGTCTCTCCATCTATAAAATGATACCCCATGGGCTTGTTGTGAAGATTAAATGAGCTAATACTCAGTGCTTGGCTCCACACCAGGAGCATAGTAAGTGATCAAAATCACATTAGCAATTACTAGAGTCTGTGGACTGAACTTGAAAATGCCTCTCACACAGAAATGTCTTGTTGTTTTGCAACTATATTCAGCTGCAGTTGTGTTTAGTAAAATGCAATGTCACCTAAAAATATTACCAAATTCATGTATTCAGCAAGGAAATGTTAAACAACGACGAGATAGTAGGTATTCTTATTCATTCATTCATTTATATTTGTTGTTTAGGAATTTTCTCAATCAACTACCACTGAATGAAAAGCTACCATCACGTCAAAGCCCATGCAATCTATGACCCTATAAGTTGTCATGAATAATAACTATATATAATGTAAGAAAAAGAACGGGATCCTAAGTGGAGGTGGGGCAAAGGGAATAGAAAATTCAATTTTGAGATGCATGGGGATGTTTGAATTTGATTTGCATAAGAAAAGCTATTAGGTAATTATTGTTACTACTTTTTTTTTTTTTAGTTGTGATAAAGCTATTATAGTGATGTTGGAGACTGCTACACTTAGGATATTCATGCTGAAATATTTAAGAGTAAAGTGTCATGATGTCTGCAAATTACTTTTAAATGGTTCAAAAAAATAAAAACAAATGGAAAAATATTAACAATTTTTAAATATAGGTAAGGGGTGTATAACTGATCATTGTACTATTCTTTTATCTCTCTTTATGTATAAAGGTCTTCTTAATAAAATTGGGGCAAGGGAGAAATAAAAATATGGCTCACATACATTTTTTAAAAATTCTATGTGGACATAGAATAATCTATTCCAAGTAACTCAGTTGGAAGGAGAAAGCTGAGACCTGACCGGTGAAGTGACTTATCCAGATAACTGGAAAATGTCAGAGCCAGGTCACATTCCAGCGGAGAATGTGGTAGTTTTCAGCTATCTACACTGCTCCTTCTACCCTGGTGAAAGTTGCAGAAACAGTGTCTTCGACCACAAGAGAGACAAAGTAACAAAGTGCAAATGGATCAATGAGAATCTATTCACATTAATGGAGACACAAGTAAGAATCCTCCTTACTTGTGATGGGAAGGAAATAGTGTCATTTTCTTCTAATATAAAGGCCAGCAGAACTTTCTTCACCAGAACGGAAAATAGTAGCTACTGGGTGCTGAAAGGAAGTAAATTTCATAGGAAAATGCCTCCAAATACTCCAACATTAGCAACACTAAAATTAATTAAATATATTCATTTCATGTTATCATGCAGCAAAACATCCAATTGAAATTATACCCAATGTCACAAGTTAAGAAATAAGTTTGTATGATTGAAACCTAATGACTTTTATTATTGCAAATGATGATATTTTTCTAGAAGATATTCAGGGAATTTCAAAGCAGTGATAGAGGATGTTACTGACTTTTCATAAGTATAAATATAGAACAGCAGCAATTGCCTACAACTCAACTAGAAAGAACTTTCAAGAAACCACAATGGGATAATGGACACATTCAATTTTTAGGATTGGAAAGACAAAGTATAATACTAATACTTAGTAAATCAGGCATAATGCCATGAGGTTAACATGCATTTTAGGTAATCTTCCATAACTTTAAGGCTAGAGACCAATATTTTTCAGCTACGCATGCAATTTTATAATGTTGCTTATCCTTTTTCATACCACCCACTTGGCGCAACAGTTGTAGTTTGGCTTTTTCCTCATACCTCTCGTGTCCAGGGTCTCCTGTGTAGTTTGGAAAGTGAAACTTTAATCTAGACTACAGGGTACCATATTCCTGTGCAAAATTCAAGTTCCCAAATCATCAAAGACACAGACATAGTTCCTATATTGTATGCAATAAAGTGGCAGAAAAAAACAAAATGTGTGTCTCACCATGTGCAAGGGAAGAGCTCACACAACTCCATGCTTGTCATGGTCTTCACTATTTCCTTCCTGAACTCAAGACTACATCTAAAATCTACATCTCTTAAAATTGCTACCTACACATATCTATATCTATCTACACACACACACACACACACACACAGGCACATGCACAGACACACACTCAAAGACACACACATACACACATTTCAAAACACACACATATGTTTATCTTTGTGGCAACAAGAAAAAAATGTCTTCTCTGTTTTCTGTAGTAAACTATGTCCACCTGGCCATAACATTCATGCAAATGGTCTCATGTTGTATACAGATTTCTCCTGAGTTTGTGCCATTGTGTTGAATATGGGTCCTTAGAAATAATCACAAATCCAGAATCTTGCAAAATAGAAGGGGCTTCTTTGATTCTTTTTTAATTGATTAGTCAGTGGTGTTTGAGTGAGATAGATACCCCCCCACCTCCCAGAGGACTTTAATTTTACATGATGTAAGTTTGCATCCCAAACAATTCACATAAAAATACAAAAGCACTGTCTCATTTTTGTCTCACACTGGTTACTATTTCAAGATATTTTACACTAAACAAATAAAAAGCAGGATTTCAAACATAGTTCATGAAAAATGTGTCTATGGAGTGATATGATTAAAATTAAATACATATCCCATTCTACGAAACAAAATGAGAAAAACTTCCATTTTTAATCACCCACTATAGAATACCTATTCTGCAGAGGGATGCCTGGGTGGCTCAGTCAGTTAAGCATCTGACTTTGGCTCAGGTCATAATCTCCTGATCTGTGAGTCTGGCCCCATGTCAGGCTCTGTGCTGACAGCTCAGTCTGGAGCCTGCTTCAGATTCTGTGTCTCCCTCTTTCTCTGCCTCTCCTCTGCTCACATTCTGTCTCTCACTCTATCTCAAAAATAAATAAAACATTAAAAATTTTTTAAAGAATACATATTACACAGAAATGGGGACCAATGGCATGCTTTCTGGAAAGACCTAGAGTTGAACATGGGTATTTTGACTAACAGTACAATCCTGCATAATGCTGCATTCTTCAATGTGTCAGCAGTTCAAAGCAATACCCTGTTCTTTGGATCGCTTATCCATTATTACTTCAGACAATGAGTATCTGATACAAAATAAAAGTGATGGATGCAGAGTGAACTGGGAGTATGTTCTGAGTAAGAACAAATGGGAAAAACACTGTGGTTCACTGCCTAATGAAATTACTTTTGGGTATTTAAATACATCTTACATTATGTTATGCATGGACTGCTGACGTGAATTCTGGAAATCAGCCCTGGAAAATTAACTGTTTCTACCCCATGAAAATATTACTTGAATCTCCTTCATTGCATATTGGAAACAATTATTAAATACAGTTCTTCATATTTGTACTTGAGGCATCAGTATTTTAGAGTCATTATTTTAAAATCCACCTGGCATTCAGAGCTATCATTTTTCTTCTCCTGACCCCACTTTTTTTTTAAATAAAAAGGGCAGAGAACAAGGATGGAAAGAGCACATATAGATCTTCCAAGATTCCTGTTTGAATTTGAAATCATGAATATTGGAGAGGAAAATGATTCCTCATTTCTTGAAAAAACAATTTTTTGTAGACCTGTGCTCTTCTTGGCATCTGGTTACATAGCTGTCTCCTGCAGCTAAAGCCATGAAGCTCTCTCACTTGCCATATTCATGCTCATGACCCCATGTTGTCAAGTAGTGTGTGTAATATTCTCCTAATCTGTCCAAAATCAAGTTTGATCACTTCACCCCTCTACTAAACCATTCTCAGTGTTTATCCCCCACATACTTCATTCCTACAAAACGAAGATCCAACTCCGCAGTTTTATATCAAAGTTCCACCATTACAGAGCTCTGTATGACGATCCATCTTTCAGGAAAAAGAAACTTGTATTTAGTTCAGTTCTTATCTTCATCTGAACAATATTCTAGTGGAGATGTGGACTGGTTATAAACAGTGAAAAAAAAAAGAATGTTAGTGAATAATTCATTGTGTAGAAGCTGGATTTTTGGGAGACTTCTCAGTACTTTACTTTTAACAAACTGTCAAGTCTTTTCTAGGAACCCCTATATTCCTAGAGAAATGAGATTTGGGGAAAGCAAGGTATAAAATGCAGAGTAAAATTCCTCTGAACTATACTGAGTTGTTAGGACTTACTCTCTCAAAAGGTATGGATCACTTTCAAAACTCATTTCACTGTCAGACTTTGGGACATCATCTGTCAAGCCTACAGACACATATTTCACTAAGTCTCTTATATTTGGATGCCAGTCTCTTGAGTCTTATTCTGGAAGAATAGATATTAAAGCTATTTTTTCTTTTTTTTTAAATTTTTTTAAATGTTTATTTATTTTGGAGAGAGAGAGAGAGAGAGAGAGAGAGAGAAAGAGAGACAGTGAGTGGGGGAGGGACAGAGAGAGAGGGAGACACAGAATCCAAAGCAGGTTCCAGGCTCTAGGCTATCAGCACAGAGCCCAGTGTGGTGCTTGAACCCATGAACTGTGAGATCATGACCTGAGCTGAAGTTGGACATTCAACCGACTGAGCCACCCAGGCACCTAAAGCTATTTTTTCAAAAATAAAAAGGCAAATTTGCATCTTCTATTTATTCAATGAATGTTCTAAAGGGACAATTTACTAAAATTTTCAAAAAATATATTAATAACAATGATCATAGTAATTAATCACTTCTAGAATGACCAGTTATAGCTCGAAGAGGTAACTTAAATTTGGGGATTACCATGACAAGGGAATCAATATGTGATGAATGTATTTCTACTTGCCAATTCAAAATAAATTTCCTCAAACAGATTAAAATTCTCAAGTGTCAAATTTGTTAAGTACATTCCTCTCAAGAGATAAATTATAATTAAACTACTATTAAATGTCCAGCTTGTCTAGTGTGCTATTTAGAATGAAATATTTTGCCTCTAACAAGGAAGGGCTAGAGAAGGTTTGATAAATTTGTGTTTCAAGGATTTAAGTGCATTGCAGCTGAATTTGATATAATTCATCTGTTAAGATCTGAACATTCACAGTCCTGGGCTATGGAAAATGAAGACTTGGGTTCTGGATAGAAAAGCTGACACATTTTCTGAGCCTGAATGTGCTTTGACAGTGAGGTTCTGCAGGAGAGAGAAAGATACCAGTGAAATGGGGCCCTGTAGAAAAAGAGGAAAGGAAGAAGGAATTTCCCAATGGGTGACTACACTGAGGAGTGATTTAGGGGGAATGAGTTAGGGAGGTATTCCAAGTGATATGTGTACAATAATCCTTCTCTGATAACTCAACTCTTTAGTAAAAATTCTTATGCTAGGTGTAAGAGATGGTGAAGATGATATGGAGAAACACATAGTCTGCTACTGAGAAGAAAGACTGGCATAACATAATTTATTGACTATCTCTCTATTTGACCAAGGGCTATTTGCATTTGGGGATGATGTGTTTTATTTCTATAACTACAGTCTTTTACATGGTGCCTAGTCTATATAAGATGCTTAATAAATATTGGTTGAATTGAACTAAGTGTGTAAATACATACATGAGGCTGGCATCCTGTAGGCTGTTTTCATTTTCCGTTTTTGCTGAATGGGAGGTTCCTACTAACAGACATCAAGGAACGCCTTGATGTAGCAAATTTGAATGGTGTCAGCTAAAATATGCAGTGAATATATCTTTCCAGGCTCCAATTTCCTGTCAGCTTTTCAAAACAGACAGATTGTCTTTTTCATTCAGGAGAAGCAGGGGGAGGTGGGGAATAGACTTCACCCTGTCTGAACTCACCTTGTTGGATATTTGAGAACCACTGGATGGCTCAAGAGGTGCCACAAGAAAACAGTGTTGATCCTATTCTGCCTGGCTCCTGTAAAAGAAAAAAAATACATATTTCTTTCTGAGCTCTCTTACCAAGTGTTAGGTTTAACATCTGGCACCAGCAAACCTGCAAAAAGATAATAAAATGTGTTTGGGGACTTGCAGGCCCAGAGGATAATTTGTAGACCCAATTTCTAATAGTACAGGGGGAAATGCTTTCATCTGAATCACTGATGTGATCAAATAAAAATGAGTGAATACTCGCCAATTGCTAAAGCAATTTATCTCTCCAAATGTATTCGAAATGTTAATTTTATCAGGGTGCAAGCTGCTAAAATGCAGCTAGTAGATCATTAAATTTCAATAGGGAATAGACTTCATATTTAACATAAACAGTCAAGTCATTTTGGCTGCCTGCATCTTGTGCCACATTTAGAAAGCCTTCTGTGTAACCATAGGAACGGTTTTGCTTAAGCACGGTTGCTTGTGTAAATCCAATTCATTCTGAATTAGCTGGAAAAAAAAGGGAGGGTTGCCTGATTTGTTTCTGTCCATTGCTTCCCAAGTTGCCTTTTAAAAGATGCAAAGAGAAAATTAAAAATAAGGATTTTTTTTCTTTCCTCTTTTTGGAGAGTAGGGCAGGGATGAGATTGGGAGGCAGAATTCTTCTGACAACATTGGCATGATGGAGACTAAAATATAATGAAGTGGTCTTCGATAGCTCAAAATCTTTGCTGCTTAATTAGGCACTTTTGCCATTTGGAATATTTCCTATGCTTATCGTTTTCTTCATTTAGAGTAATCTTCCTTAATAGAAGTGATTTAGGAACACGCTCTTCCTGGATATAATTTTACACATGGCATAAAATCCCAAAAGAAATTTATTGGTGTTAAGAAACTCCTCTTTTTGTTCTAGGGTATTTTAGGAGCTATCAGCCACACACACCATATAGCAAATTAGATTAATCTTATTATTTTCCTTTCAACACCTAGATTGAAGCAGCTAATTGGAGGGAGATTTATAGGAGAGGATATTTTCCCACATAGTGCACTGAGGAGAAAGCAGGTTTTGATAGGCTGACCCAGGGGGAATGTTTAAGGCAGCCAGAGGGAAGTGAGAAGATAGTGATTTTCCAGAGAAATAAGAGAGCTCTTTCTCCTCTGTGCCTTTCTCCTGTCTAGAAAATTCCTTCAACATTGTTAACCCATTGACATCCTTCTTATCTTCATGGCCTAGTTCAAGTTTCATTGGCTCCAAGATACTTTCTCTAGCCTCGACCTCTCAGTAGCAATCATTGATTTCTTTATTAACTTATTGTGCATTGCAGATACTTCTGTGTAAGCCATACATTCTTCCTCCTTACATTACAAGTTCTTGTTTAACTATCTATCTCCCAGAGTGTAAATTATTGTGGATAGGGAATGCTGCTGCTGCTGCTGCTTCTGCTGCTGTTGCTGCTGCTGCTTTTTCTTCTTCTTCTTCTTCTTCTTCTTCTTCTTCTTCTTCTTCTTCTATCCCCCAAAGTCTAAGGCATTGCACTTAGTGATTCCTAAATAAACATTTTTGACTAATTATGAAAGGAAAGACTGAAAGGCACAAGATTGCCAAGCACAAACATAGCCTGTTTTATAGTTTTATCTTGCTTAGAGGTGGAAGGTGGTGCTGCAGAGGATAAATATGGAAATTTGAAGGAAGAGAAGGGAAAGGATTGGGAAAGGGAAGGTTTTTGAATTCATAAAATATGCCAGACATTGTAATACCAACCAAAAGAGGATGCCTTTAGTGGGCTGAAAAATGTCTCCCTCCCAAACATACATATATCCTAATCTATGGAAATTGTAAATGTTACCTGATTAGGAAATAGGGTCTTTTGCAGATGTGACTGCAAAATTAAGTATCTTCAGATGGTGAGATTATTTTTTTAAGATTTTTTTAAAGTAATCTCTTTACCCAACATGGGGCTCAAATTTACAACCCCCAGATCAAGAGTTGAATGCTCTTCCAACTGAGCCCTCCAGGGCCCTGAAATTATTTTGAAAACCTGGGTGAGCACTAAAAGCAATCACAAGTGTCTTTATAAGACAGAAACCAAAGGAGATCAAGGAGATCTATGGACAAAAGAAGGCAATATGAAGACAGAGGCAGAGATTACAGTGATGCAGCCGTAAGCAATGGGGATGCCAGTAGCCACAAGAAACTGGAAGATGGAAAAGAAAATTCTACCCGAGAGTCTCTGTGCATGGTCCTGCCCACACCTTGGTTTTAGCCCACTAATACTGACTTTGGATTTCTGGCCTCCATAACTCTGAGAGAATAAATTTTTGGGTTTACTAAGGCATGGAGTTTGTACTAATTTGTTACAGCAGCCAGAGGAAACTAATATAAAACCCCATAGAACCCCATTTGTTAAGGAACAGAAAATCAAACTCAAGAAAGGGTCAGCAACTTCACCAAGTGTACATTAAAAATCACTGCTGGAGTTGGGACTCAAATTCAAGTCTGACCAACCTCAAAGCTGCTTAGATACTTTTTCTCATCCAGCATGTATGGGTCCAAACTCCTTCCAAGCCAAATAGTTTTATTCAATCAATATGACATTGTTCCATGGGCCGAGACTCTACAAGTGGATTTCCTTCTACAGCAAAATATAAATAGAGATTTAAATTAGTTAACTAATTTAGGTAAACCTCTAGGCTTTTCTCACAATTTTGTTTTTATTGAGGTTTAATTCACATACAATATTATGTTGCTTTCAGGAGCACAACATAGTGATTCTACACTTATGTGCAGTGCAAAAGGGTCACCATAAAAAGTCTAGTTACCATCTGTCACCACACAAAATTAATACAATATTATTGATTATATTCCCAATGTTGTTCCTTCCCATGACTTATTTATTTTATAACTGGAAGTATGTACTTCTTGGTCCTCTTCATCCATTTCACACTCCCAATCACTTCCCCTCTGGTAACAACCAATCAGTTCTTATATCTAAGAGATATAAGTTTTATTTTGTTTGCTTGCTTGTTTTTGTTCTTTAAAATCCACATATAAGTTAAATCATGGGGTATCTGTCTTTCTCTGTCTGCCTTACTGCACTTAGCATAATATCCTCAGGGCCCATCCATGTTGCCAGATATGGTAAGATTGCATTCTTTTTAATGGCTGAATAATTCCAGTGTGTGTGTGTGTGTCTGTGTGTATCACCTGTTTATCCATCCATCCATCCACGGGCACTAAGGTTATTTCCATGTCTTGACTATTATAAATAATGCTGCAATGAACATACAAATACTTATATCTTTTTGAATTAGTGTTTTCATTTTCTTTGGACAGTCATCCAGTAGTAGAATTGCTGAATCATACGATAGTTCTATTTTTAATTTTTTGAGGAACCTCCATACTATATTCGATAAAGCCTGCAATAGTTTACATTGCCAACAACAATGCACAAGGTTCTCCTTTTCTACATATCCTCTACAATATTTATTATTTCTTGTCTTTTTGACAATAGCCATTCTGACATGTGAGGTGATACCTCATTATGGTTTTTATTTGCATTTCCCTGATGATTAGTGATGATTAGTAATATTGAGCAGTTTTTCACATGTCTGTTGCCTATGTCTTCTTTGCAAAAATGTCTATCCAGATACTTCGGTCATTTTTTAAGCAGAGTGTTTTTGTTGTTGTTGTTGTTGTTGTTGTTGTTACAGAGTTGTGTGAGTTCATTATGTATTTTGGATATTAGGCCCTTATTGGATATATTATTTGCAAGTATCTTCTCCCATTCACTAGGTTGTTTTTGAATTTTGTTGATGGCTTCTTTTGCTGGGCAGAACCGTTTTAGTTTGGTGTAGCACTACTTGTTTACTAACTTTCAGTTTCACTTCTTCTTTTGTTAGTTCCTTTAGGATAAATTATTTACTTGCTATTTCTCTTGTTTCTACTTACCAGTAGGCCTATATTGCTGTAAACTTCCCTCTTAGAACCACTTTTGTTTTATCTCATAGATTTTCATATGTTGTGTTTCTGTGTTCATTCATCTCCAGGCATTTTAAAATTATTCCTCTGATTTCTTCTCTGAACCAGTGTGTACTCAGTAACATATTGTTTAATTTCCATGTATTTGTAGTTTTTCCAGTTTTATTCTTGTAATTGATTTTTACTTTCATACCATTGTGGTGAGAAAAGATGCTTGATATGATTCCAAGCTTTTTTAACTCATTGAGACTTGTTTTGTGGCCTAACATGTGATATGTCATAGAGAATGTTCATGTGCACTTGAGAAGAATGTTATTCTCCTGCTTTTGGATGGAATGTTCTGTACATCTCTATTAAGTTCATCTGGTCTAATGTGTCATTTAAGGCCAATGCTTCCTTATTGATTTTCTGTTGGGATGATCTACTTCAACATCCATTGATGGGAGTGGGATGTGTAAGTCTCCTATTATTATGGTTTTTGGTTCCTCTGTGTTAGATACATATATATTTATAAATGTTATATCTTCTTGCCAGATTGACCCCTTTATCATTATGTAATATCCCTCACTGTCTTTTATTACAGTCTTTGTTTTGAAGTCTATTTTATTTGATATGAGTATAACTACACCAGCTTTCTTTTCATTTTCATTTTCATAGAATAACTTTTAACATCCATTTATTTTCATTTTATGTGTGTTCTTACTTCTGAAATGATTCTCTTGTAGGCAGTATATAGATGTAGCTTGGAGTTTTTTGTTTTTGTTTTTGTTTTAGTCCTTTAGCTATTTTATGTCTTTTGATTGGAGAAATTAGTCCATTTACAGTTAAAGTAATTATTGATAGATATGTACTTACTGACATTTGTTACTTGTTTCCTGGACAATTGTGTAATTCTTCTCTGTTCTTTTCTACTTCTCTCTGTCTTTTCCCTTGTGGTTTGATGCCCTTTTTCACTGTTATGTTTAAATTCCTTTCTCATTTTCTTCTGAGTATTTACTATAATTTTTAGCTCTGTGGTCACTGTGAGGTTCACATATAATACCCTATGTATGTTACAGTCTATTTTAAGTTTATAGCAAGTTAAATTACACACATTCCAAAACTCTACATTTTTACTACCCTCCCATGACTTTTTATGTTCTTGAAGTCATATTTTACATCTGTTATGTATCCCTCAACTAATTATTGTAGTTTTAGTTAATTTTACCACTTTTGTCATCAGACCTTCCTTGCAGCTTTATAAGTAATTAATCCATTACCTTAACTATGCATTTACCTTTCTAGTGACATTTTTACTTTTGCGTGTTTCCTTGTTATTAATTAGTGCTATTTCTTTTCAGCATAAAGAAGTCTCTTTAACATTTCTTATAAGTTTACTTTAATAGTGATGAACTCCTTTAGCTTTTGTTTGCTTGGAAAATTCTTTATCTTTCCTTCAATTCTAAATGATAATCTTGCCAGGTCAGGTATTTTTGGCTGAATGGTATTCTTTTCAACACTTTGAATATGCCATGCTACTTCCTCCTTGCCTGCAAATTTTCTAATGAGAAATCTGCTGATAGCTTTCTGGAGTTTCCTTTGTATGCAGCAATTTGTTTTCTCTTGCTGCTTTAAAAATTCTCTCTTTATCTTTAACTTTTGACATTTTAATTATAATGTGTCCTGGTGTGGATCTCTTTGAGCTCATCTTAATTGGAATTCTCTGTGCTTCCTGGACCTGGATATCTCTGTTTCCTTCTATAGGTTAGGGAAGTTTTCAGCCATTCTTTCTTCAAATAAGTTTCCTGCCCCTATCTTTCTGTCTTCTCCTTCTGCGACCCCTATGGTGCAAATCTTAGTCCTAGAAGTTCCTTAGATATTTCTCAGTATTTTTTTTCTTTTTGTTTCTCTGGGTGAGTTCCATTGCTTTGTCTTCCAGCTTGCTGATCTATTCTGTGTCCCTCAGTTTGCTGTTAAATCCCTTTAGTTTATTTTTCAGTCAAGTTATTATATTCTTTGTCTCTGTGACTTTTGTTTGGTATTTTCTTATAATTTATCTCTCTGTTGAAGTTTTCACTGTGCTCATCCATTCTCCTGCATTCAGTGACCATCTTTATGACCATTACTTTGAAATCTTTATTAGAATTCTAAGATAGGTTACTTATCTTTTTCTTTTCTGAGGTTTGTATTATTCTTTCATTTGTAACATATTTCTGTTTCTTCATTTTGCTTGACTCTCTGTATTTGTTTGTGTGTGTTAGGCCACACAGCTACCTTTTTCATCTTGAAGGAGTGGCCTTGACTAGGTAATGATATTTTTCACTTAATCTTGCCCTAACTCTTAATTGTCTCTCAAGCCTTTTTGATTGTTGAAACTGCCTGTTTTATTCTTGATATGTCCCAGTTGTTGAGGGTATGCCAAGACCTGTCAGTGTTCCAAGGAGAGGAATCTCATTTAGCATGTAGTTGTGGGCTGATTGTAAGCCAGACCCTCTGGAAGCAGCTTTTAAAGTATGTAATATATATAGTACTATGGGGCTACAGTTGTAATCTCTCCTGGCCTCCAGACCAGGGGATCTACAAATGTCCCCTGAGTGACATTTGCAAGTACTGGGGCTCCACATGAATGCATAAGCACCCTTCTGGGAGGTCTCATTTGCTATATTAAAGCCAAAGGGGTGTACAAGGATGATGTCTCCCTCCTTCCATCCCTGGACGTACCTCCTTGGACTACAGATACATGGGAAGCCTAAAGCTTATCCCTCAGGTTAAAGCCCCAGGATAATAGGCCTTTTTCACACAAAGACTGGGTTTCAGTCTGCTATTTGTGCAGTGCCCTGGGGGTAGTAGCCTTCGAAGAACTGTCTTTCTGACTGTTACATTCCTGTGGAGCTCAGAAACACTAGCCCCCTTGGCCACCAGAACCAGATAATTAAATAGCATCCACTTGGTGGATTGTGCATGCCTGTTGGCTTTAGCTAGTCATTTAGAGAGTGTAGGGGTCAGGGGCATACTCACCAGCATCAGAAAGGCAGCAAGAAAATGTCTTGATTGCACATACCCATGAACTTTAGGAATGCCTTGTCTGTGTGCACATACTGGCTTTAGGCTGGGAGCAAGAGAATGATTGTTCACACTTGCCTATCCCAACCTACCCCAGCCAAGGAGTGTGGAGTACTGTAACCACTGTGCTCCCCAGCTTCAGCAAGGCAGCCACATAACAGCTGTAATACCTTGCCTCTTCTGTCTTAGTAAGGCAGTTGGGGGAGGGGATTTCACATCCAAGTTCACCCACGGGTGCTAGCAGTGTAGGTGGAGAGTGCAAAATTGGCTTCTGTCAGCCCCTCCATCTCTAGGGAGAGTTTCAACTGTTTCCTACCCCTTCAGCAGATGCTTTTAGATTAGCAAATGAATCTCCTTCACATATAGTCTAGGTGCTTTTTAAACTACTATCTTTTTTTCACTGAGTTTCAGAGCAAATGAGACTCTGCATGAGCTCTTTAAAAAGAGAATCTCAGATTCCTATAGCATTTTGGATCCCTTACATGCCAGCCCCATTGATTTTCTAAGCCAGACTTTTGGTGGCTTGTCTCTCCAGTGCAGATCCCCAAGGTTAAGGAGTATGATGTGGGGCACCAACGCTTTGCTGCTCCAGAAGTGCAGACTGATGAGATCCCTCCCTATTATGTATTGTTGTCCCAGAGGTAGGGATTTTGGTGAGAATGTCTCTGCCTCTCCCAGACATCTCCATGTGGTTTTTATATCCTTTGTTTGGAGAAGCAGTTCATCTAGATTTCAGATCTTTTCCAGAGAGAAATGATCCATATATAACTACAGATCTGGAATGTCAGGACACCTGGGTGGCTCAGTCGGTTGAGTGTCCAACTCTTATTTTGGCTCTGGTCATGATCCCAAGGTTGTGGGATCAAACCCTACATCAGGTTCTGCACTGAGTGTGGAGCCTGCCGAAGATTCTGTCTCTCCCTTTCCCTCTGCATTTTGCCCCCACTCACACACACACACACACACACACACACACACACACATTCTCTCTCTTAAAAAAACAGACAAACTATCAACAATTTTAGGTTTGGTATGTCTATAGGAGAAGGTGGTTCAGGATTTCCTGCACCATTATCTTGTTGAAGTCTCCCCAGGCTTTCTCATAATTACATCCCAAAGTAGGAAACTACATAAATAATCTTAAAAAAAAGTAATTTCAGGTATCCAACCAGTGACTTTGCTTGTTCTGCTTCCCTCAGACTATAGTTCTTTTTAAATATCAAGGGAGAAATGGCAGGTTTCTTTCAGCTTCTTTTGACAGATGACTTATTCATCCATTAAGCATTTATCAACAAATATCTACTAAGACCATCCTATGCACCAGAATTTGTTTTATGTGTTTGAAATGCACTACTTCACTAATCAGATAGAGATTCCTACACTTAGATTTTCATTTTAGTAGGGAATAGAAAGACAAAACAAACAAATGGAAAACAAGATAAACATGTAATATATTAGGTGTTATATTTTTAAAAGCGCTAAGGATAAAAATAAAGCCAGTGGAAATAAGAAATAGTAGGAGTCAGGGTGAAGGGTGGCTGTGTAAAGTGGCCAAGGAAGATATACTAAGAAAGGAATAGCTAACCAAAAACCCAAAGGAGATGAGAGAAAAATCCATAGGGGCATCTTGGGGAGAAAGAAATTTAGGCAGCTGGATGAGCAAATTTGAAGATACTACGAAGAGAAAGGAGGTCAGTGGGATAGGCAATACAAACTGCATAAGACCTTGTAAGGTCATTGCCAGAACTCTGGATTTTATTCTGAGATGAAAAGTCATTGGAGGGTTTTGGGTTGACATGATCCGGTTTACATTTCAAAAGGATCACTCAGGGGATCTTGTAAAGAATAGACTTTACCAAAGCAAGTAGGCCGTTTGGAGGTCATAATTGTATGTGGTTATAGAAAAGAGGAAAATTGTCTGATTTACTCCTTATCTTGAAGTTGTCTCACCACTATCTCAGACACTGATGATTCCATGTACTTACTACACTCTATTTTACTTTTGCCCTTTTTGATTTCATAATGAAATTCAAAACACAAATGACCTACACAGTTAAACGTCTTGCTTCGGTACCGAGCCTCTCTATCTGAAGAGAAGGAAAACAGAGATAAAACTAATTTTTTTAAAAAAAAAGGTAGCCTTTTCTTAATGCCCCACATTTCCTATAGCCTAAGCCAATAAGAACAATGTTTACTTTGCTTTCTTTACAGGCTCGGGAGTCCTTTAATGTATAAAATACAATGTTCATTCCACCTTTCTGCTTCACCAAAAACCCTTACATTACATGGACTTGTAATTCAGAATTTTCCTTACATATAAATACAAATAAGTCTAGAATTTAATTAAATATTACCATTATTTTATTTTTTAAATATTGGTATTATTTTAATATGTGCTACAAATTCTGCACATATGTAAAGTGAGATAAGGAACAAAGGAGGGAAAAAAAGACTAACAGTGCTGCAGAGAGTAGGGATGGGAAAATGAAGGGAAGGAGCAGACTCAAGATCCCCAAGTGCTATATTTTAAATCACTTATTTGAGAATTCAGAAGAACCTAATGATGTGGTTTATAATCCATAAACCCCTTTAGCTTCATCAATTGTAGACATAGTACCCTGCAATTTCTAAACAATCTTTTCACGTATATAACATGCCAAATCTCTCTAATTTTAGTGACGGAAACATCTCAGGAGGCTTGGCAATCTAGTTTTGAGACGTATTTGAAAATCAGGATGACAACTTTAAAACATCTTATGACTTCAAGATCACACCAACTAGTTTTAATATTGAGACTTCAAAAATATTCCACCCAGATTTTATCCCATTTCTTGTTCTCAATAAGGCAAAATATCACAAGCTCCCATTGTAGGATGGTGCTTCTCACTTAAGACAGAAACATGAGAAGTTACTTCATGAATAGGTAAACAGAATAATGAGGAATTCTTCAAACTCAGTTTAACAGCTTTCCTATAACCCAAGTCAGTTTGATTTCACATTTGAGAAGAAACTTCTGGCTCTTTCACTGTGTCAGATTACACAACTTCAGAAATGCTTTTTGAAAAAAAGATTCTAAAATGCCCTTACAGTAAAAAAACAAAATACCTTGTTTTTTTCTGAGAGTATAAAGTTTTGCATTACCCATTGTTGTTTATATTTTAAAATTCCATTTTCCTTCCTCCATTTGAAACAAAATATTTACCATTTGGGAATTTTGCATTACCATTTTTCTATCATTTTTCTCTGACAGGATTGCTAGCATTGACTTCATTTTTTTTTTATAAGTACTTGCTGTGTTTATCCTAAGGAGCCAGGAAGCAAACTTGAAAGGACAAGTGTTAAAAAAAAAAAAAAAAAAAAAAAAAAAAGAAAGAAAAGAAAAGAAAAAGAGTTGATTCTAGGCAAGAACCCTAAACTCGGTTATTGGCTAAGGACAATAGCACTGGGATTCCCCAGGAGATTCCTGTGTTCCTTTTTATTTATTTTTTTAGACCCTATAGGGAAGGGTTGGTTGGCAGGTAGTTAAGAGAAAGGTCAAGGTGTCAACACTAAGAGCTTCAGCTTGTGAAAAAGGCTCCAAATTTAGAAAATAACGTGATGCTTTTTGACTCTTAAGATGTATTTTCATGGACATGTGAGTTTGGATATGAATAAAACATCAAACACATGAAAGCTAAAAAGAAGAATGTGAGGAGAGTCTTTCATTCCTATGCTAGTTGAAATACCTTAGGATAACAGTAAGAAAAATGGCAAAATATTCAATATTTTGCTAAACATCTGGTACACTGTCAATAACGCACTTCTCACAAAGGTTAACAGCACAATCTCTAGGGGTACATTACCTGGGTTCAAATCCAGGCTTCCCACCTTACTATCTTTATGATTTTGAGCAAATAATTTAACCTGGCAAAGTTTCAGTTTCCCTGATCTGTAAACAAGGAGCAATAATAACATCTACCTCAAAGAATTATTAACACAATTGAGTTGCGAGTTGAGACAGTGAAATGAGTAAAGATATGTAAAGACCTGAGAATAATGCCTGGGCACATTATCAGCCTCTCTAAGCATGAACTATTGCTCTGCTTAGGCATAATGAAGTTTAGCTAAATTCATGTCATCTTTGATTAAAAAAAATGAAAATAAAAGGCCATAAAAATTATGGCCTTACAAAGATACAAAAGTAATTTAATGGAGGAAATATAGTCTTTTCAACAAATGACACTGCAAAAATTGAACATCCATATGCAAAAAAAACCCCAAAAACCCAAACAAAACAAAACAAAACCCACTAAGACCTCAAACCTTGTATAAAAATTAATTCACAATGAATCATGGACTTAATGTAAAGTCTTAAACTGTAAAACTTTTAGGAAAATAAATAAGAGAAACTCTTCAGAATCTAACGCTGGATAAAGAGTTCATAGGCTTGAACCATACTAAGAAAAATTGATTATTTGAATCTGAACACAGTTTAAAACACTGAACTCCAAAAGACCGTGTTAAGATGAAAACAGAGACCCACCCATCTGTTCAAATAATAGCATTTCAGTTTCTTTCATTTCCTTAGTCTAGGAAAGAGAAAACAAACTGATCAAAAACTTGGTCCTCACTTTTAGCTTTCCCTGTTTTAATGAAAGGTAATGAAACATTTTTCTTTTGTGAGTATTTCTCCTTCTTTACTACGACTTGGATTGTGGGGAATATTTTGGTGCTAATTGTATTGATCGGACACTTCTACTGTGGAGGAGAATACTCATTGTTGAGGAAGCATATGCCTTGACTTTCTATCCTTAAATTTAGGACTGTATTATTATTATTAGTTGGGATATGTTTGAACTCCCAGGGCTGTCGCAGGGATGTGAGACGGTCAGGGCCCAACTGATTGAGGAACTCATCTTTATTGTCTCTGTTCAATGAATTACATCATGCTTCTTTCTTGGGGGGAGGCTGGTGTAGCTAGTTCCAAGAAGGTAAACATGAATCTCCTATTACCCTTTTGGGCCTTAATAAAATTTACTCAACTGATCCTTAAAGCCACGTGTCATTCCCTCAAATACAATTAACTTTTATCAGTTGGAGGGAAACTTATCTGGCACCTTTTATGATGCAAAACAATAATGTATGTAGGGCACCTGGTTGGCTCAGTAGGTTGAGCATCTGACTCTTGATTTCAGCTTAGGTCATAATTGTAAGGTCATGGGATCAAGGCTCACATCATCACCATTGCCTGATTTAGACTCTCTCTCTTTTTCCTCTGCCCCTCTACCCCACTCATGTGCTCTCTCTCTCTCTCTCGCTGTCTCTCTCAAATAAAATAAAATAAAAATAATGCATATAAGCATGCCATTTATTTGTAAAAAAATTTTTTCTGGTTGTCAAAGCTATTTGTCTTCTGCTTTTCTTTTCTTAAAAACAAACAACAGACACAATACAAATCTTCTGCCTTATTTTCTTAACTTTGTTGATGGCGGTTGGCTACAATAGTGCAGGAATAGGCTGAAGTACAGCAAGTCAAAGGGAAGATAGGATCACAATGAGAAGCTGTGATGTAGCATGAAAGAGTTGGTATGGTTTCATTGCTGGTGTTTTTAAGGTAGGACTTATTTTTATTTTTTCCCTTAGGCTAAGAGCTAAAAATGGGCCCAGGGACTAATTTAATGCAGCATAGAAGTATAGTCTAGGGCGTGTACCTTTAACATCTGTAATAAAAGAACAGTCTCTTCTCTATGCTTTCAGCGTGATCTTAAATTACCACGATTTTCCATTGGATGCCTCTAATTCCATGAATTAGATGCAAGAAATAACAATGTGTGTTTGTTTTTCACCATCAGCAGGATGCTGGTTGGCAACCTATCTTTAAAACAAAATGAAACAGTGAATGAGTGTGATAGTGAGTGTTATAAAAATAAAAATTGCTTTTGTGATAGTCAGAACAAAATAAACGTTAAGTGAGAGCAGAATTCTGCATGTTTTCCATAATAGAAAATCGAGACTTTGAAAAACAGAGATATTACCATCATATTTATCTTCGTAATTTCCCTCTCTAAAAACCACTTCAGTCTTCTGATCTCTATCCTACATGGTATTCAATATACACACCATGTTCCTTAAATGACTGCTTGAGTTAATTTAATTAATTAATTTAATTAATATGATAGATGAGGTGCTGGCCCATCAACTGCAGCAAACTTTGTGCCTATGATATTCCTCCACCCTACTGTGAATTTGAACATAATCTTTGGAGTACTAGCACCTGGGAACCATGTGACAAATGGCTTACCTGGGTAAGGCACCTGGTCAGGGCTCGAGTTATTTTAAACAAATTGATCCATTACCTTGGCCATTGTTCTTTCCTCTCATTTCTTAGGCATTCTAAAACTGAAAATAAAAACATTTAAATACATGAAAATAGAAGCAGAATGTCTTCAATTAGATTTAGGTCAATTAGACAATCTCTCCTGAGCCTGGCACGGGGCTTTGGAAATGAAGCTGCAAAATGGAATGGAGATGTTGCCCTCTAGACATCTGCAAAGAAGAACAAAGAAGAGATGATATGCACATGGCGTGGTGGGGCTGTGTGGGAAAGAAAGTCTTACAACTGACCACAGATGACAGTGTTTCTGGAAGTTTCCTCAAGGAAAATGACGTCTGACTTGAGCCTGACAATGTGAGTGAAGTAAGTGCTGAGAGGCCAGGACAATTATTACCATTGAAGAGCACTCATTCTGGATCTCTTCCTTCCCATATGATAACAGAAGGGATTCTACAAAATGAGTCTTAGCTTCACTGAGTTCTACAAGAAGCATGGTATATTAACTCAAGACATTAAAGTATTGCCCAAGGAGAGCCTGGTGACAACTTTTAGATTTGGGTTCAGATCTCAGCTGTGCCACTTGAGCAAGTTATTTAACCTTTATAAACCTCAGTTTCCTTGTCATTAATATGAGGATTAGAATGGTATTTAACTCATTAGGATTTTGTTAGGATTAAATGGCATAATACATGAAAGGGGCTTAACCTAATGCCTTGCTCACAGAAAGCACCGAATAAACATAAGCTATTGTCATTACAAGGAATTTCACCCCTCAACTACTATATTTCTCTTTCCTACATGGTCCGCTGTGCAAGAACACACAAACTGCTAAGGCAAAATGTTTAGTTTTAAAACATGGATTTGGCTTGCCACTGTTAATAAGAGGAAAAGGTGATTCAAATGTACCCAACTCCTCAATAAGTGGAATCATGTTGAAAGCTCAATTGGGGTTCCAGCGCCTCCGTCACTACCCCTGAGGGAACTCTACATGGCTGCTTCCTCTTGTTGCCAGCAGCGGTGATAGCTAGGATTGCTTTACAGGGCCTCACATAGACCATCTGGGATTACTATGGAAATCATCAGGCTTGGGAGGGTCCCTGTTTAGACTTGAACAATCTGTATAAGCTTGGACCCTCAACCAGAAATGTGGCTCATTATGCTGCTAGGCTATTAACTATCAACTTTCATTTTGAAATAGAAATTCTGCTCTCTTGGCTGCCCCACTGATCTGGTTATGATGTGCTGTGTGTAATGGAAAAGTACAAAGGGAAAAGATGGAAATTTAAAGACTTACTAAAACTACAACAGCCGTTGATGGCAACCCTGATCTCTGCATGCAAATGAATTCCTTTTGCCTAACATCGATGTTCCAATTTAACCCATTGCTACAACTTTAAATATGTTTAATTAGGTATGTAATGTTCCTGCTATTATTCATATGGCTTTCTTTCCCTTTCCAAGCACTTATTCTTATTTGGGGTTTATCTCATCTTTTTCTTTGTTACTCTAATTTTTTTCTTTTTAATTTATGTTTTTCCCATTTTAGAGTTTTTTGGGGTCGGGGAAGAGGAGGAACACAAAGAATGTTTGAAAGAATATTATGCTAAGATTTTAGTTTAGCATTAACAAAAAAACATATGCTGATTCATCTGAGGACATACACACAAAAAAATCATTGCCAAACTGAAACAAAACTAAAACTATGTGCCATGCCTTGCACTAGGCACCAAACATAGTAAAAATGAATAGAGTGTGCTTCCTATCTTATTAAGCTGGTCCTTATTGACGAGACTTATGTTTGTCATTCGGGGGGTTTACCTATTTCCTTCTTTTTCATAGAAGGTACCCAACTATTTTTTTTTCAATGTCTCCAGCTTACTGAGGACTAAGGGGTTAACCATTTACTGCTGATCTTCCCTGCAGAAAACTACTAACTAAATATGGGGGATAATAGATTTAGATAATAACATGCAATATTTCCATATTACATAAAATGTCCCCATGCATTTAATAGCATTCACACACCTAATAGAGGCTGTATAGCCTAGCAATGCACTTATTTTGTAATAGGTTTCTCATTCTTAATTTCTTTATAAGCCATGGGCTCTTCTACAGCTGCAGTTGCTTTTACTGGTCTTAGTATGGCTTCTCTTTTATCTCTCCCAATTGTTTCACGACTCTCACCTGTGGGTCCCATAACTTAGGTTGAACCACACTGCTCATTTCAATGCATCTATGTCTTAAAGTATTCCCTATAACAAACCAATACCCAACTACAGATAGATATCCCAGAGCCATCTTTTCCCATGTGAAAAGGTAAGTTTTCCTATTTCCCAAAGACTCACTGCAGCCATAAACCTAAACAATCCTCTGTCTTGAAATCCAAAGAACATTTTGCCTCTGATTTTGGAAAAATGCCAGTAACTATAGGAGACACTATTTTTGCAAAGCTACTTCCTGTGTAACAGCAGAGTGTTCTAATTTCTCTGAATCCCAATCTCACTGCTCTGTTTCTTTTTGTATAGTATCCAATCTTATCCTACTTTTATTTTTAAATTCATTCAGTAGATCACTCTAATTCTAAGAACCTCCTAAACAAACCTGATCTAACTAAAACCCAACTTTAAATTCTCATATCCAGGCTTCCTTAAATCCACACCTTACCTATATGTCTCAAAAAAAAAAAAGTTTGCTTTAGCATCTGCATTGATCCAGCTGATGTTCATACCTCTAATTGGTGTGACCATAGTGTACTTATGGAGATTTCTCATCCCCACAGTTTGAATGAATATCCTGGGGTCCATTAAGGTATCTGTGATAGCTGGGGTACAAGAGCAGCTGGGAGGCAGTGAAAAAACTCAATGTTAAATTCTCTACTGTTAGTCTAACTGTAAACATAACTGGTGCCATAAAGAGTTTCTTGGAAGGTATAAATCAGAATTTCTTGAGAATCCAAAAGGCTAATATGAGTAATTGTTTGTGTGACGTGATGTGGACAAGGAAAAACACGTACACTGGGGAAACAAACAAACAACAAACGAAAAACCACCGTCTCTCTACTTAGCCAAAGTAAAGCTAATCCCTTTACAGCCGATCCAAAATTTATAATAAAGTTGCACCTAAGGAAAAGGTTGATCTAATCATTTCCTCAACTCTACTTGATTTTTACCAATCACATTTCAAGGGTTAAGGAAAACCAGCTGTAGTAGCTTGGATGTACTGCCAATAAACTTACTTTTTACAACCATCCCTTTGTAGAAAAAGTAAGCAAGTTTTCCTAAGAGAATAGATCATAGGAAAGGGATGATTAAGAAGATATTTTTGACATGTTTTTGATTAACAAGTAATGATGGAGCAAATACCTTTTCAGGGCTTATAGTCTTCTTCCTAGATTTGTCCTCAAATAGCCCATCTGCTTCCTCATGACCCCCAGCTCTTTTACTCTGCCCTATTCTACTTCCTGTGGTTTCATAATATCTTCATTATTTGCTACTGCATTACCTGTAAAATAGCTTCCAGAAATGACTCCATAGAATCTTGTGAATCAAATTGGATTTAAATGGGGAAGGGACTTTTAAGTACACTCATTTCCTTCACATAGATAGACAGATAGATACTTAGACTGATACTCAAAAGTCAACCTTATTTTCATAATTTTGGATTGTCTAGTAGTAATGAAGATGTAATATAAGAATCCCTAAATGTAGCTCTAATATCTTAAGTCAAAATTTTAATATCTGACCCCAAGAAATAATTCCAATACAGTTCAAATACCCCCATTGACTAAGATCTCTTACCTGATGGGCTCACCTATTCAACATAAAAGTCTTTTATATAGTATTGAATATATAGAGGATCATTCAATCCTTCCATATAATACATGCTTCCAACCTTTGCTGTTATATTTCTATTTCTATCTCCAAGTAACACCACTGCTCAGAAGGAGACTTGTGTAAGGTGATGATTATTCAGCATCTATTTCTCAAGCAAAATAGGAAAGATTATCTGCTATCTTTAAAATTGTGCATCGTGCTATTAATGTGTTTTCTTTGTACATCAACCTCTGAAAGAATTCTGGTGCATTTTACCTATTACCTTAATTCTAGTGGAAAGAATAAGCAGGATGCTATGGCTATGAATTAACTATTTACTGCCCAATATAGGCAAAATAACATATACTCCTAGGTTAATAAATAAGATTCTTCTCAAAGAATTGTGATGCACCTCCTTTAAAAAAAACTTTACCTCCTTTCCTCACATCTGTAAAAAGAGTTACAAATACATAATAAATATTAGTGATCCTTGCGGTGCTCATTGACTAAAGAGGGAATGAATGATGGAAATTGTCCCTCTTCATTTCCATAATACACTGCAATATATTTTTTTGCAGCAGCCATTCTCACATGTTCTTTTTCAGAGCAGAGTTAGAACATCAAAGAGAATGAGAACATCAGAGACCAGTAGATGTTCCACAAAGGGGTTTTGTGTATGTTACCTGGACTCTCTGCATACCTAATGTATACTCCTGAGTGACCAGAAATTCTTATCAAGTGGCATGATTAAAGGGATAAGAAAGGGTAAGTGACTTTTTTATTGTTATAGTATAATACCATTTTTCATAAACTATGGACCATGGGACACTTAAATAAGAAAAACCAGTGAGTGCAGAAAATGCAGATTCTTGGATGTCATCTAAGAACTAATGAATCCTAGTCTCCATGGGTAGTTTCCTGCATTTTTTTTCCATGGGAACATTTAATGGATTTTAGTCAAACATAAGCCACCTTTGGTTGTTCACTTGTAGACACATAAAAAATCAGTTAATACGCCCATCAAAATGACTTTTTGAAATGGCATTGGATACCACATCTCACAGGTTTTTTTTTTTTAAATTTACATCCAAGTTAGTTATCATATAGTGCGACAATGATTTCAAGGGTAGATTCCCTAATGCCCCTTACCCATTCAGCCCATCCCCCCCACACAACCCCTCCAGTAACACTCTTTTCTCCATATTTAAAAGTCTCTTATGTTTTTGTCCCCCTCCCTGGTTTTATGTTATCTTTGCTTCCCTTCCCTTATGTTCATATGTTTTGTATCTTAAAGTCCTCATATGAGTGAAGTCATATGATATTTGTCTTTCCCTGACTTACTAATTTTGCTTAGCATGATACCCTCTAGTTCTATCCACGTAGTTGCAAATGGCAAGATTTTATTCTTTTTGATTGCTGAGTTATACTCCATTGTGTATATATATATATATATATATATGCCACATCTTCTTTATACATTCATCCATCAATGGGCATTTGGGCTCTTTCCATACTTTGGCTATTGTTGATAGTGCTGCTATAAACACTGGGGTGCATGTGTCCCTTTGAAACAGCACACCTGTATCCTTGGATAAATACCTAGTAGTTCAATTCCTGGGTCGTAGGGTAGTTCTATTTTTAATATTTTGAGGGATCTCCATACTGTTTTCCAGAGTGGCTGTACCAGTTTGCATTCCCACCAGCAGTGCAAAAAAGATCTTCTTTCTCCGCGTCCTCGCCAGCATCTGTTGTTGCCTGACTTGTTGATTTTCGCCATTCTGACTGGTGTGAGGTGGTATCTCACTGTGGTTTTGATTTGTATTTCCCTGATGATGAGTGATGTTGAGCATCGTTTCCTGTGTCTGTTGGCCATTTGGATGTCTTCTTTGGAGAAGTGTCTATTCATGTCTTTAGCCCGTTTCTTCACTAGATTATTTGTTTGTTGGGTGTTGAGTTTGGTAAGTTCCTTCTAGATTTTGGATACCAACCCTTTATCTGATATGTTGTTTGCAAATATCTTCTCCCATTCTGTTGGTTGCCTTTTAGTTTTACTGATTGTTTCCTTTGCTGCGCAGAAGCTTTTTATTTTGATGAGGTTCCAATAGTTCATTTTTGCTTTTGTTTCCCTTGTCTCTGGAGACGTGTTGAGTAAGAAGTTGCTGAGGCCAAGGTCAAAGAGGTTCTTGCAGCCTTCTCCTGGAGGATTTTGATGGCTTCCTGTCTTACGTTTAGGTCTTTCATCAATTTTGAGTTTATTTTTGTGTATGGTGTAAGAAAATGATCCAGGTTAATTTTTCTTCATGTCTCTGTCCAGTTTTCCCAGCACCATTTGCTGAAGAGACTGCCTTTATTCCATTGAATATTCTTTCCTGCTTTGTCAAAGATGAGTTGGCCATATGTTTGTGGGTCCATCCTGGGTTCTCTTTTCTGTTCCATTGATCTAAGTGTCTGTTCTTTAGCCAGTACCATACTGTCTTGATGATTATAGCTTTGTAATACAGCTTGAAGTCTGGGATTGTGATGCCTCCTGCTTTGGTTTTCTTTTTTAAGATTGCTTTGGCTATTCTTTTCTGGTTCCATAAAAATTTTAGGATTGTTTGTTCTATCTCTGTGAAGAATGCTGGTGTTATTGTGATAGGGATTGCATTGAATATGTAGATTGCTTTGGGTAGTACTGACATTTTAACAATATTTGTTCTTCCTATCCAGGAGCATGGAATCTTTTCCCATTTTTTTTGTTTCTTCTTTAATTTCTTTCATAAGGTTTCTATAGTTTTCAGTGCACAGATTTTTCACCTCTTTGGTTAGATTTATTCCTAGTTATTTTACGGTTTTACAAGAGACCCACCTTAGACTTAAAGACACCTTCAGATTGAAAGTAAAGGGATGGAGAACCATCTATCATGCTAATGGTTACCAAAAGAAAGCCAGAGTAGCCATACTTATATCAGACAATCTAGACTTTAAAATAGAAACTGTAACAAGAGATGAAGAAGGGCATTATATCATAATTAAGGGGTCTATCCACCAAGAAGACATAATTATAAACATTTATGCTCCAAATGTGAGAGCACCCAAAGATATAAATCAATTAATCACAAATAAAGAAACTCATCGATGATAATACCATAATAGTAGGGGACTTCAACACCCCACTTACAGCAATGGACAGATCATCTAAACAGAAAACCAACGAGGAAACCATGGCTCTGAATGACACACTGGACCAGACTTAACAGATATGTTCAGATCATTTTATCCTAAAGCAGTGGAATATACATTCTTCTCCAGTGCACATGGAATGTTCTCCAGAATAGACCACATACTGGGACACAAATCAACCCTCAACGAATACAAAAAGATTGAGATCATACTGTGCATATTTTCAGACCACAACACTATGAAACTCAAAATCAACCAGAAGAAAAAATTTGGAAAGATAATAAATACTTGGAGACTAAAGAATATCCTACTAAAGAACGAATGGGCTAACCAATAAGTTAAGGAGGAAATTAAAAAGTACATGGAAGCCAATGAAAATGATAACATCATGGCCCCAAACCTCCGGGATGCAGCAAAGGCAGTCATGAGAGTGAAGTATATAGCAATCCAGGCCTTCCTAAAGAAGGAATAAAGGTCTCAGATAAACAACCTAACTTTACACCTCAAAGAGCTGGATAAAGAACTGCAAATAAAACCCCAAACCAGCAGAACACAGGAAATAATAAATATAAGAGCAGAAATCAATGCTATTGAAACCAAAAAACAGTAGAACAGATCAATGAAAGCAGAAGCTGGTTCTTTGAAATAATTAACAAAATTGATAAATCACTAGCCACTTTGATCAAAAAGAAAAAGGAAAGGACCAAAATAAATAAAATCAAGGATGAAAGAGGAGAGATCACAACCAACACAGCAGAAATAAAAACAATAAGAGAATATTATGAGCAATTATATGCCAATAAAATGGCAATCTGGAAAAAATGGACAAATTTCTAGAAACATATAAACTACCAAAACTGAAACAGGAAGAAATAGAAAATTTGAACAGACCCATAACCAGTAAAGAAATTGAATTAGTAATCAAAAATCTCCCAAAAAACATGAGTCCAGGGCCAGATGGCTTTCCAGGGAAATCTACCAAACATTTAAGGAAGAGTTAACATCGAGTCTCTTGAATCTGTTCCAAGAAATAGAAATGAAAGGAAAACTTCCAAACTCTGTCTATGAATCCAGCATTACCATGATTCCAAAAACAAAGACCCCACTAAAAAAGAGAACTATAGACCATTCTCCCTGATGAACATGGATGCAAAAATCCTCAACAAGATATTAGCCAACCGATTCAACAATACATCAAAAAATTATTCACCACGACCAAGTGAGATTTATACCTGAGATGTAGTCTTCTGAATTTTTGGCAGGCTTTCCAGGTGATTCATAATCATACTAAAGTTTAGAATTATCCCATGGGTGTGGTCTGTTAGTAATACTATGTTTACTGAAGAAGGCTGGGCTTAGTACTTAGTTAATAGTGTTAATAGGTATGAATAGGTAATAATATTTGTAAATAGTGTTAATTATATGTTATTAAAAGATTAACAGTCACTGGATGCAGTTGGAGGAAGAAAAGTGATTATGCAAAACACTTCTCAAACTTTACTGTGCATACTGATCAGCTAGGGATCTTATAGAAATGAAGATCCGATTCAGTAGTTCTTGGCTATGACTTGAGACTATACATTTCTAACAAATTCCCAAGGGATATTGGAGCTGCTGGCCTGAGAATCAGTTTGAGTAGCAAGGATTAAGAAGGTTTAAAAGGTTTAAAAGAAAGTTCCCAAGAACCTCTGGTGAATAGTTACTTCAAATAGTAATATACTATAACTATCTGAAGTACAAAAAATGCATTTTACTGAGCAGGCTCCAAAATTTCTAATGGAAACCCAAGAAGTGATTTTTCAGTTTGAGGCCCAGGAAATATGAACACCTTTGGAACTGTTTCCTTAACCTACCTATGTTCTGTTTGATTTTCTACCAGACGTGATCTGAGTTGGGAGAGTCATAAATATAAACTGTTTTTCCTTCCAGAAGGGAAAATTAACACATTTCAAGAATGTCTGCAAAAGTTGCAGCATTTTATGGAGATAAATATGAGACGGTTCATGAAATAATCCAGGAAGAATATGATTCCAAGAAGATGGAAGGTAATTGGTATCAATAAGTTGAGGAGTTGACCAATATAAACTAAAATAATAACCAGAAAATTAAGCTTACATAAGAGGCATTGCATGAAGAAATTTAAAATTTTAATCCCCAGTCTTATGAACAAAATATACTTTACTCTTTTTTTAAATTTTTTTGTTTTATCTTTTTTTTTTTTAGAGAGAGAGAGAGAGAGAGAGAGAGAGAGAGAGAGAGAGACAGCGTGAGCAGGGGAGGGTCAGAAAGAGAGGGAGACACAGAATCCAAAGACAGGCTCCAGGCTCTGAGCTGGCAGCACAGAACCCAATGCGGGGCTTGAACCCACAAACCATGAGATCATGACCTGAGCTGAAGTTGGACGTTTAACCGACTGAGCCATCCAGGCACCCCAAAGTATTCTTTACTTTATCAAATAAGATTCAGAGATGTTTCCCTAAGTTCACACCACTGGTCATGGAAGAACCAGGACTCCACTTATTTGTCTCCCAAGTCTCTAATCCTTCTACTCTATTAAACTGCTTCCCTCCAAGAAAGGAAAGGAAATGAGAGGAGAGGGGAGTGGAGGGGATGAAAGAAGAGAGGAGAGGAGAGGAGAGGAAGGAAGGAAGGAGGAAAGGAAGGAAAGAAAAAAGGAAGGAAGAGAAAGAAGGAGGGGAGAGGAGAGGAGAGGGAGGAAGGGGGGGAAAGAAGAGGAGAGGAGAGGAAAGAAGAGAAGAGAAGAAAAAGATGTTTAGCACTATTAGAGTTGTCCAGCAACCATGCCATACTTTCCACAGAACATGCATTCTATATAGGTATTGATATTGATTGCCACAATGGTAAAAATTGGTTCCTAGGAGGAGCTGAAAAAAACCTCAGTTATCAAAATGTTTGAAGGGCCATGTTGCATAAATAGATGAGAGGTGTATCTGTGGTATTAAAATATCACAGGGGATGAAGGAAATGTTTAGGAAAAAAAGCCTAAAAAGGCTCCTGGTGGGGTGGGGCAGGGCTGCAGGAAGGGGAGATTGATAACAAAATAGAGATTGAGAAACATAGCATAGAGGGTGGTGTTCAACCTCAAAAGAAACACAGCCTTCCTTCAGCACCACCACAGACGATGGTGATGACCCATAGATTCGAGCATATGGGTGTTATCCATCACCAACAAAGGAAAATGCAACTCACAGGGTGGTAGATGACTCCATATTGAGGCAACCATGTTAACCATTCATATGGCTGACAAGGCTAATGTGGAATTCTGCTGAATTCCACAAAAAAATTATTCAGAAAAGAAAAAATGTAAGAAGAATGGAAGGAGAAAGCTGATAGCATTATCTTTCAGTAGGTACCATTTTCCCAGTAAAACCAGAATATTGTCTACAGTTGTCACCTAGAGTTCATCTGATCCAAGTATCTACTCAAAACAATACCATAAATCATGTTTACTCTGTACTTTCCAAGAAAATAAAAAAGGATTAATTGATAGCAACTGATCCCACATGATAGAATGAGAATTGCATGCAGCTTTTTAAACAGTTTAGATATGAGCTAGACTAGCTGAGTATGAATGGAAAGGGGTAGGAATATGAGCACCTTTGCTTTCTGGCAAAGAACTCTTTATAAGGAAAAACAGACTGAGACACATGCACGTGGTTCATTCACAGTGCCATATTCTGGAAGAATAATTGTGAATACAGGACATCATCTGTCCTGCAGCGTATTCTCCCAACCTGGAATATCAGGAATAAAAACAAAACAAAACAAAACAAAACAAAACAAAACAAAACAACAAAACAAAAAAAAAACAACAAAAAATGATGGTCTACAAATTCTGAGTGAAGGAGTTCTGTCTTGGGAGTAAAAGCTGCAAGTCTGAAAGAACTGTTTTCTTCACAGGAATTATAGGATGGGTTGTTTTAGAGCCCATATACAGAAGTATGATACCCAGGCTAGGAAGTGGAGTTCTTCCTTGTCTAGTAGAAAATGCTGGCTGATCTTGCTACGTCAGGAGAACTGATGCATCAGTGGCACAGCAGTATTTTTTTTTTTTTTTTTTTTTTTTTGGCAGAGCAGAGCAGCTTCAGAACAACATGATGTTGACACAGCATTGTTTTGGCAAGTCACAGTGGAAAGTGGTGTGAATAATAATGGTAGCACTTTCAAAGGGATCCAAAGGCAACAGAAATCACCTAACAAAGGCAGAGCTAGCATAGCAGAAGAGGAAAACAGTATGTTCCTGAGACCTGGCCCTGTGAACCCAATGAATGAAGTGACTTCTGGAGGTTCTATAAGATAAATGGAGAGAGTTGGAGGGTAGGTGGAGATCCTGTCAAAAAAGAAGGTAGAACAGGGTCACCTGGGTGGCTCCATGGGTTAAGTGTCTGACTCATGATTTCAGCTCAGGTCATGATCTCACAGTTCACGGGATCAAGCCCCAGGTTGAGCCCCATGTCAGGCTCCATGCTGACAACATGGAGCATGATTAAGACTCTTTCTCTCTTCCTGTCCCTTCCTTACCCCCTCAAAATAAATAAATCTTAAAAAAAGGAAGGTAAAACAAAAGACATTCATATTGTCATTAATGATGTTACTTTGCTTTGCTTTTTTTTTTTTAACTTCATCAGGTTAGTCTGCCTTGTCCATGGGCAAAATGAATTGTATATATATATTTTTTTTAAAAAGCTACAAATAATAAAGAGTGTGTTTCTGAGGAGAATTTTCCTCCTTCTGTCTTGGGGTTATTGGTCATAAGCTGGAGTAAATGTCCCTTCTTCTTTGGTCTACATCCCCTTCTTTCACCAACAAGCTTTTCATCATCTGCTCACACCCTTCTGTGCCTGCTGCAGTCTAACCACTACTTGTTCTGAAACAGACCTGTAATTTCTTGTGTGAAAGAGGTAAAAGAAAAAAAAAGCAGAAACATATATAACCCTCCCCTCCTGCCATTCCACCTTACTGGTTTTCCAAAGGGGAAACATCATTTTCAGGTTTTGTCACTACTACTAACTTTTACTTTTCTCAACTGGCATTAGAGAAGAAGAGAAGGTCAGAAGCTGAGATTGGACAGAGTGCTCTATCTTTTATGTTAACAGATGAGAGAAATGACAGCAAAGAAATGAGTAAAAGAAGAGAGGAGAATAAGAGAAAGTTAAAGAGATCACCAGAGTGCTTTAAGAAGCTGCAATAAACATAAAAGCTACAATTATAAAATTACTAGAAGAAAACATTGGAGAAACTCTTTGATACCATGAGTAGGCACACATTTTGTAGAGAGAACACAAAAAGCAATAACTATAAAAGTAAAAAAAATGTAAACTAAACTTCACCAAAATCAAAACCTTCTTTTCTTCAAAGGACATTATTAAGAAAATTAAGAACCACACAACAGTAAGGGAGAAAATATTTGCAACATGTCTGTATGACAAAGACTCATTTGCAGAATATTTAAGAAAGCCTTATAATTCAATAATTAAGAAAACAACTCAATGTTTTAAAAGGGAAGATTCTGCCACAGACTCTACGCAAAAGATATACAGATGACCAAGAGTACTTGAAAAGATATTCAACATCATTCATCATCAGTAAAATGCAAATAAAAACCCCTGCCCACTAGGATGGCTACAATAAAAAAGATCAAAATTCTAAGTATTAGTGAGGATGTGGAGTAAGTAGAACTCTTATATCAAGATAGGATATAATGGTGGAAACACTTTGTGAAGCAACTGGGCAGTTTCTTGTGAAGTTAAATACTAACTTACTGTATCACTTAAAAGAAATAAAAACATATGTCTAAAAAGACTTGTGCATGAAAGTTCATAGCTTTTCTCAAAACAGCTAAAATATGAAAATAATGACACAACCATAGAAGAACGGATAAACAAATTGTATTTTCATAAAATCAAATACTACTCACCAATGGAAAAAAAAATGAACTACTGATAACCATGATGAAATTCAAACATATTATACTGAACAAAAGGAAACAGACATGGTCGAATTATATAAAGTAGTATGGGGTTCTAGGACAAAGCTATAGAAACTTCTAGAAAAATTTTAAATTACCTAAGTGGTTCTCATTACATATCTATTTGACACAGATGCTTTGGAATAGGAAAACTGATGAGATCGGTGGCTATGAGAGGTCAGATCAGAGGCTACCTGGGGTGAGCAGAGGGACTTGACTGCCAAGGATTTTTGTGAGCTTTCTGGGGTGATGAAAATGCTCTACTTTTTATTTGTGATTGTCGCTACTCAGGTGTATGTATTTGTCCAGGCTCATCACACTGCATACAAAGAATTGGTGCATTTTATTTTACATAAATTTCATTCTGGTGAAGTTAACATAAATAAAAAAACAAGATAATTTTAGATAGTGATTTGTGCTAGGAAGGAATCAGAAGAGAGTCAGAGGATAGAGAAGGGAAGTAGAAGTGGAGAAATTGACATTGGATGACACGGCCGAGGAAGGCCTAGAACCAACTCCTGATGATGACAGCCAATGATGAGAAGATCCAAGGATGAGAATTCCAGGCAACAGAGAGGTCTTGAGGCAGCAAACATGTTTGGCATGTTCCAGAAACAGACTGAAGGCTGGTGGTCTGGCTGAAACTTAGTGAAAGGGGAAAAGAATGGTAGAAGATAAAGTCAAAGCGATAGTCATGAGGAGCTCCAGAGCATACTTCTAAATGTAACAAGAAGCCTCTGGAGGGTGTTAAACAGGGAAACATAACCCAACTGACTATTTTAAAATCTTACGGTGGTTCTTTTGTGGAATTTTTTTAATGTTAGATAAATGTAAGGGGATCAATAGAGAAGTAGCAAGTGGAGTTAAGAAGCTATGGACACTGTGGCTTGGGTGGAAGAAAAGGAGATGGTGAATTAGATGTTAGGGTATATATTGGAGGACTTCTGATGCATAAGGTTGGGGAAAGAAAGAAAGAATCTAGACATGGCCACTAAATTTAGTTCTTAATCTGATGGGAGTGTGATGGTGTCATTTGTGGAAATAATGATTTGGGGAAGAAAGATTGTGGAGAGTGTAAATTAAGTAAGTACTTAGACATGTATGTTGAAATTTCGGTAACATCAGGACTGGAGATTTAGGTGGGTGCCATCCTCACACAGATGGTATTTGAAACTGTGGGATTCAAAAGATCTCCTCCATAGAGGAAAGTGAAGAAGGCTAACATCGTAGGCAGACAAACAGGCCCTCAAAGATTTCCAAGTCCTAATCCACAGAATCTGAGAATATATTACCTTACATGACAAGAGGGGACTTGGCAGATGTGAATAAATTAAAGACCTTGAGATGGAGAGACATTCCTTGATGCCTAGGTAAACCCAACATAATTACAAGAGGGCTTCCAGGTGGAGAACTTTTCTTGGGTGTAGTTGGTAGGAGATGTGACTCCATAAGCAGGTTTGGTGATAGATTTGACATTGCCCACTGTAAAGACAGGGGATGACATCAGTGAGCCAAAATACAGGCAGCTCTAGAAAGTGGAAAATACAGGAAAATAGTTTTCTGCAACAGCCTCCAGAAAGGAACGTAACCCTGACAGCACTTTGATTTTAGTCCAAGAAGAAATGTGTTGGACTTCTGAGGAGTAACATAATAACATTTGCTATCTTAAGTCACTAAATTTGTGGTAATTTTTTAGGGCAACAAACACTAAATATAGGGAAGGGCTCAGTTTCAGGAACTTTTTAAAAAATGTTTATTTATTTTGAGAGAGAGAGAATGTATACCAGGGAGGGGCAGAGAGGGAGAGAGAACATCACAACCAGACTCCACACCGTCAGCACAGAGCCCACTCTGGGGCTGGAATCATGAACTGTGAGAGCATGACCTGAGCTGAAATCAAGAGTCGGACGCTTAAATGACTGAGCCACCCAGGCACCCTGGGACTTTCAGTACTTAGAGGCCAACACAAAAAGGTCAGGCAAAAAGCCTGAGAACAAAAGACGAATAAAAGAACAAGAAATCCAGAAAAGGGTGGCATCATGAAAACCAAGAAGAGAAAGAAGTGAATGACTGCACCAAATGTGCCCAGGAGGTACAGTGCGGTGAGGGCAGGAAAACGACCATTGGATTCTCCAGTACAGAGGCGGGTGACACTCGCTGGTGTGGTTTCAGTTTCAGTGGTGGCGCCAGAAACCTACCTGAGCAAAGAACAGTGTGTGACAAGTAAAATGGGTATGATGATTACCAACAACTATTCTAAGTGTTTTTTGTGAAGGTAACCAGAGAAATGGGGCCCATATTTCTAGCTGGGACAATTGGATAGATAGTAAACTTGGATAAAAGAAGGAGCAGTGATGGAGAGAAACTATGAGTTCAGACGTGAACATGTCGCAGTTGAGGTGCCCAAGGCTGGAGATGGCCAGGAGTCACTTGTGCATGTTTGTTTGCAGCTTGGGATGCATGGTGGACCCAGAGATAAAGGTTTCCAGATCACAGAGAAAGGAATGTTCATTTAACTCTCAAGTGAGCATATGCGGTTGGTCAGAGACACTTAGAAGTAAAGGGGAAGGGAGGTAACATTATATGTAAACACAGTATTAACCTGGATGGAAATTTACAATTTATGAAGTGGAAGTATATGATCTGGCTAAAAATAAGGGGAAAAAGGTATTGATGTTGCTTTAGAAGCACACTTCAGAGCTTTGACATAAAAAGTAAGTGATCAATAAATCACAAAACTGGTGCTGAGGAAGATAAAGTAGCTTCAACTATCAATACAGCTGCTGGAAGCCTTATTTTGTTAACAGTAGAGCATCAAAAAGTTCTTGACATGCCCTGCTGATAGCTTCGTGGCTCAAAAGCCAGAGGGATAAAAGCAGAATTAGAGGACTTGCTATTGGCACCTAATTCTGATCAACAATGAGAACTGATGGGAACCTGGGGAGAAAACGATTATGTCATCTTTAAGTTCATAACAATGTAAAAGAAAAATTATATCATGCAATTATTAAGGGTATCCCTCTAAAGCGCAACTTGCTGGGTTTAAATTCTACCTCTGACACTAGCTGGATAGATTTAAGCATGTGCTTAATCCCTCTATGCCTCAGTTTCCTTTTCTGCAAACAGAAATGATCAAAGTATTTTATTCGTGGGCTTACTGAGACAGCTGAATACTACTTGTAAAGTATTCAGGACAGTGCACAATAAAAATATGCAATAAATGCAAGATAATAATAATAGTAATTTAATTAACTGATCTGTACCTTAAATTACATGGAAGTTACTTTTAATTTTTTTTAGTGTTTATTTATTTTTGAGAGGGAGAGAGAAAGAGAGAGACAGAGCGTAAGTGAGGGAGGGGCAGAGAGAGAGGGAGACACAGAATTCGAAGCAGATTCCAGGTTCGGAGCCGTCAGCACAGAGCTTGACACTGGGCTCGAACTCACTAGCTGTGAGATCATGACCTGAGCCGAACTCAGATGCTTAACCAATTGAGCCACCCAGGTGCCCCAAAGTTACTTTTGAAAAATGTGTAAAGAAGGTACATTCTCTAATGAACAGAGGATGGTGATGAAGTTGTCAGGGGATGATCCCACCTCTGTCACTGGGTGTCAGAGGATATTCACTTCTGACATCATCCAGGTCGCCCAGTACTGGAAGCAGGGTTGGTATAGTACCCTTCAGTAATCAAGAGAAGGAAGCACCAGAAGGTCATTTAAAGTCATGTATTCGAGAAGGACCAAATGTCAAAATGAGGGAATCAAATTCAGTCAACAAGTCTCAGGTGCAAGGTTCGGGTAGCGGCATCGGACAAAGCTAAAAAATGAAGACTTTGGAATAGAGGAAGTGACAACAAAAGTGGAAGAAGCTAGGGACACCTGGGTGGCTCAGTCAGTTGACTGTCGGATTTCAGCTCAGGTCATGATCTCACGGTTTGTGGGTTCGAGCCCTACATCGGGCTCTGTGCTGATAGCTCAGAGCCTAGAGCCTCCTTTGGATTCTGTGTCTCCCTCTCTTCCTGCCCCTCTCACACTCTCTTCCTGTCTCTCAAAAATAAATAAAAATGTTTATGTGTGTGTGTGTGTGTGTGTGTGTGTGTGGGAAGAAGCTAAAGTGCGCATGATGACTGAACACCTGGGATCTCATGTTACCAGAGCCCGTTTTATGCCCTCAGCCATATGGTATGACTATCATGGAGATTTTGAAATTCAATAAAATTAAATTATTACTATGTGATCACAAAGATCCCAAGACCAGGGCACCTGGGTGGCTCAGTCCATTAAGTGTCTGACTCTTGGACTCTTGGTTTTGGCTCAGGTCATGATCCCACAGCCTCCTGGGATTGAGCCTTGCAGCGGGCTCTGTGCTGACAGAATGGGATTCTCTCTCTCCCTCCCTCTGCCCTCCCCCACTCATGCTGCCTCTCTCAAAATAAACAAATAAACTTCAAACAAACAAACACAAAGATCCCAGGACAGAGTGGAGGACACTGTTGGGAAACAAGCAAACTACAAAATATTCTTTTACTTCACACACATCTGTAACTCCCCCCCACACACACACACCTACCTTATAAAGTTGGTGACAGCAGGATTTAGAGCTATGGAATATACTTATTAATAAGGTTGAAATCCAAATGCCAAACATGAGAGGGGATGAAATGGAAAAATAAAGTCATTATAGGTGTGATGGTTACTTTTATGTGTCAGTTTAACTGGCGCTGAGGCACTCAAATGGGTGTGTCCATGGAGAGTGCTTCTGGATGAGATTATCATTTGAACTGGTTGAGTCAGCAAAGTAAATTGTATTCTTCCATGTGGGTGGGCACCATTCAATCAACCCAGGGCTTGAATGAAACAAAAGGCAAGGTGGAGAAAGGAGAAATTCACTCTTTTTCTTGACTCACTGCTTTGCTGGGACATCTCATCTGATATCCTCCGGTTCTCCTCATATTGGGATTTTCACCATTGGATCCTCTGGTTTTCAGGGATCTGTTCTTGCACTGAATTACTACCACTTGCTTTTCTGGGTCACCAGCTTGCAGATGGCAGATTGAGGGACCTCTCAGCTTCCATAATTGTGTGGGCCAATTCCTTATTAGTTTTTTCTATACATACTGCTGGTTCTGCTTCTCTGGAGAAGCTTAAGCAATGAAAGTGGATATAGAATAAAGAATGAAAACTGGAGGTCTAAGACTGAATTCATCTCACTAAATTTTGTTATTTGTGATTTACATGGGGTATTGACCCGAATAAAAATTTTATTAATGACTTACATTAAAATTCTGGAGAGCTCTCTCTCTCACTTTAGTTCTTTTTCTCTCTTACACACACGCACACGTATGCATGCACACCCTTACATTTTCAGCATCTTTTAAAAAATCAGAGGATTTTACCACAGTGGGCCATCAGTCCCGTGTGGAGATCAGTTGAAAGTAGATGAGTAATGGCTGCCCTCCTTGTAGGTGGGCCCCAGGCTCTCCAGTTCTTCACCTTTTACCAGCTGGTCACTGCAGGTTTTGAGTTTGCCAACCATGGACAAACACTGAGAGTCAAGGAAAAGAGCGTAACACCCAAAGCTGTTGGCAAAGAAGGAGAAGGTATCCAAAGAGAGAAAAGCAGTTAGCAAGTGGGCTGACCTGGTTTTAGGGCCACAGATATAAAACCCTTGTAGTTGCAAAGGATACCCTTTGATGAGGTCACATTTTGAAGCAAAGGAAGGGTTTTTAAAGAGAAGGAAGGGACATAAAAGTAAACATTAAATCAGAAGAACATTTTAGATCTCTAAGGAGGTTGAATAAGCAAAGTGAGTTCAACTTTGGAAAAACTTTCTGTAGACAAAATGGTGGACTATTTTCCTTTTTGCTAAGTTCCGTGCAAGAAGGAGATGAAGGAAGGCAATCTGCTGGTAACAGATGGCACACACAATGCTAACAGACGACAAAAAGCAAACAAGACTAATCAACCAACTCCTATTTAGTTTTCATCTTTTCCAACCAGGAAATGATCTCCAAAGTGGCAAGAGGAGAGCAAACGTGGTTAGGAGGAAATTGAAAACCAAGATAGGCAAGGAGGTAGTGTGAAAATATAGAGCCATTTTAATCCTCCAGTCTCAGAAAAATTACATCTCAGGGAGTGAAAAAGCTAGAGATTTGATTATAAAACCACGACAATCTTCAAGAACACCTAAAAATGGAAGAAATTGTAAGTGGAAGAAAAGCAATTTTTTTTCTTTCAATTAGACATCTTGCTTTCTTTTTATTAAGATAATACATGTTGGAAATAGGAAATTGGTAACATACATAAAGCTCATAGAAAGCAGAAATCATAATTTTACTTATAATTATACCTTTTTGGCATATTTCTGAACTTCAGCATTAAATCATAAATATTTTTCAATGCAATGATAACTTCAAAAACATCTTAATAACTATATAATATCACATCATATATAAATCATGATATCATATATATGTGATATTATAGTTATTAAGTTATATTAACACTTATAATATGTAGTTACTGAATTATATGTAATATATTTAGTGCTTTCCTTCAGTGGTATTTGTTTCCAATTTTAAACTTGTAAAGTGTGATGAACATCATTACATATAAATATGTTACTGTTTTTAGATTTTTGCCTTAGTATTCATTCTTTTATTATAACTGGGAGTAAAATGACTATACAAATGTTTCTATGTGCATTATTTAACTTCTTTCCAGAGTTTAATTCAATGTACATATATAAGAATACCTTTCCATGAATCCTCAAAATATTGAGTATCACAATTACATAAGATTTTGCAAATTAAGGGTAAAAATAATATCTTGTTATTTTGGTTTGCATTCCTTTGAATCTCAGTCAGGAAGAAGAGTTTTGATACTTTTATTAGCCATTTATATTTCCCGTGCCATGAATTATTATCTTTTTGTATTAATCACCATTTTTTCAATGTCTGTATATGATGCTAGAAATTTTTATTCTGATTAAGGAAAAAAAGGTTATTGATGTAAAAACATTTAATCTTCATTATTTTTATTTGGATATTTTGCCTGATATCAATAACTGAATCTCTTCTTTTTATTCCTGATTTTCTGGTATATCCTTGGTTTTTCTTCTTACAGATATCCTGTTCTAAGTAACAGAGAGACCACTTTTTAACCTTGATATTTATAACTGTTATGAAATGATATTATATCTCTTAATGTGTTTTATACCTTCTATTTTGGTGTGCTCCCATATACTTCAGTTAGTTTTTATATTGATTTTTTAAGAAGTCTATTTTTTGTTTTATTTCATAGTAGTTTGGGGAAATTATTTTTTGTTCTTAATTTTACTAGTGATAACACTTCTCAAATATTTTTAAATTTGTATCTGTATTTCTTAACGATAAGTAGAAATTATGACCTACCCACTTCTTACTTTTGTTGATTTTTACTTTTCTGAAAGAGAGTTGTGAAACTGGCTTATGAGTATATATTATTCTCCTATATAAAACACCACTTTCAATAGTTTTGTATTTTGCTTTCAGTTGAATAATCATACCACCACAGCTCTTTATACCTAGGTTTCTTTCTAACAACCGGTCTTTTCATATTACCACATTACTGTTCTTAGGTTCTTAAGTGACTGAGGAATGTCTCTTTCTGAAAGATTACATACGTCTTGTGTGTTTCATGGGGCTTTTAATATCTAAGAAAATTCTCCTGTCGTGTTTACATTTGAATGACATCTTAGATGAGTATATGAATCTTGAGTCGCTACCGCTTACTTTCAAAAAAATTTGATACCACACTTTCTCTAGCTTGAGTTATCCACTTACGTGTAGTTTCAGTTACAATGAAATAAAAATAAGGAATATATTTTCCGAGTTCTTGAACACAGCTATTCTTTTGTTTTCAAGCTAGATTGGCTAGAGTACTACACATCAAATTCTTAAATTACATTTTTTGTCTAAAAATTCTACAGGCGTTGTCATTTACAATTTAGTACCACAAAATAAAAGTCTGAGACTAGCACAATTTTTGTCCCTTTTTATGTAATTTTTTATTTTCCCGACTATATACTTGTAGGATTTAACAATGTAAAAGTATGGGTCTCTTACTATTCATTTTACCTGAAACATATGGGATCATATTTCATCTATAGGCTCAAGTCAGTTTTCACCCATGAAAATGTTCTTCCCGAAGTCTTTGATAGTCTTTTATCCATTTTTCCCTTATTTATCATAATAAGCACACTTTTTAGTCTCTATTCTCTTCCTTCAATATCTTTTTTAACTTTCTAAAATGTCTGGGTCTTTTTTATTCAGCACACAGGGAGAGCTTCTTTAACTTATTATTGCCAATCCAATGTTCTCAATTTCATTCCTGCTCTTTACTTTTTCCAGTGTGGATTCTAATTTTTCTCTTCAGCTCGTTCTCTTCTATAACCTACACTTCATCCTATGTTTTTCTCTCTCTATAGCCCTGTAATGGTTGTGATAATCTCCCCAGATAATTTGTCTCAGCCAGTCAGAGTTGTTTTATTTCACATTTCAGTAATTGCCTGAGGAACATTCATATAATTCAATTCAAGTCAATATGAAAAGAAGCTGACTGGGAGCTTCTGCATAATACTTTTCCCTCCTAAGAAAGAGACTTAGGAAGATTCATCCCTTTTTATCGTGTGCACATTAGCATAGATGGGACACATGGAAGTGCTGCAGACATCTTTAGACTTTGAGGTAAACCAGCCTGAAAACAAAACAAAAACAACACAATTAGTTTGGAGGAACCCAGAGGCCCTGATGACAGCTTGACCTCTGCAATGAGCCTGCATGAGAATCACTCTGCCCTCGTATTCAAATCATGTGAGAATATAATGTGTTTCTTATTTAAGCAATCCCACATCAGAACCATTACTTGCAGCCAAATACATACTAATTAGTACTGGCTTCTATTTCTACTTCGTGGTAGTCATGTTATTAGATTTTTATTAGGAGAGTAAGGCAAATATTCTCAATTACTTCCCACTTATAGAATATTATTTCAGAAGTTTGTTCTTTCTCTGAATCTTCAAGCTAATTTCTTTCATTTTATGTTGAAATACTTTTCCATAAACCCTTTTCCATTGTCATGCTGTTTAATACTACCCTGTTTACTCATTCTTGATACTTCTATGCTGATGCTTTAGTTTACAGAATTACAGATGCATGTTCTACTCCTATCTGGATGCTTTGCCTATTGTGTACTGGTGAATTCTTGCTTTTAGACCTAGACCTGCAGCAGTGTGTTCAGTATGGAATGTTGTGGATGGATAGAGATAAATAGATATGTAGGTAGGTAGATAGGTAGGTAGGTAGGTAGATAGATGGACAGATAGATAGATAGATAATCTTTACTGAAGTTGTTGGACATCAGGGTTTAGTTGGCTGTCAGATTTTCTGGTTAACAATCCTTCAGTCACAAGGTTAAGAGCAGACACTGGGGATGCAGCTGTTTATGCAGTGCTGGTGCAGTAAATGGACTGTATCTACACTAGAATGCGTATTCCAAGTCATTGAAACTCCCCTTCACGCAACACCATGTGGCCTTTTCTTATTTTTAGTTTCCTTTGCTATTGCAGTTTTAGTCCCTTAACAGATCTTTATCAAAACCTCTCACATATGTATTTAGGTGAGAGTTGTAAGAGGATATAACAAACACTGGGATCTGGCCTCTGCATTGACTCTAATTCCTCTATTATAAAAGGAGAATATATAGACCAGTAGGCTGGGAAGTATTTCTCTTAGACATATTATCCAATAAAAATATTAAACACATTCTAAGGAGTACTTCAAACAGAAGAGTGAACCCCAAAGCATGAGCATGCATTATTCTTGTTTACGCCATACTGAATTAGTCTCATTTCCTTCATGGTGAAGCTGGCTCTACTAGTAGTCATGACAGGATGTCATCTGTGTCCTCAAATGTCTTCCTTAAACCCCTGAGGTGTGTGGGCAGCTGTGACTGAGGAAGAGCGTGAGAGGAATGGGGGTTGATGAGTATAAATGTCCCATTTTTCATGCATATTTCAACTGCAGCAGCTACACTTTTTTTATGTTCTATAAATTATTATTCCACATAAGACTGTAATTTTAAAAAAGAGAATTGTTTCTTTCAAAAAAAAACCTAGCAATCAGAAAACCTTCCTATTGATGAAGCATTTTTCCTGCAGGAGAGATTTATTAAAGTCTCTCACGATATTCCTGAAACTATGAAAATAAAGTGTGAATTGAACAAGAGTACAGTCAGGCAGGTCATAGCTAGCTAAACATCCATGACCATCATGTCAACCTAGTCCTCTCTAGGGATTTGGCAATGAGATCCTGATTGTTTCAATATTTTGGTTACCAGATTGAAAGAAGATATAAGTTACATGCTATTTAAATTTGCAGATGATTAAAAACTGAGTTAACTAGGTAACACAGTGAGTGGCAATCAATATTTACAATTATTTCAACAGACTAAAAATTAATAAGATTAAAGATGTATTGCAGATTTGCCCTTGAAACTTAAATAATAACTTACTTAATTGAAGAATAGATGAAGTATAATTTAAGTAGTTCATGTGAATAAATCAACATGTGTTTACAAACAGCCAGCTTAACACGAACCAAAAACTAGTCTGAAAAAAGAAATACAATGTTAAACTATATTATGTGTAGAACTCCCAACATTCCCACTGGCCTGTATAGTGGCTGTTCTACATATGGAGAGTATATTTGATTTGCATTGGCTAAACTAAGGTTCTATCAAGGGAGGTAAAGAAAATGCTGAGATCAGCTGAGTTACATGAGAAAGGATTGGAGGGGTTAAGAATGTTGGGACTGGAGATAAGAAGACAAAGGACCTTATCAAAGTGGCCCCAAATATCTGAAGGCCTGCCACATGAAGTAATACTTCCCTTCAAAGGGTGTTTCAAAAGGGTAAAACCAGTTCCAATGGGCAGAAATTAAAGGGGTGAAGATTTGGTTCATTACATGGAAAAAGAATTGTAATTAGAACCATTCTGAAAGGGTTGGTCAGCCTTACTAATCAGACTTAAAAGTAAATCTTCAAGTAGAGGCATTAGGTAAAAGATTAAATCATAAATACCTGCAGCATTTCTTTGAGAACTTAAGCCTCTCTGATTCCATATACAATAGAAGAGCGAGAGGGTCTTAGCTCTGTAGCAGGTTACCCTTAGCCCCCAAGGAAGCAGGAGAGGCCTCCATGATTCACGGCTGAGGGTGTGGGATGGCTGCAAGGGAGAATGAGCTCACGGTTATTTTTATCACTTTATTTTTCCTAACTGAAAATAAAGCATTCTCAACTACATGACTTTAAAAGAAAAATAAACGTTTGATTAATGTTTCCTGAGTTTATACATTATTTAGGGCCCTACTTGCTGTTTTTTTAATTTTTGTTTTATTGGAAGCTGATACATCAACTCTATTAGACATTTTAAGAGTAAGAAGTGTTCTCCTTATCTCTAACACTATTTTTCATGTCATCAGACTATTTTTGTCATCATGTATTTATACTTTTATGTTTGTCATTATCAAATACAGACATTAAAATCATCACCATTTTCCATTATCTTATAGGATTCAAAATGTGTCTCAATAAATGATTAATACTCTTTTCCCACATATTTCATAATTTGCTCATCAATCTTGGTGGGGGGGCTGCTATTATATACAATTTTAAAATAAACAGATTGATGAATTCCAAGTTCTTCTTGGTCATTATAAATGTTTACACTTCCAGAAAATAAAACATTAGCATCAATTTGTAAAGTTCAGAAAAGGTCCCATTGTAATTTTGACTGAAATTTCATTGAGTTTATACGGTAATTTGAGGAAAATAGTATCTTTACAAGTTGAATCTTTCTATTAAGAAACAGCATATTTGGCTTTAATTAAGATCTTTCTTTAATGTCTTTATTGTATAGTTTTACGATTTTGCTCCCACAGGCCACAAATGTTTCTTAAGCTTATATTTATAGTTTTGATGCTATTATGAAAGATATTTTTAGTGTAAATGTCTAGTGATTTCTCTGCAGGAGTACAAATATAAAAGTCTTTGTGATTCTCTGGGACACCTGGATGGCTCAGTCAGGTAAGCGTCCAATTTTGGTTCAGGTCGTTATCTCACGTTTTGTGAGTTCGAGCCCCACATCAGGCTCTGTGCTGACAGCTCGGAGCATGGAGCCTGATTAGGATTCTGTGTCTCCCTCTCTCCCTGCCCCTCTCCTGCTCATGCTCTGTCTCTCTCTGTCTCTCAAAAATAAATAAACATTAATAAAAAATTTTTTAAAAAAGTCTTTGTGATTCAAGAAGATAAATAAATGATACTATACTCCTTTACTCTATTAGGGGAGAAATTATACTAATACATTCCTACTGTTGAGCTGAATTTGTATTCCTGAAATAAAAATCATGGTTTATTATATTGTATTATTAAATTTAACTCATTCCTCATATGTGTTTTTAATATTTTATTTAAATTTTACCTCTACATTCATAGGTAAGGTTGCTCTGATTATTTTTTGCTTTGTTTTATTATCAACGTGTGGCTACTCTTTTTCCTTCTGAACTTTTCCCATTATGATCAAGTTTTCTTTTACCTTTTTGGTTTCATTGAGGGATAGGGAAGTTCTATCTTATTTTTATAGCATTATATATTGTATCTTGAATTTATAATAATATATTTAAAATGTTTTCTCTTAATTGCAAAATGAGTCATATGCATAGCCTCTTACTGTTATGCAGGAGCTCCAACAAGCTCATTTTCCCCATTCTCCCACATTTTGTTAAATTCATATAGAATTCTAACTCCCCATTGATTGTAATTTTACTGTCTATTCTCCCTAGCATATTTCAGGAGCTCCTTCACAATCATTTTAAATTTCATAGCCATATTATGAGCAACTGCCTACATTTAATTAGAAGTTTTACTGAATACTTCTCTTGCCATGGCTTCCTACATTTTAACGTCTTTCTCCTTGAATTCACTTTTTTATTTTGCTGAAATATTACCTTAAATAATTTTTTTCTAGCATACACCTAAGTGGCATATTGGTTTTATCGTATAGTTATATTTTGGTATAGTATTATATGATCAAATTCTTTTATTAAGTTGTATACACTGCTCCATAATGCTTTAGCAACCCAGCTTAACAACCAATAATTCACTTGTAAGGATCTTTCTTTCTCCTAGATTATTTATTTATTTATTTATTTTGCATTTGGGAATCCACAAGGTTTACCAAGATTTATCAGAATTGTGTCTTTTTCTCCTCACTTACAATATTACCTTAAAATGTTTGAAGGGCTCTTTAGTCTGAAGAAAGACCTGAATTTCTTCAGTTTAACAAAAGGTTATTCTAATAAATTATTTTAAAATTGCATTTTCTTCTCAAACTTCTGTTAAACTGGTATCAGATGTTTTAGATCTGTCCTCTCTGTTTTCTCATAGTTTAATCATTTTTGTTACTGTACTTGTACTCAATACGTTAGCTTCCAGATTAATGGTTTTTCTGTCAGTCATGTCTCTTTTGCAATTCAGCTTTTCCACTGACTTCTATATTTTTTTAAATTTCTTTTAATGTTTATTTATTTTTGGTAGACAGAGAGAACACAAGCAGGAGAGAAGAGAGAAGGAGACACAGAATCTGAAGTAGGTTCCAGGCTCTGAGCTGTCAGCATAGAGCCTAATGCCGGTCTCAAACCCACAGACTGTGAGATCATGACCTGAGCCTACGTCAGACACCCAACGGACTGAGCCACCCAGGCGCCTCCATTGACTTCTTTAAATGATAATATGCTTTTGATTTCCCCAAAGTTTGTTTATTCTTCAATTCTCATTTTCCTTCTTTTTCCAACAACCTCTATTGCTCTGTGAATGTGATATCTCCATATAAAACACTCTAAGAATATCAAATAGATTTATTTGGAAAATTTAGTTTGTTTCCTGCAGTAACTGTTGCTTCAGAGATTAGATCTTCTGTTTGTTCCCATTAGTGCCTTCTTTTCCTTCGAGTGATTCTTGGTTATCTCTTCATTTTACTTATGAACGTCTGGAATTAATCAGTTTGATAGCTTATGTTTCCTCAGCACTTGTGAAAAACCACTCTTCTCCTTTCAGTGAATGTGACTCAAAATTGCATGAGCCATATGGTAGGAGGGAAATGGAACATACAGACAGAGGAGCTTCCTTTCATGCCCATGATGCTTTCTTGATATGAATCTAGAAGCCAAGAGTTACTAGTCCTGCTTATTTCTCCAGCCCTAATGCCCTGGCTGGAAACCCACTTTTGCAAACTCTATTTAGAGATCTATATTTGCTAGCTATGATCTGGAGGCAGAAACTAATCTAGGCACTCTGGAAAATATGAGTGGATGACTTGAAATCTTTCAGTGATTTACTTGCCAGTTTTCCTGTGCTTAACATCAGGCTTTGCTTACTCTATTCTTAGTCTCTTAGTGTTCTTTTAGGGAAATCAACACTCAATTTTTAGTGGTCTTTCAACCAGGATAGCTCTCCCCCATGTCGATCCTGACAGATCTGTTTTTCTTTTCTAATTTTTTTCAGTTTCTGACCTATTGATGGCATCCTTCCCAGTCTTCAGGATTACTCTGGGTTTCCTTATGCCACTTCAATGAGAACAGATTAGAGTTAAAGGTATGTGCTCAGTCCCTCACCTTGAACTTGAAGTCTCCATTAAATTTTATCTTTATTCTGAGGATTTTGCCAATAGTCCCAGCAATAATTACTTTCTATTCCCTTTAGAATCCTATCACAGTTTTTATATAACTTTATTCTTATTCTCTCACATTGCATTGTAATTATGCACTTGTTTTTTTTTTCTTTACCAAATTGACTATGAACTTTATGAGGATAGAGACAATCTTATTGGAGTTGCATTTCCAGGGCCTAATGCAGTGTATAGACTAAGTACATAATAGTTCTTTAACAAACAGATGAAGGAAGGCATAGTCTAATAAAAGTGCTAGCCTGAGATGCCAAGATATTGGTTTTTGAACTCTTACATGACCCATTTTTGAAGCTACTACAGACAGCGGAATTTAAACTTCATAAACCTGTCTATGTCATGGTTCCTTATAATTTTAAATATTTACGAAACAAGTGCCAGCTACTGTTACCCAGACTTTTCAGAAGGAAGGTGATTGCCTTGAGTCCTTTTCTTATTGATGCCTTGAGGCAAGATGAGTGTCCCTCCAAAAGCGTCTGCATGTTTCTAGGGAGTACATTTTCCATGGACACCTCTGACCTTAGCGCTTGCTCCTGTAGAATTACTTTAAGAAGAGTATGGCTATCTCTTGTGTGTTATGCTTTTCTTCACAGTATCAACAAAAATATGGTACTGGATATTGGTCGTTACTTAAAAATGTATACAAGGCCAAGAACTGAAAATCAAATGCTGGATTTTTCTGCTCCAGAACCCCTTTCATTTGGCCTATAACTGGAACATTCATTGGCTCCTGAGCCCAGGAGTACACAGGCTTCTGTGGGGTTGTTGCTCCCCTCCCTCACTCCCCTCATTTTGTCTCTGTGGCCCATTCCATCACTCCCAGACTGCTCCTAATGCCAATTCTCCTCACTCTAACATTCATCTTTCTTTGGTCGCATCTTTTGAATTCAACGCCAGGAACACTTCTGAATATCTAAAGATGATCCAAGTGTTCACATGAAGGAGCTCTATTAGCAGCTCAGCCAGCCATGACCTTCAGATTTTATTTAAGGATCTATCTTCCTTAAAAGGAACTTTAATTTATTTTTAAAATTTTTTAATGTTTATTTATTTTTGAGACAGAGAGAGAGAGAAAGAGAGAGAGAGAGAGAGAGAGAGAGAGAGAAAGTGGGGAAGGGGCAGAGAGAGAGGGAGACACAGAATCTAAAGCATGCTCTAGGCCCTGAGTTGTCAGCACAGAGCCAGATGCAGGGCTCCAGCTCACCAGCCTTGAGATCATGACCTGAGCTGAAGTAGAATGCTCAACCAACTGAGCCACCCCAAAGTAGAACTTTAAATAACAAAGTTTTTAGATGTCCACTAAATATAAAAATGACTTGGCATATTTAATTATCTTCCTATTTCCAAAAAAATTAGAATCTTTATCCAGAACATAAGCCCTTAAAATCAAGCAATCACACACCAAAATTGTTGAAAATTCACATAGCAGGCTACATGACAGAAACAGACTAAGAAATATTAAAATAAACCATACATAAAGGAAAGTAGCTCTTTTACAATATTCATGTTTAATCTTTCCACAAGCTAATCCAACTGCAAATACCATTCATTCAAATAATTGCAGAGGAAAATACAAATATCATTCTTACATCTTCAGTTGACAATGATAACTCTGAGATGCCAATCCACAGGGAAAGAATGAGATTCCTATTTTATAATTTAGAACATGTATTCATCGGTGATATTTTTTTACCCCCCACAAAGATCAAGATAACGTGCTTAGGTTTGTGTTTATCTGCACAGTGGCACTAATCACTGTAAAACAGAGAATTCATCTGTGGTATTTTCTGCTTAATTTAAAAACAAATTAATAAAGATCAATTCCTTTCCATTGTTCTGTAAAACAAAACATTACCCATGTGTGATTCGTAATAAATATTTTCTGCATTTGTTTACAATGAATACTACTGCAAAAGGGGTGTACTCTTTGTCTAGGAACCATTTGCTATCTCTAGGGAAAATCCTAAATGGTATGCTATTTCAACATAGCACAGAAGGAGGGAGGAAAGTTCAGCTAGCCTGTGCTTAAAGGTCTTCCATTTTTCCATTGAGCAGCACTTCTTTTTTTTAAAAGAAATGTTACTATGTTTAATTTTACTAGTTTTCAAGGTAATACTTTTTTCTTGTTAAATTTTCAAATAGTGTCGAAATAGGTAAAATAAAAAACATATCTTCTTCTAACTTTATCTTATGTAGTCTGAGTGCTCTTATAATTTACTAGTTTGAGAGAATAAATACATAGGGAACATACACACATAAACAAAATATACTTCTGATCTCAACGGGAAAGTGTTGGTTTGTATCTTATTAGAGATGGTCTTCTTTAAGAGCATCATTCTCTTCTGTTTTTCTTTTTCTAAGAAAGGGTTAAGTAATCTTTTATTACCTGTGACAAGCAGCAATTACTCCTTTTCTCTTCCATCCTGATAAAGCCCTCCAGAAACTTTTAAGACCTAGTGAAAGAATGATAACAGGAATACCAAAACTATTATGTTTCTGGTCATACTGTCATTGAGTTCAAGACTTTCTTTGCATTGGATAAACTCCATTTCAACTCATATATCCAACAGTTATGGAAATAATTTGAATTGTACATACATTATAATAAAATTTCATTCTAATATATTTTATTTCCCTATAGTATATTATATTGGAATTTGACAATTTTTTCTTCCATTTATAAAATTTCTTGTATCATCTAAAGAAAATTTTTCTTAAGTCATTATCAATTAATTAATTGTTACTGATCAATTTTAAAGACTTAATTTATCATTCAACATTTCAAAAAAGCCCTGGGCTACTTCCCATAAAAATGCCTATAAATAAATCTATTCCAAGCATTTCCATTCAAAAGTTTCTTCAGATGACAAATTAAATTTTAGAATTTAGAAAATAAAACATCATTTATTGTAATCTTCACCCAATTATATTCGCAGCAAATTTATGTCAGGTGAGTAGAAAATAAAAAATTTTTTTTGTATTCATCTTACAGCAGCATAAATGTCTCCACTTGTTATATAAACAGGAAAGTAAGTAATTAGTGGGATGGATCTTAGGAAGAAATTCATTTAGTCAATCAGCTATTATGAATAGGCAATTAAAATGCAGAACTTTGGTTTACAATATGCACAAAATTAAATATGAAACAGGAATACAAATCCATCTTATGAGAGCAAACAGAATTTTGGTATGACAAAGATATTGCAAGTGTAACTAGTTTTTCTAATGAAGATTATGCTGTAAGATTTTAGTGAACTAGTAAGAGAATAATTCAAATTTATCTCCTTAAAGAGGTATTAAAATATAGTATACAATCTATTATTTAGTATCATCAAGGAACAATAAAGGTTACATAAATATGAGTCTATATAAAAAACATTCTGCTAAAAGTTGCATTTACTTCTTATGTTATTGCTGACTGTCTCTGTGTGAAAAATAGTACCCATATATGTGCAGTATAGTTATATCTTTTAGGCCCCTTTGGGATCCTGATGTCAGAAAACAGTACCGCAACAATAAATAGTGATTCATCAATTGTGATGATAATAACCTGATTCTTTCACTTTGTTTTCTAGAAATCTAGGCAAACAGCTCCAAACAAGACAATCGATGCATCTTTAAATAGAAAGATGAACAACAAATGACATTGAAAATTTCTGGAAGACTATCTAATTGTGAGGAAACAAATCAATTATGCTAACAGAATTCTGTTTTATTAAGCTGAATGTGACCAAGTTACAAACCTTTGATGAGATCTTTTTATAAATACACACCAATATTTGATTAGACTCATGTTAAATGAGGAAACAAATGAGGGTCTGCCAGAGAACAACCAGTCTGTCAGATGATAAAGTACCCAGTGTAGGAAATAGCCCTGCCCTACATAAATAGAAGAAGCTCTTTTGCCCAAATTTGAAGTTATGTTTTACGCTTTTATAATATGAAAGCATAAATAGAATTTGGGGAGGAGGATACCACTGCATATTAAAATAGCATTTTTTTCCTTAGAAATCTCAGGTTATTTTTACAATCTCTAGATGCATGCTTTGGTTCTAGGTCTTCAGGGAGTAGCAACATACCCTTAATGTCACCCAAGGAAACTGTACGCATTTATCTCATTTTGATGAAAAAACTCAAATTCTTCTACTTGCCTTCACTGACAGGCCTTTCCAAATCCCTTCTGCTTCCTGGACCAGCTCTCCTTAAAGTGATGAGATGAGTAGGTCACATTCTAATAAATCATTTATCAGACATCAGAGGATGAATTCATTGGTGGATAAAGGAGGGAGGGGTTTAGCCAATATAGATTTCGTAAAGGGTGAATTCTCGGTTACATGGAAAACTAATAAGACCTGTAGGAGAGATGGTCAGAATAAGGAAGGTTACACCACAGAATGTTTGTAATCACCAACGTGGGGTGAGTTAAGCACAGATTGTATCTAATGAAGCAGAAAGTCCAATTGAGGGTGACCTGCTCGTGTTATCCTCCCAAGATATAACATAGGAGTCCTTATCCATTATGATGGCAGTATATTTGTGATATTATAATGAGAAAAAACACATGCAAAGACAATAAACAATACAAGACAGCAAAATGGTTGGCCCAGTAAACTCCTTGATGAGAGATCTTGGGAAAAGTGTGGTAGGAGTTTGTGCCACAAAGAATGACATCATGAAGGGTCAGAATTTGATGTCTGTATAAAAAGGTTAATATAAGTATTCAGTTCTAAGTACTAATGTTCTCTTGGGTTTTGCTGTTGTTGTCAGTGTTGTTGTTGTTATTGTTGTTGTTTTAATTGACTACGCTCAAGTCAGTATAGCAGAAATATCAGTTGCTTATCTAACATGTCTGGCCTACGTGACTTATCTGCTTGGGTGTCCAGGAATTCACAGCTGGGGTAAACAGGTGCTCACTACCTCCTCTGGCTTTCTGGGGAAGTTGGCCTGAAATGGTACTAGCCCTTAAATTGCCTTTAGTCTTGCTCAGAAAGGTTGGACCCACTCGTAGGTTTCATCAAACATATAGTCAACAGAACATGATTCAGAAATTTATTATCTTTGCTGAGACAAGCAAACCTTTGCTTGGATTCTGAAGTTTGGTTTGCATATCAGCCAGACTATCCTGAAGCACAGCTCTGATCAGAGAGTCTTGCAGAGTATATGACGCCTCTGAGAGATCCAGGATGTCCTAGATTTAAAAAAAAAAATCATTGTTTCCCATGTCACTGGCTCCCTGTTTCTTACCAGATAAAATTTATTTGCTTTATACCAATCAATTTAATTAAGCACTAGAATACCTTTCCAACATCGCCCCTCTCACCTTTGGTCTTGAAAGTCTTTGTTCACAGATCTAAAAGAACGTTGTAAAATCACGTATCTTCTCATAGACTTTCAAGCTTGTATTGAAAAAAAATGTTATTATAAGTTTAAATAGTTATAAAAATGTAATTCTAAGTATTTATGTCTTTAATAAACATTGTAACATTTATTATATTATACAGTATAATTATTATTATATTACTTTTTATGTATCCAATGAAATCTAAATAATATAGTAAGTTGATAACCACCAAAACCTATTTAAGATACTCTTAAATATGATCTTCTTTAACAGATTTTTAAAATGTTTTTTTTATTTTTGAGAGAGAGAGAGTGAGCGAGCATAATCAGGGGAGGGGCAAAGAGAGAGGGAGACAGAGGATCCAAAGCAGGCTCTGTGCCCTAACAGTCAGAATTTTTATGTCACTCACTTTTGTGCTTGAACTTGTATTTCTATGCTTCTTCTCCAGAATTTTATTCTAATGTAGTTTTATGCTTGAAAATCTTTTATTGATCATCTGATTATATATCCCTGCAACAACTGTCCATCTATCTAGATATGCAGTTTTTTTCTGTGACCGTAAGGGACTAAGCATTAAATATTAAAGTTACACAATCTAATATTTTTTTGGGAAAAGTAGATGCACCACTCTTCTATGAATCTGAATAACTTTTCAATGAAATACAAAATACTAATTTGCCTGCCATATGCATTCTTTTTTATCAAATATGTAATAATCTGTTGGAAGTGACATTTTATTTTCTCCCTTTCCTTGAAATCATCCAAAAACATGCCCCTGAGGAGCAGCAGACAAACAGGGACATGTAACTACTCACCACGCTCTCAAGACTGAGATTGGTGGCCATGCCGAGGGTACTCTGAAGAGATCAGCATTCACCAGCATGCCTTTTACAAATCTTGATTATTCTAATTCCAAGGTAGACAGATATACTGAACACTTTCATGAGTTTATTGCCTGAATGAAAAAAGATGGCACAATCTTCAGTACTTCTTACCACCAGGACTGATCTTCAGGAGAAATGCAGTACTTGACAATATTTAGGAAATAGATAAAGGTAGTTCATTAAACATAATGTACCATCATCGATTCTGCTAGCCAATCCTACGATATTTATGAATTCCTATCATCTTGACCCTGGGCCATAATATCCTGTTTCTAATGTCAAGCTCTGCCTCAACCTTAATAAATGTAAGACTGAGGGGTGCCTGGATGGCTCAGTCGGTTAAACGTCCGATTTCAGCTCAGGTCATGATCTCATGGTTCGTGGGTTCAAGCCCCGCGTTGGGCTCTGTGCTGACAGCTCAGAGCCTGAAGCCTGTCTTCGGGTTCTGTGTCTCCCTCTCTCTCTGACCCTCCCCTGCTCCCGTTGTTTCTGTCTTTCAAAAATAAATAAAAGATATAAAATTAAAAAGGACAGAGAAAGATATGGAGCCCTCCCACAGACAATGGCTTGAAGGCAGGAGGCTTTGCAGACCCCACTATTTTAAGCAATTGTTTTGTTTTCTGTTTGACACCTCCTAGTACTTACAACCAGGGGCAATATACCAGAGTAAGATTCAAGATGGGTGAGAGCTGACCTTTCTTTGTCAAAACAGAAGAAAGGTAATTGTTAAAGATGGGGTGAGAAAGGAAAACCAGCACATTTTCAGACAGATCAGTTTGGAGGAAGATATGTAAATCACGGGGGTCTGGGGACTTGATTCCATGGAAACTGTCTGTGCCTCTGAACTCCTGGAAAGCCTTTGTCGACCCTAGGAATACATGTACTTCAGTTTGAAGGTCATGCTATAATCTGTATTGGAGAATATTGAGGTGTTTTGTGCTGTGTTACAATTTAATACAAATTAGCAGATTGCAGTACCATTCATTTATGGTCTCACAGTTTTAGAGGGTCAGGAGTCTGGGAAGGGCTTCACTAGGCCCTCTCCTCCGGGTGTCACAGATTGCAATTGAAGGATCAGCCAGAGGTATAGCTCAGGGTCCTTCTCCAATCTCCCTTGGCAGCTGGCAGAATTTATTTCCCTGCATTTGTAAAGCTCATGATGGCATGCTTCTTCAGGGACAGCAGGAAAGCTTCTGTACTGCTTTGAGTTTTTGACTACTGGACCTTCTTAAAAGCACTCTCTGATTAGGTCAGACCCACCCGCATAAGCTCTCTTTTGACTTTTAACTCAAAGTGAACTAATTAGGGATATTAATTACATCTGAAAAATCCCTTCATCTTTTTCATATGACCTAATATAACCTAATCACAGGATACAACCTACAATATTTACAGACTGCCTCCATACTGAAGGGAGAGGATCATATAGAACATGAACCCAGGGAGCAGGAATCTTGGTGGTCATCTTAGAATTCTGACTACCACACAGAACCAAACAGAACTTTCTAAATATCAAAGTTTCCTGACACTCTCTAATGTTATTCATTTACAAATAAGTTCTATATATATTCTTTTTAACTAAATGCCCTTTTTCTATTTGACCCTGCTTTCAAGGTTTACTTCAGATTCTCTCTTCTTTCCAGAGCCTTTGATCTGTATTTCCCCTATGTAGTCTTGTTATTTGTATAAACATTTTATTCCCTTCATAGATAAGTAATTCCTTGAATCAGGGAATCGGGTGTGGTATATCTTTACATCATCCATAGGATCAATGCAGTGCTTTGAAATAGAAGGCACTGAAATACATGATTAACGATTAAATGGATAAATCAAAATTTGCCAATGTCTAAACTGGAGGATGTTTCCAGCTCTAACTTCTCAACCTTCTTCTATTTTTACATTCAGTTATGTCTATCACTGGGTTGTAAATGTGTAAAGAACAGGGCCAATGTCTTTTCTATTTTCCCTAATACATTTCATCATAAATTGTAACTCAATTCTTACATGCATTTACATGTGTTTAAAACCAAGTGCCCTTATCTCGCTGATATAGGCTAACTACAAATAATCAAGCATATGCCTAGTGTGGTTTATGGTAATATGTTTTTTCATTATTTCCATTTATTTTGAGCTGGGGAAAATTAGTACTGTTCAAGTTTCTGAGAACAAGGTTAGAGATGTTTGGCATTCCAGATTTCCATTGCTTAGCAGTTATCCTCCTACTGCCAGATTCTCAAGGAAATTTTGAATAGAAGTCCTACTATGGCAAAATATCAGTCTTCCTGTGGCTGTGGACACAAACTCTCCTGTGGAACCCTCAGCTCCGGTGAAATGGACCAAATCACTTGCAAGCTATGGTAAAAATATTTGGCCTTTAGTCTAAAACTGAGAGAAAACCAAAAACAAATGAAAAACCACCACCAATAAAAAAACACACCCCTTGTTAGATTTATGACAGATCCGTTTCCTAATCTTGACCCTCATGATCTTGCCTCTCCAATGGCCAGAGGGAACACCAGGGGGCAAAAAGCATCAAAGGAAAGAAAGTGTCTTTCTCTTGAGCTGAGAGCAATATTCAACTAACTCATGCACTACTGAGCCTTTCTATTCCAGAAAATTCCCCTATTTTGGAAGTCACCCAAGACCCATCCACCATACAAAAGAGGAAGCCAACCACCAGATCAAGTCATTCCAATAGGGAGAATTCCCAGGAGAGCAAGTCTTTTAGATATACATATTTTGAAACTCTTTGTCAGGGAGGGGGAAAACTACTTTCCCTGAATTTAAAAATTAATACTATACTTGAACTTGTCCCATAGCAGTCCTTGCCTTCTTAGGGAGAGAGAAAGTTTGGGCGACATATCTGGGAGGGCTTCTGCCTGCCTAGTGATCAGAAATGATGAGAAATCTTTCTTTTTCCTTTATGGATCATGTTTTATTAAATGCATAGTGCTTTTGGTGATTGGCTCCCTCATTTCTTCTTTTCCTAACCACCTATCAGATATACATGAAAAAAATAAATAAGCTTGACATTAAAAAAACAAACAAAATCTAAACAAAAACCTTTAAGTTAAATAGACCACTCTCTACAACAGAGGAAGTTGCATAACTGCATAACAAGGAAAACTCCTGGTGGGGGCAGGGGTGGGGGAAGCATATATGCAGGATTTAATTGCCAGAGTCTAATTAGTTTTTGACTAGTGCTATAACACTTAGAGAAAAGCAAAGATAAATATTTCAGCTAATTTCCCCATGTACTGTGAATAAAAGAATGGAAATGATTCTCAAAATTGAATGTTATGAAGTCATTTGCAAAGTATATTAAGTCAGTTCTTCTACGTAATGAAGTGTCCTTTACAGTTTAAGAGACTTTTCAGAAGCTGACATTTCTCTCACAAAGAACATGGCTCTTGTGGCTTCATTATGACTTCTTGAAACAATCTGAACTTTAGACCTTTTCATCTGCCAGCTAAGGACACATCTACACACTAACTGGTGTTTAATAGCTGTGAGGGCACCAAGGCTCAAAGTTATTTCAACCGTCATGTCCTAAATCTCTGATTGGGCGACAACATGTTGAAAGCCTCCTTGATAACGCCTAATTTCTTCCCTCCCCCTCCCAATCCCCGCATTTACTGAGAGAATTGCACATTGTGTTGTATTTATTTCTTTAAAAAAAAAAACTGGATGGTGTGGTAGAAGGTCACTGAGAAATGAATGTCATTACAAAACAATTCAAGGCATCACTTCCTTTCCTTTGATCAGTTTTGATTTCCTTCAGTGGAGACCCAGTAACTCCCCCAAAAGTGGTATCCTGCGCACTATTACCTTGAAGCAATCCAGATGATGCTACATTAGGGAGGTGAGAAAGAGCAAATATCAAACCAGAAATTACTGTGTATAAGTTTGCAAATGAGTTGATAATGTTCCCTTTGCCACCTTCACTTGGAATGGAAATACGTCGATTTTATTTTGAGTTATAGAGATTCTGTTGCTCCTACCTTGGTGGCTGGTAAATGTATCCAACATATGATTTCATTTTATAAAACAGTTACTTCTTAATAGATCTTTAGAGTTCTTATATTAGCCCTATATTTGTACTGCAAAAGAACATATTTCCTTTTCTAATTCAAAAGACATCCATTGTGTATTTTATTCTGGAATGATATGTTTGCTTTATAATAAAAGTATTTTCTTTCATTATGTATTCATACATTTATAATTTGTTGACACTATCTTTTTCCAATGCACAATTCACTGTTTTTATCTGCAGAAGAAAACTTAAGACAAAAGAAACTGCTGCTTGCTGCAAGTTCCTTGAGGGGAGTGAAACTAATTCCTAGCATAGTCCCTGGGAAATAGCAAAAATTCTTTGTTCAATTAGTGAATGAATTCACGAAATATCAATATCTACAAGAATATATGTGAACACAAAAGATTTTTACAAAGTGAATTCACTATACTTGTGAATTAACTACACAGATTAACTAATGGTAGCAATGGACTCAAGATTTTGTCTTTATATATTTGGAAGTTTCAGATGCAATTTAGAGGCAACCAAAGGCTATTTTTCATAAATCTATGAAGGAAGTAAAGAAAATATTGAGAAAAGAAAATATGGCATAGTTTCCAATAATGGAAATGGATAAAATCCTGGCATCTACCTCCTAATATATTTATAATTTCATGTCTATGGCTGTTGTAGACAAGCATAAAAATTGTCATCAATTCTAAGATAATGAAATGGAAACATTGCATGTTAACATTATTCATTCATTCATGCAACAATATCTATTGTTCACATTATATTAAATTGATTAAACTCTATTAAAACAAATTATATTAAACTACCTTCAATCTTGAGTGTCTATGATGACAGAGTCCCATAATTTTTACCCCACAAAATAGGTTCTATCATTAAACCATGAACTTCTAAAGGTCTAGGAACATATTTTGTTTATCTTGGTATTCTCTTCACCCTGCACTTAAATTTTTATGGAATGAAAAACAGTGAAATGTCCATCTATTTCTGAGAACCAACAAAAAATACACCAGGCTTCCTATATAAACATAAAATTAGAAAATTTATTTAACAATTTATAAATATGAAATCCATATATAATTTACTAGGCTATGTAAGGAAGCATGAAGATTATGACCAACGTTAACTGTTTGGGGAAACCATTGAATAGAATACAGTCTGTGGGTCAGTGGGAGGAGTCTGGCATAGGAGCTGAGAGTCTCCGACGTTCTTAGGATCTCATGCCCTTGACTTCTATCGGCCTCTATTTCCTTAAATGGAGACGGACTGAACCAGACCCGTAGTTGTTAATATTTTTAATTCACAGTAGCCTTTGTTCGAACAAAAATCTTGGTTGGCACTTAGACAGGCAAAATGAGATGCGAGTGTTGAAATGGGGAGGCTAGCACCACCCTCATTGACCCATCTGTCTTTCCTCTAACTTCCTGTATTAGTTTCTCAGGGGGTGAGATCTCAAGGAACTCTCACAAAACAAATACTAGTCTACATTGCTGAATCATTAAAATCCCTTTTAGTTCTAAAATGGTGATTTTAGGGTTTGGTACTAATGTTAACCTAGGTTATATCTCTATAAATATGAAATAGAATATAGCCAATTGCACAATGTGGCTACTATCCATACTGTTGTTTTTTAAACTAAATTTATTATGATCATTATGAGTGGAATAATGAAGGAGTATACAACAATAGAGAAAAATGATAAAACTTAGACCTCTTTTTTTAATTCTAGTGATCAGTGAGTAATGACTAAGTATGTTCTCACTTTTACCTTTTAAAGAGTAGCTGAAATCGCCCAAGCCAGGCCACCATTCTGGGATCGTTTTTTGTGATCAGAGGTGGAGTCTAAAATCCTCACCAGGAAAATAAAAGCCTTAGAAACAAATAATCTTTAAAAATAATAAATGATAAAGTAAGATAAAATAAAATATAAATAATTAAATAATACAATGACAATAAAAGAAAGAAATAAGTAAAAACTGTGCAATTGTGCCAAGGTCCAACATTGCAAGAGAGAGGGTCAGAAAGATCATTTACCTTTGTGAGACCAGAGGTTGGAATCTAAGAGTAAATTATCAAGTCAAATTTCATGGTCATAGAGACAAGAGTAAATGAAAAGAAATCACAATTAAAGAATCAGAAGTTTCTGAGTTATTCCAAAGTCATGATCCAGCATTTGTGAGTTATAAGCAGGCTGTGCATGTGAATAAGTCTGGCTTAAAGAACCAGGAATGGAGGGAACAGTTTGATTTTTTTCCTGTGGCTAAAATTATTATCAAGGGATTCTAAATGTCTTAATTTACCCTTTCCCTGTTACCCTGATAATTAAGAATTAGTCCTAATTAAATATGCCAGTTTATAGTTCAGCAAAAACAAAGACATCCATTATTTAAACAGCGCTTACCAATGGAAAAGAGAACCATAAAAGATGGTTTCATTTTTCTATGAAGAGACTTTAAAAGTAAAAATACACATAGTTTGCTCAAAATTCTGTCTCTAGGACTCAAAATAGCTCAGTCTTGACCCTGGGTTATGAAATCTCAAATCTTGATCTACTCTGAACTTTTGTACTAGATTCAAACCTAACCTTTCCCTCTTTGCTAATAACTACTCAAGAAAGTGCACTTAGGGCTTCTCCACCCCCAAACACCCCTTCGCCTCACAGAAATTTAGTCAGCTCTGTCAAAATTGTGTATTTTGTCCTCGATCACACATTTCCCCCCTCAAGTTAATCATGTACTAGACATTCAAAAGAAATAAAAGTAGATTGCACAAAATAAAGCTCAGTACCCCAGAAGGTAAATGTTAAAGGCTGATGTTTCAGCAGCCCAGGTAACTCCTTTCATGATAGACATGTGCCTTTGCAAAAACCTTTAATTTCTTCAAGTCCTGGTTTCCCTGCTTGAAAGATGGAAAATCAAAATTAAAGTAGTAAAATCTCAGTTTCAATTAGTGGAGATTTCTGGCCTACTTTGGTATCAGGCTAGCCTGGTTACTGCCTCTCTCCAATTTTTTCCACACACACTCACACATAGAGAGTCCCTGATGCTGTCCAAATGCAGACACCTATAGATAACCACTAGACTCATTCCTTCCAAAAATAAGGCCAGTGTCAATTGCAGGGGAAAAAATTAGTAGCCTGATATATCTATCTATTGATTGATAGATTTTTTTTGACTTCATAAAACACAGCACTCCTGCATACCTAAAAGAAGGTGGGAAAATATCTTTTGCTCTCTTCCTAGATCAGAGGATCACTATTAGTGATTCCTAACCCTGGTCACACATTAAAAGGCCCTGGAGATGGCCTGAAGTACATAGAATTCTAAGGACGCCTCCCACCCCCTTTCAATATTCCCGAGCCCTGGTTATCTGGTCAAACACTAATCTAAGCGTGGCTGTGAAAGATTCTGTAGATGGAATTAAGGCTAACACTAGTCAATTAATTTTAAAATAGGAAGATGATCCAGGATGATCCAGGTGTGCCAGTGAAATTACATGGGCCCTAGAAGCAGATAAAGAAGGCAGAAGAATCCGAGATAACACTGCAGAAGAGAAGGCAGGAGAGATGGGGTGGAAGTGGAGATCACAGAGATCCCAAGCACTGGAAGGACTCAACCCTCATGGTTACTCACTCTGAAGACAAAGAAGCCAAGAGTCAAGAGATACAGGAGCCCCTACAAGTTAAGTATGATCTCCAGCCACAGCCAGCAAAGAAACAGGGACCTCAGTTCCTCCGTGGCAAAGAAAGGAATTCTACCAACAACCTGAATGAATTCAGAAGCTCTGTCCCCTACAGCCTCCAGAAAGGAACACAACCCTGACTGTAACTTCATATGGGCCTTGAGAATATGAAGTGGAGTAACCAGTTCAGCTCATTAGACCTCTGACCTACAGAAGGATGAAATAATAAATGAGTATTGTTGTAAGCCATTAAGTGTGTGGTAACCTGTTACAGCAGCAATATAATACCAGTACATGGCTTCACTCTAAAAACGCTTAATCAGTATCTGGGGGATAAGGCCTGGTACTGATATTTTTCAAGTTTCTAAATCAGTGCTAATCAAACTTTAATGTGCCCAGAAATCTAAGGCATCTTGTAAAAATGCAGATTCTGATTAGTAGGTCTGGGTGAGACCTACGTTCAAAGAAGCCCCAGGTGAATGCTATTGCTCCTGGTCAGGAGACTACCCTGGGAGAAAGAAGGCCCTGGATGATTCTAAATTCATGAGTCTTCCCAATACTTTGTGGCTATCACATTTATAAGTACCCACAGCACTATTATTTCAGCAACCCCACTGTTCTATATGTCAAGACTGCAGTTTGGTGACATGGAGGTAGTTATACAGAAAGTGAAGGCAGAGGGGGCAGAGTACATCCTGATGGTGTTTGACCCAACAAGGAGATCGCAGCAGGTAGGAGTTTTGAAAACTGAACTTTGACAGGATGCAAGTGGAGATTCTAGCATTTCAGTCCTTACCTCCTGGTTCATAACACCACAGAACAAGGCAGTGGGGATAATGGAAAATCTTACCCCTATAGGGCAGCAAATGATGACAAACTAGGTTCTGTGGATAATCAGCTGAAGACCTGAGAAATGGATTCAACCTGCAGGTGGCTTACAAATATGAAGAACCAACAGGAAATACAGATAAGTCACTTTAGCCAACTGTGGGTTTGAATAGATGTTTCCTCATTTCCTGGGGGGTAAAAAGGTGATGGGGGTATGACAAAACACTAACAAAAAGGAAAAAGGAAGCATCATGAAAATTGAGTAAAAGAACATATCTCTGAAGGTAGTCTACGACAGGGACCTGGAGAAAATTTTAGAATGCTATCTTACAAGCTCTCTGAGATTCAAGTAGACATGACATCTATTTAAAAAAGAAGAATAAATAAGGGAAAATGTGAAAGAAAAACCATAGAGTGACTTTTGAGGACAATAGTAATTGCAAAGGAGCATGAAGGATGTTTCTGGAGCTGGTGATGTTCCTTCTGAATCTTGAACTTGGAGCTGGTTACACAGTTGTTTGTACACAGTAAAAATCCATCAAGGTGTATTTTTTTTGATACACTTACTGTTCTATACATATATTTTAGTGCAATAACAGAATTTAAAGGGAAAGAAATGACTAAAGAATCAGCAGGGAAGAAAGGCAATAGAATACATGAAAGAAGGCTCGAGGTGCGAATAAAGAACCAAACCCAACAACAGCAGAAATCAAACCTGGACGTGAAACACTGAATAGCAAAACTGACAGAAAGCTAATAAGTTGTGTAAAGTAACTAATTGCACACAGCTCTCAGAATGCAAAAGCAAATTAAAAGTTTATAAAAATTTTTAGAAGAAAGATGACATTTATAATGGAGAATAAAGATGCAGCTGAGAATCATAGGTTTCCCCAGGGGGGTAAGTATTGAAAAATTGAGGCATGAGTGGAAAGAACAGTCTGGAACTGAAAATACTTTTGCTTTTGCTGTTTTAAGAAATCTACCTTAGCTTTAGTTCAAGCAGAATTTATGAAAAGATCAAACAAAATACATCTAAGAACAAAAACTTAAATACAATCATAAAATTTTAAACCATGTAAGCATTTAAGAGAACAAATGTAATCCCACGAGGACAGAAATGTTTGTCTACTTTATTCCCCACCATGTCCCCAGTGACAAGATAAAAGTGTGACCGATACTAGTTGCTCAATAAAGCTTTGTTGAATAAATGGACAGAAAAAATAAAAATATATTTTCAAAAACTGTTTATCATTAAAAAGGAAGAAAATGTTGCATTTATCTTCAGCAAAATAAGTGCAGAAGAAAATAAAATTATGTGTACTCACATTTGAGGGAGAAAAACATCTTTTGGCAAAGAATTTCATGTGCAGCTAAGTTTTTCTTCATAGATGAAGGCAAAAGAGATACAACCAAATATAGAAAGACTCAGAAATAGATCACTTACCAACCTTTGTAGAAAAAAATTCTTTGATGGTGTATTCCAACTGACTAAAAGATGACCAACATAAAAATCTAAGATTATGGGTATGTTTAAAAAGACAGTGATGAGCACTTCAAACATGCTAAAGATAGAACTAGATCTAATTAAATCTTTAATATATAATGATAAAATAAATATCAAGGCATTGCTTAAAATAAAATATAGTTAATGTAAGAGTCATTGTTTACCAATAATTATATGAGTTCAGTTATATAAATAGACATGAAAAAGTGAAATGAGGAAATCATGGTAGAGAAATGAGAGAAAGAAGGAATTAAAGTGGAATAAACTCCCATTTTAATTATGTAATATTTTAAATGTATCATTTTATCATTGAGTTTGATTATTATAAAAATATAGAATATTTGTGGAGTGCCTGGGTGGCTCAGTTGTTCAAGTATCCAACTCTTCATTTCAGCTCAGGTCATGGTCTCACAGTTCCTTGGATTGAGCCCCACATCGGCCTCTGTACTGACATCACAGAACCTGCTTGGGATTCTCTCTCTTCTTCTGTCTTTGCCCCTCCCCAACTCATGCTCATTCTCTCTCTCTCAAAATAAATAAACTTTAAAACACATATGTAGAATATTTGTAATACCCAAAGGTGACTTCTATCAGAATTACAAAACATAGAGCTTGTAGTCACAATCACAGTAGAAAGTATAAGCAAACAAAGCTCATATATAAAGTTCATGTATAAAAGAAAAACAATAAAGGAAATTGACAGCATTTGAAAAAATGAACAAAATAGTAATGTGAGTAGGCAGAGTCACTCCCATAAAAGAAAGAACTCTTCATAGTGGGCAAAAGTAGAAGCAAAACATCCACCTCTTAACAAAACAACATATAAGAGTTAATGTGAAAAAAAAGAGAAGAAAGGATAAGATATTTATCAACAAAACACAGACAAGAAGAAAATGGGGGGGGGGGGAGATACTAATTCATAAAGCATACAATTTAAGGCAAAATGTATCATTAAATTTGAAAACAGTTACTGATAGAATGAAATAACCATTAATATTGTAAAGTAAATAAAATAGCTAACTTCATAATTTAGAAACTCAAGAACACGTTGACAAGAAACAATTGTACTACATATTAAGTTAAAAATAAAGTAAAATAAAGTCCAGTTAACTTTGTACACTACAAATTAAACTCTGGCCCAATTTTATGGCTCATGAAAAATTTGTGATTCTTTGTTACCTGATTCCCACTTCTGGCTGATGGATTGCCTAGAAACATGTTATTACCATCACACCATACTTTGGACACTCTATTACCTAGAACTTTCTCCAATGCATATTAGTTTGAAGTAAGGCTAATTTGCTAACCCCTTTCAATTACTGGATACTCATTCTAGTTCTTGTCTACTATTTAAAACTATGTAGCTTTCGTTGGACAAGGGTCAGCCAAATCTTTTCTTCTCTAGGGGCCCGTGCATTGAACTTCCAGTTGTCTAAAGTCTGAGCCTGCCTCTATTCTGATTAAGATACAAGAGGCTGGAGTTGGAGATTTCTCAAAACCAGATTTTGAAAGACAGGAAGAGCCAGCACAAAGGTGAGTAGAAAGAGGTGCAACGGTCCCAGAGAGTATGATTAAAAATTGCCAAAGATAAAGTTACTTATGACAAAAAAATTACTTTGCATTGAATAAGCCACAACCTCTGCCCTCAAGAAACTTCCAGAGAGGGAGCAAAAATAATATTATCACTTAAAGGGTATAAAGTATTCTTATGTGCATGATCTCACCTTTCATAATAGTCCTGTCAACTACGTCAAAAGCTATTGCCTTTTCCTTATAGATGAGGAAAACTGAGGCTCACAATGGCTGACTTATGATCACATAGCTAAGGCAGAGCCAGGAACTGGACCCAGGTCTTCTAAAGCCAAATGCAGTACACTTTTGATTCTTTAGGAAAAAAAAAAAAGAATCTTTTCCCTCTATCATTTTAGGTTGTCCTGCAATGACTCTGTGGATTAGACTGACAAACGACAGATTAATAAGAGAAAAACAAACAAATTTAGTAACATGTGCATCTCACATATGCATGGGAGCCCTTAGTGATAAGCAGCTTATATAGGTGGTTAGAACATGGGCTTATATGGTATCTTAACAAAGTAACACATTTTTAGGGAAGCAAGAAGACCCAGGAGAAGGACTTAGAGCTTCCAGGGGTGGCGAATTGTGACAGAATAAATATACTGGAAAACTAATGGCAGATAAAAGCTACCTTTAGTAAGGTTCATTATGTAGATTCCTCTGGCAGTGTCTTTGGGCTAATAAAGACCTTAGAGTTGTCTTCGCTGATTAACTTCTGTCCTTTCTTGTAGAAAGGGAAATGGAGACACTTCTACAAATGTATGTCCTGCTTTTTAGGCAAGTAGAGGGGGTAGGGTAGAGAGTTTTTTCTTATATCTGCTTCTTCTCAATTACTTTCACCTCATCATAATGCTTACACCCAACATGGCACATTTCGGAGCATGTTTAGGAATATTCTGCTACCCTTCACTTTCATGGTGCCTCTTAAAAAAGTAACTCTGGAACACTGGTCGCCTGCTTAGCCCCTCCTTGGCTCGCATTCCTGGGAATTGACATTTGGAGGGAATTCAGTGGGTATGCTGCAGACTACTGCTCTAGCAGTAATAGGTCACAGAATCTTAGCTTTGTGACAGCTCAAGTCAATGACAGGCATAATACCATGAAATGATTCCTTCAATTTCTTAGAATAAAGAGCATTGCCCTGAACTTTGGGGACCACAGGGGATCCCGCAGAGATTCGGTCCAGCTTAGGATCAGTTTGCTAGCCTCTGGAGTGGCAGAACAAATAGTGATGACCTGCCTCTGTTTCAGCTGGGAAGACTACTTCTGCCTGATCTCTGTGTACTGGCTTGACAGCAATATTAACTTCAGCTTCCGTTTCTGTCTCAACCCCCTGCCCTCACTGTGTCAGCAGGAGCCTGGGCTTGTGAAGACTGATGTTCAGCACGCATATGGATTCTGAGTAATTCTTAACTTTTTCAAATTAGGAACATTATTAGAAATTTTAAGTAATTATATGTATTGGTGACTGAGCCACCCAGTGAGTCAGCAGTATGTAAGAATGGAGAAATGACAGATCTCGTGGAGATCTGATTCCCAATTAAGATCAGTCAATTCTCTTAAGCACCGACTCATTTGTAAATATAACCAAAAGTGCAAACTGTTTAATGAGGAGTTTGAAGTTCTAAAAAGGAGAGAAAAACTTGAAAGAGATGAGCTCCAGCCAGGATTTTGAACCCAAACCAATGAACTCACTGTGCAAAGCACCTGGGAGAATAATTAACTAGCTTTAATCTTTCTTTTTCAGGTTGTCGATACCTTAATGTACTTTAAACAGAGAAGACTTTTAATTTTTTTTAGGTTTTCTCTTTTTAGAGCTTTTCAAAATAATAAAGTAGTTTAGCTTTTATTTAAAGGGCCGTGGAACCTTTTGAAAGACATAAGACATCATTGTATTCTTTATTTTTAATCCCTAAGTAAAACAAATTGCCTAATTAATGAACTTTTTAGATCAAGGTCATGTAAAGAGCTTGGTAGAACTAAAAAAATATATTATAAAATATGTGTCTCCAAATTACAATGTTAATTGTCTGTAAAAAGAAACATTGATTATTGGATGTGAATCTTCATCCCATATATTCAAAGTAAATGTACACGTATCTGCCAAAAGAATATAGTCTAGTAAGGGAAAGTGGACAAATAGAATGATCTTACTTTGCTTAAAAGCATGATATTTAAAAAGGCAGCTTCCACGGAGACAGAGGAGTGATTATTCCAGACTTCCTGTGACAAGTATATGCAGTTGACAAGTATACAGAGTCAAAATAATTTTGTTAATGTTCTCTTCCCTTTGTTCTCCATTATTGGGCTTAGGGCCAGGTAAGAGAGGCTCTGCTCTGAAGCCTACACCTGAGGGAGCCCTGGGATCACAAAGTACAACAGATAAATTCCTGAGCACTAGCACTACTCAGGCCCTGGGGAAGGGCTTCTCTGCATCTCTTCCCCATGGTGTCAAAACCAAAAGTCATCAGGCCTGAATTCCATGAATAATTACTGTGCTGTGGATGAAGGGGATAGACACTGCTTCAGAGCCCCAGGAAGAGTCCCTGGTGGCAGCACTCAGGTAACAGGCAAGACAAACCCAACCCTTTTCTCAGAGGCATGCATGCAAGAGGTTCTCCTGTGATGAAGAGATCAATTTCCAGTCAGTGACAAATGTCAATTTTTCAGCCTCTCTTTATGTTCCAAATCATGTTTCTGAAACTACTGATGAATCACCATGATATTTGCAACAGGTGCACAAAGTGGCTTAAAAGCCACTACTTTGGGAATACTAGACAATTTGTTATTCTAAATTTGTATATATATGCATATATAAATGGAGATACTGATTCTTTACATTGGCAAGTAGGATTGGTAATAGTTGTATTTTTATAAAAGTGTTTTAAAAGATTAGATTTTATAACTTATTCAATTTTAAAACTCAAGTGTTAAAAGTTTTGACTTAAAATTCTAATAATATATATTAATATGATTTATATTTTGACTCTAATTTTAATAGATATTTTAAATATTTTATTGAAAAGAACTATTTTGAACACATTAAATCCTTTAAAATTTAAATTTCTTGCATTTGCTTTAATTTACATTTTGAAGAAAATTTATTCATATTCTATATACTTTGAATGAAACTGTATTATTACTTTCTAATCCTTCAGGCCAATATGAATAATACATCCAATCATGGTTGAAATAGGAAATACCTTGGAGTTTAGAAAAGAAAAATCCTGTAAAGGAAAAATTTAGAATCCTAAAGAAATGATCTGTTTAACCTCTTTAGAAACAAAAAAATTAAAGTATCTCTTGTAAACATGAAGCACATAACATATTTGAACAGGACATCATAAAATCATTATTTTTAGTTAAAAAATTACAGATCAAAACAATGACAATGAGCAAGGAAATTTGAATGGATCAATTTCTTTAATAAATGAAGATTTTAACTGATGATCAAAACGGTGAGAATAAAAAAAAAAGGATTACTCATCTAAAATTCTCAAATCAGAAGCAACAAATGTGACTCTGGCTTGCCCAATAAAACAAATTACCTTCATAAAATCGGGAAATTAAATAAAAATATAAAATCTGGAAACTTTACTCTGTTAGAAAATTATCTTAGAAAATTACCATTGTGTCCTTCCGATAGTGCAACATTTTCTAGAAAAACACAATTTGATTAAAACTATTCATTATAATTTTCTGTTGGAAAAGTTTGTTTGACCTCACCATTAATTCAAATAGACAAAGAGGCTATAAAATTGCCCTTTCTATTTTAAGTCTAAAGACACAGTATTTTACAGCCAATCTTCAGAGATCAATTTTGACCAAAATGATGTTTACAACTGAAACATTTAGTTAATGTGCATGCACACACACACACAGACACACCACTAAACATAAAACAGTTGCAATCACAAAAGTAAACACACAATTATTAGAACTGAAACTATTTGAATAAATGATGAACAGTAAATAGTTTTAAACAAAGACAAGTAAGTGCTAATACAGAACACTGGAATGATGTTCTGTGGCACATTTATTTTGTGGCCCTATTTTCACAATATTATATAAAACAGTGGAACATTTCTAGGTTTTGTAGAAGTTATTTTAAGTGGTGATACTAGATTGGGCAAACAGGTAAAACATGTTTTTAAATAGTGAAATAAATGTTACTACTTAGGACTGACTAGTTGGCAAATACTCTTAATTAAGAATTGATGATGGCTATTAATGGAATTGTTTTTTCTTCCCTGGGACTGGCTTTGTGAATTATGAAATTAAGATATAAACCTTTAAGAGATATCATTCAGTAAGACAATAACAAGCCATTATTCATAGTTTAACTATATAATTGCACTATTTATTATAACTATAAAATGCATTTTATGGAATTAGAAATCAGTATATAAGACTTCATGGTGTATTTATTATACCTGAAGGGGAAAAAAACCAGAATATTTTAATTCTCTATTTAAAAAGACATCAGCGTCCCTGGGTAGCTTACTTGGTTAAGTGCCCAACTCTTGATTTCGGCTCAGGTCCTGATCTCACGGTTTGTGAGATTGAGCCCCATGTCAGGCTCTGTGCTGATGGCACAGAACCTGCTTGGGATTCTCTCTCTCCCCCTCTCTCTTTGCCCCCCCCCCCGATAAATAAGTAAACCTTAAAAGTAGATATCAATTCATAGTAAATCTATAAAAATACCCTTTGAACGTTTAAATGAATGTTCTCACTCCTGAGAAGTGAGGAATGCAAATTAAGACTAATTAAAATGCCATGTCTCACCTGTCAAATTGGTCAAAACTAAAAAGAAGAACAATATTCTTTTGCAAGGCTACAGAGACATAGGCACTTTTACATATTGCTGGTGGGAGAGAATATTGGCACAACTATTATGGGATGGAAGTTAGCGATGTCTAAAGTAACTACGTATGTGTTTACATTTTGACCCAGTGATCCTGCTTCCTAGAATTCCTCCTGAAGATAGACTTCCAATAACATGAAAATGAATATACACAAGATCGTCAATTGTCATTGAAAAATATTAGAAACAACCTAAATATCCATTCATAAGATAGTTGTTGAACACAGTATGGTACACATAGTACACATAGTACACATTCTCATTTAAAAAGGGTGAGGAGGGGCACTTGGGTGGCTCAGTTGGTCAGGCTCTGGGCTGACAACTCAGTGCCTGGAGCCTACTTTGGATTCTGTGTCTCCTTCTCTCTCTGCCCTTCCCCCACTCATGCTCGCTCGCTCGCGCTCTCTCTCTCAAAAACAAATAAACATTAAAAAAATGTTAAAAAAAAAGGGCAAGGAGATGTTTGTGAACTAATGTGGGTTGATTTTCAGGATATTGTTAAACACAACATGGTGTCAGGGAGTTAATTAATAATGAAGTTTGTTGTGGGTTGAAGCTTTTTAAAAATTTGTTGTAATTACTTTTAAAATTCTTAGTAAATATTATTTTTTAAAAGTTATTTTTTCTTCATAAATATGGTTTCTTTTCTTGAAAAAAAAATGGTCCCTGAACTTATATTAACTCTGATTATACAAAACCCAGATTTTTTTTCAGACATGTGGACTATGACATGTTAATAAAACATGTATTATCTCTTATTTGATTTTTCTGATAGGTTTTCCATCACAACTGCCTTAAAGCATTTTTCTAAAGCAGCAGTTTCCACACTTAGCTGAGCATCGCATCGGCTGTAGACCTTTAAGGAAATAGAGATTTCTGGGCAACACATTGGTCTGAATACTGTCCAGAAATCTCTATCTTCCAAAGCCCCGTAGCTGACTCTGAACACCACCCAAGTTTGGGAACCTTCGCTGAGAGTATGTACGTATGCAAAACAGGAAAAGAATAAAATTATTTTTGCTCTGTGGCTTTTGTTTAGAAGTTTGTGGAATTATCAATCATTTCACAATCAGGGCTTAACTATTTGGCCAAAAGTATCTCATCCTGGAAGTGGGGGATTTTAAGGACAAACTAAACAGTAGTGAAGAATTCTGCTAGTTTGGTGGGGTGATGCCTGGACTTGAAGCCAGTCCACAGAAATCGATTCCCAATTCTGATACCTCCATGGCTTGTGAGTTAGCAAGGCTGGTAATGTCAGTATCTGGCTTCCCTTCTGTAAAATGTGTACAGTTTGGTCTTTCTCATGTAGGACTAAGAATCAGTGAAGATACACATATAAAATGTTTTTATAACCTAGTAAGTATTGTTGTTCTGAACATAATTCATATTATATATTTAAAGCCTAATTGTATCTCTATTCATTATAATTTTTATAAGTTTAATTCTATATTTATTTTTTTAATTCTATATTTATACTATACCATTTTCATATATTCACATATATCTGTATCTATCCATCCATCCATCCATCCATCACCTTTTCCATCCATCCACCTGTCCATCCCACCATCTTCCCTTTAAATTAAAACAAAGCATGAAGTTAGGTTACTTGGGACTACTGTTGCCTTTATTAATGCCAGTGACTGACAGAGGATTCAAAGTGGAGTCTATACTAAACAACTAAGGCAATATGGAAATAACTCTCCTGAGGATGAACAGGAATTCCACACTTCTTTGAAAGGCAGATGAATAATTATGTTCCATATGATCTAATATAAACATTTACATCTGTTAAACATATATCCTTCATAAATCCTGGCAGAACCAAATACAATTCACAAACAGTTATATTATTATATAATTGCCTTATTTGCTGATGCATATTGTGTGCTATTATTTCAGAAAACATACAAGTGAAATCGTATTTATCTTAGATAAATACATCCTGTATATTTTCAATAAAGTGATAGAAGTCACCATAATAATTTTAAAATCACATATGGTTGAGAAAAATGCCAAAGGGGGAAAATTAATTTTGATTTTGATCGTTTGTTTCCTGAGCTGGAATAGAATCCTGAATTGCTGGTGGAATTCACACCTTTTCATTACTGCCATTAGCAATTCTTTATCTAATTTTGGACTCTATAAAAGCTTCGTTTATTAGAGAGATGCCAAATTCATATATAATTCCTGATGCAGTATTATGAAAATGATTTGTTGGTAAGCAATATTCAGACCTCCATGATAAAATGTGGGGTCCAAATCATTTCACAGAAGGCAGTTCTCAATCTTTTTTCTTTTCATTCTCTTATTTTAAATATTTTCAAAGCAAAATGATGACTACTATAATTCTACAGCACATTTCAAGTTGAGAGCATCATGTTAATTTACTTATCATGCAGTTATATTCTGTATTCTGGTTTTCGGACAGGTCGCTTTCACACATTTTGATTGAGAACCTTAAAAGGAGGATATTTTATGTCCGGACATTGTGCACAGACCACCATCCATAGCAACAAACCTTACATATGGGGTGAGATCTTGCAAAAGCCAAACTTTATCCTTAATAGAATTAAAATGCTCAAGATTTTTTCAAATGGAAAACTCATCTTATGGTACATGTTTATAGGAGAAGTGGACAATGAGTACAGAGAAAGACACTTTTCCAGAAGAGACACAAAATAGAAGTAAAATGCACAAGGTCTAATACTGATTTTCCTACTTCTTTGTAGTCATATTCCAGGTCTTCTCTTATTTGGAAAAGAAAAAAAGCTACTATCTTAGTCTGCTTGAGCTGTTATAACAAAATACCAAAGACCAGGTGGTTTATAAACAACAGAAATTTACCTTTCACAGTTCTGGAGGCTGGGAGTCCAAAATCATGGTGCTGGAAGATTCAGTGTTTGATGAGAGTTAGATTCCAAAACCAAATCTTTTCTCCCCAATCTCACATGATGGAGGGGTAAGGGAGCTCTCCAGAGTCTCTTATAAGAGCACTAATTTCATTCATGAGGGCTCTGCCCTCATGACCTAATAGCCTCCCACCTTCAGATACTATCACAACCAGGGTTCAGATTGAACATATGGATTTGGGAGGGATGCAACTGTTCAGTCCATAGGAATTATCTTTTTTTTCCCTTTTGTATACCAAGTCCTTAAGATACATTAATTCATCTAACACTGCAATGTCCCAGTTATGATTGACAGTTTTATTTTATTGATGAGGAAATAAAGGCTCAGAGATCTTAATACCTTGCCCAATGTCACACAGCTCATAGTTGATAGACACTATGTCTGCTTGGCTCCAAAACCTTTAGTCTTTTCAACACTACCTGCTTTCCTGTACAATTTAATTCTATTCTTCCACAACACAGTAGAGTTGACCTCATTATCGTCCCTTTAAAAATAAGAAATGAACCTCAGGGAGATGACTTTATGAAGGTCACACAGAAAGCAGTCCACGTTTTGATTTGATTTTCATCCATAAAATAGAGCTATTTCACCTCTGAGAAATATATTGAAGAAACCAAATAAAATTGAATGTCATAAATATAATGCAAGAAGGAGTAAAATCTTGATTAATAGGAAAGTGGCAGGCAGCTATGGCTAATTGAAGGTTAACTAGAGGCTTCTTTTTGTTTCAACCTTTAATGCTAAAAATCCTTTCAAAATAGATTGAGCCACATTCTGGTTCATATAAGTTTAGTGTAATGAACACAATTAAATCTTGCTTTAAGTGCTTTTAATCAACTTCTGTATATCCTTACAGATGAAGATCATACAGGAAATTGATTTAAATTTTTATGGAGGACAGGAAAAAAATTAAATGTGACTCTTTTCACCAAGTCTATAATAGGATCTTATATCATCTCTTTTTTTTAAATAAAGCCAAAACATCTCTAGGTCTGGTTGTTTTTTGTTTTGTTTTGCTTTGTTTTGTTTCTTTGAGACTGATTCAAGGAGCTTGGTCTGTAGAAGGTTATACAATTGAGCAATACTTTATATCCTTCCCACTCCAAGTAGAATTTTAGGCTAAAGAACCATTAACATATTGTTTGCTTATATAGAGTATTCCCTTATATCAAGGAAAATATGTATTTATGATTTCTATGGGTTGTATGGAAAAAATAAAATCTGTAAACTTACTAATGCATTGGGAAGAATATTAAAGGTGTAAATTGCTCACGGAAAACCAGTGAAATCCCCTCTCTAAGCAGTTGACCTTAATCCCCCTTTGCTCAGACTGACACCCATCAACCTTCCCTTTATGCACCATCCATCACCTTTCCTATATATACTGACAGACATTTGTTGAAACAGAAGGATGAATAATTTGATATGAAGACAAGTTAAGTTTAAGGCATAATAAAATGGGCACATACCAGAAGTGGCTCCTAGGAGTACTTTGGGTGTCTTCATTGGCTGGTCAACACCATAGCGTTTACATATTAGCAAAAAAAACAGCAGAAATTGTTACTGTTAAAAATTAATGATCTTTAAAATAGAAGCTAAAATATTTTGGAAACATTTACTCTATCACAAGACTATAGTTTAAGATCTAACCAGACATTTACCTTTAAGAATAACACCCTAGATTTGATTCCTACAGAAACCTCTGTCTCAACGCTAGATTATCAGAGTGTTGATTATCCAAATCTGACTGGGAGTCATCTGAGTCCTACTTCTATAATACAGCATTTGTTGTATTTGTCTTCAGTCAATCCTGCATTCCAGATATAGTCTTGGTATCCTAAGAAAAATAAAAGCCAAGAATTGGTAGAGCTTAGAGTACTATTTTGTATATGCTTGCTAATAAATGTCTATATTTGTAGAAGAATTTTACTTTTTAAGTTTATTTATTTTCTTTTAGTAATCTATATATCCAATGTGGGGCTCAAACTAATGATCCCAAGATCAAGAGTCACATGCTCTTCTGACTGAACCAGCCAGGTGCCCCCAGAAGAATGTTATTTTTAATCACTTAGGAAATTTGTTTTCTTTACTTAAGAAGATATTATAACAGCAGTATCTAACCCTCTCCTATGTATAACTATTGATTTCTGCTCAAAGGAGCCTAAATATTCATATATCTAAATTATTTTAGGTCAATTTATAACAAGAGATATCAAAATAAAGCTTGAATAAGCATTCCTAAGGACACTCAGCCAGTGGATTCACTAGATGACCAATAAACCCCTCCTACTTTAAAAAACACAGAACTCTTCATATAAGCTTACATTCAAGACATTCCTAGAAGAGGAACCATTTACCTGGAACATTGTGAGATTAGAAATTACTTTGCTAAGAAAAAAATTGCTCATACCTTGGATTAACGATTCTTGTATGGAAGTCATTTTGCTATAACACGGGCATATCTTAAGTGAGAAAACAGAATATGTGATGATAACAAAGCCTCACTATTTCAAATGGAAGAGGCTGCACGTGGACAGTCCATCTGATGGGTCAGTAATAGAGCATGCCAGCAGAAAAAGCTGAGGGGCTGTGCCAGCCAGCATGAAGAGTGACCTGAAGTTTTAATGGTACAATCTTAGGACTCTGCCCTTTTTTTCCCTCTCTGCATGGACCCTGTAGGCTTATTGCTGCAATTCAAAATCTTTTTATTTTTTTAAACTTTAAAAAATTAATTTATTTTGAGAGAGAGAGAGAGAGAGAGAGAGAGAGAGAGAGAGAGAGAATCCCAAGCAGGCTCTGCACTGTCAACATGGAGCCCAATGCCGAGCTCCCTCTTTATTCCTGATACTGATCCTTTTTTCCTTCTTTTCTCACTTTTGCCTTTTCTATGTTGGCAAGTCTGGCTAAATATTTTTATAAGGCTGAATATTTAGGCGGTATCCTGCTGCCTGCAAGGTTTTGATTTTAAATGTTCCATAGATTTTATAATAAAAGTTCTAAAGAGCTGGAAGCAAAATGGAAAACTTGCTGAGTAACAATGGTATAATAATATCATAATAGAAATCATAACAGCCATTCCATTCTCAAGTGGCAAAAATCTAAGGGAGATGAGTAAGGACTCTTCACATCATCTGACATTTACCATAACCAGGAATAAAATGTTTCACTTGAAGAAATGCCTTTTTGTAGTTAAAAAAAAATCTTGAAAAAAAAATGGGCTTATGTACTTTGTGGGTCAATATCATAAGGTAAAAAACAGAAAACAAAAAAACAAACAAACAAAAAAACCCATAAGGGAATCTACATTTTATCCTAGGTTTTAAAACCCATCTACCCAGTCAAATAAGATGGTTATGGCTACAGCATGTTAATAAAACCTCCAAGGACTCACTTTGTAACATATATTTCAAATTCCTTTCTCCAGATAACCTGATTTCGGTTTCAGATCTTCCAAATTAAGAAATGACACTTCATTGTTATGACACAATGAGGTAAGACTTCAAAGTGCAAGTGGGTGTTAGGCAGAAGAGTACTGCTAACAAATAAAAAAAAAAATGTAGATTGGAGTCCCACATACCATTTTAAAAAACAGTCATGTCTATTGCTCTCAATCACTTCTTGCTAAAAATGAAGTATCACAGGATATAATGTGTCAGGGAGGCAGTCAAGAGACTTCCTTTAGATTTTTTATTGCATAAAATTAATTGGTTCAATTGAAGATGGAAGATTGTCTAGGGGTTTCTGATAAATGCTCTTTAAAAATCTTGTAGTAGTAGGTTTTGAAGTGAGAGAGAGATCTGTTTATTAGTACAAGCTGTTCCATTGGAGGCATTTATAATTTGGTCAAACTCATTCTAGAAATGAATGTTCCCATCAGAAGTTGCATGCATTGCCAATAAAATAAATGTGAGATAGAGCTGGTGCACAGAAGAGAATGTTATCTTTAGGAGAAATACAAGATTTTGCTTTTGTTTTTGTTTTTTGTTTTTGTTTTTGTTTTAGGTAAGATCAGAAACTCTAAGTAAATCTATTTTTCCTGTTAAGGTACAGAGTAATAGAAGCCTCTCACCCTGGCACAGAGTTTCCATTAAGGGGAAAGGCCCTTAGTGTCATATGGTTCTCCTTCTTGCGAATTAAGTTTAATAGAAGTATGTTGTTGGCCTCCAACTGTTACACCACTGACAACCTGTGAAAATTCCATGACAAACCACAAGGCAAGAAGGAGTTCCAAGATTCATGACTCCACAGCCCCACCAATGATTTCTAGTGTATTACATTACAGTATCTAAAATGTAAACGGTCCTTTAGAGTTTACTAACACTACCACAGCGTGACTCACTTATATTCAGTAGTGCTGGGGTCACTCAGTTCTGAGTTTGCATCCTAGCATGAAAGCTTTTGAGTGAAGTCAGCCAAGTTATCTTCTTGGGGCCTTTATTATATGTGCACAAAGTGGAAATGATGAAAACTTCCTCCATCGAAGAGTTGTTCAATGGATCATTCAAGAAAATGTATGTTAGAACAATCCGTAAATTGCAAAGGTCTATATAGCTTTAAGGAATTTTTATCATTGGGTAAGAGCAGGCAGAGGTCAAAGTTCCAGAGAGCAGGGCTAATAGTATGAGAGAATCTTTCTTGCTTCTGTTTTGGAAAATCTTTTTATCAGTTAGAATAGCTATTTATTTAACTGCTTTAGACCTGCATGCTTCTTAAAAGTACTTGAGCAGTTAATAGGAATTCTTTTAAAGAACAGATTTGCTATATTAATGACTTGCTAGGACTTAATGAACTAATCAAACAAGACTAATCATTACCATGTTCATATGATGTTGTAAGTGAGGGTCTAAAATAAAAAGCTTATTCCCTGGAACAAAGAGAATTATATGACTTGCTTATCAGAACATCAGACCGTGATAGGAATGGAGCCAGAAGGCTCAGTAACTGAGACTAAGATCCAGGAAATAATAAGGATGCCGTTGTATTTTTTTTCCTAATAGAAATTGGGTATCTGTCACAAAATATTGATAATTTTTAATACATTTTAAAATTCTTCCCTCAAACTTGTCCTTTTCCTACTTTTCGAAAGTCACTTCTCTCATATATGGCTATTTTTCAAAATGCTTGTCAATGGATGTTGCTAGGATGTTAGAGGAAAAAATAAAACCCCACAGTTTTTTCAGTGCTTCTCTCTATAGAAACACAGAAATATATTCTGTCATTGCCTCACCTGTGAAGAAGCTATGTATTGACTTGGGAATGTGTTCTCACTCAAAGGCTTTGCTGTAATGAAATAGTTAACTGACTTGAGAGATGTGCTTTAAACTCTCTCTGAGGTAGTCACAGTCTGGTGCCGGTACATTAAAGAAGCATTTGGTGTTACTGAAGAACACTAGGAAAGACCCAATGTCATAGAGTTCGAAACATGTCCCAGGTATTATATATAGATGAGGGTTCAAGAGGGAAAAAATGAGTTCAATTTTGAGCATTCTGTATTAAAGATTAGTTTCATTTCAGAAGCTTTTGTTGTGCAGTGATGATGTGTCTGCACTGCTCTAGGCCCTGGGAACTTCCTGGTGAATAAGACATAAGTCCCAACCTCAAAGAACTGACAGAGTCCCTCAAAAGAGATTTTTAATGCCCTGTAATGTGACAGAGAGACACATGACGAGTTGTATCTTCAGCCTAACCCAAGCTAACACAACTGAGTGACTGTTAAATGGGTTGGTATCAGCCATATCTGTGGAACACTGAAAAAGAAAAAGCATTTGGATTAAGAGTATGACATAACCCAAGAAAGTTCAGATTCATAGGAACACAAAACATGAGAGGCAAAATCAAGAGATACGACTTAGAGAAATAAGGAAAAGTCTTTATGATGGGATTGTTTTCTTTCTTAAGCAGCAAGGAGCTTGCATTTTATTTTGCAGATATAGTTTTGAAAACTATGTTATCATTAACTTGACCTGGAAAGGTTCTCTTCCTTAATACAAACTCCTGTTCTACCCCTTACTCTTTAAACAGTTATTAATACAGTAGGTCCAAGATGGGCTCTGGAATATATCACTGACAAAGAAAAAAAAATTTGTTAAAAGGAAAATTGGAAAACACAGTATAGAAATAAGTCTATCAGTAATCACAATATATGATTAAATTTTTCATTTAAAATCTAAATATGATTAAATCTTATTTTGCATATGATTTGGAATATCCCTTTTTGTTATTTCATATTTTTTATAATAAACCAATAAACTATCTACAAATAATAGATAAGAATTTTCTTAACCTATTAAAGGGTATCAGTCAAATACAGAGTAAAGAAAATACCTTATCTTGTAACTTTAGAAAACTTACCCACTACTGTCAAGGACAAAACTGGGGCACTCACTGTCACTATTATGTAACATCTCACTGGAATATTTGACAGCAGGAGGAGGAAGAACAGAAGGAGGGAACAGGAAAAAGACAAGAGAAATAAGAGATAAAAGGAGAGAAACAGAATTATGGATGTTCATGAAAATAAGATTATCAACGAAGAAAATCAAAAGAAATCTGGAGTATGTAATTATAATCAGCTATAATATTTCCCAGTATTATTGAATACAAGATAAAAAAAATAAATTTATATACACTAGCAATGATCATTTAGAAAATGAGACTTTAAGAAGGATTTGACTCAGGGCTCCTGGATGGCTCAGTCCATTGAGCATCTGACTCCTGATTTAGGCTCAGGTCATGATCCCAGGTATGTGGGATCCAGCCCCACATCAGGATCCACCCACAGGCGTATCTGGGATTCTCTCTCCCTCTGCCCCTCTCCCCTGTTCATGTGCACATTCTCCTTCTCTCTAAAATAACAATAAAAAAAAGGATTTGATTATAAAAGCAAATATAACTATAAGGTATCTAGAAATAAATCTACCAAAAGGTGTTAAGACCTTTTAGGAAAGTATTCTTAAACTTTTGAAGGTCATAAAACAGGCCTGAAAAAATGGAAAATATATAAAATTTATGAATGGGCAAACTCATTATCATAGTAGTATCAATTTCTCCACATTATCTATTAATTCAATTCTACTAATTGAATCATAATTCAACTATTTTTTCCAACTATTACTTTATAATGCTATGCTTAAGTTACAAGGAAAAGACATCCAAGCAGTTCTCCATTTCAGGAAGAGTTCCCCCTGAACACCAATTATGTGGTGAAAAATAATTAGAAATGGTGACATCTTTGGGTCAAGACTAACAGTAATTTCTAGAGGACATTTTTATGGAATGTAACAAAATGGTTCTAAAATTCAAAGGGAAAAGTAAATATTCTAAAAGAATTTGAAAACTTGTATTTGAAAAAAATATGAGGTAGGTGTCTCACCCTATAACATCAAACCATTATAAAGCTCTGATAATTAAAATGGTATTTAACTGGCATGAAGATAGACAAATAGTCTGATGAAATTGAGAGAAATGTCCAGAAACAGACCTATACCTATAGGAACTTGATATAAGACACATAAATTTAGTTGGAGAAAAGTTGGCTGATTGCTAGAACAACTGAACGTCCATATGCCAAAAAGAAACAAACAAAAATGAACTTCAGCCCATATTTCACACCTCATGTAAAAGTTAACTAAAAAGGGATCATAGACCTAAATGTGAAAGAAAATAAATAAATAGATAAAAGTTCTGTAAGAAAACATAATAGAAAATCTTTGAAGCCGTTAGGTTAGGCAAAGAGTTACTGGATATAACATTAAAGGCATGTCTATAAAAATCTTAATCAAAATAAAAGATATTGCTGTGCCAAAGACCCTGTTAAGACAATGAGAAGACAAGTCACAGATTGAGAAAGGAAAAGACCATTTCTACCCAGCTTGGGACTCCGTAAGGGGAATTGTTCACTCTGTAGCTTCCTTCTGAGTTGGTCAAGACTTCATCAGATGCCTCACAAGGGAGGCTATCTTTGCTCAACTTGGTTTCCTTCCTTCTTTCCTTTCACAAGCTTCCGACCCATATCCTGGTCTATATATTCCCTGCCTACCACTGCTTCTTTTCTTTTATCTTCAGAGTCTGTTCCACCAGTAAAGTCCTTGTTCTCTTCATTCTGTCTTATCATCTGCTTTTCATAGGATATAAACTAACATTCTACTAAATGCCAGAAGGCAATGGATCATCACCAAAAGGACTGAGTGAAATGTTTGTGACCCCAAGAATTTTACACACAATAAATCTTTCAAATGTAAAAATAACAGAAACACATTTTATACTGGACAAGATCTAGAAAAATATAATCCCAATATATACTTTATACTAGATTTTTATTAGTCTGTTCAATCTTTCACTATACACTCATGCAATAAGTAGATAAATGTAATTCATTTTCAGAAAACACCACAACCACTCCACACCATCATTAACTACATCTTCCTGTTAGACCACATGGCTAATGGAGTAAGTGAATAAATTAATGAAAGCCTGGCACATTTAGTATTATTTTTGTGTGTATTATTGAGAATAGTCATAAATATTATGAAAGATAAGATTGATAAATGAAGACCATGTATTAAAATATAAAAGTTAAAAAGTAACAAAGTGCAGAAATACACAAATATACAAACAGATAAACTGAAGATGGGAGAAAATATTTTTAAATACGTGATATTGGAGAAATATATAAAGAAATATAATATTCAGTGGGTTAAGATTATAGAAATATAGGCACTTATGTTTTATATATAAACAGTAAAGGGAAAAGTTTTACAAAATGTCTTCGGGGAAATTTGGCAATATGAAGTAAACGCCTTAATAATCCACATGTTATGTGACCTTGGAATTCCATATCTAGTGCTGAACCCTAAAGTAATATTCTTAAAAGACTCACCAAAATTTAGTTTTCAGAATGCTTCTCATGGCATTGCTTATAATTGCAAAAAAAAAAAAAAAAGAAACTAAATACCTTTATAATATTAGGAAGCTGAAAGAACAAACTGTGATTTGTATATAATGGGATATTCTTTTGACAGTTTTTTAAGTTTATTTATTTATTTATTTATTTTACATGTATTTATTATTGAGAGACAGAGAGAGACAGAGCACGAATGGGAGAGGGGCAGAGAGAGAAGGAGACACAGAATCCAAAGCAGACTCCAGACTCTGAGCTTTCAGCACAGAGGCTGACGTGGGGCCAAACCCACGAACCGTGAGATCATGACTTGAGCCGAAGTCGGATGCTCAACTGAGCCACCCAGGCGCCCCTATTTATTTATTTTTGAGAGAGACAGAGACAATGCATGTAGAGGCGGATCAGAGAGAGGGAGAGAGAGAATCCTAAGCAGGCTCCACACTGCCAGCGCAGAGCCCAACACAGGCTCAAACTCACAAACTGTGAGGTCATGACCTGAGCTGAAAACAAGAGTCAGACACTTAACCAACTGAGGCAACGAGGAGCCCCTCTTTTGACATTTAAAACAATATTGCAAAGTTGGTTTTATTGACAAATAAGTCATCTATAAAATATTTTTCATAAAAAATGTGAAATATATGTGAGAAATTTTAATAGGTCCTGAATATTTATTATAAATAACCTTTCTAAACACAATATTCTCTTCAGAAGTTTAAGTGACATAGCAATGTTGCCAATTAACTAGTGGTAAGCAGGATTTGGATTCAGAGCTACTTGATTAAAGCCATGCAACTTTTAGCTCCACCAAGATAGGTAATTTTAAATAATTTTAATAAAAACATTAATATATTAAAAATTAAATAGGTCAAAAGAGCTTATATAATAAAAGTAGCAGTATTGCATAACGTCTCTCCTCTACTCCAGTTCTACGTCCCCAAATCAACTGTAAATTCTTTTTGTTCATATCTCTTTGTACATATTAGATTGTTAATTATGTAGTTTTGAATTCTATTATTGTGTTCCTGGAAATGTCCACATATATTCCTAACTTATTAAAGTCTATATAAAAATTAGTACTGTCACAATTTTCAAAGACCTTAGAATATTATAACTGTTTTTACATCCTCTCTAATTTTTATTCTTTAATCTTTGATATTATACATATCAAGTATTACATATAGTATAACATATCATGTATAATAAATATCCCCATAAATATTATTGTTGATTTTATAAATCACCATTTCTACTTACCCATATATTGACTTTTCCTATTCTTGTTTTCTCCCAGAATCTCCGTAATTTCTCTGTATGACGAATTCTCCTTAATATTTTCTTTAATATGGTTCTGCTGCTTCTGAATGATACCAGTATTTCCTTTTTTTAAATCTAAATCTTTATTTTCTCTCATTTTTGAACAATATTTTCAATGATTACAGAATTACAGACAGAAGGATTTTAATCCCTTCTTCCCTCCAATATGTTGAAGGTCTCACTCCATTCTCCATTTGTGCTCAAGGTCAGCTCTCATTCTTATGGTTTGAATGTAATATGTCATTTTTGTCTGGCTAATTGCAGGTTTTCTCTATGTATTTGTTTTTCACTACTATGGTTTCATCACCTTGAGTGTTTTGTTCTTTTTTTTTTTTTGAAATTTTACTTAGTGTTACAGAATTTCTTTCATCTATGATTTGTCTTTGAAAATTTTTTGGAAAATTCCCAGCCATTATCTTTCAAATAGTGTTTTTACAGTATTTTCTTTCCCTTCTACTTCTTCGACCCTATATACACATACGTTAGGTTTAAAAAAAAAATCACAGGCTTGGTTGGTTAAGCATCTGACTTCAGCTCAGCCGCATCAGGCTCTGGGCTGACAGTTTAGAGACTGGAGCCTGCTTTGGATTCTGTCTCCCTCTCTCTCTGGCCCTCTCTAGCTCGCTCTCTCTTTCTCTCTCTCTCTCAAATAAATAAACATTAAAATTTTTTTAATTATATGTGCTGAGTCTTATGTCTTATTCTTTGATTTCTCTGCTTTAGTCTGGACATTTTCTTCTGATATATGCAGGATTATTAACTCTATCACTAATTTTCTCCTTTGTTACTTCCATTCTGCTAAACACATCTATTTCATTATTAATTTCAGTGATTTTTCTCAATTTAGAATTTCCCCTTGATTTTTTAAAAAGTTTATTTAGAGGAAGGGCAAGATGGCAGAGAAGTAAGGAGCTCTGTAATCTTCGCCCGCCCGCATCTATTAAACTGAGAAGGACTGAAGAGACAATACTCTGATCTGCAAGAGTGGGAGGAGAACACACAGACTCCAGAAAGAAGACAACCTCAAAGATGCCTGAGTGAGTGAGTGCCAACTGGGGAAATTAAAAAACGGGCCGGGACCCGGAGGTGCAGAGGGGTGGGAGGCCCAGCCCAACACAGGGAGAGCACCCGGTGCCCTGGAGAGACAAGGGGAAGAGAAAGAGAGACTGAAAACTCTCATAGAACTGTCTCTAAAGAAGAGATAAAAAAAAACTCGCCCCAGGACAGAAGAGATATTGTCACCCCATATGTAACCGCTGGGCGCGGGGAGAGAAATCCGTCCCATCTAGCTGGAGAATTCTTCCTTGGGCATGGTGGTAGCGGCGCCCTATTCCAGGCGGCACCAGGAAAAACAGCCCCCTCCCCCTACGAGATCCCAGCTAGGAAGCCAGTCGCCAGCGAGGGTACGTCTCACCTCAGGCAGCAGCGGCTCCAGGAGAGGCAGCTCCCGCCCCCTGCACGATCCCTGCTGGGAGGCCGGCCACCAGGGGGAGTGCAACTCATCTCTGGGGGTAGCATTAAGGTGCATGGACTAGGATTTGGAAGTGAGGCGGAGCTTGGAAAATACAACCTGGCTCGCCCGCGGCACAGGGAGATCAGATTCAGAAGAGCGACTTACAATGCTTGATTCGAGCAGAGCTTGGGGTGCCACCATTCTTCTCCCCGCAACCACCAAGGCGGGGCCTCGGAGAGCAGCCCCTGAGACCCGACCTACCTACACCAAATCACGCCCATCCACACGGGAGAGCTGCCCTGTTGTTTTTTTTCCTTTTTCTTTTCTTCTCATTTTTTTCTCTCGCCACACAGATATATTTCCCCTTATCTCATTCTTATCTCTCCCCTCAGCTGGTTATATGCTTTTAGACTGTCCATAGTCTTTTGCTATCTCTGTCCCCCACTTTTTTTTTTATTTTTTCTTTTCTTCTTTTCTTTCCTTTCCTTTTCTTTACTTCCTTTCCCCTTTTGGTTTGCTTGTTTGTTTGATTTGTCTGTGCGTTTGCATGCTTTTGTTCCCTGTGTGTTTGTCTGTTTTCCTTTTCAGGGCTACCTCAAGAAACAAGCCAAAGTACACATGGTGGAGAGTCCCAAATATCACTGACTTGGGAAGTAAAATAATCAAAGGCACAACAAGAGAGACCGAGAGACACTATTAAAAGAACACTTTCTGAAACGACAGGCCCCAGACAGTCAATGAACCTCCTTTAATAGAGCAATACTAACAGGTGCACAGTGCATAATGAGCTTTTAAAACTGACAAGAGACAGAAAGCTAGCCAAAATGACAAAAAGAAAGAACTCTCCTTTAATGAAATTCCAGGAAGAAGTCATTCTTCTCAAAGCTAGAACAAACTATCCTAAAATTCATATGGAACCACAAAAAAAAACCCGAATAGCCAAAGTAATATTGAAGAAGAAAACCAAAATGGGAGGAATCACAATTGCAGACTTTAGACTCTACTACAAAGCTGTCATCATCAAGACAGTATGGCACTGGCACAAAAACAGACACATAGACCAATGGAATAGATTAGAGAGCCCAGAACTGGACCCACAAATGTATGGCCAATTAATCATTGACAAAACAGGAAAGAGTATCCAATGGAAAAAAGAAGCCCCCGTTAGCAGGTGGTGCCGGGAGAACTGGACAGCAACATGCAGAAGAATGAAACTAGACCACTCTCTTACACCACACACAAAAATAAACTCAAAATGGATGAAGGACCTGAATGTGAGACAGGAAACCATCAAAACCCTAGAGGAGAA
>CM053573.1:84299127-84340044 GCA_028646485.1 Cryptoprocta ferox
AGGTGGCATCTCAGTGTGCTTTTGATTTGTATTTCTCTGATGATGAGCAATGTTGAGCATTGTTTCATGTGTCTGTTGGCCATCTGGATGTCTTCTTCGGAAAAGTGTCTAGTCATGTCTTGTGCCCATCTCTTCATTGGATTATTTGTTTTTTGGGTGTTGAGTTTGGTAAGTTCTTTATAGATTTTGGATACTAACCCTTTGTCTGATATGTCATTTGCAAATATCTTCTCCCATTCCATTGGTTGCCTTTTAGTTTTGTTGATTGTTTCCTGGGATAGGTTTAAAAGAGATGAAGAGGTCCTTGCAATGAACCCATTGAGAGAGAGGAAATGGGGACAAAGGAATTTATTTAGAATAGAACATTTTGAGAAGAACGTTATGAGAGGCATATTTAAAAGAAAGAATATGAGGACATGTAACTCTGTTAATATAACTCTGTTCATGATAATGTCCTAAGAAGCTGAATATTTATAAGCAGAGCAGAATAATCAGAGATATCCTTTGGATCAACAAATTTATTTAATAAGAAAAATCTGCTGGTGTATGAGTGTGTGTGTGTTTTAATATAAATTCCTGACTCTATCTCCAGACCAACTAAATTAGACTCTTCTTGGGAAAACCCAAGGAATTCTGTCTAATATGTATTGTAAATGATTCTTCTGATTTGTAAGTTTGGAAAACATAGGTTGACAAAGCCCATGACAGTGGATATCAGATTTTTCTATCTATAATACTTTGTGGTTGTCATTAGCTTTGAGAAGAACCATAAATAACAATGGTATATATAAGTCCAGGAAAATGCTGGCAAAGCTGGTATGTCAAATCTCCACCACTTTACATTGGAAAGCTGCAGTAAATGCTGTTGGTGGGCTAACCAAGAGTCATCCCAAGCTCCCTCGCCATTTTCACTAAATACTCACCTTCCCAAATACTCTTGCTGCTAGACATGTCCATCTGATGCATGCTGTCAATTAGATCTAAATTGAGGTTTCCTGGGGTTTCTAGGAATGCTTTTGTTTTCTTGGTCTGAAAGACAGACATGACTGCTACCACCCCATGCTTTCTTCCTGGCCTGCAATCAGATATGATGCTTCTCTAACCACAGCAGCCATTGCAGGATTGAAGGGAACTAGCTCAAAGGACAAGTCAAGAGAGACAATGACCCAAATATCGGGGCTCTCGATTGCTTGTTGTGAAGAAGGAGGAGGAAGAGAGGCGGGAGAGGGGGGAGCTGGAACTCATTTTCTTATGAGCTGAGGAGACAAAAGAAGCAATGAGGGAAGGAGGAGAATGAGAAGGAGAAGAAATGAAGATTTCTATTTTTAAAAGCCATTTTTAAAAGTTGGTTTTCTGTTACTTGCAACTGAAATAATTCCTAACTGAATGAAAAGTGGAGTAAGCCCATGCCTGACGCAAGAAAAGAACCCCCTTGTCTTTAGAAAGATGCCTGAGTGAAAGAGTAGGCTCACTTTCTCTTTTGGGCTGGATGAGCACAAGAGTACAAGGACTTTGAACCCTGGAATCTGAGGGAGAATTCCAGAAAGGGAATAGAACAGAGAAAGCTGATACTTTATGCCTGTGCTGTCTCAATAATAGGATATTTGCTCAGGATAAGGCAAAATTTGCCTTAACAGGATAATGTTGTAGCTGCACATTCCCTCAACAACATGTAAATCTGGCCTAAGCAGGGTATATAGTAGGAAAGGGGGCTTCAGCTTTCAGGGCATCTTTGGGAGGTCTTACTGCTAAAAGCAAAGCATCTGATAAATTAGTTAACTTGTTTTTCTGACAATTTCACCTCTACCAGGGTAAAGGAAACAACCAGATGCATTGCTACTTTGTATTTCATTCTAACCAAAAAGGAGAGAGAGAAAAACCAGCTGTAAACCGGATGGGGAGTCAGAGAAGAAAGCGCCCAGGTCACCCTAGATTCTGTGATTTCAACTCTCCATAATTCTTATGCTCAAGGAATTTATAGCCCGTGGATGGAGGAAAACAAAGCAAGTACTCAAATGCACAGCTACCATTTATTGAACATCTACTGTGAAAAACAATATGATTAATAATTTATGTGTAATATTTAAAATATTTACAAATGCTCTGCAAGGTAGATGTTATCCTCAGTTAACAAACAGAGAGACTAAATGTTTATAGTGGTTAAGTAAATTGTTCAAAGCCACCCAACTCAGGAGGAAACAAGCTCTAGTCCCACTCCTCTTGAATTTATTGGAGCAGCTTGATTCCAGGATTTAGTAAGGAGGAAGGAGGCTTTGCTCTCTTCTGCTTTCTCCCATGTATATTCAAGAACACCAAGAGTTCCTCCGTATGGATTTGACCCCTAAAACTAGCAAATTTTTTAATGTTTATTTATTTATTTTGAGAGCAAGAGAGAGAGCGTGCACATGTGCGAGTGTGCGAGCTGGGGAGGGGCAGAGAGAGAGAGAGAGAGAGAGAGAGAGAGAATCCCAAGCAGTCTTCAAACTATCAGCATAGAGCCTAATGCCAGGCTTATTCTCACAAACTGTGAGATCATGACCTGGGCTGAAATTAAGAGCCGGATGTTTAACCAACTGAGCCACACAGGCATCCCTAAAACTAGCCACTTTAAAAAAATTCCTTTAATGCTTATTTATTTTTGAGACAGAGGGAGAAAGGTAGAGCGTGAGTGGGGGAGGGGTAGAGAGTGAGGAAGACACAGAATCCGAAGCAGGCTCCAGGCTCTGAGCTGTAGGCAAAGAGCCCGATGCAGGGCTGGAAGCCACAAACGGCAAGATCATGACCTCAACCAAAGTTGGAAGCTTAGCCAACTGAGCCACCCAGGCGCCCCTGAAACTAGCAACTTGTAACTCACCACAAAGGAGTAAAATCAGTTCCCCTTTTGAAAATGGAATATCTACTAGACTTCTGGTAGAATGAGTTCCTTGAATGAACAACCGTTATATATTTTAAAAATATTCCTCCTAAATTGTCAGGAGCATTGAAATAGAACTCCTGAATGACAAAATATGTAAACAAGCTTTACCTTAACATTCTAAGAGAACATAATATATTAAAAAAATAGATCAACTTTTTAATGTTGAAAATAATTTAGTTGTGCAATGTGTTTAAAGCCTAAAATGTTAAGAAGTTGACAAAATTATAACATAAATTTTACTTTTTATATAATAGATTAAATGGTTGAGTAAATAATACTGAAGCCTTGACCAATTATATGCTGATCGGTTCGGGCATATATATATATATTTTTTTTTTTCTAGTTTCAGTGGAACTAGCTAAATACCCACTGTCTTTTCTATAGCAGTTAATCCTTGACCAAATTATTGGAAAATTAAATTTACATTCCATATTTATTTATCTGTGTAAATTCAACTTACATGTTTTAGTTACAAATAATAAAGCCAGTAAAGTCACTAGATGTGAGTAGTCTAGGAAACATGTCTTGAGGTTCATGGGCTTTGGTTAAGATATCAGCAACAAGAGGTAGTTTCAACCAAAGATCTTCACTGGATTCAAAGAGCTATATAACTAACTACACCCAATTTCCTGTATATTCCTGGAAGGCAAAAATATCCAATAAACTGATATCACATAAACTGAACATGAAGATTACAACAACGTTTAGCATACACAACAGCAGCTCTCCTGAAAATTGAGGGAAAAGTTGTCGATGCTTTTCTTTTAGTGGCAAAAAAGGATAATGTTCAGAAATAAATAACAATAAGATCTGACCCATTCACATTTGTCTATATGCAGAGAAATTAGAGAAAAATCACATGGCACATTGAATCAATTATTTGCTTTGTACAGAGACACACATATATAGAATATTTCACAATCTTCTCACTGCCTGTTGGGCTGCTGTGTTGTTAGGCAGGGCCCAGCTCAAGTAGCAGGATGGGTGGTTAACACATAGCTTGCCCCTCTGGCCACACCCTGTACCCTAGCACAGTGCTAGGTCCCAGCAGAGGATGTGTATGTAGTTCTAATTGGTCTACCCAGAGGGAGCACAAAGGACCTGCATATGCTGGCTGGGTCCCTCAGTGACCCTGCTCTCATGAATGAGAAGGACCAAAGAGGTAGCCCAGAAAGACTTCCCTATGGGGCACGGGAATGAATGTATAAATGTGACTTTGTTGTGGCCCTTCTGGGCTCTGCGTATTCTGGACAGCACAGACCTGAGATTGCGGAGTACAGGGCCACATCCTTGGCACTTTGGTAGAGGGAGTGGGATGGACCTATGCCTTCACATAAATGTGCACTTCTCAGACAGAAGGCATTCATCTGATCCTGCTGGTTCTCCTTATTTGTCTGCTGAAAATCTGACCTCATATAGACCCCTGGCCAATATTATTTTATGGCTCTGATAGAAAATATTCAACAATTTGCTCTCTTCCTACTGCCTTATAGTTTCTTTTTTCTCCTTGACCCTAATTACTCCTTGACCTAGAATCCCAGGGTGTTAGAAAGTGAAGAATCCTTTGAGATCAAACCCAGCAGCCTCTTGCTTTCTGATGATAGAACTGAGGCCACTTTGTGCTTTCTGCCCCACTTAATTCTTCTGATATCTGCTCACATTCTGCATCATTCACAAGCTCCTGGAAAATATGAGCTAGAAAAATATGCTCACTGCAAATCTTGTCTGCCTAGTCCCAAGCCAAAAATAAGGAGCATAAGAAGAGTAGGAAAGAAAACAAGAAACCTGCATGCTTTGAAATTTAAAGAACCGTTGGCTTTCATTATATTATTTTGTACCTCATACAAACTTTGTATTTCATTATTTAAAAACTTCTTTGAAAGTAGGGGCTGTGTATTTTAAAGTATCTTTTAATATATATGGAGTCTAGCACAGTATCATGAATGCCCAGGAGTTTGATAAGTATTACTTATTGCTGATGACCTGGTCTATCCCCTTAGCTGACTAGCAGTATCCCACATAATCGTCCCAGACAAGAATCCATCCCTAAAGACCTCTAGGGAGTGAGAATATAAACCTTCTTCCATAATTTATTTCAGTGTCTAATAAGGCTTAGAGTCTGCTGGAAAATTCTTCCCAAGAAGCTGGCATTTAGGAATGTTGCATAGTAAATGCATGCTGGACTCCCCCTAAGGCATTGGACCAGTCACTTGAAAAGGAACTTTCCTGGGGGATCAGGTTAGGGATCCTGGGTGGTTGTTGGAGGGGAAGGTGGTCATATGAGGGAAAAGGGGAAAAGATTAGGTTTCTTTCCTATTCAGAGGAAGTGGCTTTGTGCATACTTGTTATCAGAACTGCCCAGTGTTAAAAGGATTTGGGGTGGGTAGAAGTTAGGAAGTTGGGGATGTAGGGAGAGCTCTAGGGATAATGTTGGAAGACAAGTCTGCCTTTGACTACATAGCTTCTTAACATCTCTCCCTGGAGCTGTCTGTAATTGCCATCATAATTCCATGGACATCAGTATTAGTTCCTATTCATAGAAAAATAAAACTTCATACCTTAGCCATGCTACAAATGATCTGAATATTTCCTTTGCAGTGTGTGTGTGTGTGTGTGTGTGAGTGTGTGCGCGCGCGTGTGGAGGGTTTTGTGGAGGCAAAGGGCTGGAGAGAGAGGAGGTGAATGAAGGAAAGGTTAGTAGCAACCTAGTACCTTCTCAGTCAAAATTGGACTCAGGGGACTCAAGGAACCCAAATCAGGGCTGAAAATACAAGCTGATGCCTAAATAGAGGAAATGCAAATTTGGTAAAAACCAGGGAGGAGAAAAGGGAAGGCAGAGTTGGAGAGAGAATAAAGACAGAAGTGAAGCCATGCAGATCAGACAAAGTAGGTCTGCTGAGATACCTGCCCTGGAAGGGATAAAATAGAGTTGTGCCTCCAGGAACATGGGTTGGCAAGATGCAGTTGAGAAATAAGTTTCAGCCTAACGGTTGGGATACATTTCAGGGCTTCCATCCACCCTGTGCCCATGTGCTGGGCTGGTGGAAGGGGAGTAGGAGTGCTGTGCTCAGGGGACCTAGGCAGGAGGAAGGAAGGTTGGTGGCCTGGCTTCCCAGCCCAGGGCTTGGAATGAAACGCAACCGGATGAAGAGGAAATATTCAGAGCGAGGGAAAATCAAGACAAATTTTAACTCCTGGTTTCCTCTGATTGTTTGAAGGAGAGAACATAGCCTGCGCCTAGCTAGAAACTTGCTTTGAGGTGGCTGAGACCAGGCGAGGTTGGAGCACACGAGGCCAGCAGAGGGAATTGGTACGTCAATGGTGACCAAGTAATTAGTCACTTAGGAGAATCTAGGTCAGTTTGGGTGACAAATGCCCTGGTTCACCATGTCTTAGCCAGCCTTTCTCAGGGTCCTCACAAACAGAGAAGGCAGTTGATTGGAGAACAGTAGGAAGCAGTGGAATTAAAAACCCGAGATAACACAAGAAGCCCTAAGTGGTATTAAGAGCCTAGAGAGGAAGTGTGGGTAGAAGGGAGTGAGTCATAAACAGTGGTTTATAAGCCTTCTAAGGACTGTCAACCCCTTGGAAGAGAACAAAGACTCCATACACTTGTTCCTTTCCCTATTTCTTATTAGCCACCACAAGTCATTTTCCATAGCTCTGCAGGAACCTGATGTTATTTTGTTCAAATTGTAAATGATTTTTTTTTATGAATGCTGAATCACAGGACCTTGGTTAAAGAGAATAATCTCCACATATAAGAAAAGAATCCCTAATCTATTCCCTAAACCCCTAAACTCTTCTTTTCTTCCTCACTTGTGTGTGTGAGTGTGTGTGTGTGTGTACACATATGTGTGTGTGTGTTGATTGGGATGTCTGTTCCAGATTTCAGTGTTGTCCTTAAAGCACAAATTTTGAAGAGCTTTCAGGTCAAAACACTGGAATTTAGATCCAAAGCTGGCAGAGCCCTAACTACCAGTCCTGCTTTTCTTGGCATTTTCCAATTTCTCTGGCACACATCCATGAAAAATAATGAAATACCACTTATTAAATTTTTGGTTATAGCGGGCCTTTTATATACTTTTGCTTATGTTATTATGTACCTGTTTTACATCAAATCAAGCCAGGCAGCTCATTTAATGTGTTTCTAAATGTAAGCCTGATGTGTCTACGATAATACTGGGATTTCTATAACCTATAGATCAGGGAGATATTTATATATGTAAAGCTGAGACTATGCACCTTAGAAGACAATGTTTTGCCACATTCTGCTTTAGGCTTAAGAAATTGTGAGGGTGTGGCATGGATCTCACTTATTACTAATATTCTAATCTCACATTTTAATAAGATTAAAGGGGATCCTTTGTCCATATTAAGATGTGTTTTATAATCCTCTCTTTTAAGCACTTGTTAACATTCCCACTATGCTACACTTAATGGTGCAACTTGTGCCCCTATAGGCTGGTTGAGGTGAGAAATGGGGGTGGGGTCGTCTGAAGAACATGCCCTAAATGCTCTGCCCACAGCTCAAAGGTCTTTAATATCTCTTTGTCATGCTATAAAAATGCCCCCCACAGTACCCCATGAATAAACTGACCTTTCAGAACAGCATACCATGTTTATCTAATAGCTTTGTTTCTTGTGTTTCTATTAACTTATCAGACTGAGTACTTCAGCATCATGCTTATGCGTTGGTTAATTTGCGTGTGTGTCAATTTTGTAAGTCGTAAACTTGAAGATAGCAGTCCAAAACACTCCAAATGAAATGTTGACCTACTGTTCCAGATATATGTAATGATAGCTCACCTTGAATGCTTACTCTGTGCCTTGTGCCTTGTACACTAATAAATAAAACAAGCATAATCTTTGCCATACTCAATCTAGTAGAAGAGATAGACTGTAAATCAACTAATCAGACAGATACATATACAGTGGCCACTGTGTTAAGCGCTGTAAAGGAGCAGAAGAGACTGTTGTAAAGAGACCATCTGAATAATAGGGAGATTTGATCTTGTCTTGGGAAAGTTTTCCCAAGAAAGTAACGCTTGAACTGAGATCTGGAGGAGGAGTAAAAGTACAGAGATAACTAAGGAGAGGGGATGAGGTATGGGGAGAGGTGAGGGGTGGGGTTCCAAAACTTTGTGGTGGGAGGGAGCATAGCACATGTGATGAACTGGAAGAAGCTCGATATGGCTGCATCCCAGACCCCAGAGCCAGAAGGGTGCATGTATGTGGGGCTTTGGAGAAGTTTGGGCATTCAAAGTTTTTGTTTGTTTCTTTGTTTTGTTTGTTTTTTGTAAGTTTATTTATTTATTTTGAGGAAGACAGAGACAGTGTGAGTGGGGGAGAGGCAGAGAGAGAGAGAGAGAGAGAGAGAGAGAGAATCCCAAGCAGGCACCACACCGTCAGCACAGAGCCCTGGATGCAGGGCTCAATCCCATGAACTGAACCATTAGATCATGACCTGAGCCAAAAGTGGAATGCTTAACCCACTGGGCCACCCAGGCAGCCCCGGGCATTCAAGGTTTTTAAGCTGGTTTGTGGGAACATTTTGGAGGAAAGCAGAAAGGAAGCAGAGAGTTAGGAGGTTATTACAGATGAGAGATACTGCCAGTTGGCCTACATTTCTCTATTTATGTATATTAAATCAATTCATAGGATTTAAAGAGATCTCTAAGATAAAATTTATTTCAAAGCTTCCAAGCATTAATTTCCCTAGACCACTCCAGGAAGATGATTATAAATTTAAACCCCCGCAGAACAAGTTCTTGAAATTTGTTGTCGGTCAATGCTCTTATTACTATTTCTTGGTTACTATGTAGTCTAGGTGGCATGCCTTGGTCAACATGGGAACCCTTATCAGGGAGATCTCAATGGGCTGCGCAGGCAAGGAGGATGCAGGGAGTTCGGCAGGTGTTTTCTACAGTTGCCCTGAAGCAGGACTTTGTGGAATAGGTACAATTGTTTCCAAGACTTCCCTGCCCCGCCAGTGGCTCTTTTTGGGCCTCAAAGCCATGGTGAAAAAAAAACTTCCCTAGTGGGTGTTTGTTTGGCCCCTCCTCTCTCTTATTTTTTTTTCTTCCCAAATGTCATGTTTCTATTGAAAGCTTATTGCTTCATACCAGTGATCTTCCCCTCTATTCCATTATAAGTAGTCTCTCTGACACATTAATTCATGTTACGTGTATTGGAAAGTTCTAAAAGTTATTTGGAAACTATGGCTTCTTGTCAATTCTTAGGTTAGAAACAAAAAGTGTTTTAGAAATTCCCTCCTCTTTCCCTACCACCCTACCTGAAAACCAAGGCTTTGTTGTTAATTAAGAATAGTTTTAGGGGCATCTGGGTGGCTCAGCCGGTTAAGTGTCCGATTCTTGACAGATCATGATCATCAGGTCATGATCTCAGGGTTAGTGAGTGCTAGTCTCTCACCGGGCTCTGTACTGGCAGCCCAGAGCCTGCTTGGGATTCTCTCTCTCTCCCTTGCTCTCTGCCTCTCCCCTGCACATGTGGGCCTCTCTATTTTTAGCTCTCTCTCAAAATAAATACACTTATAAAAAATTTAAAAAGAGGGGCACCTGGGTGACTCAGTCGGTTAAGCATCTGACTTCAGCTTGGGTCGTGATCTCACAGTTCATGGATTTGAGCCCGTGTTGGATTCTGTGCTGACATCTCAGAGCCTGGAGCCTGCTTTGGATACCGTATCTCACTCCCTCTCTCTCTTTCTCAAAAGTAAATAAACATTAAAAATTTTAAAAAAGAATAGTTTTAGTGACTTGCAGTTTAAGTTCAAAGTAAGGAGAGAAGGCTGTTCTGTGTCACATAGTTTTGGGCAGATGGTAGGACAATGAGCTATCATTCTGATAACAAAATAGATAAAGTTGCTTGTTTTGTAGGTGAGCTTCCTTATTGTATAGCTAGTCTCTAAGGGAGACATTATAACTGAGAGTCATGTTTATTAAAAAGTACAATTTCTTGGGGTGCCTCACTGGCTCAGTCAGTAGAGCATGTGACTCTTGTTCTTCGGGTTGTGAGTTCAAGCCTCACATTGGGTGTAGAGATTGCTTAAAGAAAGGTCCAGTTTCTTTCTGCCGAGGGCAGGCTGTTCCCAAAGACATTGAGATATTCTGTTTTCGGGTACTGAGTGGGAAAGGTTGCTACTCCATTTTCCCTGAAATAGAGTAACACTGAGTTTCATTGCTTCGCAATATTGTCTTGTGCATAATTTCCCAAATGGAAGGTGGCAGGCAACAGAATTCTTGCAGAGTTGCTCCTGTGCACAGCTGTGCATGGCCTAAGACTCCCCAGGGCACACCTTCAGATTGCCGAAAAGAGTTAGTCCTGAAGCTCCTCGGTGGAACATACTTCAGAGTTCACAAAGCATCACCAGAATCAGAACTATATGCCTTTTCCTCACCATAGACAGAATCTCTCCAACTCCTTGGAGCCCTGATTCAGGGTAAATGGCCAACACTGGAGAGAAGTGCAGGGTCAGATTCAGGTAAAATGGTGAGGTTTACAGATTATTTCTTTAAAACGATTTTTTAATGTTTATTTTTGAGAGAGAGAACACGAGTGAGGAGGGGCAGAGAGAGAAAGAGAGAGAGGATCCGAAGCGGGCTCTTCGCTGACAGCCCGCCATGGGGCTCAAACTCAAGAATCCTGCGATCATGGATCATGACCTGAGCCGAAGTGGAATGCTTAACTGATTGAGCCACCCAGGAGCCCCACAGGTGATTTCTTTAGAGCAAGAGTTGGCAAAACTATAACTCATAGCCAAATCCAGCCACAGACTGGAGGCATGAATGGTAAATGCATTTTTAAAGATATGGAGGAAAACAATAACAACGACAATAAAGGAGAATATAGTCTGCAAAGTCTACAAAAATTCTCAAGCCCTTTACTGGAAAAATTTGCCTACCCAGTTTCAGAGCCCTCCCAGCTCCCTTTCTTCGCACTCCTCTTTGATGCCTAGCCCTCAGCTCCAGGTTTATTTACTTAGCAATTAGAGCTAATCCTCCTATCCAAAGGCAAACCCATTGAACTGACTGCCTTTTTCCAGCTGGAGGAAGACTTGGCCCCCCCCCTCTTCCACTCCTTTCCTCCCTTGTCATTTCCCCTGGCTTCCTCTATCTACTATGGAGTGGAGGTGCCTGTCCTCAGGCTGTGGGCACAGGTTTCTCTGCTAGCTATCCAAAAGTAGAGCATTCCTGTGAAAACTTTCATAAACCAAAAGTTTATGAAACTTTGCATAAAGCAAAGAAGCAATTACCATCAAAAATTTTGAACATTTCCAGACCACCCCCCCACCTCACAAAATCACCTCTCTTAGGTTCTTCTGATATGTTAGGACATATCTTGCTAACGGATGCACAAAATAAATCGAGATAGAGCCCAGATGCTCACCAACACAGTGCGAAATGGCAGCTTGATGCTGAGATGCTGAGTGTAGTTCTCGGGGAAGGAGCTTGGTGGGGCCGCTCTTCCTGCTCAGGATGTGTGCTGCCTCTAGAGCAACTTTCTGCAAAACAAATGGTGGATGGTGTGTTTGCTTTTTGCCTTTGTTGTAAAAGTGAAAATTCTCTTTGGATTTCTTTTGGATAACCAAACATTCTTTGTAGCTTACCAAACATGAATGTAGGTCTTTTGTAAAAGCAAAGAGGTGTGACATGAACTTTTGAAAAGTGAAGGATACCTGTACCCCAGTTCTTAACGCATGGAGGCAAGCATTCTTGCCAGGGAGAAAGAAGCTTCTGGAGACTGAGGGTCCTGTGTATCTTCTGCAAAAACAATGAAGAGGTCTGCTCCTTGGGATTCCCTTGAGCTATAAAACCTGTGGTCCTAGGAAAGGCTTCCCAGAAACTCTGAGCTCAGTTCGGGACCCATATGCTCTCTGGCTGCTAGCCCTTCAGCACTTTGCTCCTTTGCCAGGCTCAGATCTGTTTGCTATATGGAGTGGTGGTTAAGAGCATGAACTCATCCACCTACATGAAAATGAAACTGATATTTACCAGCTAGGAAACCTCAGGCAAGTCACTTAATCAGCCTGTGATTCAGTTTCCTCATCTGTGGACAGGGGATAATAATGGTTCCTCTCTCATGTGTCTGTGACTAGGATTAAGAGTTAATCTGTATAAAATTGTTTTGAACAAGGCCTAAACACATGGTAGATACTCAATAAAGTGCCAGCTCTTACTACTATTTGATATTTTGAGGTCAAGCTGTGTCATGGACTGGTCTTGGCTCAGGTCTCCACTTTCTCAGACAGTTGTTCAAAGTGCTGTCTGCTCTCAAAGTTAGTTGGGCTACCCCCAGAGGGTACGGAAGACTATTACACAGGCAAAATGTGTTGAAGAGTCTTCCTGTCTCCCTTATTCTTTATATCTTTATTATACAGGATAACAACAACTAAAAATACCTTGCTTTTGTAAGGAGGTTATGATCTGCTTTCACAAACATTATTTAATTAGATGCATACAGCAGCCCTGTGAACTAGCTGGCACATAGTAAGCACCCCTAAATGTTGACTGAATGAAGGAGGTGAGCTGTGAGGCTGCCAATTAGCAGAATGATCTGGCATGGCTGATGGGTCAGTGGCCATGTAGAACCGGTTGATAAATATTTTGAGTATCCACTCAGGGGCAATATTGTTAACATGGTCCTTACTTTATCGGTGAAGATGCGGAGTTTCTGAGCTGGTTGAAGTCTTGTCTAATGTTACACAACACAGTAACATGGGTAGAGGTGTATCTAGAACCAGGTTCCCCGGCCCTCTAAACTAGCCCCACAGCTGTTATACCTGTCACTAAATATGTGTAAAATCAAATTTGTCTTATTTGATTCCAATAACAACCTGGTTACTGTGTTGCACAGACTTCCCTGTTTGTTGCTCAAAGAGGATTGCAATATTAGAAAGTTGTATAAGGGAGGGGAGCTCCCAGGCCCCAAGGGAGAGTTCTCTGCAGGGCTTTTCCCCCAAAGGACAGGTGACTTACAAGATTGTGGGAAGGAAGTGAGCACATGGCACTCAGCGACTTCCCCTGTCTTTTTGGAGGGGACTTGCCACAGGACAGTTTCTCTCAACCCTTTACCTCTTGGGCGAGCAGTAGTTTCCCCTGTAGGGAAGGGCTGCAACTGTTCAGTTCTGTCTGTGGCTGGGTGGGGTAAGTTTAGGGGAAGGGAAATATTAGGAAGCCCATTTGGTTGTACATCTGAGCTTTGATCTCCAAAACATAAAAAATAAAACCTCAAGAAGAAAAAAAAATAAAAACATTTTACCAAATATGAACATAATTTACCAGTGTTTAATAGAATGCTAGCTTTGGCAAATTTGCAAAGGTACATCTTTTAAAAAGAGATTCATTGGGTTTACAAGATTTTCATGCTGCAAGGTTTCTCAGTCTTTAATATGCTAATGAATATTGCACATCTCTAGAAGATGGATTTAATATGTGAGATTTCCCAAACGTCCTTAATATTGGAAACTTTTACTCCCCAAAGAAAAGGATATGTGCTCACGACGAGTGGAACACAGTTTGAGAAATCTTGACATAAGGAAATGATAGTAAGCTATTTTTAAAAAAGAAAAAAAAAAGGCTGTACCTGTCACAAGGCATTTGGGGCATTCTTATAAAGCCCTGTCTGCTCACTTTCCAATGGCTAGAATAAGGTGGTGTGTAGGGGGGCCGCCTGGGGGGCTCAGTGGGTTAAGTGTCTGACTCTCGATTTCAGCTCCAGGCATTATCATAGTTTGTGAGTTCGAGCCCTGCATCTGGCTCCATGCTGCTGGTGCAGAGCCTGCTTGGGATTCTCTCTCTCTCTGCCCCTCCCCTGCTTGTGCATGCACATTCTCTCTCTTTCCCAAGATAAATCAACTTAAAAAAAAAAGTATCTCTCTAAAAATAAATAAATAGATAAATAAATAAATAAATAAATAAATTAAGGTGTGTGTGTGTGTGTGTGTGTGTGTGTGTGTGTGTGGAACTGCAGGACCAGGCATAGACATGAGTGTGTGCACAGTTCATTTCTATAAGAATCGTAGCCCTGCCAGAAAAGAAAAACAAAATGAAAACCATTCAGAATAAAATGAAGTGGTGAATTGGTTGACTCCAGCTATGTGTGCCAGCAGTCGAAGAGTAGGGGTACAGATTCCAATTGTTTTGAAGAAATGAGTGCAGCCAGGATCTGTGGACATGAACTATGGCAAAAGAACTATGGCAAAACCACTCATTTGAGAGCAAGAACTTGGAGTCTGCATTGGCTGTCATTAAGGAGGGTTCAGCATGTCTCTCATAAGCTGTGAATAAGCTACTCAGCCAAGTGGAGAGACATCCCAACTCCCCTGGGCCAGTAGAATTATTTATTTAAAACATAACTTTCTTTCAGCTCTAGGAAGGCGTCAAGAGATAAAGTAAACTTCTAATACTATTATTTTTATTTTATGTTTGGAAATAATTTCTGAATATTTGTGTTTGGTATTTTCAACATTTGTTATGTTTAAGATAATTTGAGAATTTAGAATGCCCAGCACATTATTCTTGTGATGCCCGTGCCAAACATCTACATGGGATCTGTACTTGATTTAGATTTATGATTTCAAGTGAAAAGATATGAGAAATTTATTAAATCTGTAAACATTTTGACAATATTCAACAGAAATTAAGATTCATCATATTTTGTAATTAGTTTATCATATTTATAAGCATCACTTAACTACTTGTGATTCTTTTGTTTGTTGAGTAACTAAAGTATTTGAAAAAGAAAATCAAATACATTAAATGTATAAATGCAGCTTAATAATTCAAGGGAATTTAATTAACCAAATTGTAAACATTTCCTTAGAAGGAAAGTTAGATATAAAACTTGCTAGTCAAAGCTTAAAGGAAAAGTAGGTTTTCAAATTCAAAATAAACGAAATTGAATTCTTGTATATTGTCTTCTTTGCCCACAAAACTTGTCTTCAAGAACATTCCAGACCCAAGTTGCCCTGTGGTGAGGGGTGGTGGGGGTGGTGATGAGAGGCGGAGAGTGAGTGGGACAAAGATCTTCCCTGTGAAATCAGTAGATACACTAACAGTATCAAAGAGTGAATCCAATTGATAGGTTACAACCACATCTGCATTCAATAAATATTTTTTGAGATTCTGATCTAGGAAATGGTGCATGATATAAATATGGTAAGACATGGTTCCTATCCTCAAGCAGTTTCTCCTTTTTCTCACTTTGCATTTCTCTGTTCTCCTCACTTATTGAAGGATTTTTCAGCAAACACTTGCACTTTCTGGCCTTGATCTGCCTAATTTCACTCAGTGGAACAACAGACATTGCAATCAGATAGCACTGAATTCAAATCCTTGTTTTGCCAATTGCAGCATGATGTTAGAAAAGCACTTTGGTATCATCTGGTTTCCTCATGTATCAAACTGATATAATATTATTTACTGTTTCAAGTTGTTGAGAAATTTGGAGACAACAAACATTAAATTGCTTGGCAACAAGCTCAATAAATGGTACCAATTAATATCATCTATGGTTTCCATCATCATCCTTGCATAGATAGAATGTCACCTTACATCCACCTATGATAAAGTATTTAGGCTTCTGACCCCATTAAGAGCAGAGGAGTATTGATAATAGGAGAAAATATTTGGGGCAAGAGCCAATTGAAGGCAATAGAGAACTCTCCTTTACCAATACTCACCCTCATGTCAATAATATCTAGGCTCGTGATTTAAAATATCATTACTGTCAAGTCGCAGAATTGTATTTCCAGCTTTGATACTGAATACCAGATTTGTATATCTAGCTGCCTATTCAATATTTTCACTGGGATATCTGATAGCCACATCAAACTCAAAAACAAAACACTTGATTTTTCTCATAAGCTTTCTCTTCTGCCAGCCTCTTCCATCTCAATAAATGGTGATTCCACTCTTCCACTTGTTTGGTCTAAAACCTTGGAATCACCGTTGACTCTTTCTGTTTCTCTAACATGTCACAAAATATACCCAGATTCTCTTGTTTAAAATGTACACAGAGTTTAGCTTCTTTTATCTGTTCCTGCCACCATCACCCACATTACCATCCCCTTACTGGGATTTCTGGACTGGCCCCCAACTAGGTATCCTCTTTCCACTGTTGCACTGTTGCAGCTGATCTTCTGCATAGTAGTCTTTTTACAACATCTGAATGTGATGGCAGGAACTAGAAAAGCATTCTTAGATCAGTAGGTAGAAGATATGTGTTGAGATAGCAGAGGTATCTAGGTCCTTGATACCTAATCAGCTCTGGAATACTTACATTTGAACTTTTTTTATTTAATGTTTTATTTATTTTTGAGAGAGAGAGAGAGAGAGAGACAGTGTGAGCAGGGGAGGGTCAGAGAGAGAGGGAGACACAGAACGTGAAGACAGGCTCCAGGCTCTGAGCTAGCTGTCAGTACAGAGCCTGACATGGGGCTCGAACCCATGAACTGCGAGATCATTACCTGAGCCAAAGCTGGATGCTCAACTGACTGAGCCACCTATGCGCCCCTGGAATGCTTACATCTGAATGGCCAGATAAGAGAATAAACGTTCTTCTTGGTTAAGGCATTTTTATATTATCTTTGTTATAGAAGTCAAACTATAGCCTAATACAGACAATGTTCTTCCAGCATCTGTCTTTTTAACCCCTACCTGACTCAAGACTGGCATGTAAATTCTATTAGAGGGTTTAGTTCACTGTAAATAGCTTCTTGAACAGTGTCTGGCACACTGAACATTCAATAAATGTTTGTTGAATGAATGAAAATAGCAAAACCATCAACATAATGCAGGGCCTTGTTTAGTGCTGCCCTGAGGAAGCACAAGGCTGGTCAGTATAAGTAAGTGATGGGTAGAGCAATGTGCTCTGTGTGTGGTTGGTTTTCTATTCTGACTGAATCACAAAGGCAGGATACAACCTGCTATTCCCATTATCTGAGAAGCATAAATACTTGTAAGATGGTTGTGTGTTGCTTTTGTAATTTAAATGAAGACTCCCAAGTAAAGTTCATTGTTGTAATGAAATCAGGTCACAGAGTCATGGAAAACTGTGACAAGGTTCACACTGATGAGGAAAGGTCACAAGTCGCATGCTAAGCACAGATGGAGAGAAGAAGCTTGTATGCTGAGATCTTGAGATGTGTGGCTGGAGATGTGCATCAGTCCGGATGGCAAGAGCTGATAGCTGGAAGAACCACAGACAAAGAATTGCACAAACTGAGTCAAAATGAAACAGAAACGTATCACAGGGTATCAGCAAGATGCTTGGGGGTAAATGCTGCAGACAGAAAGCTACTGGGTTCCTGGGTGAGTAAGAATATAAAGAGTTATAGTTACCAGGATAATATTTTTGGTATCAAGTATCTTTTTTATGCTATTAAGTTGTGTTTTGATCACTTTAATTACATAGATCAGCTACTGCAAACAACTTAATATATGGTGGCTTTAAAAACCTATATAGTAATGAGATCCTGTAGACCTGGGATTAAACCACCTTAATTTAAAAATGTTCTATTTCCTGAGTGATGGAAGTTGCAAAGATTAGGCTATCTTGCCACACCACACACTCTTGGGTGTGATATTACTGAAATAAAACAAGTCAAGATTTGTTTAGTCATTTTATAATATATATGTAACTTCTGGTAATAGTTAATGGTATGAGGTTTCTCTTTGTTGAATAATTAGCTAGAGAGTTCAAGGGAACTTTCTTAATAATGTATCTCTTTGCTTTAAAATTTTTTAGTAATCGTAATTTCTTTCTAGAAACATATTAACATTTATATTCAAAGCACAAGGACAGCTTTAAGATTAGGACAAAGCACTGAAAATTAGTAACAATAGTTACTTCTCTGTCTTTGCCTCACTCTTGTGCCTAATTATTGCTTGAATTTTGGTGTACTAGATATGCTACAACGACTGGAGGGTGGGATGTCAATACATCTGACCTTTTTATGGTGGCTCACTTATCTGAACATTTCATGTTGAGGCCACACTGTCATTTCAGATAGGTTCCAGGATGCAATTCAAAGGGATCAGAATATGGGTCTCATAAAATTCCTTCCCTAGGGGAAATCAAGGCTTTTCCCATTTAGCATTTTTTTTTTTTTTGTCCAAAGGTATTTTTAGTTTATGGCGCAGGTCCTACGTTTGGTGATTTTTATCATGATGTTCAACTGAAGTAATTTATGCACAGAAATAAATATCTTGTAAACTACAAAGATGTAAACAAACACATGGATTATTGTGATAACTTCATTAGGAAAGGAGGCAGCTTGGTGTAGGCTATAAGAGTTTCAGGCTGGGGGCACCTGGGTGGCTCAGATGGTCAAGAACTGACTCTTGGTTTCAGCTCAGGCTGTGATCTTGTAGGATTGTCCTGTGGTAGGGCTCTGAGATGACAGGTGTGGAGTCTGTCTGGGATTCTCTCTCTCTCTCACCTCTTTACCCCTCTGCCGTACTCGCACTACCTCGCTCTCTCGCACACTCTCTCTCAAAATAAACTTAAACAAAAAAAAAGAATTTTCAGTTTTGGGGGCCTGTGGAGAGGGCTGGCTGGCTCAGTGGGAAGAGGGCGTGACTCTTGATCTCCGGGTTGTGAGTTCAAGCCCCATGTTGAGTGTAGAGATTACTTACAAAAATAGATAAACTTTGGGGCCCCTGAGTGGCTCAGCTGCTTAAGCGTCCGATTTCCTGCTCAGGTCGTGATCTAAGGATTCGTGAGTTGAGCCCCACAACTGCTGTCAGCACAGAGCCTGCCTCAAATCCTCTGTCCACCTCTCTTTCTGCCCCTCCCCCTGCTCGCTCTCTCTTTCTCTCAAAAATAAACATTAAAAAAATTAAAAAAAATAGATGAACTAAAAAAAAAAAAGAATTTCAGGCTGGAAGCCATGAACCCTATTATTACGTTAAGGAGGAGGGTGGCCCCTCCCCTGCAGAGGGAAGGACAGAGGTCATTTTGAGGGTGGATAAGCCCAAGGATCCAGGTATGGAGATGAATCTATTAAAAATCAGCATAGTTAGGAGGTTTCATTCTGTGGAAGAATGGTTTGATTTTATAGTAACTGCTGCCTAAAGAAGACCCATGCATGGTGGCACAAAGTGAAACTTCAGAAACAAGCTAGGACTATACATTTGTTTCATTGGGTGGCTCAGATAAAGAATGCCTAATTGTACTGGGTTTACTTATTGAAGAGAGGATTATGCTTAGTGAAATACATATGTCATTAATCAAAGCTTAAAAATATTAAAATAAAAAAGTAAGATACTATACTCTCACCACTTCTGAAATAGCGTTTTTGCCAGGGTGCCAGTACTGCAGTAAATGAGCCTCAGCTTAGAATCTTCCTGAAATGCAAAGCTTGCTTTCTTTGTGCTGTTTCCCTGTACACTCAACACAGTGTTTTGGAAACCTTCAGTTATCTAAATTCCCATCAGGTGACATTGTTTAATCTAACATTCCCTCTTTCCTATATGAAAACAGCTCTAAGGACAAACCACAGAGATGCTTTGAACTCTCCGGTGGCTGGGAGGGAATTTCCAATCTCACTCTCTTTCCTTTGCCTTCCCCAACCCCCCACCCCAAGCTGGTGAGGAAAGGCTTCTGGCGGCTTTCCTCCAACCCACTCCTCCATCCTACCACAAGTAAGGGCTCACCAGGGGAAAGAACCTTTGACCTTGGCCAAAAAACTACCTGTCTAATCAGTGAGCTTATTAGGCCACCAGGAGTCCACATGTGTAAAAGTTACTTGGAATGAACTTTTTTCTTTGGTGTGAAAATTTAGGTTTCTGATATTGGGAGAAAAGACTGCTTTAAAATAATACACCTATCAAATACTGTCATGGAAGTATGAAAACAGAGCCCTTCTTAAAGAGGCTGCAGAAAATATTATTTTACTTTCAAGACAGAAATAACTAAAAAAAACCAAAACCAAAACCAAAAAGGTTTCTTTCAAATCAAATCTTAAAAGGATCCTAGGCTTATACAAGAGTCTAAGACCCCAACCCCTGCTTTCTGAGGGCCTTAGAAAGATTAACACATTTGTTTGAAAAACTGAGGTGCCTCTTTTAAAAAACAACCCACTGCACTCCTCCCCTCAATCATATTGTCACATTATCATTCATCGAAGTTATACTTTATAAACTGCTTTGATGTGGTACACACATGCAAAAAGTACACAAAGTGGATAAACTTCTACTGTCTATGCTGCCATAGAGGTATATATTTAGTAAACATTTAGTTACATTATTTTATTTTTGTGAAATGAGAACTGATCGACCAAACCTTTCAAACAGACCCACCAGACGATAAATACCACCATATGTTTGATTCACAGTACATTTGGGCATAAACACTTCAATTACAGCTTTGTGTTTAGTATCAAAACCCTTTTCTTGTGTGCGTGTGTTTTCTCTACAGATCCCGTGCTCTGGATTACATTTTGAAAATCGCTTATTACAGATAAAGTCCCTTTCCAGGTACGTTTCCGAGAAACATATGTATTTATGCACACAAAGGTGTGTGCAGATCTCTTCACAAACAAATGTCCATATGATGCCTGCGCCGCGCTCCCCAGCACATGCCCACCGCGTGGCGTGCTCAGCCGGCCACGCCGCGCAGCCGGGGTGCCCACGGGGACAGGCTGCCCCCGAACACGCGGGAGCTCCGCGGGGCCTCCCCAGGAAAGTTAACCGGCGTTTTCACACTGGCTGCGGCGCGAGCTTCCCCACCCCCACCGGGCCTCGGGCCGCCGGGCCAACACCCAGGCCGCCCCGCACCCGGCAGCGTGCGGCGGTGGGGGCGGGGCGGCCAGTGCCCCGGAGGCGCCTCGCAGCGCCTGCGGGTCTTTATTTTTAAAAGACTGCGCCGCACTCGTCCAGGCCCCTGCGCCGCCAGGGCGGGCGGGAGCTAGAGGAGCTAGGCCGGCGGAGGCCCCCCCGCCGCGCCGCCTCCTCCCCCGCCCCCCCCGTCCGCGGCGCCCCTCCCCCGCCGGCCCCTCCCCCGCGCGCCCGCCCGGCGCAGGCCGCTCGGGTTTGTTTTGCTGCGCGGCCGCCGCCGCCGCGGGCCTCGCGAGCTCATTTGTGCCTGGCTGGTCCCCATTCCTCTCTCCCCAGTGTTGAGTGTCTGAGCCGTTGGCTGCTCTGAACCGTTTGGCTCTTTCCCTTAGTAACAGCTTTTACCTTCTGCCTCAATTCCTCTCCCCGCTCGCGCCCTTCCCCCGCGCGCCGCCTCCCCCCCGCCGCCGGCCGCGTGCGCCCCCGCCCCTCCCCCCGCGGCGGGAGCACCTCCGCTCGCCACCTGGGGACCCGCGCCGCGTTCCCCGCCCCCGCCCGCCCGGCGCCCATCCCCCGCGCCCTCCGCTCGCCGGGGTTATAATTGCCTCTCACCCCCCGGAGGGGTTATTTTGGGGGTGGTTGGAGGCGGCGGCGGCGGCGGCGAGGAGGGGAATTTCCTTGTGCCTCCATTCCCGGGAGGGGGGAGCGGCGTCGGAGGCCACCGTTTCCAGGTAAGCGCTGGGGGCCGGACCCCGGGGTGGGGGCGGCCGCGGGCCGGGGCGGGGGGCGCGGGCGGAGGCGGCCGGGGGGCGCCGGGCCGCGGGGGGATGGGCGCAAGTGGAACATGCATTTTTCAACTTGGCCCTTTGGGGAGCTAGGGTTTTGGTGGGGGAGGGGAAGGCAGGGAAGGCATTTAGGGTGCCCCATCCCCCCCTTTTCCTCTCAGGCTTCTTTGAAATGCTCACGTGCCTGCCCACCCCCTACCCTTTCCTGATCTTGGGGATCCTCACCCTTATTATTTTGTTGTCCCCTAAAATGTGCACCTCGGCCTTCTCCCCCGCTTCCACCCTTCGTGCATTTACACCCCCTTTTTGTGTGTGTGTGTGTGTGTGTGTGTGTGTGTGTATGTGGGGGGAGGCTTTCAGGAAAGAATTTGCAGCAAATTGAATCAAGGAGCCATCATGAGGCCGACTCTTTTATAGCCTATTTTTAGCAGAGGAGAGGGATCTTTTCGGTGCACGTTATTCTGTTAGCAATGGAAATCTGCTCCCCTCCCCAGGCGCGTCCCCGGTGCAGGCGCGGCGACCCGGGCCGGCGTGCTGGGGGCTGCGGGCGGCTGTTGGGGCCGCGCGTCCCGGGCGGGGGCGCCGGAGGGGGAGGGGCGCGCGACCGCGGGGCCGCACTCCCGGACGTGTTTATTTGTAACTTAGTGCCTTTTATCGTCTTAAGGAGGTATTTGCTAGAGCCTCTTTGAAGTTGGGTTCAGAAGTGTAGAATTGGCAAAGTTATTGCCAGCTTCCTGGTAAGTTTTGGGTGGCACAAAGTCACATTATTTTCTGACAGTGTAAAGGCCACGTTGTGAGGGTGGTTTCTCGGTAACTTCCTCTTTGCAACCGATGTCATTTTTTTTTTTTTTAAACAGAAGCAGACTTTTATTCAAGTGAAATTATTAATCTTAAATGGCAGCTCGAGGGAAACCATGCATGTGTTAACATGTTCAGAATTTTTTGAAGTTCCTAATTTGCTGAAAGAGGCATCACTTTGCAGTGGCAACCGAGATTAAATTTAGGTTGTGAAAATGGTGTTTCATGTAAAATTTCGGTTGAAATGGCTCTTAAAGAATGCTCCTATTACTAAGTTACCTCATTAATATTCTCTAAAATAATTTGGCGATTACAAATGACAAGTGCTGGGACCTAGTTTAAAACTAGATTTTCTCAGTATCTGGAGTTTACTTAAAATCTTGGACTGTGCAGGCACTAAGGTAAAGAATTTTAGTACCTGTGTTGTTTAGGAAGTTTACTGTTGGCTTCCTTTACCTTATGCTGATGTGAATAAGCTTGTTAATAAACTGTGGTGGGTGAAATGATGGGTTGTTTCTAGTCTGAATTGCCTGCCCCCCCCCCCCCATGTAATTAAGTAATCATTTTTCTCCTCCATTTTTCCCAAAGACTCATTTATCAGATAGGATAGTATAAGGCCCTTGTGGTGTTTTCATCTACTTAAGTAAATTATAAAAAATATTACACATTGAAGATACAGCGAGTGACTTTTTGGGTTTCTCAGTGTGGTTCATTTTCATTTTTGTTAAATAAAACCCGTGCTACATTGGTGTATGTTAGTAATCCTTATTTCCTGGGACTGTATGTTCTCATCATTTTAATAAGTTTGTAGTCTAGGGAAATAGGGCAGCTTTGTCTCCATGAAAACAGTGTGTGTGTTGGGTTGTATCATGGGAGTTCATGGCAAACAAGCTTCAGAAATCATCACTGAGGGTTTTAGAAATAGTTAGCATTTACCTGTGAAGGAAGAGTGGCAGAAAGAAAATATGCCTATGAGTGGTTAGGCGTGAGATATGTGTTTATACTTTTTGCTCTGAAATTGTGGTTTTTCTGCTTTTTTGGAATAGGATTTTTTTTTCCTGTGTTGCTATAATGCATTGTGTGACCTATGTAACCACAGCCATTAAATCCACAAATAATATCTTTTTTGCTATTTGAGTGGTTAGAATGAGACCTATAGGGCAAAATAGTACACTGTATGGAGGATGAAAACCATATGTAAGTGGAAAAAGTTTTCCTTACTGTTACAGAACTTAATTAATGGACTTGTTGATTTAAAAATTGTTGCAAAGCTCACCATCAGTTTATAAAATGCTTTTCTTGCTTATACCAGCTTTAGTTATTAATTTGGAAGACGTGGTATATGGTGTGGCCCCTTGTGGAGGTTGTGTTTTTGCATTGGTTGCCTCGAAGTGTTAGACATTTTAACAACTTTTTACATGTGTCTACGAATTTTTTTTGTTACTCGTGTTCTCAACATCTAATTAAGGTTTATCATGATTATCATGATATGTGCCTACCAGGAAAATAAGTAACTACTTCCTGAGAGCCTTTCAAGGTAATAAGCAGGAAGGGCAAAAGCTTAATATAAAAATAGGGGTTACTGATAGAAAGACGGGACGAATGAACCTTTGGAACGACAACCTGTTGAATAAGTACATCTGTTCATATATAGCGTTGAAATTTAAGTACAACCTTGTTAGCTGAGTAGCTGACACAGGAGTTCTGTGATTTACCCCAACAGTATTACTACAAAGAATTTCTGACTTGATACATTTTGATGAAGTTAGTAGAAATAATTTGTTGGGTTTATTCCATTCCTGTGTCTTTTATCTAAGAATTGAGAGGAATGTGAATGACAGTAAGTCGGGAGAGAGATGGCAGAAATACTGGCACTGTGGGACTGTATTTTTCAAGTATATGTGAATTTGGCTTATTTCACAAATAACATTTGTAGTATGTCACTGAAATGCAAAAAAAGAACTCAGCTGACAACCGAGACATTTATACATCCCTATAGTGTAGAGGGGTTAGGACCCAGGGCTGTGTAGTAGAGAATTAGTAAGAGGATGGTCCAGTTTGGAGACCACCATGGTGGTATCTCCTGTTCTGTCACCAACAGAAACTTGAATTAAAAAAAAAAAAAAAAAGCTGATGGTGGAGAGGTTTGCTCTCCAACACCTACAGGATTAGACTCTGTAAGAGTACGATTAATTGCCCTGTTATGAAGGGCCAGAGGAAAGAGACTGCTTGGGTTATGCCCTAGGAAAGGTGTGAGGTGCTTTCTATGTCATGTATACCTCTGGTTAATCCTATAAAGTGGTTAGAACTGGACTCTGCAGATGATGAAACAGACAGGTGCATAGTTAATTCCCTTGTCCAAGGCCACAGAATGATCAGATGATGCATTGGGGTTCAAATGTAGGTCTAAGTCCTAGTCTGTGCTCTTTCTAGATGAGTGTAGGTGTGCCAAATTTTTCCAGCTGTTTTTGTCAGTTTGTCAGTAGATGTCCCAGGAAAAAATTAGTGTTTTTAATCAGGTTTATAATTTTGTACTTGGGCATCTCTATTAACTGAGTCAAATAATTGCATGGATAAATTAAATTCATATGAGCCCTACATCATTGTGTTTAACTCTCTAGCACCATTTAATAAAATGCAATCTTCTTGCAAACTGCTGTATTTCCTACCTTAAGATGGACAGCAGTGAAGTAGCCTTTCCAAGTCCTGCCAGTAGAAAAAAGAATATATGGTTCCACGCCTAAAATTAAGAAGGAAAAGCAAATAAGAGTATGTCTATCCTCATCCTCAGAATACGTATCCCTCAAAACTTGCGTAAGAATGTCATGTTAAGTCTCTTTGTGTAGTCCTTGAGATGAACTGCCTGGGTTCAAACTCTGGCTCCATCCCTTACTACCTATGAAACCTTAGGGGAGTAACTCTCTTTGGATGTTTCCTCTTCTGTGTGATGGCGACTGTCCACTTCTCTAGAGTTGAGAAGATTGAGAGAATTGTATGTGTGTAAGGTGTTGAGAATAGTACTTGACATACAAGTATCATGGAAATGTAAGCTGTTGAAGATGATGGGTTTGGATTTGAAGTTTGCTTCTTTGTATTACATTTTCTTTGTGTTTTATTTTAGTGGGGGCATGTCATAGTAAATATTTGGTAGTTTTATTTCCTGATAAAATATTTGAAATAAAATTAATGTATTTGCTCTTGAAGTTGTGATTGAAGACTTACCTTGAAGAATTAGATTTGATTTTAAAACTAGGAAGAACAGTGTCAAGCTACAATGTGTAGTGACAGTGCTCGTGCTGTTGTTTTGTTTTGTTTTTAAGAATGAGGGTGTGTGCATGCGCACCCAAGCTGGGGAGGGGTAGAGGGAGAGAGAGAATCTTCAGCAGTCTCCACACCCTGGGACAAGCATACCTGGGGCTCCATCTCATGACCCTGGGATCATGACCTGAGCTGAAATCAAGAGCCGGATGTTTGAGTCATGGAGGTGCCCCTGGTGTTGGGTTTTTGCATGACTTTTATTGCTGTTCTTTTGTTACTTGGGCTTGGACTTTTTAAATCTCCCACCATTTGAAACATTTTACAACTTTTTAAGTAAAGGAATTTCATTTTTCAGGGCTGGATCTGGCAGTACCTAGGATCTCCTTTTTAGATTGGAGTGATGACTTTAAGTAGATCATTGTTTTCTGCAGCCTTGACCTTTCACCTGTGTTCTTGTTCCATATTTTCAGTGCTGTCAAGACAGTTCTATTTGGAAGATGTGTTGTTCTGAAATATCTCTAAGCATTGTCTTATTTTCACTTCCCATTTTTACTATTTTTAATTCAGCAGTGATGTTAGCTACTAATAGAATTTATGTGTCAGGACTACACAGCTGCTTTGACAGGGACTTTGACAATCTGAGTGGCTGATACCGTGATATTAACAGTGAGGAAGCCAAGGCTCGGTAGTAAGGGGCGCACAGAGGGGTTTAGGTCCAATATGTCTGATTGTAGGCGAGTGTTCTTAGCTAGCAGTCTACTCCTTCACAGTGAATGAATGAAAGACTGAATGAATGGTTTTAGGTCTGGGTTATTGCATTAATTTTCTAGTAGGTTTCTCTGAGCAGTCTTTCTTCTCCATTCTGCCTTCTGTAACTACTTGGCAGTGTAATTTATTTAAAATACTGGTTTCATCATGTCAGTTCCTTTGTTGGAGAACCCATAATGGCTTCCCTTTGCCAACTGGATAGGGTTCATAAGCTTCAGTCTGGCTTTTAAGGCTCTATTTTACCTATTCAGCTATATTTCCCTCTCTTCCCCCAAACTGTGATTTTGGCCTGCCTATCAGATACTGCAGTTTTGCCATACTCATTACTCCTCTGCTTTCACTCACACTGTTCCTTTTCCTTCCTTTTGTCCTTTTTAGAATCTAGTTTCAGTCCACCGTCTCTGAAGCCTTTTCTGGCCATCTTGACTCAGGATATTTCCTCACTGAGATACCGTTTGTGTTTAATGAATATCACAAACTCCACAATTATTCATTATTTCATGCGTTTGTGTCTCATAGCCCCAACTACATGTTACATTTCTTGAAGGAAAGGGCTTTTTTCTTCTGGTATTAGCAGAATTTGTGATTAGTGTATCATGCCATCTTCATGTTACCATGGATTGTTTCTGCAAGGGCCCATGGTAAAATAAGCAGTGTTGGGTCCTGTACTACTGTTGATGTGGCAGAAGCTTTTGTTTGAATTAGGCCTTCAAGGTTGAGGTGTACTGTAGCAGCACTTAACTGTTAACTTGAATTTTAATGCTACTAGTGTTGACAAGGAAGAGAAAAAAAATCTTAGTCCTGGAATTGCAGTCATGATATTGATGAGGAACCTAGTCTGGTTGGGAATCACGTCACACTAAATTGGCTTTATTTGGTTGTATTTGTGCCAGTTATAATGAAACTTAAGATTTTGGACTTTATTTTTTTAATATCTATGGCTTTCTTGCTCGTTATTTTCTCTGTAATGTGCCTAAATAAGATTGTGTTTTTAACTGTGTTGTGACAGCACCTTGACCACAGTGGAGTCTCATTTGAGTCGTTACTGTGAAGGTATTAACATTCATTATAGAGTGTGTCTGTTATGTGGTGTAAGGGGTTCAGCCTACCAGAGGGAAGTTATCATAACTGTCTTTTCACTAGGTTTTTATGGCAAGGTTGTGTGCCATGTTAGTTCTTCACAACCAGGGTAATTTATTCTAAAGCAACTAATTTGGTATTACATTCTTTGGAATTTTTTAGTATTTAAAGTATGAGCTTTTCAGCATGGTTTTATTTGCATCAAACAAAATGAGTTGCTTGTCACCCTGCTTTCTAAGAGCTTATATTCTTAACTTAGAATTAATACAGACTGCAAAGGTCATGTTGAAAGATCAACAATTAAATTTCAGTAAATACAAAGAGTATCCGGATTAAAGAAAGATTTATGTGAAATGAATACTTGGAAGAATAAATGAGGAAGAATAGTAGTGAATGTTTAAACTGAGGAGTTTGCCATCTGTTTTCCTCTTAAGCAATTGTAAGTTTCTTTCATGAGGCAGAACAGAGGAGAACATGGAAAGCAAGGGTCAGAGATGGTCCTTCCAGGATCTCAATAGAATAATTCTTTTTCATTTAAAATTGTACTCTGGACTCTCAAACTTTTCTTCTCTTCTTTTTTTTAAATGAGATGTTAAAAATTTTATATACCTTAAAAGTAGTGAATAATTTTTACTTTTTAGGAACTAGGTATCAGCGTGCTTCTAGATATCTAACTTATTTTGTCTGAGTTCAAAGGTGGTATCAGTGCTTTTCTTTCTTTCATTATTTTTTTCATTGTGTCCTTTCCAGCACATTGTGTGATAGGACATTGTAATGAGATAATCAGTTGTTAAGTGGATGTTTGCTTTTTTGTTGTTAGTATGTACCCACTTCAATGATGGATTGTATTTTAATATGGATTCAGTATTAAGCAAATGAATTTTTATCATTTTTGGCAAAGCCATAGTTACATGGGTAAATCATTTAGTTTTTAGAAATGCATCTTAAGAGGTTCATATGAAGTGTTATGTAAGGCTAGTTCATCCGTTCAAGCAGTACTTGTATAGTCAATTCCTGCGTTAAAATTTGGAGATTCTGTCATTTATGTAATTTATTTTGAGGGAGATCTGCATGGAAAATTTGCTTAATTTAGAGTAAAGGCTAAAAATCTGTAGCCTTACATAGAATAACAAAGTGTTTGGCATTAGCATTAGCAGACACCTCCAGAGAAGTTATAGTAATAGTATATTTTGTTAGTTACCTTCAGCTGCTAATAGAATACAGCTTATGGGTTAGGGAGAGGTGTTTTATGCTTTCCTGTTAATTTGAACAAGCTAATTGGATAGAGTGTATACTAATTTTGTTCCATTTCTATTTTTCGGCTATCAGATGTCATTAACTCACAGTATAAGGCAATTGGGTCATCTGCTTTGGGTTTCTGAAATAAGGTAATGGAAATAGATAATGAATGAATTTCCTTAATGTCTTTTTTTCTGTGTAATTGTTCTTTTATGGGATAGAATTTATCATACACGCGTGGATTTTTAGATGCTATTTGTAGCTCTAGTATAGTTCTTAGGCACCTTTTTTACTTAAATTTTCTCTCACTAAAGTGATGGGTTTTCTTTAAATCACCTTTCTCTGTCTTCTTTAGTAAATAGTGTACCTTTGTGAGATCCTAGACTGAGGTTAGGATTGCAGTCTGTTACTGTGTCAGGGAAATAGTTTTCCTATTTTGTGAAAACTAACAGGCCCTCATGGTTGGGGGATTACTTCTTTGACCTTGGCCTTCCTTTTGTCCTGCTAGCAGAGGTCACCAGTTTCAACATCTGGTGAGAGATGTTTTGTGTAAAGTGTTCCTTTACAGATTTGTTTAGAATTAATGTTTATAACTTTCTTGTTAGTATTTTTATAGGTTCTCAAAGATAAAGTTAAGTGAAAAAAGAGGCAGAGGGTCGTAGTCTGCTGCCATTTTAGTTTGCAAAAAGGGTGGTAAGGAGGACACAAACAAGACAGGAGACTGTATGAGTTTTGTGCATGCGAACATGTTTGTTTGTTTTGTGTGTTTAGGGTGATTGCAGATAGATACACAAGAGACTAGTAACAGTGATTTTAGGGGGTGAGGATGAAATGGGGAGATCATGTGGTCAGATGTGAGAGAAGCTTGTTTTCATGTATAATCTTTTGGACTGTTTGAATCTTGCTGTGTTAGTATTACTACCATTTTTTTTTTAAAGTATTGATTGTGAAAAATCAAGGCATCCAGTTAAGAATTCTAAATCTATTTTTTTCAATTTGGACAGATAGAAGAAGAGAGAAAATTTAATTTTTCCTGTGCTTTTCAGACAGTTCTTGAAGAGCTGGAATTGTGTATATTTCTTCAAACACTTAATATGTCAGATTTGTTGGCAAAATTAGAGATGCTGAGTATGATTAAAAAGTGTTGGTCTGTTCCATGATTGGGTCAGCAGACCACTTGAGCTATTTAGTAATAGTGACATGGTGATGTGATTTTTAAGTCCTATTCAGGGTCGATAAATAGAAATTAATTTAGTGCAAGTATTGTAGAAGGAGATACTGGTTGAACAGATGTATGTAGGTGTTGTCTGATTTCAAAGGCGTTTTGTCAAGGGTTTGGAAATCAGGTGAAAATTGTATTTCTCATAGTTTAGTAGTTGATTTTTAATAGTTGTGATAGTTCTTGGTATAATGGGATTTGTGAAATAGTAGGTTTTGATATTACACGGGTCCTGCCACGACTTGGGAATTTAGATGTATGTGTAAGTTGGAGTCACTTGTAATTGTTCATTGGCTATTGAGTTTACTCTAAAGGGTCTTCTAGTTGTGCTCCTCATTTTCAACTTAAGCTGGAAAGTCTCAGAGAAAGGTAGCACTTGTTTATGGACCTTTAATTCTGCTTCACTGTGACTTGACAGTGTGACCAGCTTCCCTGAGAGCAGTGCCTATCTCTTTAGTGATAAGAGAGCTAGGCAGGGTATGAGTCTGATCTTAGGCAGTTAACTCTTACTGTAGTATGTCGCTGTGGCGAAGAGCTCTGTCTCTGGAGCCTGGCATACCTGGTTTGTCACCCCTACTTAGTTGTATGGTTCCGGAAAGTTATGTAATCATTCCAGTTTGTTTCCACTCTGAAAAGTGGAAATCAGGAGTAATAAATACATGCCTCATAGAGCTCTTGTGAGGATTTAAATGTGAATCTATGTAAAGCAGTTAACCATAGGGCCTGGCACATGGGAAGTAATGCTTGCTACTACTTGGTGGCTTTGTTAACTGCAGCAGTAACAGCTGTAGAGACAGGCAGGAAAGTGACACTCCCCTGTAAACCTGTCAGGGCTTCCTGTGGAAACTGCAGAGAACTGGATGGCCAGAATTCCCAATTCAGAGGGCTGCAACTGCATTTCTTGACTGAGCTTTGGTGGCTCACTCTAAAATGAGAAGGTGGGGGCGCCTGGCTGCCTCAGTCGGAGGAGCATGTGACTCTTGATCTAAAGGTCTTGAGTTCCAGCCCCGTGTTGGGTGTGAAGATTACTTAAATAAGAATAAAACTTAAAAAAATAAAAAGAGAATGTGTACTGTGTACCTTTGTTATGTCTCTAATAATAATATATTTTATATGTATAAACATATATCTTAAGTTTATTTTGAGAGAGACAAAGACAGTACAAGCTCGTGAGGGGTAGCGAGATAGGGAATAGAGGATCTAAAGCAAGCATGCTCTGTGCTGTCATTGCAGAGCCCATTGTGGGGCTTGAACTCATGGAATTGTGAGATCATGACCTGAGCTGAAACCAAGAGTTGGACGCTCAACTGACTGAGCCACTCAGGCATCCATATATGTTGTTTTACAGTAATTTTTTTATATTTTTGGTTACCTCTTGATATTTTAAGAAAAAATAAATTACTGCTTTTCTTTTTTTTTTAATGTTTTTATTTATTATTGAGACAGAAACAGCATGAGTGGGGGAGGGGCAGAGAGAGAGGGAGACACACAGAATCTGAAGCAGGCTCCAGGCTCCGAGCTGTCAGCACAGACCCCGATGCGGGGCTCGAACCCACGAACCGTGAGATCATGACCTGAGCCAAAGTCGGACGCTTAACTGACTGAGCCACCCAGTCGCCCCAAGTTACTGCTTTTCTTAAAAAAAAAAAAAAAGTAGTCTTTTTGCTTTCTGGAATGGACGCTCCACTCCTTTTCTCTGGTCTCTGGGAAATGAAACACTCCTCTCTGGCTCCCCAGTGGATGCTGCTTGTATGGATCAGCAATTTCAAATATGCATGTTGCAGGTTATGCAGACTTGGACTTGGACTTTCACTGAGAAATACATATGACATAACAGGATATGTATATGTGCAAAAATACTGAAGTTTTTTAAAATTTTTTTTAACATTTATTTATTTTTGAGAGATGAGCAGGGGAGGGGCAGAGAGAGAGGGACACAACAGAATCGCAAGCAGGCTCCAGCTCTGAGCTGCCAGCACAGAGCCCGACGCAGGGCTAGAACCCACGAACTGTGAGATCATGACCTGAGCCAAAGTTGGATGCTCAACCGACTGAGCCACCCAGCCGCCCCAAAATACTGAAGTTTTAAGGAAATATTTGCTCTAATAGCTGGTACAGTCATTTTCTATAATCTTTCATTTAGAAACATAATTTTACAAACTTCTGAATTGAAAATTTTATGTACCAAATTTAAAAAATAGTGGTTTAAGTAGTGTAGAATTACAATTCTCTAAGTTTTAAGGATTTAGAATCAGTACTCAAAATTAGAATCAAATTGTCATTCTGCATGGTAGAGCATAGGTAAGTCACATTTATTGGTGTTAATTTCTTTAGGTAGTTTTCTGAGGCTCTTTTAGGATTCTGAAGTTCTAATCCCCCAAAGTGTGCATTCAACTTTAGATACAAAGAATAAGGACATTTGATTGCTAATAAATGTGAATATAAGATATTTTTGGAAGGTTAATCTGCCAACAGCTCTGGATTAAGAACCCTGAATGCTTCTCATAAAGAATAGTAACAAAAGAATAACCATCATACTAAGATTTTTCTGTTTCATTAGGGAAGAAGTTTGTATAGATTCTTATACTGTTTAAAAACTGATGTACCACAACATTTTGCTGAAGTTACACCATCTGATTGAAGATTAAGTTTCTTTCTGTGACACTCTTAAGTTGACACCCTGACGTGTGACCACTATCATCTGCTTCTAGCACAGACCTCTACTTGACTGAGTTATTTGTTGACTCCTGTCTCACTAGGCAAAGCCTTCTTTTTCTTTGAGAGCAGTTGTGTTTCACCCATCTTTATCCTTAGCATCTGGTACAATTCTTGACAGTGATTTCAGTGATATTTTGATAAATATTTGTATTTATCAATGTTTTATAATTCATCAACAGATTTAAAAAGTTACCAAGCATGGTGCATTTAAAAGATAATATTTTTACTTTTCTCTGAGTGTTGTTAAAAAAAGGCAAGGTATTAAGAAATAAAAAGGACAGAATTTACTTAAGGAGCTTTTGTGTTTTTTACCCTTTGTCTACTGGTCTATAGGAGAGTATTTTTTGTTTAAGTGGATAATTTATTCTTTTGTATCCATGGACCTTCTGCTTTTTGAATGTGGGTATGTTTTCTAATTTGGTGCTTCTCTACTTGTTTTGTTGCCTTATTTGGGTCCTATACTCATGAATAGCTGACTGCCTTATTTCATCTAGTCTCATTTGCCCTCCTTGCATTTTCCTCTAGATAACTCATGTATGTTCTGTAGTAGATAACATTGGTTGGTTCATTTGGTCTGACAAATCAATGTAGAGGTGACTTCCTGTGGGTGAGAACTGGTAGTAACAGGAAAAATGACTTTTTTTTTTATTGTAACAGCATACTAATGACCTTTGATAAATTTGATAAATGCACATAGTATAATTTACACAAATGTGTCTGTTTTATAGAATACATAGTGGAAACATTTCTATATGTCATTTACTTTGGCACTGTAAAAGATGTTCCCTAAATGTGGGTTTCCTTCCCTATTCCCTATCCTGGGGGTTTTGTATCACACTCAGTGTAAAATCCAAAAGTCCTTCCTTAGATTGTGAGGAACCCCCTAGCACGTAATCTGCTCTGTGACCACCTCACAAGGCTTATCCTATTTCACATCACCCTTCTTCCCCTTGTTCACTGTGCCCAGCCATACCAGCTCCCCTCCCACTGAACAAGCTTGTTCCTGTCTCAGTGCCTTAATTGCTTTGCTCTCTGCCTCAGGCTTTGCTCCAAGATTGTCATATGGTTAATTCTTTTATGTCATTCAGATTTCAGTTCCAGTGCCACCACCTGAGAGGTCACACTGACATGGCTGCTCACTCCCTTAGCCTTTTTCAGTTGCAAGACCCTTGTATTTTCCTCATAACACTTAATATCTCTCTGAAATAGCTTTGATCATTGTTTCTTTTTGTTTGTTTGTTTTATTCACCTCTGGAATTTACACTTCATGAGAACAGGGATGGGTTCTGTCTTGTCACTCCAGGACACAGAACAGGACTGGTAGGTGTTCAGTAAATATTTGAGTGAATTGTTTGCTCAGAAATGCTTTTGTAACCAGCTGATAGCTTTACTTGTTTCGTCTTCACAGTAGAATCCTGGAAATAATTCATTAAAAATCAGCATTTAGGGTAGGGTCAGAAGAGGCTTCATTGCATTTACTGTTTGGAATCCCAGGGATATATATGTGAGTGTTGTATGTTTTTCTTGGAAGAACAACTGCAGATGGTATTTGAATCCATCTGGGAAAAACAGGTAAATGGATAATTGATGAGCATATTTGAATATGTGCTTCTGTTATAAATGTTAGATTTTAAGAAGTTAACGCTTTATTTTTAAGTTAAAATACATATTTCAAGTTACACGATGAGAGCTAGATACTCCAATTTATGTTTTATACAGGTTAAGGAGATTCTGTAATTTGCTTTTAGTTCCGTTTACCTGTGTTATTCTTTTGTGATTAATCTTGGCTAACTTGAGGTTTGTATATGAATTAGAACTTGTAGGTGTAACAGTAGAAATTGAGTTCAAGTTAGCTCAAGCCAAAAAGAGAGATTCATTGGCACTAGAATCCCAAAATGGATTGAACTGTGGGAAGACCATGGAGTCTGCAAGACTTTAGGCATGACAAGAACTAGAGCCATTTGAGTATTACCAGAAATCTCTGTTGACAGGGTGTGTGTGTGTGTGTGTGTGTGTGTGTGTGTGTGTGTTGGTAGGTTATTTTCTTTCAGAAGATTAACTTTCTTCACATGGTGGAAAATGTAACTTCTCAGTGCCAGGGTTTTTATCCTTTCTTTCTCCTGCTGTGGAGTAGGGACTACCTCTTTATCTCCTTTGGAAAGATCTTAAAGTAGTGATGAGTTTGGTTTGGGAAGGTGCCCACCATGGCCAGAGGCCATTTAGAAACTATGGCTGTTCCCAGTGGAGTAGTGGGAATGACATTTGAGTAAACCTGGGAGCTGCTGGGCAGACAGCCTCTCTTCCCCTCCCCCACACCAAAATGTGTATCCATTTATAGTTGAGAAGGTTGTGCATTTAATCCATGATGGATTGTCACATAAAATTCTCTTTCAACCGGAACTGGCATATACTGTTGTTTTCGACATTTTAAATATGTATTTTTTAAAATGAGAAGTTGGGATTCCTCATGTGGTAGTAATTGTAATTTTATGTACGCTGTCTATAACTAATATGGGTGTTCACATGAATTTATTTTCTCAAAATGAGTTACATAGGAAGAAAATTGATGCTATTTATTTTGGTTTTGTTTCTAACATTATTTCTGCTAATTTAACAGAGCTAATGGAAGCCCAAATTTGAGGGCAACTGTTAGAAAATTATCAACAGGTTAATTATATATATATATTTAGGGGATGTTTTAAATCTTGAAGAAGATAACTACCCTTGTCCTAATCAGATACTCAAGTAATTTTAGCATATAGCAAAATTAATGAGTTGCATATTCTGACGTTATTTTCAGCAATACTTCATCAGTTCACTAAAATAAGAAAATCATTAGCCTTGTAGACAAAGTTTTTTTGTGACCCAAGAGATAACTAATTTTTGTGGACTTCAGTTGCTTCACCTTTAGAACATTGAACTGGGTCTCTGAGGTCTCTTCTGCATCTAATATTCTTTGACCCTGTGATTGCACATATAATTTAAAAATAAAGTTAGGGGCCTGGGTGGTTCACTCAATAAAGCCTCAGACTTCAGATCAGAGCATGATCGCGTGGTTTATTATGAGTTCGAGCCCCGCATTAGGCTCTCACCTGTCAGCGCAGAGCCTGCTTCTGATCCTCTGCCTCCCTCTCTGTCTGCTCCTCCCCCGCTCATGTGTTCATTCTCTCTTTCTCACTCAAAAATAATAAACATTCAAAAATAAATAAAAATTAAGGTAGTGTTCAGTCAAATGAAAGGGGAAATATATAGTACTGTTTTTTTTCAGGTTAATTATTACCTGAATTGGTTTTTTCTAAAGAAAACATTTACATTTCTATGACACCTTCTCAATTTTGAACAGATTTTTCTCAGAGAAAATATTTTTTAGAAATCTGAAGAAGAAACGTCTGTTTTTATCCATTAATCAGTGAAGTTTAGGTGCATTTGTTACATCCCATTTCACCGTAGTGAAAACTAAAAGAAATAGCAACGAACATAATTATGACAGTTTTTTTTTCTTTAATGCCCTTATTTTAATTGTATGATTGCTGAATGTCCTAGTCAATAAATTTTTAGCAGTTTAGGTTTTATCTTTGTGTGCTACACATTTTTGAAATTGTACTAAACGTATGTCTCTGAAGTAGAATGAGAAAATACTGTATTTTGAGTAATTTTTTAACTACTGAAATACATTTCAAGTATGGCCCATATTAATTACTAATTGAGAATCTGCGTATGTTAAAAAATTTACAATGAAAAACAGATATGTGAGTGGAGGGCATAAGATGCCAAACAAGTTGGTCTTTTCTGGAAAAGTTTTGTTTACGTGTAGCATATGGTTTGTAAATTGTAGAGTGGTGAGAACAGAACGAACAGGAAAGGTAAGTAGGGGTCGTATCAAGTGACTTGTTTGCTGTGTTAAGGGGTTTGGACATTCTTCTGTGACAGGAAACTTGTGAAGGACTTTAAGGAGAACAGCAGCAATATGTTTCAGCCCTGGATGATGTAGTGCATGAGCAGTGAGGTGATGGTTTGGAGGGAAGGGGCTGAGCTCTGGATGGGAAAAAGTTGAGCTGCTAGTATGATGGATGAGAATGACACCCATCTAGACTGCATTTCTGAATTCTGAAAGGAAGCATTTGGAAATTCAGGAGAGAGTGATACTGAAGAGAGCTAAGCATCCAAATTGTTTTCTCTCTGGCTTGCTCCTCCTCTTGTGGAGAACTGGGGTGTGAAGAATGGGGATCTGTGGAGATGGGGAATTAACTTGACAATCCAAATAGCCAATGGACAAAAGCTGGAGGGCATTACAAGGAGGGGGAAATTGCTGCATGGGAATGGGGAATCCCCCTGTCATCACGCTACCTTAACCAAGGGATAATTAAATTAGATGCTTATTTGAGAATAGTCACAAGAAAAATGGATTGGTAGAGTGTAACTAGTTTATAGTTTCTAGTGGGTGTAATTTTTATGGCGTTCTAGGTTAATCACTATGTGATTCGTAATCACTTTATAAAAACTTTTCTAAGGATTTTACATTAATATAAAAGTCATTAGAATCTTCGTTTGGTAACTTTAGAAAGTTGATCTTAAGTACTGTTCAATTAAAATTACATAAATAGTTGCTTTTCAAAGCAAAGAGTTGCAAAGATAGTACAAAATTGCTATGTACCCTTCACTCTTAAGATCTTACATAGTGGGGTGCCTGGGTGGCTCAGTCAGTTAAGCGTCCGACTTTGGCTTAGGCCATCATCTCATGGTTCGGGGGTTCGAGCCCCGCGTCGGACTCTGTGCTGACAGCTAGCTCAGAGCCTGGAGCCTGCTTCAGATTCTGTGTCTCCCTCTCTCTCTTACCCTCCCCTGCTCATGCTGTCTCTCTCTCTCTCAAAAATAAAAAAAACAAAACAAAATCTTACATAATAAGATGACATATGGTACATTTAGCAAATGTAAGAAATTAACATTGACATAATATTAAACTAAACTACAGACTTTATTTGGATATTCCCAACTTTTCCCATTAATGTTTTTTTTTTCTGTTCCGTATCCAATCCAGGATCCCACGTTGCATTTAGTTTCGTTAATCTCCTCTGATTTGTGACAGTTCATCAGTCTTTCTTGTTTTTCATGACCTTGAATAATACTGGTTTGTGTATTTTTAATGTGGACTGAAGTTATGGATACTTGGCAGAATAATGCACACAGGTGACATATGTTCCTGTCTCATAGCATTCAGAGGTACCTATCAATATTTACATACAATAATACTGTCAATTGTTACTGGTGGTGTTAATTTTTGTCACTTATTTAAGTCATATCTGGTAGATTCCTTCACTGTGAAATTACTGTTTTTCCATTTTCCATATTCTTTTCATTAGAAGTGAGTCCATAATTTCAACCCTCATTCAAGGTAAGGGACATTAAGTTCTATCTCCCAGATGTAAATGTATCCAAGAGTTTGTGGGCATATGTTAAAGTTCCCACTGTAATAAGAAATATTCTGGGGAGGGGCGCCTGGGTGGCTTGGTCTGTTAAGCCTGAATTTTGATTTCAACTCCGGTCATCTCCCTGCTCAGCCCACTAAGGAGTTTCTCTGTTTCCCACTCTGCCCCCTCCCTGGGGGATTGTGTGTGCATGTGCATGGCACTCAAATAAATAAACTTTAAAAAAATCATAAAAGAATACTTTGGGGAGATACTCTGAGGCTGTGTAGGTTTCACCCTGTAATTTTAGCTTTCATTAGGTGGTGGGATCTTGTTTGCAGCAGTGATTACTGTGGTGGTCTAATGGGGATTTTCTAGTTCCTTCATGTCTTCTACATTTTTTCCCATGCAGATTTGTTCCTTTTCCCTCATTTTTCAATATTTATGTTAATTGTGGACTTGTGGATTTTTATTTTGTTCTTGCTCAAGCTATTCCACCATTGGCCACTGGGAGTTCATTCCGGTTCTTGTGCCCTTCTAACATGACCCGTCCTTTTATTTTTAATCACGTTCTTTCTGATACACAACGTGCTCCAGACTCCTCTTATATTTTCCCTTTCCTGGCCTTGGAATAAGCCACTTCTCCAAGAAGCCCTGGCTTCTTTTTATTAACATCACAACAATATTTTTTTCTAATGTGGGAAGTAATGTCTTCAAAATTTTTTTTAATGTTTATTTTTGAGAGAGAGAGAGCATGAGAGTGGGAGGGGCGGAGAGAGAGGGAGACATGGAATCTGAAGCAGGCTCCAGGCTCTGAGCTGTCAGCACAGAGCTTGATATGGGGCTGGAACTCACAAACTGTGAGATTATAACTTGAGCTGAAGTCAGATGCTTAACAGACGGGGCCACCCAGGCACCCCGGAAGTAATGTCTTTATATGTATTTTACAAAGTATCCATATTGGCTTGTGATTCTACAACAAAAATTTCTTAAGGCTTCTGAACCCTATTTATTCATTTAGCAAACTTTGAAAGGTATGTATGTGCCAGCATTCTTAGACACCTAAGACGACCTTTGATACCAAGGAGTCTAGATAGATATAAGAATGATTCTCCTCACTCCCAACATACTTTATTGAGTACTTATTTATATGCCAAGTACTGTGCACAACTCCACAGGGAATAATAAGAACTCAGTCAAGATAACACAGGTTGCTTTTAGGAGCATATGGGGAGGGAGTGCTTTACCCACTGTTGGGCCAGGTAGAGTATGGAGTGAGGCTTGAGAAATGAAATGACTACATCTTAGCTAGATGGGCGGTTGAGTGGGGAGGTAGAGGAAAGGAGGAAGGGAAGCTGGTCCATGAAGAGGAATAGCAGTGCGAAGACGACTAGGGTTAATAATTTATGAATTAGATCTGTAGCTAAGCACCTGACTGTGCGGGGTGGTGATGGAGGGGATGGGAGGAAGTGGTGGCAGAATCCATATCATGAGAGTCTTGTGGGTAAGCTAAGGCTTTGGAAAGTTGAGGGACCTTTAGATGGACTTCGAGTTGGAAGGTAATGTAATCAAGCCATCCTGATAGCACCTTGGAGGGTATGTTGACTTCCAAGAGGCTATTGCTATGACAGAGGTGAGAAGTGAAAGTCTTAAGAACTGTGACAGTGGTTCTCAGACTTTATGTGGATCACCAGGAGAGCTTACTAACATGTTCTAACATTGCTCAGCTCCACCCCCAGAGCTTCTGATTCATTAGATCTGAGTTGGAGCCTGAGAATTTGCATTCCTAGTAGATTCCTAAGTGATACCGATGCTGATATTGCTGGTTTGGAGACCACACTGGCATTCACTGGGGTGTGATAAAGAGAATGGAGGGATTTGAGGAGGTGATCACTGGATATTTACACCTCCTGATCTTTTTGTTCACCGCTCATTCGAAATCTTGATCTTAGTCTCTTACATCTTTTAGAGCTGCTGGCTTTTTTGACTAGTGAGGAAAGGGCCAGGATTAGTTTTTGGAAACATATATGTAGATATAGGTTCTGCATTTTACCAACTGAAAAATTTTGTGCTCACTCCATTACTGGAAATGTGTGTCCTTTCTCTGCTGACATCCAGTTAGAATAGCTACTGGTTTTACAGTGGTGCTGCCTGGTGTATATGCAGGGCATAGTTTCCAAGATGTTTTAATGTGGAAGAATTGTTCTGTTACAGGTTTTTATTCAGCATATATGCATGACTCTTCAGGTTTGGCTCTTTAATGATATTTCATGGAGAAATGTAACTGAAAGGTGAATTTGATTTTTTTAAAAAATAACTATTCTGAATATGTCAGTAGTTTTTTTTTTTTAAAGCATGAATAGTTGTAAGAGTCAACGATTTAGCTTTTTTTTTGCTTGTAGGGGGGATGTAATTATTTTTTTAGACTGACGATTATACAAGGCATAACTTTAGATTTAAAGTCTTTAAGGAAATTCCTATCCATGAGAGTCAGTCCTTGCTGATGTTTGAACATACTGAGGTGGGAAATCCCCATATTTTTCCTCTATTGACTAATGAAAAGTATTCTCCTAGAAAACAATAAAATGTAAATGCCATCACTGCATTAACAACTGAAATGGAGCTTTCATTTTTTTAAAGGACATATATAATGTGTATATATGTAAATATGGATTTGAATCTCAGGGATTCAAGAATACCAGAATTAATAAGGTAAAATAAATTGTGTGGAAGGTCAGAGGACAGAATGATAAAAAGCTAATTGCTTAGCTTAAGATGATTAACTGGTTATGGAGATAGTTGGGCATATGTTTTTATAGGTGTATGTCTTACACGTATATGTCTTTATCAGGCTTGGACAAAGTAATGCTGAATATTTACTGTTCAGTTGTAATAACTTCAATTTAGACTATTGATACTTTTTAAAAGTTTTAAA
>CM053573.1:84340144-84501274 GCA_028646485.1 Cryptoprocta ferox
GGGGCGCCTGGGTGGCTCAGTCGGTTAAGCGTCCGGCTTCGGCTCAGGTCATGATCTCACGGTTCGTGGGTTCGAGCCCCGCGTCGGGCTCTGTGCTGACAGCTCAGAGCCTGGAGCCTGTCTTCAGATTCTGTGTCTCCCTCTCTCTCTGACCCTCCCCTGCTCGCGCTGTCTCTCTCTGTCTCTCAAAAATAAAAAACATAAAAAAAATTAAAAAAAGTTTTAAATTTGTAAATGTTTATTATTTTTGAGAGAGAGAGAGAGAGTGAGCTCAAGTGGAGGAGGGGCAGAGAGAGAGGGAGACACAGAATCTGAAACAGGCTCCAGGCGCCCAGGTGTCAGCACAAAGCCTGACGTGGGGCTTGAACTCATGAACTGTGAGATCATGACCTGGGCCAAAGTTGGATGCTCAATGACTGAGCCACCCAGGGGCCTCTGTATGGATATACCATAATTGAACTGGTGGTTTTCCTAGTTGATGGATACTCAGGTTGCTTCAGTCTGTTGCTGTTACCAACAGTGTTGCCGCGAATCACCTTGGTACATTTATCATTGCAAGGATATCTGATAATAAATCACAAGATTTATTGTATATGCATGCAAGGATATCTGATAATAAATCACAAAAAGTGGAACTGCTGGATCAAAGGATGTGTACGTTTGCACGTAGGATAACTACTACCAGACGGACCTCACAGGCTGCCCCAGTTTATACTCCTGCTCACAACTTGAGTCTTTTTGCCCACACTCTTGCCAACATAGTGTTGCTAAATGTTTTGCTCTTTCCTAATCTGATAGTAAGGATGGTATTTTAGCATCTTTCTAAAATTATTTTTTAAGTAAACTCCGTGCCCAACCTGGGGCTAGAACTTAACCCTGAGGTTAGGAGTCATATGCTTCACTGACTGAGCTAGCCAGGCTCTCCTTATTTTTTATTTTGAGTGAGCTTGAGTATCTTATATATATTTGAGTCTTTTCTTTTATTGAACTATTTTTTGGATTCTTCTACCATTTTTTTTTTGTTGTGGCATAAGTTACAATAAGGTAAAGTACATATATTAAAAAAAATTTTTTTTAAATGTTTATTTTTGAGAGAGGAAGAGAGTGTGCGAGCTGGGGAAGGACAGAGAGAGAGGGAGTCACAGAATGTGAAGCGGGCTCCAGGCTTTGAGCTGTCAGCACAGAGCCTGACGCAGGGCTCGACCTCAGGAACTGTGAGATCATGACCTGAGCCGAAGTCGGATGCTTAACCGACCGAGCCACCCAGGCGCCCCAAGTACATAGATTTTAAATGTGTATAACTCTGTAAACTTTTTTAGTCGAAGTATAATTTGCTTTCAGTAGGACAGATTTTAAGTGTATAGTTTTGGTGAGTTTTGACAGCTTTATATGACTATATAATTCTTCTCAGTCAAGATTTAGAGCATTGCCATCACCCAGAGAGAAGTTCCTTCAGGCCCCCCTTTTCAGTTTTCCCTTCTCCCCACTTGAGGTAATCACTTTTCTGATTTCTCTTACCATAAATTGGTCATGTCCATGAATTTGTATTGGAGTATACAGTACGCATCTCCTACCATGAAGATGAAGATACATCCTGCCTGTTGGCAGACATCTTTGTCCTCTCTTCCAGTCTCTCTCCCACCAAAAGGAGCCAATCTGCTGACGTGTATTCACCATACAGAGTAGTTTAGTAAAGCTGTGAGCATCATCTCTGTGGTGTCAAGCAGTAGGTTTTTTGTTTTGTTTTTTTTAACCCATTGCTATGTATATGGATATAGCACTGTTATTTTTTGTGGAAGGACAGACATTTGGGTTTTCCACCTTTGGGCTGTTTTGAATAAAACTGCAGTTAATATTCCTGTGTATTTGTTTTGGAAGATTTGAGTACCTGCATCTTTTTGCTACATTAGAAATGGAATTGATGGGATATAGGGCATAGGTATATGTCTATTTAACTTTAGTAAATACTGAAAAATTATTCCCCAAAGTGATTGTACGAATCTGTACTTCCAATAGTCGTGTTTGAGACTTGTTGCTCTGTATCTTTGCTATCATTTCATATCTGCTAGTCCTTTTAGTTTTAGCCATTCTGGTGGGAGTATAGTAGTATGTCATTGTGGTTATAGTTTGACTTTTCTTGGTGACAGATGATGTTGAGTGCCTTTTCATGAGTTTACTGTTGATACATATTCTTTTTTTTGTTTGTTTGTTTTATTTATTTTTGAGAGAGAGAGAGAGAGAGAGCGAGCAGGGGAGGGTCATGGAGAGAGGGAGACACAGAATCCGAACCAGGCTCCGGGCTGTCAGCACAGAGCCCGACACGGGGCTCGAACCCACCAACTGTGAGACCCTGACCTAAGCCAAAGTCGGATGCTTAGCCGACTGAGCCACCCAGGTGCCCCTGTTGATACATATTCTTTACCTGGGTGATGGGTCTTAGAATGATCTGTAGGAGCTTTTTTTTTTTTTTTACTGTTTATTTTGAGAGAGAGAGAGAGAGAGCACTTGTGCATGTGTGAGAGCAGGGTAGGGACATTGCGGGGGGATGGAGAGAGATTCTGGGGATAGAGAGAGAGAGAGAATGTCAAGCAGGCTCTGCACCAGCAGCGCGGAGCCTGATGCAGGGCTTGAACTCAGGAACTGTGAGACATGACCTTAGCTGAAACGAAGAGTTGGATGCTGAACTGACTGGGCCACTGAGGAATTTTTTTGTTTTTTGTTTTTAAATGTATTGTGATAAGAGTTTACTGTTTTGGTTTTTTTTTTTAAGATTTTATTTTTAAGTAATCCCTATACCCAACATGGGGCTCAAATCTGTAACCCCAAGATCAGGAGTTGCATGCTCTACTACTGACTGAGCCAGCCAGGTGCCCCACAGATGATTATTGATTTGCGATGTGTCTTTTGATGTCCTGGCAAAAACTCAAACAAGCAGACTTTATTATTTTTTTGTGTTTATTTATTTATTTATTTTGAGAGAGAGAATGTGCACACACCAGCAGGGGATGGGCAGAAAGAGGGATGGAGGGAGAGAGAAAATCCTAAGCAGGTTCTGAGGTGTTGGCTCAGAGCCTGATGTGGTGCTCAGTCTTCACGAACTCAGATCATAACCTGAGGTGAAATCAAGATTCAGACACTGACTGAGCCACCCAGGTGCCCCAAAATAAGCATACTTTAAAGAAAAATTTTTGATTAAAATTTTCATGGTTTCCAAATTGTTTTTGAGTTTTGTGGTGTACTTTGAAAGGTCTTGCTTGTTCATTCTGGGGTTACCATATTTCAGTGAATCTAATGTGCCACCAAATGTAAGATATTACTTTGTATACTCCCCCCAAATAGGAAAAATATTGTTAAACTGATGCCAATTTTTTTTGACCACTTAGCATCTTTATCTTAAACTTACAGCTTTAGTTTTTTCTATTACATACTACACTTCCAGATAAATGAGTAGGGAAATATAGAGGAAATAAATTGGTTAAAGTATTTCCCCTAATTTTTCACATTTCGAATAGGACTCCTGGGTCACTTTTTGACTTGTTAGTGTGTTTTTCTGTTGGCTTCTTTGCCTGAATCAGAATGTTAGTGGGGAACCTTTTTTTTCTTAGTTTTTATTTAAATTCCAGTTAGTTAACATACAGTGTAATACTAGTTTCAGGGGTGCAATACAGTGAGTGGTGTAACACATCCATGTGGCACCTGACGCCAGTGCTCATCACAGCAAGTGCCCTCTGTAATCCGCATCACCTATTTTACACATCTCCCCGCCCACCTCCTTTTGGGTCACCATCAGTTTGTGCTCCATAGTTAAGAGTCTGTTTCTTGGTTTGCCTTTCTCTCTCATTTTTCCTTATTTCTTTGCTCATTTGTTCTGTTCTTTAAATGCTGCATGAGTGAAATCATAACAGTTTTTGTCTTTCTCTGATTTATCTTGCTTAGCATAGTACTGTAGCTCCATCCATATCCTTGCACGTGGCAAGATTTCATTCTTTTTTTTATGGCTAATAAGCTGAATAATACTCCGTTGTGTGTGTGTGTGTGTGTGTGAATGTGTGTGTATGTATACATGTATGTGTGAAATTTAGTTCCAAAGAAGGGAAAATAGAGGCGCCTGGGTGACTCATTTGGTTAAGCATCAGACTCTTGGTTTGGCTCAGGTTACGATCCCATGGTTCTTGAGTTCAGCCCCACATTTGGGCTCTGGGCTGATGATGTGGAGCCTGCTTGGGATCTGTTACCTGCTCTTGCTCCCCCTCTCCCCTACTTCCCTCTTCCCTGCTTGTGCTCTCTCTCTCTCAAAACAAACAAACCAAAAAAAAAAAAAATTTAAAAGAGAGGGGAAAATAAAGTGCTATATGTTGCTGACTGCCATTTGGGTATTCGTGGCCTTGGCCAGTGGAACTTGGGGGAATCAATCTGGTGCTGATGGTCATTTTACAATAATTATCTCTTATGAAGGTTTATACATGCTTTCTACTGAATTCAAAGTCTTTGACTTGTATTAATTGAAAATGTAATTAACCTAACATGTTCATAAGGTACACGTGAAGTAGATGCAGGAGATAATGTTTGCCCACTGCTTGTAGAAATTTCTCTCCAGCAAGGGTTTTGGGGAAAAGAAAACCTAAAGGGCACATAGACCAGCTAAAATAACCACATGAAAAGTGAGAAAGGCAGGAACTGGTTTTGGGTTATCAACAGAACAGAAAAACAGCAAAGCATAACTTAGAATATAGCAAATGGAAAATTATGGTGTTAAACATCAAATTAAAAAAAATCCCTAAGTGGGTGTGTGTATGTATATGTAAGATTGTTGTTTAACTGCCTTAGATTGTTTATTTGGTACTTAGTTATACATTGATAATTTTATTAAGGGTTCTAGAATGTTGTAGATTTTAGACTTGTTTGACTTAGGACTTAAGAGTTTTAAATAAAACCCAGTACTTGAGAGGTAATGAAAAGGAGAATTTATTGGAAAGGATCTCATGAAATTTGGTGCAGGGGTGTAGCCTGGAATTAGAGGTCCAGTGGGAACCGGGGACTCTGGAGCTTATGCTGGGTGTTATTTCATTCTCCTTTCTCTCTGCAGACCATATAGTCCCCACCTGGTCCACGGTCCTTAAACAAGGCTTCCAGCAACTCTTTAATTTATATGTTATTTGTCTAAGCTCCTGAGAAAGCCTGTTTTTGTTCCTCCCCTCTTCATATTTTTTATTTTTCTCAGATTAAGTAATGTACTCAGGATTACATGCAAATATGGCTCTTTAGCCAGCTCCTAACCACGACTTAATATTACTAAGTTATATTAAATCTAAATTGTGAGGTTAGACATGTGAACCCATGGGGTAATATCAATGACCTTGACTACTGATAAAGAGATAAACATGCTAACTTTTACTGAAACAAAATATTGAGTCCTTATGAAGATGTGTAACTAGTGTCTTTAAAACTCGGCAGCACAGCTAGCTGAGTTTGGGGCAGCATAGTTTGTAAAAGCATGAATGGTCATCATCAGTCTGTGCCAAGCCCTCTACCCCAAGGTGGATGCATAAATGTTAATTGCTTACAGAGGACTTTCTTGGTATCACAGGAGCTGGTACTTTTTCTTAATATTTACCACTGATTATAATTCTGCATTTACATGGGTGACTTTTTCTTTTCTCCTTTTCCCATTAGAATGTTAAGGACTAATGTACCTTTGTGCTCGGAAGGGGTGTTATAAATGCTTATTTTAAGAAAGTAGAGAGTGGATGTAAGAATTCATGCTGTTGAAATGTGATGAGAATTTTATGTCTTCGTATTTTCAAGAAGTTATTTTGATCAGACTTGTCATTTATATGTGTAAATTATATATATTGACTTTATATAGTTTTTCTTCTTAATAAATCATGCAATTCTCATAACAGCATTGAACGTGCTCTATTTTAAAATAGAGGGTTCTTATTTTCATAAATTGGTGCTCTAAATTGTACTGTGAGTGGTAAATTACTTACCATTTTAGAGGGAATCTTTTTAGCATTAGAGAATTGATATAATTTCAAGAAGCTGTTCATTCAGTTTTGGAAGTGAGCTGTTTACTTTCCTCAGTAGCAGGAATCAGGCCTAGCATTTTAATCCCATGATGGAAACTGATTTCTCTTTCTTTTCCCTTTGAGAAAATCCAACTGAGTGCCGCATAAGTAAAATCATCCTTGTCACTACAGGAATTAAAAAAGAATTTTTTTCCTGTTGTTTTTACATTTTAGAACAGGGGACCTAGAGCTCTAACGGGATATCTCCATATTGAGGCTTTGTGATGTTAGTTTTAGAGATGATTTTGTATTTTTACAGTTTTGGAGGTGGTGAGGTAAGTCCTTTTAGTGGTCTCAGTAGTTTAAGTGTGGCCCATAGGATGGGTGTTCCCGTTCATGATTTATACTGAGTTATGTGTAGAAGAATAATATTAATTTGGTGTTAAGTTAGGTTATTTTGGGGGGTTGATAGAACCTTGAGGTTGTTAGTGGCTGTCTGATTTTCCTTAAACTAGTGGTGTTCCACCAAAGTGTTTGAAGTGCTGCAGATGATTTCCTAATGCCACCTGCACACAGGTTAGTTGGCTTCTTAGCTTCTGTTAGTTATTGTTTCTGAACTGTCTCTTAGAAGCAACACCATAGGAACACACAGGATTCTGAGTCCTCAATTTATAATAAGTAATTTAGGAATTTATCACTGCCAGAGTTGTGGCCTTGTTGTAAATTCCCATATTTGAAATGTAATTTGCAACAGGTTTTTCTTTAGAAATAACATATAAAAAGTGTTTAGTTCTCTAGTGGTAAATATTATTTCTTCCCTAGTCATACAGAGTGTTTTACTGAAGTTTACCTCAAGTTCCATGTTGGGAACTTGAGGTATTTGAGAAAGAAAGGTTAGAGGATTGAGGTTATGGGCAAACCTGTTAAACCATTTGGGGGGCAGGTTGGTGGTAACGTAATCAAAATAAAACAAAATACCTTGTATACCATATTATTTATGGCTTTTGAAATAAACTGTGTTGAGGTATACTTTATGTACAGTAACGTATACTAATTTGAAATGGTTAATTCACAGTTCTGATAAATCTATATACCTGTTCAACCACTACAATTCAAGCCAAGGCACATGTTCATTACAGAAAATGTTTCCTTATCCCCACTCACTCTTTCCCCTTATCCCAGGCAACCACTGATGTGCTTTTCAGTGCTCCAGATTAACTGTCCTGCTTTAAAATTTTGTATAAATGGAATTCCATTCCATTTTATGGTAGGCAGAATAAAAGCCCCTCAAAGATACCCATACTCTAATCCCCAGAATCTGTGAATATTTTACTTTACATGGCAAAAGGGATTTTGCAGATGTGATTAAGGGCTTTCAGATGGGGGGGGGATTATCCAGGTGGATATTATTTGAGTCCTTAAAGACCTTTAAGGACTAATTATTTGAGTCCTTAAAGACCATGGTCTGAGAGATGAAGAAGGCTGAAGAATGGTCCGAGGGATGGTTTAGCAGAAAAGTAAGGCTGCCTCTGTTAGCTGGAAGGATCAAAGAAATTATCTCCTTTGTAAGCCTCCAAAGAGGAATATGGTCCTGCTCTTACACTTTTTGGTCCAGTGAGACCTGTGTCAAACTTCTACAGAATTTGGCATAATAAATTTGTGTTGTTTTAAGCTACTCACTTTGTGGTGATTTGCTGCAGCAGCAGTAAAAAGGAATATTCTATGCTGTTTTCTTTTGCGCCTTTTGTTTTTAAAGATTCATTATGCTTTTGCCTGTATTAGTAGTTAGTCCTTTCTTATCAGTATCGTCCCTTGTATGGATATATTATACTTTTTTTAATGTACGCACCTACTGATGGACATTTGGATTGTTTCCAGTTTTGAGCTATTAGAAATGAAGCTACTTGTGAATATTTGTGTTTGGGTCTTTGTATGGACATGATGTTTTCACTTTTTACCTTGGAGTGGAGTTGCTGGGTCAAGTGGGAAGCATACATTCAGTTTTATAAGAAAGTGCCAAACTGTTTTCCAGGTACGAGTTTACATTCCCATCATTAGTTTCTCTATCCTAGAATTCTTGGCCTTTTATTCGTTTTGTTTTGTGTTAGAGCAAGTGGGGAGAATGTCAGTGGGGGGGAAGAGAGAATTTTAAGCAGGTTCCATACCCAGCAGAGCCACCCAGGTGCACTCATTTAGCCTTTTTAAATCTTGGCCTTTGTAATGATGTGTAACGGTATATTGTATTTTAATTTTCATTTCATTGGTGATGACATTCATATGTCTTATGTGAATGATTTAAATATTTAGCTCATTTATTTGGATTGTATGTCTTTATGTAATTGTGGTAGCTTTGTGTATATATTCTGGATACAAGTACTTTGTCAGAATTGCAGAGAATATTTTTTTTTCTAGCATATAGTTTTTTCATTTCTTTCATCTTATTTTGTAGAGTAGAAGTTTTAAATTTGATTAAGTCTAGATTATACATTTTCTTCTTTCATGATCTGTGCTTTTTGTGTCCTAAGGAAATTTATTCTGTGTTGTCTTTTAGAAGTTTTGGGATTTTAGCTTTTACTTTTAGGTCTGTGATCAAACATTAAAACCCTTTGATTTAATTATTGTGTATGGCATGAGATAAGTTTTCTTTTTCCGTATGAATACCCAGTTGTTTCAGTACTATTTGTTGAATCCTTTCACCATTAATGACCTTATTAGCATCTCTGTCAAAAATCAGGTTTTTGGTGGTTAGGGGGTAGATTTCTTAAGATCTTCTATGTATGTGATCATGTTACTCAGAATAAAGACGACTTATTCTTCTTTTTCATCTGTATGCCTTTGTTTCTTGTTTTATTTCAATTGGGTAGGGCCTCCAGGACAGTGTTGCATAGGTGTTGGTGAGAATAGGACATTCGTACTTTATTCTCAATTTTAAGGGCAAAGCGTTCTTTCACCATCAATGATGATGTTAGCTGCAGGTTTTTCATAGATACATTTTATCACATTAACCATGTTTTTTTCTATTACTATTTTGCTTAGAATTTTTATTGTGAATGGGTATTGGATTTTGTCAGGTTTTTGCTGCATCTACTGATATAATCATATATGTGTTTTCTTCTCTGTTTTGTTAATGTAATAATGGATGATATTGATTTAACATTTGAAATTTTCCTTGCTTGCACTCCAGAGCCATGGTGTACTATCCTTTTTATATATTGTTAATTTGATTTTCTAATATTTTATTAAGGATTTGTATTTGTTCATTTTTATTAGGGATTGATTTATAGTTGTGTGGTTTTTTTTGTTTTTTGTTTTTTTTTTGCTACAGTCTTTGTCTGGTTTTGGTATTGGGGTAATGCTAATTTCAGGATATGAGAAATGTTTGCCTTCTGTATTTTTTCAAAGAGTTTATGTAGATTTCTTTTTTCTTTAAATGTGTGATACAATTCACCAGAGAAGTCATCTGGACCTGGAGTTTTCTATGTGGGAAGGTTTTTAATAACATATCAGATTTTTTTTTTATTTTTATAGATACAGGGCAGTGTAGATTTTTTCTCTTTTCTTGAATCCTTTTGGTAATTTATGTATTTCAAGATTTTTTCTTTTAATTTCAGAGCTTATTAGCTTAATATCTTTGCTCTTTTAATGAGTATGGTATCTGGTTAAATAACCTTTTTCATTGCTCATGATTAGCAGTATGTGTCTTAATCAGTTTAGGGAGATTGACTTATTCAAACACTGGTTTCACTGGTCTTTCTCTATAGTATGTCCATTTTCTTTTACATTGATTTCCACTTTATATTCTTCTATTTACTGAGTTTAATTTGTTCTTTTTATAGCTTAAGATTAGATCTGTGATACCAAATGCCAGCTCTTTTGTAATACAGATTTCCCTTTAAAGTGTTGTTTTAGCTCCATCCATATTTTCATTTAATTAGGAGTTCTAATTTTCTTTGTGTTTTTTTTTAAAGAGCTCTTTGACATACATTTTATTTTTTTGTTTTTCATTTTTTAATGTTAGTTTATTTTTGAGAGGAGACAGCATGAGCAGGGAGGGGCAAAGAGAGAGAGAGACACAGAATCTGAAGCAGGCTCCAGTCTCTGAGCTGTCAGCACAGAGTCTGATACGGGGCACAAACTCCCGAATCGTGAGGTCATGATCTGAGCCAAAGTCGGATTCTCAACCGACTGAGCCACCCAGGCACTCCTTTTTGTGATTTTTTTTCTTTGACCCATTAGTTTAGGCATATGCTTTTGTTTTCTAAATATTTGAGAACTTTGTACATGTCCTTTCTTTATGGTTAGTGAAAATACTCTATGTGACTTAAGTCTTAGATTTGTATCTGCTTTGTAGCACTGCATATATCTAATTTGGTCATGTTATTGTTTGCACTTTGTTCAAGTCAAGTCGGTTAGGTGTTCAGAACTTCTATATTCTTATAGTTTTTATGTTTGTTTTATTTATGGAGCGAAGAGTGTTAATCTACAACTCCAGATGTGATTTATCTGTTTCTCCTTTAAGTTCTCTCAGGTTTCATATATTTCCAAGTTGTGTACCCATTTAAGATTTATATGACCTTCTGATGGATTAGCGCTTTCCTCATTATTAAACATTCCTTAGGCTTTTTCACAAAAGTACCTTGTTTGATATTACTGTAACTATTTGATATTACTGTAACTACCATAGCTTCCTTATACCTAATGTTTGCATGTTATTTTTCCTTTTTTTTCTTTACCTTTAATCTGTATATTTTTACAGTGGCAGTGGGTTTTTTTAAGCAGCATGTAATTGGGTCTTTTTTTTTTTAACTAGGTTGACAATTTGAATTGGATTTAGATCATTTACATTTAATGTAAATACTAATGTGTTAGAATTTAAGTATGCTACCTTGCTGTGTCATTTTTTTCTTTTTACTTGTTGATTTGGTAGTTTGTAATGTTTTTTTGTGTCCATACTTCTTTGTTTACTTTTATTTTTTTAGTTGTTACTCTGCAGTTTATTGCATACTTTCACAGTTTGTCTTCAAATAAAATTATTTAGCACTCCATATACAATGTTACGATAGTCTGCTCTTCTCCGTTTATTGCACTGTTACTCTACGTTTTATTTTCAGAGGTGTTATAAATTTGAGGATATATTTTTGCTTTGAACAGATTACATTAAAAAAATTTTTTTTGAGAGTCCATGTGCTTGTGTGCTTGCGGGGGAGGGGCAGAGGGAGAGAGAATCTTAAGCAGCCTCCACACCCAGCATGGAGCCCCAGGGCTTAATCTCATGACTGTGAGATTATGACCTGAGTTGAAATCAAGAGTTGTACACTTCAACAACTGAGCCACCCAGGTGGCAGTTTACATTTTAGAGGAAACTTTAAACAAGAAAAGTTCTTTATATTTGCACGCATATTTGTTAGTTCTGGCATTTGTCATTCTTTTGGGTAGATCAAAGTGTTTACTTGTCTGTGTTGTTTTCTTTCTGCTTAAGAATTTTTTCAACATTTCTGCTCCTCAGATCTGTTGGTAAGGAATTCTGTCAACTTTAGTTTGTTCGACAGTATTTCACATTCTTTTTTGAAGAATTGTCATCTTTTTTACTTGAGCCCTTTAAAGACGTCATTCCATTATCTTTCTCTTTGCATAGTTTCTGATGAGAAGTCTATAGTTCTTTCTTCCTGTGTCTTTAAATTTATTTTTTTTCTGGCTGCTGTTATACTTTGCAACACTGATTTTCAACAATTGATAATAGTATATATAGCTTTCTGTGTATTATAATAATTATGTAGTTTTCTCCTTATTTTGGTTGGGTTGATTTGAACTTCTTAGATGTGTGGATTTATATTTTAATTACAATTTCAAAAAACTTTGAGATTTTTTTCTTTTCCACATTCTGCAACTCCACTTATGTATGTTTGAGTGCTTGTTATTATCACATAGATCACTATAGCTTCACACCCCTTCAATCAAAAAAAAATATGTAACTTCTTTTAAAAATCAATTTAAATCTTACAGAATTGTGGCTTCTGATAGTTGCTGGGTATCACTGTTTTCTCCTCAAATTTAAAATATTTTGTGTTGTGTTTTAGTATTCACTCTGGCACTCTAGTGCACTGTAGTGGCCTAATTGGGAACTGTGAGCCTATATCTGTGTTCAGAAATTTATGAAGCCCTTGAGATCTACTCAACGTGTGTTAAGGACCTCTTCTATATAAATTTTATATTATTGGAGATGCGGTTCATTACATACCAATGTCCTTTCCATAAGGATTTATGACAGAAATGTCTTTATGGTTTTAGAAACAGGAAATTAATATGCACTCTTCTTGTGGCTGTGAACTTTTGAACCTGTTAGTACATGTAGATTCTTCTGCTAGGAAACTTGTTTTTTGTAGTAAAATAAGCAATATATATCATTTACCATTTTAACAAGTTTTAAGTATACGATTCATGGCATTTGGTAAAATCTCAGTGTTGTGAATCATGACCATTATCCATCTCTAGAACTGTTTCATCATCCTAAACTGAAAGTATGTACCCATTAAAGAATAATTCTTCTTTCTCCTTTACCCCCAGTCTTAGATAACCTTTTTTATACTATGTTTTTGTCTCTAAGAATTTGCCTATTCTAGGTACTTTACGTAAATGGAATCCTAATACTTTTCTTTTTGTGTCCGGCTTATTTCTCTTGTGTAATGTCCTCATGGTTCATCTTAAATATTGTAGCATGTATTAGAATTTCATTGCTCTAGTTTTTTAAAAAAAATTTCCCCCAGCTTTATTGATATATAATGGCTTAATGTTGTATTAGTATAAGATGTACAACATAACGTCTTAATATGTGTATGTAATATATATATTGTATATACATAATATATACAGTAAAATTATTACTACAGTAAGTTAATGTCTATTGCTTTGCGTAATTACAAATGTGTTTTTTCTTATGGGGGAGAACTTTCAAGTTTTGCTCTCTAAACTGTTTTCAAATGTATAATTCAGTATTCTCATTTATAGTCATCATGTTGTATGTTTCATTCCCCAGAACTTATTTATCTTATAACTGGAAGCTTATTGGTCATCAGTGAAAAAAATATTTCATTACTTCTTATGACTGAATAATACTCCATTGTATGTGCATATATCCATTTATTTCCTGATAAACACGTGTTGTTTTCACCATTTGGTTATTGTGAATAATGCTTCTTTCAAAATTGGTGTACAAATATCTGTTTGAGTCTCTGTTTTCAGTTCTTTTTTTTTTTTTTTTTTTTTTTTTGCCTTCAATTGTTTTGAGTACATACTCAGAATTGCTGGATCAAATGATAATTCAGTATTTAGTGTGTCTATATGTGTTCCACAGTTCATCTACTGTTTACATTCTCAGTGTGCAAGGGTTCCACTTGATCCACATTCTCACTGACACTTGTTATTTTCTGTTTTTTTTAACTTTTAAAACTACTTTTGTTATGGTAAAATGGAAAACTCACCTAAAATTAGTTTTGTTATGGTAAAATGGAAAATTCACCACGTGTACTGTTTAAGTATACCTTTTAGTCATGTTAAGTAAATTTACATGGTTGTGCAATCTCCAGAACTCTTTTCATCGGCAGAATTGAAACTCTATATCCATTAAATAACAATTCCTTATTTTCTTCTCCCTCTAGTCCTTGGCAACCACTCTTCTAGTTTCTGTTTCTGCGAATTTGCATACTCTAGATACCTTATAAGTGGCATTACCTGGTATTTGTCTTTTTGTGACTGGCTTCTTTCATTTAGTAAGATCTTCAAGGTTCATTTTTGTTGTAACATGTGTCAGAATTTTCTTCCTTTTTTAAGGAACTCTATAACTCTGTGTATAGAGTATGTTTTGTGTTTATCCATTCATCCTTTGATGGACACTAGTGTTACTTCCACCTTTTGGCTATTGTGAGTAATGCTGCCATGAACATGACTGTACAGATATCTTTTAAAGTCCCTGCTTTCATTTTTTTCACATTTAAAAGTGGAATTGCTGGAACATATAGTTTTATTTTAAATTTTTGGTGAAACGACCATACTGTTTTCCATAGGGACCGCACATTTTACATAGTCACCAATAGTGCACAAAATTTTGTTTCTTCACCTTTTAGCAAACATTATTATTAGTATTATAATAATGATAATAGACATCCTAATGTATGTAAAGTGATAATGTGGTTTTGAGTTATAATTGCTTAATGATTAGTGAAATTGAATTTTTCCATATGCATGTTTTCCATTTATTTATCATATTTGTAGAAATATCTATTCCAGTCTTTTGTCCATTTAAAAATCAGATTATATGTGTGTTCTGTTGTTGTTGAGTGGTAGCAGTTCTTTATTATGGATGTTGATCTCTTATCAGATATGAGTTGCAAATATTTTCTCCCATTCCGTATGCTGCCTTTTCATTCTATTGATGGTATAATTTGATGCACAGATTTCTTTTTTGCTTATTTGATAACAGCCATCCTAACAGGTGAACCATCCTAACAGGTAGCCATCCTAACAGATACCTAACAGGTATCTCACTGTGGTTTTGATTTACAGTTCTCTAATGATATATATCGTTTTGGGGAAAGCTTAAGATTTGAGCAAGTGTTTTTGTGCACCAGCTTCATCCCTGCTTCCATTTACTTTTCTGTTTCCGTGTGTATTATGCATTAGTTTAAAATTTTTATTTATTTAATATTCTATTTATTCTTACAGTCTTCTGTAAATTATTTTTGAAACCATGCTGATATAATTTTTGGTAACATGAATTTGTGGTTGGTGAAGAATTATACTGTATTAGACCTCGATCTTGCCATTGATCAAATATGAGGCACTGGACAGGTCAGTGTGCTTTTCTCTGGGTCCATACAAAGTAATGATATATACAGGTCTTGATTGCAAACCAAGTCTTCAAGCAGTGTGGTTCTGCAGGGTAGCATCAGCTGAATAGGAATGTGAACATGGGAATTGTAAATAGCAAGAGCTGAACAGACTTCTAGGAAAGATGTATGGAAAACAGAGGGAGATGGAAGCAGTAATACTTTAGTTTGCTCTAACCAAGAGCAAAATAAATGGGATATCTAGCTCTGAGGAGGCTCTATAAATGAGGGCCACAGAGATTTACATAGGAAATAGACAAATCTGTAGAACCAGGGTCAACATTGCCTGAGTAGGTGAGAGAAATTAAATATGGATAAGCTTTCTAAATTTTCTGCAAAAGCTTAGAGTAGAATGGGGCTCAAATTAATCATTTGGTTCTGGAGAAACCAAAGAGAGGAGGGATAGTGGCCTAGAAATGAGAAGTAAGGTGTATCATCCAGAGTGAGTGTAGCAACTTAAGTTTTGTAGACTGAAAAAAGGAGGATGACAGCTGGGAGCATCTTTGGAAGAAATTTGGCAACACAGCCAGGCCAATTGAATTGAGTAACCTATAAGTAAGAATAAACTTTTATTTGCTATAATTATATTTTTATCCCTGAAATTTTCTCATATTGTTACCTATCTGAATCAACTTGAAACATATTGTATTTAGCAGTATTTAGGAGAAAAAAGTACTATATCTACTGGGAAAACTCCTTTTAGGTGGTGAATAATTATTCTGAGATTTCACCATACCTGAGATTGGGGATATACCACAGGTGTTCTGGAATATAGTTGGTTTCACGCTCAGCCAGTTTATTACTTTATGTAAACCACTAGCTATGAGAATGTAATGTGGTTGTTTTCTTAATACTGTTTCTGAGACCCACTGATAAAGTTAAGCTATATTGAGACATGTATTTAAAGTATTTCAGAAGTGGAGATAGTGTAATCTGAAAATGCATGGTTTTAAGAGTCCCTGCTTTGATTTTAAATAGCTGGGCAAGTGACCTACTTTTCTTTTCACCATAGCTGTATTAGCTGTAAAGTAAAGAAGTTGAGCAGCATCTTTAATCAGCACATCTGATTCTGTGATCCTATTTTGTTTGTATCATTATCTTTCTTTTCGTTATTGTTTTTGTCTTCATCATTGTGATGGTTTTTCTGAGCTACCTTAGAAACAAGTACATTGTATATAATCTTATTTCTAGAACAGAATGAGTTTTAAGTTCTGCACAACCAACTCCCATTCCAAATCTTCAGTGGTGAGATCAAATCTGGGTTCTCACAAGTTCTTTCAATTTCGTGTTCTAACTTTTAAAGTGAAGGTAAAATGTGACCACTGGAGTGTTTCTCCTTATTTATTAATACCTTTCTCTACTCCATTGTCAGCCTACTATAACTAGGATTATCTCAAAGAATCCTTACACAATTATTTTGTTGGTTGTTTTCCTCATGGCACTTGAACAAAGACTTCCATATGGCTTATATTTTGAATACAGAACCCGTCCTTTCGGGTGTTGCGGATATCAGATAGAGCTGGGAATACTACCAGTAAATGGGAAAATTTTTTTTGAAACACTTTTAAGCTATACAACAGGGAAAAACAGTGTCTGAATCTGAGTATTTCTGAGGGTCAAATGATTTTTTTTTTTTTTTTTTTGCTAGGTAACTATAGTTCCTGAAAAAGGAAGAAAGAATTGGGGACTGGTCAGTTTTCAATTTTAGCAACCTAGTGACTTTTGAACTCTGGATTTTGGTATGCAGAAAAGGCACCCTGCTATGATCATTTCCTGACAAATGCATGTTCCAGTCCTTTATCTGTGAGTTTCCTCTTCTTTTGGCTCATTTTGCCAAGTTTTAAGGAATTGAGGACTCTTTAACCCCTGCTTAAAATGTCAACCCCTTTGACACTACGCCTTTTTCTCCTTTTCTGACTCATCTCAACCTGATACCCACTAAAAAGAAAGCTCAATTATTTTTTTTAAAAAAATCTCCCATTTTGCAGGCTTTCCCTACCCGCCCCCTGCCCCCAACTTCTAAAGGAGATGAATAGTCAGGCACATGGGCTCTTGGTTACCTGCTTGTCCTGAAAATAGCCTTTGTGACACTAACTTTAGTCTCATGTTTACACTTGCAAGGGAAGAGATAGGTGAGAGAAAAAAATGGGATTTTCTGGTTTAACTTTAATTTTGGGGTAAATTGTGCAGTCATGTCTCATGTTCTCAAAGTAGGTAATCGATGATAGAAATGCATATATACCTATTTTAAGATTTGTGTACATTGGTATTTCCTCAGTTATTTAGAATAATTTTATAGCAGAAGTTGGCATACTGTTTCTGTAAAGGGTCAGCTAGTAAATATTCTGGGCAACTGCTCAAGTCTACTTGTTTGCAGTGCCATAGATATATGTAAATGAATGGACAGTAAGATTTTACTTACGATAGACACTGAAATTTGAAGTTCATAGAATTTTTACATTCTTTTCCTTCTCCAACCATTTAAAAATGTAAAAACTATTCTTAGCTTGTGTATTGTACAAAAAGCAGGTTGGACTTGGCTCTTGGGCCATGGCTTGATAAATCATGTTTTAGAAGAATGGCAAGTTTGTTTCAATTGATGTCCTGTACTACTTAAGTAATTGTAGAATTAGTATAGTATGAAATTAGCAAAATAAGCTTTTAAATCTAAGAAATCTGTTACCAGCATATTACCTACTCATCTTAAGCCTTAGTTTCCTTATGTATAAAATAGGAATAATATAAGTATTATAATTTAGTTCTTTATTATAAACAGTGACCCACCCTGGCTGTTATTAGCAGAGTAGGGAAATTATTAAAGAATATTAGGTAGCTCTCAAAATCATTGGGGACTGCCAGAGGTACAGACTTGAGTCCAAGCTTCTGGGAACTTTTCTAAAGCTGTACAGCAGAACTAGGTTTGAGAGTCACTGATGGTGAGCAGTAAGTATTAGGTACTCAACTTGATTACAGATGCTATTACTATTGGCTCTGATGCTTTTTCAGTGACAGGAACTCTTATGTTGTAACCAGTTGGAAATGGTTGGTTTGCTGCTGCCCACCATCAAAAACCAAGCGTGCTCATGCTTTGGTCATGAGCAAAATTGGATGTTCTACGCATTGCTTACTTCCAAGTCAAAGTTTCTTGGAGATTTGAATGTTAGAGATAGAACAATATACTGTGTCTCTTTGGGAATTTAAAATTCTAATTTCTGCATTAGAAATTGAATTAGTAAGTTAGAAATTACATTAATTCATTAGATGGTAGACCATAAAACGTAGAAATATCCACAAATTAAGTCTGTTTAGACTTTTACTATTGATGAATATGATGGATGTCCATAACAGTAGGCACTTTAACTGTCCCCCATTAGTGTGTATACACATACCTCCATTTGTACTTAAACTTCAAAAAACTGTAACAAGCTCTTTGCCAAAAACTATTATTTATGAAAGGTTTGTCTTCTCAGTTGGTGTGTGAGTTGGTTATTTAGAGCCTAAAACCTATTTTCCTTCAAAACAAGAAGGTTCTAGGTAATGGACTTGTTTCCACTATTTCCAGAGAGTTATCAGCTTGCTACTACTAGGTGGCAAGTTTCACTATTGTGAAATAAAGTACTCCTTGGTGTGGAGGTGAGAGGCACTGAGTTACTGCTTACTGTAGGTTGTATTAGGGGAAAAAAAACATTTGCTTCTCTTCTTTAGTGGGCTTCTCTCTGCAGAGTTCCTACCTAATAGAAGGAGTGCTTCTTCCCATTGACCCCAGGCTTAGCCATGGGACTTGCTTTGGTTAATGCAAGATAAGAAGGGAGATTAGCTATGTTTAAGCAGAAGCTTTAGGAACCATTTTGTGAATTGATTTTTGTTTATTTTCTTCTGCTGTAAGAAAAACAGGTGCCAGATAAAGGCTGTTTCTTTTGCCAGGATCCCAGAATGAAAAAAGATACCTGTAGCCGACCCAAAGCCAACAGAACAAAAATAAGAAATATATTTTGTTTTAGTAAAACAGTAGTTCTCAAAGTGCTGTCTGTTGAACCCAGGGTCTTTAAATACTATTTTAGTAATACTAGGCCTCTTCTTACAGTGCTGACATTGCATTATGGTTAAGTGATAGTGGGGAAAACTGCTGGTGCCTTGGGAAAGATCAGTAGTTGCTGCAATCTGTACCTTTTGTCACCAGATTTTTATAGTAAACAAAGTTTTACCTAATGCCTTCGATGAAGCAGTAAAAGTTATTAATGAAAAAACCTTGATTGTGAGTATGTGTCTTTCTACAAGTCTCTGATGAAAGAGGAAGTGTACGTGAAGCTCTTGTGCATGCAGAAGTATGCTGGTTGTCACAGAGGTTAAGCCCTTGTGCAGTTGAGTTAGGAGCTGGACTAGCCTCTGATGGGGTATCATTTACCCTTGAAACATTGCTTCACTGAGGTTATTCTAACATGAGCATTCGACATTTTCTCAGATGAACAAAATGAGTCTTTTACTTTGAGGAGAAGAACTGGCAGTAATTGTTGCCAGTAATAAAAACTGAAATTTCATGTGAAAATTAGAGTTTTGGAAAATTCTCAGATAATGTGAGCTTGAAAGCCCCCAGGTACTTAGGCTTTTTCTGATGAGCTTGATAGCGATAGTAGTGAATATAATTTTTAAAAAAATTTGGTGATATATAACGAAATGCCAATATTCGGGAGATCTGCCTAACTCAGTGGACCAATATTTATAATTGATGAATGGCGTCACAAAATTATGCATGGATGAAAGATCCATTCATATCGCCAAACCAGTGGATTTTATGTAACAGTACTGAAAAGTTCATTGATAGGGTTGAAGATTCCACACTTCAGTAAATTTTCAAGACACTATCACTTGTTGAGTTTTGGTGTGGAATCAAGTAATATTCATAACTTTGATTCTACACCAAAGCTCATTTGAAAAAGCCGTGAAATAGTCCTTTTTCAGCTTATGTGAGAGGTTGGATTTTCTTCATATATTTCAATCAAATGACATTGCTGCTGATTGGATACAGAGGCACGTATGATAACCAATATGTTTTCTTAAGGCAGACCTTAAAGACATTTGTAAAAGCTAATGCTTCTCCTAGAATTTGTTACTTCTTTTAGAAAATGTAGTTGATTTTAAATAAATATAAACACATATTTTAAAAGTTCTTCATTTTAATTTCTAATACAGTATATGTAGCTAAATTCATATAAACCAAAGTTTTTTTAGAACTTCCATTTTTAATAGTGGAAAGAAGTTGTAAGTCCAAAACATTTAAGAACTACTGTTGTAAATGATTGAGATTTATAAGGATTGTTTGTTACATCATAACCTAGTACATTGGGCAGTATGGTTAAGTCGGTCTTATTGAGAAATACAAGTTGGTACAATTTGTTGACCTTCTGTTTTGTTACTGTGGCTTTTTAAAAAAATGCTTATTGGTTTCTGATCTTTTTTATTTCCTCTTGAAAAATTTTTTTAAAAATGTTTTGTCATTTTTTAGAGAGACAGCACGAGCCAGGGAGGGGCAGAGAGAGAGAGGGAGACACAGAATCCAAAATAGGCTCTAGGCTCTGAGCCACCCAGGTGCCCCTTAATTTTTTTTTTAATGTTTATTTTTGAGAGAAAGCATGGGGCTCAAACTCCTGAGCTGTGAGATTATGACCTGAGCTGAAGCTGGACGTTTAACCAACTGAGCCACCCTGGTGTCCCTACTGTGGCTGTTTTTTTGTGAAACCATTGATTAGGCATTGAGGTTGCTGGGGAAAAGATTTTGACTGACTTAAAATAAATTGTAGTATCTTACATGATACCACATGATTATGGAAGTCTTCTCTACAGCAGGGGCTTGTGGTGAGACTTCACATGGGACAGAAGTATTTTCACACTTGGTCAGTCCATCCATACAGCTCTTCCTTAAATTATTGTAAACATACCTGTTTCTTGTGAGGACCTGACCTGGAAATCTAGCATATGAAAACTCATTTAAGAATTGGTTTGAATCTTCCTTTGTTTCCCTTTCTTGACAATGCAGACAGTGAGGTGTATTACCCAGTGGAGGGTTTCTCTTTTTAACTTTCCTTAAGAACTACTTCAGATGGTTGAAAGAATCCATTTCTGGGTGATAACCAGCATATAATGCAAAGTCATGTGTAATTTAGGCTTATGTATTTTTTCTCTCAATTAGCTAGTCATAGAGCATCTCCTCTGTAGTGAATAGACCTTGTTTGAGGAATAGCAGTGAATGAGGAGTTAGTCACACAGAATATGAACCATCTACTCCTGCCTCACAAGCATCCTGAATCTTGTCGGTATGTACTACAACCACTTGATGATGGAGTATTTCTGTCACATCAGCTTTGACTTTGTGGATCAGATGATGATAATTATTGATGGGTAGCTCAGGTTTCATAGTTACCTTGGCTAGATGTTCAGTTTTTTAAAAAAAAAATTTAACATTTACTCGTTTTTGAGAGAGAGAGAGAGAGAGACAGACAGACAGACTGTGCGAGTGGGGGAGGGGCAGAGAGAGAGGGAGACACAGAATCTGAAGCAGGCTCAAGGCTCTGAGCTGTCAGCACAGAGCCCTACTCGGGGCTCGAACCCATGACCGCTGAGATCGTGACCTGAGCTGAAGTCGGACGCTTAACTGACTGAGCCATCCAGGTGCCCTAGATGTTCATTCTTTACCAGTATAAAAAGTACAGAAATTATTTTCAAAAGAGAATCTTGGTTTGATGAGGAGGGTATGTTTTTAAAAGCCCTAAAAACTCATAGAGGTTTCTGCTCTGATTCTCCTAGAAGGGTTTGCCCATAGCTGCTTATGACATTGATCTGTTGACACTCTAAGCACTATTGCAATCAGAGTTTCATTATGGTCAACTGGCATAGTTACTTGTGTTTGCATCCTGGATTGGCTAGAGACTTTTTCTCTTCCTCAGGGCCGTACTTAAAACTGCTGGATTTCAGATCACTGCGTAAAGAGGGCCGTGCACATATATTGGTATATATTGTTTCCAATGAGGCCTACCATGCTTTCTGCTTCTTTCTTTGTTGTAGAAAGTACAGGGTTTTCATTTTGGAGGGAATATTCTGACTCTGAAGCTGCACTCCGTTGGCTTCTAGAACTAAATTGTGGTGGCCGGACCCTAGTTTTTCTTGGGACTTTTTTTTCCTTATCTTTTGGCATACGTGTTTTGTTAGGACATTTAGAGTACTGTTATTTCCTCCTCACAAGGTGTTATTGACTTAATTTTATCAGTGTAGTGGACCAGTGTGATGTGTAGTGGTGTGGTGAAATAATTAAGGTCATTTGAAAAGCTAGAAACTTAGCTTGAGGCAATATAGTCACGATGTATTACTGTCCCACCCAAATGAAAACAAATTACTTCTGGAGTTCTGTTTGTAGAAATAGAGAAACCATTTGTCAGAACTATAACTGCATGTCAGGTACTACGCTAAAGAGATAAAATTTGGATTACCAGCTGTACTTCTAGTCATTACATTTAGAATACACTCATTCTCTATGAACATTTGTATGTTCTGCATTAGCCAAATAGTTGTATTAAATGAATATCTACTACGGATTGCAACCCTTGCATCTTTTAATTCTTTGATAATTCCCATTCAGCCCCTGCATCCCCCCACCCCCCAGGGCGATATTTTGTTTGGAGGGAGTGCTCCAGGGGTCTGTATCTGAACTTTCCTGATCCAGTGTAATCCCATTACTCCCATTTGTCATGGAATCGTGGGATTTTGTTAGTTGGTAGTCCACTGGAACTACTTTTTTCAGCTATATATTCACCCAGGGAAATACCGATACAATGGGAGGATTGGTTCACTCTCTCTAAATGGGCTTGGGCCAAAACTTAATATATTATTTGAATACTATAATCCTTTTTCCTGATACATAGTTTGCAGTGGTGCTATCTAAGAGGTCCTCAGGGATTAGTTTAAGAGTTAGACTTTATAGTCCCAAAAATTTGGGTCAGAGTATTTCCCTCTCCCAAGTACATAGTTACCCTGTTAAGTGGCGGCTGTTCTTCCATGGAAAATAAGGGTACTTGTAATATAATCATAGAGCCTTGTTTGAAGGATTCTTTGCTTTACCTTCATTCTAGAGGCTCTGGGTCTAGGAACTTTGAGAGGCTGTGATTTTCTATTTTGGTGGCTTATGTCCCCTCTGTCAACCTCTGTGTATCATACCTAGAGTTGTTTATTTGTGTAGGGTTAGGGATCAGCAAACTTCCTTTTTTCAGCCCATGTATTAAATGTTTTAGGGTTTGTGTGCTATAGTCTCTAAAAAATCCACCCAACTCTGCCATCATAGTGCTAAAGCAGCCATAGCTAATACATACATAAATGGGCATCTCTGTGTTTCCATAAAACTTCATTTTCAAAAACACTGTGGGTTACATTTAGACTGCAGGTTGTAATTTCTGTACCTCTAGTACACATCTTATAGGATTATGGTGGGATGTCCTAATATTATGATTTTAGAGATTTTCCACAATTCTTGGAGACAAACCAATTTGATAACCACTATGTTCCTGTTTCTTTAACCTTGTTTGGTATTACTTGATGTTATAATTAAGCAGTCAACAAAATCAGACCATGCATTTTGGTCATAACAGCTCTAGAGGAGGGGTTGGCAAACTATAGCATACAGGCCAGATGTGGCCTGTCCTTATTTTTGTTGACCCACAAGCTAAAAATGTTTTTCACATTTTTAACTGATTGAAAAAAAGTAGAGGATAATGTTCTATAAGTGAAAATTATATGAAATTCAAATCTTCGTATCATGTATAAGGATTTACTGGAACACAGCCACATTAGCTTGTTTACGTTTACATATAGTTTATGGCTGCCCTCACTTCACAGCAACAGAGTTGGGTAGTTGTGACAGAGACATTGTGGCCTTAAAATAATGTGCTATCTGGCCCTTTATAGAAAAACAAAACAAAACAAAAACCATTTACTGATCCCTGCTCTAAGATTGGAGAAAAACTCTTTTGTGTCACTCTCAGTAACTGACTTGTTCTTTGTCAGTGCCTTGACTCAAGAATTTAAACGTGAATATGTTGCTTTCTGTATTTGAACTCTCCAGTTAGAAGCGATATCCTACTCTACTATCCTTCTGTATCCAACTCATGTCTTTCACAGCTTCACACTACTGTCTCCGCTTGGTCCCCAAAGCCTTGTTTTAAAGCACTTTATTACAGATGACCGCAGTTGGTAATTTAATTTTGCAATAGTCTGAATATAAACTATCAGAGACCTATCTTATGTGATTGTTTCCTTACTGCATTCAGCCCCAACTAGATTAGATAACATCCTCAGATTCCTATTACCTTGAAGATTCTCCCAGATGCTCATCACCTGAGTGATTTCAGAATTTAATGATATAAATAATATTAGCCAATATTTTATTCAACTTTTATTGTGTGCATGCACTGAGCTAAGCACTTTTCACACAGGAGTGCTTACTTAGTATAGTGTCTGCCACAAAAGTATTCAAAAAAGGTTAGCTGACATGTACTTATTTTTTCATTTTGATATAAATACCCCTTCCCCCCATACTTCAGGTATGGTAAAAAAGAAAACAAAAACTCCTTGTCCATTAAAATTTTAAAAATCACATTAAGGTTAATTTGGAGTGAGTGACATAAATTAACATTTTTTGCCTATAATATTTTTCCTTTTTAAAAATTTATACATAAATACAGTAGATTCTCATTATTTATTAGTTATGTTTATAAGGTTGTTGTGAACACCGAATTAGCACATAATGAACCATTGCTCCTAGGGGAAATGCAGGATTAGGTTCCTGTGAATCTCTGGTCACATTTTTGTCAAGTGATCAATAATAACCTTGTTTTGTGTGTTTCTTTTTAAACACCCCTTATTTTATATATACATTGTTGATTCATTAACATTTCATTAATGTCTGACAGCATTATAATTCGTAAATGAATGAAGCCCATCTATCACACATTTTCTCCATAAGGCATGTCACAGTCAGGAACACTGGACACAACTTCAGCACTATACCTGGTGCTATTTTAAATCGTGAAATCACCAACAAAACACAAAATACAAAAATTTGGCACTAAATGTACCATACAAAGGATATTTGTTTACAGAATGAGAGATGAAACAAGAAAGCAGAATGCCATGTTATTTGCTGGGTGTGTACAACAAGCGACTCAAGTTTTTCACTGTTCTGTACAGAACTGAGGATTACAAAGGCACTACAAGTATTGATGTTGGGGTTACATGTAAATTTTAGCAAGTAGGCAGATTTCACAAATATGGGATCCATGAATAATGAGGATCGACACTATCTCCTCAGATGCCACAATTTTTCATTTTCATTTGATCTTTTATATTTTAATTTTTTCACTTTTTAAGCTTATTTTTAAATAGTGTTAAAATACATATAACCTGTGATACTTGAGTTGTGTTAACTATATTCATATGGTTGTGCCACCAATCTTCAGAACTCTTTATGCTCTTTAAACAACTCCCTGTTTCCCTCTCCCTCTATTCCCTGGCAACTACCATTGTACTTTCTATTTTTATGAATTTAAGTACACTGGGTACCTGATACAAGTGGCACTATAGTATTTGTGACTGGCTTCTTTCACTTAGCGTGATATCCTCAAGGTTTGTCTATGTTGTAGCATGTGTCAGACTTTTCCTTTTTAAGGCTGAATAATAATCCATTGTATGTATAGACCCCATTTTGTTTCTCCATTCATCCTTTGATGGACATTTGGGTTGCTTCCACCATTTGGCTATTGTGAATACTGCGCCTATAAACACAGGTGTGCAGATATCTCTTTGAGACCCTGCTTTCTTTCAACAATGGTTTCTCTCTTGTATGTCACACATATATATTGCAAAAAGGAATGAGCTAACAACAGATGTTTATTACAAAGTAACAGATAAAAGTTGTTTGACCTCATCCCATTCACCAGCGACAGCAGTTATTTACAGAGTTTGGTGTGTATTCTTTCATATGTACACAATTTAAGCATATATATAAAATATGTGAAAACCTATTTAATATGACTTAATAACAATTTGTAGATGAGTATAGTTTAGTAGCAGTTGGGATCATATGAATGCTGTTCTATATATTGTTGACATTTCATGTAAATACATATATATCTTGGTCTTAAATACTATCTACTATTCTAATTTCTGTTGTACCATACTTTTTAAAAATCAAAATCAGGTTTTAAATTTAAAAGTAATGCATACATATGATAGAAAACTCTCCAAACAGTACAGAATGGTGTGAAGAAAACTAAGAATATCTGGTCTTCCTTTATTTTTTCTTATTCCCTCCCAGTCTTACTTCCTAGAGGCAGGCACTATTTGCTATAGTAACTTTAAATAATAAATTATACTAAAGATTCTTATTTCTTGGTATATTAACCACGAGGCACATCTAATATGAAAGTTTTGAGGAAATTAGTGCATTTTCTTTTCCTTATACTTCCTCTTTCCAACTTTTAAAATATTATTGCAGAGTACAGATTAGAGCTTGCAACTACTTAGTTCTATACCTCCTTTTTTGCTATATGATGTTTTCAGAAACTGAAAAAGGAGTAATTTTTATGATCATTACTTCCTATGTAATATTTATGAGAAAGAAACCTAAGACTGTGTTATTAAATTTCTATTCAAGGAGAATCTCTCACTGTCCGTGATGAGTATCCTTTTTTGTTTTCGTATTTGTTATTTGTAGGTCATACTTAGCTGCTACTGTTTTTTCTATTTCATATTGTATTTTATTGGGTTCCTTTTTTGTTTTGCTTCTGTACCTTTTCAGTTTTTTCATATAAGTAAAATCTAAGTTTTTATTTTGACTCTTGATGGAAAATCTGACTAGTGAGAGCAGTGCTTTTACCAACCTTTTACGTCATGATATGTATATAGAAAATGATACTATTTGGTGGGTGGAGCTGCCTACAGCAGAGGCCTCTGGTAACCCATTTATTTGTAGCCTACGTGGTGGGGAAACCCTGGGTTATTATAGGAATCCAGTTTCTACATATTTTTCTCCTAGAACTTGGAGGATACTGCTCTGTTGTCTTCTGTCATCCAGTATTTTCTGATAAGAAGATGAATATTAGTTTCTCGATTCTCTTGACAGCTTTCTTTGTATTCTGGAATTTTACCAGCGTGAGTCTGTCTAGATCGTGGGTCATATTTCATTTGTTGTGTTTGTTTTGTTGAGTCTTTTCACCTTGAAGATTGAATCTTTGTCTCCTGGAAAGCTTACCATGTTCCTTTCAACCCACCACCCACTTTTGAGAATTAATTTTCCTTCACTTCTGTTCTCCACTTTGGGATGTTTTATGTAAGCAGATCTTGGACCCCTTAGATCTTAATTCATTTTTAATTTTCTTTCCTAGAGCTTTCACCTTTGTGTTTGTGGGGGTTTGTTTTTCTTTTTTAAAGTTTACTTATTTTGATAGAGAGGGAGCATGCATGCTGGTGCGCAGGGGCAGGTGCAGAGTGAGAATCTGAAGCAGGCTCCATGTTCTCAGTGTGGAGCCTGATGTGGGGCTCCATCCCACGAACCGTGAGATCATGACTTGAGCCAAAGTCGGACGCTTAACCAACTGAGCCACCCAGGCCACCCTTAAATAATACGGTGTTTCATCATGCCTGTTTTCTCCTGGATTTCGGTTTTGTCTGTTAACAGTTCTGTTTATCTTGTTCTTCTCTCATGCTGTTAGGTTTCCCCACGTGGTTAGTGGATCTTGGTTAGTATTGACAGTTGAAGTGTTTCTGCTGTAGTATGTAGTTCTTTACCAGCACCTCTATCTTGAATGGTAGTTTTGGTGTGTAGGTTCTGTGAAGTTGGATTAGGTGTGGACCAGCAGACCAGGCCTCCTTCCAGGGAGGGTGTGTGTATGGGTGAAGTGACACCGTTCTAACTTAGGCTAATTGTGGTGTCTTTAAATACTGCAGGTGGGGAGTGTTTTGGTATATTTCACTTGGCTAGTATTAAAAAATTGATCCCTTCCCCCCTCTATTTTTCCCTGCTCATCCCTCCCCTTTTATTTCACTCTCTGTGTTAGAAGTCTGATGTGCCTGCCAACTTTCTGCTCTGCTTTTCTCTCAAGCCTGGCTCCTCTCACAGTAAGACTAACCTAGGCAGAGGTGCCTACTTCGTACAGGATCAGCTCTTTGGCTTTATCCTAAAGGAAGAAGCTGCCACCACCATCGCTCTGATCACCAGTCAGAGGAGGAGGGGGTCATCTATCCAGAGTAAGGTAATGCAGCACCCTTATAAAGCACCTGGTTGTTTCCTCCTCCTTTAGTTGTGATTAGTTTGATACTTAGAACTTCTCTAGCATTGTCATTGAAAAGATTTTGGTGCCTTATATATGTGATTTCCTCTTTTTTCCCCTCTATTAATCCAATCTTTCCTACTTTCTATCTGCCCATATTTCTTTAAAATTTATGATTGTTCAGTAACATCTTGTTTTGCAACAGTGCTATTAATTCATTTTAATATAAATCTTTTTCCTGCCATTTCTGGGGGACTTTGGGAAGGAGGGAAGAGAGACAGAGAGAGACAGACAAATTTATTTAGTCTGCTACCTTGAGCTATAATTGACTAATTTGTGACTGATTTTAAAAGGTACATAAGTTCTCAAACACCTCTTCCTTCTTTTGTGCCTTAGAATAATTATTAAATCATCATCTTTTCCTCCTTGTAACAACATTGTAATTTTCAGTGTATGCCATATAATGCACACTGCTGTTTCTGGGCATATGGCTTCTTGTAGAAGAGAGCGTGATAACCATAGTGACACTGCTGGCCATCTCCTTTTGGGAGGATCTTCTATGTATATGGTGACATGTGTGAGTAAAGTCGCCTTTTTTAAGAAACGGTATGTATTGGATAATAATTTATTCAGTTACTCATGAAAATGATCAGAAAACTGAAAAAATTAGGTTGTTACCTCTAGTGAGGCATAGCAAAGCAGAGAAACATTTTTTTAAAAATGATTTAGTAAAAGCCTGGGGGAAGAGAGTGAAAGAGCAGCTAGATCATCTTTGTACTTTACCATCTTCTGTGGATGTGCAGCAGTGTAGTTTTAGCACAGATTTTGCTGGAGGGGGAAATATGGCACTTCTGTCCCAAATACCTTTTCACTTACCACCTTGTAAACCTTTTTTGTTTTGTTTTTGTAATGTGTTGAGGATATTAGGTGAAGGGTTTTACTGCCTAAATGTTTTTAAACTTTAGGCCTTTGATGAAAAATTGAGAAGATATGTCAGTGCATACAACTGTAATAAATAAGTGTTTATGTAATGTGGCTTTCAGACTCTTTTGGTCTGTATCCACAGTAAGACATGCATTTACATTGCTGCCTTGTACATGAGTGTACATGACACTGAAATTAGAGTTTTGTGGAATAGTATTTGCCCTTCATAGGTTACACTTGTATTGTCTATTTCATTAGCAGAAAGGGTATGACCCACTAACTTTATTTTATAATCCACTTAACAGGTTGTGACCTGCAGTTCAGAAACCCCTGATTTAAATCCTGATCTGTTAGAATAGTGAGAAAAGGGAAGGATTTGGATTTGGGACACCTAGGTGGTTCTAGCTTTACAGCTTTGGTAATTTCCTTCTTTGAGTTTGTTTTTACAAGTGAAAAATGGGAATAATAATATCTTGTTAACTTGATAATGAGGATTAAAAATAAATGCGGAGTGCCTAGCAGTGCTAGGGATAATGTAGATATTTAAAAATCGGAACTTTTTTATTGTCTTCGTTAGTTTTACTATTGCCACTTGTCATGTTGAGTAGGCACTGAGTCTTGCCTTTAGCGAGGTAGGTAACATTTCATTAGTACAGAGACATGTAGACATAACTGCCTTACTGGTGACAAGGATGTTAGTAGAGTATATAAGAGGAATAGTAACCTAATAGAGGAAGTTAGAGTTGGGCAAGTACAGGGCTGCCTTTTTTTTTTTTTTTTTAAAGTTTCAAGGAACAGGGTACCTCAAATTACTTCCAGCTAAATGGGTTTTACTTAAGGCCACGTAAAGGGGAGGTAAGGAAAAACAGGAATTATTTAAAGCTGCAGAAATAGTTGTTTCAGAGAATTGCAGTACTGTTTTGACCACACTGTTTTCACTTTCTGACTTCATGGATAATTGGCGCATCTTTTGGAATGTAACAGAATTCTCACGTTTCCTTCAGTAGCAGCAGTACTGGGTCCAGAATTCTGTCGTCATAACTCAGTTCTGTCTCTCACTAGCTCAGGTTCTGCTCTTCTTTGCTTTATGATTTCTGTTGGAGTGTGACTTTTGCTGACCTCTGTCACATTCTTGGGTTTTTTTGACTCCTGATACTTTGATTGTAAGCAACAGAAGTAGATTATAGATAGCTGAAGCTAAACAGAGGAAAGATGTGGTGGTTCAAAGAAAAAATGAACAAGAGATCTAGGACATAGAAATCAGTGAGCTGACTTGGCAGTGGTTAATAATCAGTTCAAATTATTTTCCTCTATGGTTTAGAATTCTCTTTATATTCAGATATCTAGGAGGGACTCTGATTTGTGTAGCATGAGTTACGTTTCCATCCTCAGCCAGGGGTTGGAGAGGACACTCTCGTTTAAATTCCAACCAGAAGTCTACAATAGAAGCTGTGTAGTGTTGTTCCAGAAGGGACACTGGATACTGGCAGCCAACAGTAAGCCAGTGCAGTGTGACTGTATGTTGTGTTTGTAGAGAGGTGTGTGCATTTTACTCAAACTCCAGAAAGCCAGTATGTCTGGTCCTTAATCATTACCGCCATGTAGAGTGTGTCAGTGGACACACATCTGGTTTAAAAAGTGAAAGAACTTTATAACAGTATGTGACTAGGGCTTAGGGCACATATTTTGAAATTATGTAAATTATGTGATATGAGAAGAGAGATAATAAAGATAATGTCATCCCAGGGATTTCTGATTTCATTTATTTTAAGCTGTGAAATTATATGACCATATTTATTTTTTAGAAAGTTTACTCGAGAGGCATTGCAAAAGCTGACGTTATGGTGAATCTGCTCTTTGTGAGCAGATAGAGGCAGCAAGGTCAGTAGGAAAGCTGTCAAATTAGTTGAAATCCAGATTTATAAGTCCTTTCCTGATCTGGTCCCATTTACTGCTCTGATTTAATTTTCTGCCATTTGTCCCTTGCTTACCACTCCCTAGCCATACTTATCTTTGATCCAGTCACATTTGTTTTCTCCTCAGAGCCTTGCTTGGGATTCTCTTGTCCCTGGTTGGCACTTGCTTGGGTTCTTCTCCTATATCCTTCAGCTCATAATGTCCCTTCTTTCCTGGCTATATTCTCTGATCCCATTGCCTATATGTATTTTTTTCACTTTCAGATTATTCTGTTTTATTTTCTCTATAGCAGTTAATTATAATTTTTTTTTCACTTGTTCTGCTAACAGTGGCAGGGAGGTGGGGTTTGGTTGCTAAAGGAGACTCCTAGGACCCCAAAACATAGTGCTGGTCAGTCTGATTTATTGCCGAAAAAGGATGCAATACAGCAAGTGCCTTGAAGTAAGGTTGTGCATCACAACCAAAGGTTGCCTCCCAGCAGTGGACCTGAAGAGGTTGAATATCAACTCCATTTGTCTTCCCTCTGTAGGATCATACTGGACAGGTTTCCTCTCTCTGACCATGATCACTGATGTGTGCAAAAAACACCTTGCTGAGACAGCCCACAGTGAAGTCTCACCTGGGACTTCTTAGATTCTGCTGGGCACATAGGCTTTTGATAGAGACCTGGGGGGCGGGGTAGGGGGCGTCTCACCACAGCCAGGTACAAACCATCAGTCTCACCGTTAACAGTAAACAGTGCTGACAGGCTGGTACAAACAGCCCAAACTCATTGGATCCATGGTTTCAAAGCAGCATTATTAATTAGCATGTTTTGTTTGTTTTTAAAGTTTATTTATTTATTTTGAGAGGGAGACAGCATGAGGGGAGGCCAGAGATAGAGAAGGAGATAGAGAATCCCAAGCAGCCTCCATGCTGCAGAGAGCCCAGTGTGGGGCTTGAACTCACAAAACCACGAGATCATGACCTGAGCTGAAACCAAGAATTGGACACTTAACCTACTGAGTCACCCAGGGACCCATTAATCAGAATGTTTTGTGCTTTGACTAGGTGTCTGTCTGTGCCATGAAGCTGGTACTTTTATTTCAGTGCTTGACTCAGGCCATTTCCAGGCCTGCTGGTATTTACTCTCAGAGTGTTTTTTGTTTATGTGTTTATCTTTCTCTTCCGCTAGAATGTAAATGTTAGTAGAGCAGGAATCTTCTCTGTGTTGGAAGATATCAGCGATTTTGTTAACGTGTGTGAGATTTAACAATGGATATTCAGAATGACCAAAAGTATCTTTCCTATTTAGGGTCTTACTTTCTGTCTTTCATTCTGTCTTTTTCTTTGTTTCTTTCTGTCTTTCTGTCTTTCATTCAACTTTTAGGTTTGGAAGGACCAGGTACTTTATGCAGTGTTGAGGTCAGGAGGCAGCAAGTGTCGCCCTTCTTGTTACTCCTTCATCTTTCCTTGATTCCCCTGTAAGAATCTTTATGATTAGGCAAATAAGGTAGTTTCCCTTTTTTGGTATGTTGCCATGTGTCTTTGAGAAGGAGTTACACATACACAAAATTCTCTCTGGGCAGTCCCCTATAAAGAAAACTAATTATTTTTATAAGCAGGTGAGGCAATAATAGCTACCTGTTTTGAGTGTCTTTATTCATCAAACATTGTGCTAAGCTTTTTTTATGTTCTATTTTTTACATAACATTATTTGTAATCCTTATGAGGACACTACAAGGTGGACATTTATATCCCTGTTTTAAAGAAATATAATCTGAGGCTTAAAATTAAGTACTATGCTTAAGGCTGTTCCAAGTAATTGGAAGAGGTAGATGTGGATCAAGGTCATTAGAGCTCCGAAACCAGAGTTCTTCTCATTATTACCATGTAGTAGAAGCAGAAGATGACAACCTTACAGTGAATGCTAGTGAGATAACTTTTCAACATATGGTAGAAATGAAGATGAGAAAAAGTCAAAGTTCTGCCCCTTACTGCTTGCTGATTCCATGTTAACCATAACTTCTAGTGCTTTGTCTTGTTTCTCTATTTCCTGTTTTACTTAAGTATTTAGAACTCTCTCATCTCTTTTATTGGATTCATGTCAAATAGATATCTTGAAATGGATGCCCCTGATGTGCCAAATAAGTTCTGCCTATTATATTCTCTGAAACGTAGTTTTCTGTTGCTGCTGTGTTACCACACAGTAAACCTTAGTAATTTAACTGGTTTTATGGTATATCCAAATCCCAAATATTTTGGCCTTTTAAAACATCTCTAGATTGTCCTCCTCTGAGAGATTGTAAGCATTTTTATAAATCTAGGATCTGATCACTTCTTTATGGGTCTCTAATTTTGATTTCCTTTCAGGTGATTATTTTTTAACTCATTGATTTGACCATTTGAACATCTTACATGGCTTAAAAGCTTAAAATGTTACAAAAGTATATATATTGAAAAATCTTCTCATATCTGCCCCCTACTCTGTTTGTTCTTCTCCTTGGAGCATTCAGTATTATCTTTTTCTCATGTATCCTTCCAGAGAGGATATTACTGTATGCAAACAAATAATATGTTTTCTCTCGACTTTTCCCCTCCCAAAATATTATATATTATACATACTGTGTTGTCTTTTCGTACTTTTAACCTAACAGTATATTGTGGTGATCAGGCCCTTATCAGTACCTGAAGAGTTTCTTACTCTCTTTTTATGACTGGATGTCACTGTAACAGGTGCCTATTGATGGATAGTAGTTTGTTTCATTGATTTTTGGGAATGCTGCAAGAATAACTTTGTATGTAAGTTATTTTGCATGTGTGCAAGCATATTTTGAAGAATAAATTCTCTGCAGTGGAATTTTAGGATCAAAGGATATGTGCATTTTGGCATTTCACTGCCAGATTGTTTCCATGGAGGTTGTAGTAACGGACACCCCTAGACCAGACGTGTTTGCGTATAACACTATGAAGTGTTACAGCACTGTTTTTTTTTTTTTTTTAGCACTTTTTGTCTTCACCAAACTAGTAGATGAAAAATGCCAGCTTGTATTTTTAAAATTTTCAAAAAATGTTTACTTATTTATTTATTTTGAGAGAGATCATGGATGGGAGGGGCAGAGAGAGAAGGAAACAAACCCAAGCAGGGTCCATGCTGCCAGCGCACAGCCTGACATGGGGCTTAATCTCACAAATTGTGCTATCATGACCTGAGCCTAAATCAACTATCTTGTATTTTTTAAAGTTTTGATTTTCATTGTAATATAACAGATAAAAATACATAAAAAGGCACAAAATATAGCTTGATGAATTTCATAAATTGATCATACTTGTGTAACCACTTTCCCAGGCATTGTTCAGTCTCCAACTTCTGGAAAGATAACCATTATCCTGACTTACATTATTGATTATTTTTGTATTTCATATAAATCATACAGTATGTGTCCTTATTTATGGCTTCTTTGCTTAGCATAATATCTAAGGTTCCAATTGTTTTGGAAATTCTCAGTGAAATCTTAATTTGCATGCTTCTAAAAAGAAGCTTTTCATGTTTCAAGCTTTAAAATTTTTATTTTCTGTAAGCTGTTTATTTTCTCTATCCATGGGTGGATGGATGATCATTTTCTTATGCATCTCTTTATATAAAGGAAGTTAATCCTTTACATGGGATATGAGTTGTACCTATTTTCTAAAGTTAGTCATGCTTTTTGATTTGGCATATAACAGCTCTTACATGAAGATTTTTTAAATGACGTAATTTTTTATGGCCATTGAAATTTTTTCTCCCGTTATATTGTTTTCATCAATAGGCCTACTGTTTTCTGATCATTCAATAACTTTTGTTTATTGGATGATCCAATCACACTTTAATGTCAGCGAAGATGAAAATGTAATAAGTGAAAATCGATAATGCTGACCATGACATTTGAATTAAATGTAAATGGGGTATAGGAAAAGGTGCCTGTAAGAAGAAGATATTGCCACTGTCGAAGAGACTCTAGGTATATACAGCCAGAGGAGTTTAACAAACTTTATGGGCAAATGAGGAAAGTGATTGTGGTGAAAAGGATGATGTTCCAGAGGAAGCGATACTGGCAAAAAATTTCCCACTAATGGAACTCTCTGAGATCTTCATGACATTGAACGTGTAAGGGCTAAAATGTTAGAAGCTATATGACAGTTCCCCCTGGTGTATGAAATATAAAAGATGCTCTGTACTCTAAGTTATACCATGAGAAAAGACAAATGTCAAACTACTTGGTAAGTTATTTACAAAGAAAGCACTTCTTTTGTTTTTATTTTTTATGTCTTTATTTTGGGGGGGGGAGGGGCAGAGAGAGAGGGAGACACAGAATCTGAAGCAGGCTCCAGGCTCTGAGCTGTCAGCACAGAGCCCGATGCGGGGCTCGAACCCACAGACTGTGAGATCATGACCTGAGCCGAAGTCGAGCACTTAACTGACTGAGCCACCCATGCGCCCCAAAATAAATCACTTTAATTCACAATGGTTCAATGGTCCTCATTTTAAAAATTACAGTGTATTAAAAAATACTAGTTTTACTGTTTTCATTTTCTTCTATAACAGTTTTTAATGTCTTGATAATTTTATTTTATTTATTTTTTAATGTCTTGATAATTTTAAATGTCACAGGACAGGTCCCACTGAAGAAGGTCACTTTGCTTGCTTTCATCTCACATCATTTCTGTGACCACACTGCCATACAAAATGAGGACTGCCTGTGTGTGTGTTTAACAACCCACCCCCAAGCTCCTTAAATTGACCTGATAGTTTTAGAAAATGATCTCTTAATTGTCTATTCTGACCTTGGAGTCCATCACAGATTAAGTATAACTGTGAAAATGGTTATGTTTTTCATGTACTTAATTAAGGACTTGAGTTCTTGGAGGTTCTTTGGATTTCATTTCTTCCCTAAATTGCCAAGTATAGGTCTTAATAGTCTAATGAGCTTTACGAAGAGGAGTATGTAAGATTATGAAGGACAACAGTGGTTGTGTGTGTGTATTCAGAACCTGTTCTGTACTAGGCACTGTGTAAAGGATGTGCAGATAGATGAAAGAGAACATAATGGAGTTGTATGTAAATAGAGAAGAATTAAAGTTCATGATATGGAAACATTTTTAATATTTTTACAGTGTTGTTGAATTCTTAGCTATATTCTGTGATGTTAGTGATGCCACAAGAGTGATTGTTGTTTTCAAGGAAATTGGTGGGAACCCTGTATACAAATTGAGCATTTTTATATATAGGTCAAAAGGCAGCATGTCTAACACATGCCATAAAACAGATGTTTTAATGCTAATATATTATAGAAATAATTGTACTTGGGCAACAGGTCCCAAACTAATTATAATCTGTCTATGGCAGATTAATGTTTAAAACTAGTAGCCTAATTTTGAATTGTGAACACATGTCATGAGCAGAGTAAGTTAATTGATCAACTCAAGGCTTATATTGTAAATTATTCTTGAAGCTAGGTTTTGAACCTCACATTCCAGTGTTCTTATGCCAAGAAACCTGAACCCAAATTAAGTGTTCTAACTTTACATTATCTATAGTTATTTAAAAAGGATTTGATTTTGATTTCATTTCTCTGTGAAAGCTTGATTTTTTTTTTTTGATGGGGATGAAATGAAAGTTACCGATCCTAATTATTTATGGAACACATTTTTACTCCATGTTTTTGGAAAGCCTGTCCTAAGAGGTCTGAGGGATATGAAAATATCTGGTTGTTGGCTACCATGAGACTTTAGTAGGTGAAATCAGTCTTAAATACAAAGAGTTAAACAATGCAAACCTACAGTAGTTGTCTTATTAGTGGTATAAATGAGGAATTAAGTTCAAAGGAGTAAGTAGTTATTTCCAGCTCGGGTAATCAGAGCAGGCTTCATGGGTACAGTACAGCTCTTCAAGAGTTTGAACGATACCTTATGGGCATGGTTATTTTTTTAAGTTATTTTTTTACTTTTATTCATTTTTTTTAATGTTTATTTTTGAGAGAGGGTACGAGAGGAGTTGGGGAGGGGCAGAGAGCGAAGACACAGAGGACTCGAAGTGGGCTCTGTGCTGGTAGCAGAGAGAGTGATGCAGGGGCTCGAAACTACGAACCGCGAGATCATGACCTGAGCCAAAGTCAGATGCTTAACCAACGGAGCCACCCAGGTGTCCCTTGAAGTTATTCTTTTTTTTTTTTTAATTTTTTAACGTTTATTTATTTTTGAGACAGAGAGAGACAGAGCTTGAGCAGGGGAGGGGCAGAGAGAGAGGGAGACACAGAATCCAAAGTAGGCTCCAGGCTCTGAGCTATCAGCACAGAGCCTGACGCGGGGCTCGAACCCACAGACTGTGAGATCATGACCTGAGCCGAAATGGGAGTCTGACGCTTAACGAACTGAGCCACCCAGGCGCCCCTAAAGTTATTCTTTTTTAATGCTTATTTTTGACGGGGGAGGTGGCAGGGGCGGGCAGGCCAGGGAATGGGCAGAGAAAGAGGGAGACAGAGGACTTGATATGAGCTCTGTGCTGACAGTAGAGAGCCTGATGAAGGGCTTGAACTCAGGAACTGTGAGATCATGACCTGAGCCAAAATTGGGGCTTAACCTACTATGCGACCCAGGTGCCCCTCTCCTGGGCATGTTAACAGAAGCATGTACCAATTGGAGCAGACAACGCTGGGCAAGTCCTAAAGATAAAAACCATTCCCTAATGTGTCTTAATTTTATTATACATAACTGATTTTGGTTAATGATGTTTGACAGTTGATTGTTGAATTATTAATATTACCAATTTTTGTTCTCAAAAGAATGTTGCTATATGATTCAGGAGTATTGTATAATATAGTAGGTCTCAAAGTGTGGTCTCATTGTAACCTGTTAGCATTGCAAATCCTTGGCTCTACCACAGACCTAGTAGTTGGATCAGAAAAAATGGGTGGGACCTAGCAATCTGCTTTAACAAGTCCTACCTTGTTTTGAGAGGACTAGGCATTTATAATTCATTCTTACCCTTTGAAAAAATCTGTATCATTTTTATTTGATAGAGCTTACTTTTTTTGTACATGATCTTTCCTAGAAGCTATTAATGATTAATCGCCCATTTGGTAACTTTGATTAAAAGGCATTGCTTGGACACCTGGGTGGCTCAGTCAGTTGAGCCTCGGACTCTTGATTTCAGCTCAGGTCGTGATCCCAGGGTTGTGGGATCCAGCCCCGTGTTGGGCTTGCAGGCGTGCGCTTGAGAAGTGCCAGGCGCCCGCACGCTCTCGAGTTCTCTCTCCCCCCCCTTCCCCCCCCCCCGCCCCCTCTCTCCCTCCCTCCCTCCCTCCTCTCTCCCTCCCTCCCTCCCTCCTCTCTTTTTAAAGTCACTGCTCTGCAACTTAAAATCTGGAAAGTTTTGGGGGACTGTTTGGTGAGTGGTAATTATAAAGACAATGGCTAGTACAGCTCTTTGGCACAGCAGGTATACTTGCTGTTTCATTGTCACCCAGAATATTTAAAACTGAGGTATTGTGGTCATTGGATATATAGAAAGGAAACATGTCCTAGCAGTTTTTGACTTTCATGAAATCTTTTAATGACGTCTGTCAGTTTTATACTAAATTTGTTTTGAAATTGTAATAATTCATTATTTCTAATTAAATTCTACTAATTGAGAAACTGCTACACTTTTCCAAAGGGCTGCATTTTACATTCCGACCAGCAGTGTTTGAGGGTTCCAGTTTGTCCACATCGTTAACAACCATTATTACTGTCCTTTTGTTTTGATCGCCTTCCTCCTGGATGTGAAGTGGTATCTCATTGTGATTTTCATTTGCATTTCCCTGATGGCTAGTGATGTTGAAGGTATTTTCATGTGCTTATTGACCATTTGCATATTGTTTGGTGGAATATCTGTTCAAATAATTGGCTCATTTTAAAATTATACTGTTTGCCTTCTTATTATTGAATTGTACTATTCACATATTCTAGGCACAAGTCTCTAGGCACAAGATTTTGCAAAAATCTTCCATTTTGTGGGTTTGACTCCTTGATGGTGTCCTTTGAAGGGAAAGAGTTTTAAATTTTGAGGATGGCAGTTTGTTTTTTGTTGCTTGTACTTTAGGTAATCTAGCTAAGCATTGCCTAATCCAGAGTTACTTAGGTCTTTGATCCATTTTAATTTTTTTATATGGTATGAAGTAGGGTTCCATTTTCATTGTTTTGCATGTGGATATCCACTTGTCCCAGTACCCATTTCTTATAGTGACAGATTTATGTGAATTTTTATCTATACTTCATAGATCTTTTTTTTGCAGTTGAAGAGATTTTGAGTTTTACTGTCTACACCCACCCCATTGTCCAAAAAAGAATAAATTTACTATCTATTGAAAAGACGCTGTGACTAAAGCTCTGTGTTCTGTTTTAGGAGTTCTATTTTTAGAAGGACATAAAATGGAACAGGTTTTTGTAATTGTTATGTCACAAATTTTTAAAGTGGGAAATAGAAAACTTGGGAGTGAGAGACTGGGAGAAAGTCCTTCCGGTAGCTAATTAGTTTCATTTAAAGTAGAGTTAACTTCTTTTGTATAGTTCCAGAAACTTTGAGTAGGAATTACAGATAAATACATTTGAATTCTAGAGAAGAAAGAACTTCGAAAACAAGTAGAGCTGTCTAATAATTTAGTAAAACAGCACCTTTATGCAAAAGCACTCAACATAGCAGGAGCTCAAGCAGAGGTTGAATGATGGGTCGTTTTGTCATTAAAATTACAGAATGGGGGGCTCCTGAGTGGCTCAGTTGGTTGTGTCTGACTTAAGCTCAGGTCATGATCTCGTGGTTTGTGAGTTCCAGCCCCACATCAGGCTTTCTGCTGTCAGCACAGAGCCCGCTTCAGATCCTTTGTCCTTCTCTTTTTCAAAAATAAAACCATTAAAAAACTTTATAAAAATGTTTTTATTTAATTTTTGAGAGGGTGAGCAAGAGGGAGAGAGGCAGAGAGAGAGAGGGAGACAGAGAATTGGAAGCAAGCTCCAGGCTCTGAGCTGTCAGCACAGAGCCCAACTTGGGGCTTGAACTCAGGAACCGCAAGATCATGACGTGAGGCAAGTGGGACGCCTAACTGACTGAGCCACCCAGGTGCCCCCAAAATAAAACATTTTAAAAAGGCATTAAAAAAATTATAGAATGGATTTCTTCATGGAACGAAGTTTGTTGAAGGTTTTATATTTCCCATTGTAGTTTTTTTTTTTCACAATCGTGAAGAGTTTTCTCTTCAGGGTTCTTCCTTCTCCAGACTTCTGTCAATTAGGAAAATGAGGGTGAGTGAAAATAGACTATTGTTTTGAAGAATTAAAGGATAGAAGTACTCCAGTTTTTGATTAGCTAACGTTGTTGTGCATTATCCTGAAAATTAGTCTCACCGCTTGAGTAAAGGTGTATTTTTGTGTATGTATGTGTGCACACATGCGCACGTGCGTTTCTAACCTTTGTTGGAACACATAGTGAACAGTGGGAATGAGGCACTGTAGCAAAAGGGAAAGGTGGGATGAAAACTAATAAAGTATTAGTCTTAGGTCAAATTTAGGTGGTTGTGGATTGTGCAATGAAGAAAAGCTGGCATAAATGCAGGGAAAAGTACGTTGTGAAGTATAAATTTTCCTTTCAGTTAATTACCCTTCCCTGTTCAGGGAATTTTGCTCTTCATAGATGATCTCTTAGAAGAGTACATATTGTTAAAAGGAGAAAATGTGCTAGTGTATATTTATCCTTTTGTGATAGGCGTATTTGAGTCATATATTTTAGGGTTTGAAAAAAACTTGATCATTATATAAGCTGATTGAAACAAATGAATTGAATACCTGGCCTTTAGGCAAAATAATTTAAGGACCCTTAGTGATGAGACTCATACTATATGCTCAAATTAGAATTGGGAGCATGAAAAAAAAATCTGATGCCTTAATTTCTTTGAAGTGAGATTTTGGAATGAGCTTTAGAGAAAAATTTCTGAGCGTAGCCTGTTCCATGTTTTAAACATTTATCTTGTTTGCTCAATTTTAGGGGTCTCTCTCTCTCTCTCTCTCTCTCTCTCTCTCTCTCTTTCTCTGTGTGTGTGCGTGTGTGTGTCTGTCTCTCTCTCCCCCACCCACCCACCCAACATGGGGTTTGAACTCACAATCCTAAGATCAAGAGTCACATCCTCTACTGACTGATCCAGCCAGGCACCCCCATTATTTTAAAGATTATTTCAAAATCTCACTTTGAGTATATCCTGGAATCCTGGTTGGGAATGATTAGCTTCAAACAAAAGCTTTTTTTTGTTTTGTTTTGTTTTGTTTTTCTGTGATGTTGGTATAGTTGTGCCTTAATGAGCAATTGGTATAAATGGATTAAAATAAAGATGTCTTCCTATAATTGTAGCTTTTTAAGGCTTGAATTTAAAATGTTTGCTAATGTGTGTATTCTTTTATGCTTAAGATTGTAAAGTAGTGTTTTTAATGTATATGAGTTTTCCCTCTAAGTTACTATACATTGAAAAAATAGTATATTAAAGTATACTATCAAGATTTTCTTTACTTTTGCCTGTTTTTGAACATATCACCTAAAGATTGCTATGTTTACAGGTCTCTTTCCATGATCCTACCAGAAGTTAGTAAAGGACTTCACTTCTTTTCTCAGTTAATAGATAAAAGACATGTATGAAGAAACAAAACAGATGAACATAGGGGAAGGGAAGGAGAAATAAAAGAAGATAAAAAATGAGAGGGAGGTGAGCTATAAGAGACTCTTAAATATAGAGTACAAATTGAGGGTTGATGGAGGGGATGTGGGGAGGGAGATGGGCTAAATGGGTGATAGGCATTAAGGAGAGCACTTACTGGGATGAGCACTGGGTGTTATATGTAAGTGATGAATTGCTAAATTCTCCTGAAACCAGCAGTACACTATATGTTAACTAACTTGAATCTAAAAAAAAAAAAAAAAAAAAAGGACATGGATGTGCAGTACTGGATAGAATGTGGGGGAAAATATTGCACAACATGGTATTTTCCTATGCCTTTTGCTTATAATGTTTAATAGCCTTATTTAAATTTAGGGAGGGATTCTTTGTATTAAAGAGTACCCCACATTCAACTAGTGTATAAGCTATATAGTAATTAAAAAAAATGCTATTGGAGTTGGAAGATGAAGAAAGACATTGTTTGTGCTAATTATTTGGTATTTGAATGAGCCTGAAAAGACTCCTATGTGACCACCACTCCTTTTACCACATGTCATAATCTGTTCTTTGATTCGCAGCTATCCCCACTATTTAAAGAACTTGTTGCTCTTTGCAATTGCCTATTTAGCTCTGTCAGCCAGAAGCCATTGCTTTTCTTTAAACTTGACCATAATAGCTGTTTGAAAGCTATTCTAGCAAATTTGAATTTCCTTCTCTCTTGGTGGACTTGCAGTGTTTTAGGTCAGAGATCTTGTCCTCAAGTGCACAAGAGTTCAAATCAGCATTTATAGAGCCACATTTGACATTAGTGCTTAAGGCAGATGTTATGACAATATTAAGGACTTTGGGTCAGTACTTGGCAATTTTCAGGTTATGTGCTAAACTTCTGATGCTATCCTCTCTTGTTCTGTCATCTCACCTCTTCTGTTACCCCAACCTGGAGTGACACTGTGTGCATTTCTAGATGCTTTGACACAGACTTACAGTGTTCAGCACATCTACCTTGTACAGCAGGTCTGTGTCTTTAGATGTCTTATTTTAGAGGAGGAAATATTTGAATTGTTGTAACCTGTAGCACCAAATAGAATGTATTTCACTTAGTAGACTTGGTATTATGGAATAAGTAAATTTGGCAGTTGTGCCCAGGAGCAGAATTTTGGTGCCTTTGTCAACACAAATGTATTGTGATTTAAGTATATCTTCTATTAATAGAAAAACTTAGTTTATTAATATTGCTTTAGTTTCTAATGCACTTCACAATTTTGACTTCAGATCATTTAATGAGAATTAAATGGAATTTTGGGATTACCTGCATTTCTCCTGTGGGATTGGGGTTGGAGGTTGTTTTTGTAATTCCTTCAAGCCCCATCTCATTCTACGTTTCCAGTAATCTGTGACTCTTCATTACTTGCAACTTCCATGGACTTTACTTGTTTAGCTACCAAAAAAAAAAAAAAGTCTTATGAAATCTTAAGGTAAATCAGATATGCTTTACAGGCTTGACTTCCTTATATCTCACAAGAAATAAGCTCAGTGAGGTTGTGGGAGTTTCATTTCTCACAGTGCCAAATGCCAAAGAGAGACTTGAATTCAGAGCCAATGATAAGAGGTGTTGCATAATTTTGTTACGCCACCAAATTTATGTTAATCACCAGATAAGACGCTTTCCCTCAGGGAGTTAAGAGTTTAAAGAGAAAGTAAATGCATGTGGCCTGTACGAATTTAGTCTGGTTGAAAAAACTCTACATTGTTTGGAAGTAAAAGATAGTGGTTGAAAGAAGAAGGATGTGTAAAAGTCAAATTGGGACTTTTTTTCTGGAAGAGATAGGCTATGGAAGTGAAGAAAGAGATTGACATATAGGAAGATTTCTAAGTGAAGTTTTATTTTTAAGCTCTTCTTATGAAAAATTTCAAAATACATAAAAGAGAATAATGTAATGAGTTCTCACGTTTCTGTTGTTTAACTTCTAGTGTTTAACAGCTCATAGTCAATCTTTTTTATCTGTATCAAGGGTCAGCAAACTGAGGCCTGATTTTGGTAAATAAAGTATTTTGGAACATACCAAGTCCATTCATTATATAACTGTCTATAGGCTTTGTGCTACAGTGGCAGCATTGAGTGGATGAGACAGATTGTGAGGCCCCCCAAACCTACAATATTTACTTCCTGGCTCTTTGCAGAAAATGTTTGCCAGTTCCCGAGCTATATGCCTACCCATTCCTCTCAAAAGTGTATTTTTTCTCCTTTTCTGTAAATTCGAACTCTCACATCCTTTCAAATAGTTTTTCAATTTTTGATATTTTTCACACTTGCTTTATATAGAAATTATATATATTACATACAGAAATTCATTCTTGTCATTTTTATCTCATCATAATTATTTTAGTTGAGCCATTTAAGAATAAGTTGTACACATTATGATCATTTACTTCTAAATACTTGGGTGTATCCCTTAAGAACAAGGATATTCTCTTACATAACAGTGCAGTCAGTGGTCACATTTAGGGATATTTAAATCAGTATTGGTACAATGTAGTATTTAATACATTCCATATTAAAATTCTGCCAGTTGTCCTATTGATGTTGTTAGCAATTGTTTTGCCCTAATTCAGGATCCAAGATCATACGTTGAGTAATCAATCTTTAATCTGGCATAGTTCCTCAGCCTTTCTTTGTGTTTTATTACTTAGACGTTGACAGTTTTACAGAATGTTCTTCAGTTTGAGTTCATTTCCTCAGGAACAGATTCAGGTTATATTAACTACGGTTTTAAAGGAATGAAAAGTATGGAGTCACATAACAAGAAGCTATAGGTTATAATTTAAGTAATTCTAGGCCAAGTATCAAAAAAAACAAAGTATGCTATATTTAAAGAACATGGACTTTGAAGGTGGTGACATAGTTTTAATCTCAACTCTATTGTGAATAATTGTATAAAGATAAGCAAATTAACGTCTTAGGGCCCTTTGTAAAATATGGCTAATACATTTCTGTCTTTTCAAGATATTTGGAGGAGTACGTGAGCTAATACTTGCAAAGTATAAGGATGCCACGCTGTGTGTTATTTATTAAAATAGAGTAAATTTGGAAAGGAGGAAAATCAGAATGAATTAGAACTGTCAAATTTGAGTGGAGAAGATTGCACTTTACTTATGATTCGAAGGATGAGTTGGCTTTGGATAAACTATATAGGTGTGAAGAATCCATTGGAAAGTTACATGTGTGAGGGGATGTTCAGATTAGTGTAGGAAATAATGTTAGGGTGGGAATATTTGTGAAAACATAAACCTTGGCATTTGAGTTTGAAGGTCTGCATCATAGTCCAGCCTTTGCCACTGGCTTTTGGGGTACATTATTTCCTGTGTCTGGACTGTATTTTCCAGCACTATAAAATGACATATTACCAGCAGTTTTCAGAAAAGAGAATCATCCCTGATAGGTTGAAGTAGTTAAGGGGAGGCTGTCAGCAGGAAGGCGTTGAGTCTTGAAAAATAGGTAGGCTCTGGATAGGAGAAGGAAAGGGAAAGCCATTAGACAAGCATGTTAAATTAAAGAAGGCACTGTTGGAAATAAACCTATTATATCACAGGTTAAGGAGTGATGCATGTTGGAAAGTAATGCGAAATTAAGATTATCAGTTCTGAGCCCTATAAGTAGGGTCTTTATAATTATGTGTAACATTTAAAGTTGGAGTAGAAAAATGGCCCTCTTAGTTTTTTAAAGGTTGGTGAGATGCATGTTGGAATAGAACTGGATTCACTTTATGCAGTTTTCGGGGGTGCTGGTTTTTTCATGGTTTGTTTAGGGAGCCTGAGAGCTTTTTCGTTGGAGAGGAAGATACCTCAAATTCTCTTCTGCCAGAAATTTAAGAAATACTAAGACTTAGTGGAAATAGAGGGCAACTATAGTACTGCAGTAAAGTGGCCTTGAAGAAAACGGGTGAAGTTGAAATATAGGCCAGTGATTGAGTATATAGGCCTGAAGAGTCTTTGGAATGTTTCTGCAGGTCAGTTGGTTCTGGAGCTTCTGCAGACCCAGCCATCCATGGCAGTTGATCTTGGAGGAAAGTGGAAGTGTAAACTAAAACAGTTTGCAAAATTGGTAGCCAGTGCTGTCGCCTGGACCCAGGATCTAGGCCAACAGTATATCACAGTGTAGTAGAATCTAGACCATTGTTTGTTCAGAGTAAATTTCAACAATCCTGTCAGGTGGTAGTAAAGAAAGACAGTATACAAATAACTACTGTTCTTTGTTCTCTCTGCCTCCGGATTAATAACCTTCCTTCTGGCAATCGTCCGTCTCTATTTGCCTCTCTATAAATAACATCAGTGGAAGTCCTAATTATATATGAATTCAGCTACTCCTTGGAGAAAAAAGCAAGATGGGACCATATTTGACCACAAGTTATTGAAAGAGGTTCTGGGAACAAATTTAATTGGATAGAGTAGGTATATTCTTGATCCATAGAACTGTTTTTCTTTCTTTCTTTGAAAACCTCGTGGTTCAGGTTTTTCTGAGTTAATGCTTTCAGTAAATCCTGTTTTCTGGATTTGCTTTTTAGTATTTCCATTCAGTGAACCTGAATGGTTATAGTGCTAAAACCTGAGTATCTCTTGGTTTTATAAAAGCTAGGTTAAGAAATTGAGATAAGGCAGCCCCTGTTTATTAGAATGTACTCATTTTGTTTATCTGTCCTCCCCCACTAGAATATAAACTTAAAGGAGTTTCCTTACTGCTCTGTCCTTATTAGCATTGGAAATGCTGCTGGTTTTCCTAAAGTTTTTATTCTTACTCCCTTTCTCCTTCCCCCTTTGTTTATGGGCTTTGTTTCAATCAGGAAAGGAGTCAGAATGACAAGCTACATTTTAATTTTGTGTAGGAAACTTAGTCATACCTTTGGGTAACCATACCATGGCCAGATTTTTAGCCTTATGTGGAAAGGACACTTAACATCATTTAACAGGATAAAACCCAACAATTTTAAAATTTGTTTTGTACAGTGATTATTTAAAATTTAAATCTTACTTGATAAAATCCCATACTTAAAGAATTGCTACCTAAAAGTTATATTAAATCTTATTAAATTACCAAAGATACACTGAGTGATGGGGGTGTGCAAAGGCAGAGTTTGTTATCTGCATAAAGGAAATTTCTTTCCTGGCCCTGGGTGTCCTTGAAAATCAGGAATTTCAGTTCTTTTTTTCTTTTTCTTTTTTTTTTTTTACTATCATGGAAATAATGAATACATATAATAAAATGAAAAAAAAAATGAGGCTTCTTTACTAGGCCTATCCTCAGGAGACAACAGTGTTTAAGAACTTGTATTTTGGTTCTTTTGTTGGTTAACATTTCATGTTTGTTTGTGTCTTCGTCTGTTAGCTCGAGACACAATTCATTTTCTATCTTTAACTTCTAAGTGTCCTTGATAATGCGTTAGTGAAATACGTGTTCTTAGAATAATGTCTGGGGAGAGAAGATTGTTTTAGAATGACATAGAACATGAGAGTGCAATAAGAGGTTTATTGGGTAGGAGAAATATTGGGAACTGTCAGGAAAAAAAACATTCCTGCATTTTCCTTTACTCACACACATAATCTGACGCTTTGATCACCAAATGTGTGGTAAGTTTTTTCACATCAAGCAATTCTCTTCAACACCAGCCGGGTATGCTATAATTCAATTCAGTTCTGACACTGTCTGCCTGGAGTTAGCATGAGATCCAACAGAGTAGGGTCTCAGTCCCACAATACTGCCTCCACTTCAGATGCTAGTCGCAAGTCCCAGGTTGTTGCTTCTGAGTGACTGGCTATGAGTCGGGAGTCCCATAATTTGATAATTTGCTAGAGTGGCACATAGAACTCAGGGACCCACTTAACATTAACCAATTTGTTATAAAACGATATGATAAATGAGCAAACATTCAGGTGGAAGGGATGGATGTGGCAAGGTATAGGTGGAGAGGCACAGCACTGCCATTCTCTAGCTCTTGCCGTGTGTACTACGCTCACAGGACCTCCATGTGTTCAGCAATCCGGAAGCTCTCTGAATTTCATACTTTTGAGATTTTTACGGAGGGTTCATCATGTAGGGTGTGATCAGTCATGAACTCAGTCACCAGTCTTCCCCTTCCGGAAGAATGAGGGAGAGGCGCTAAAAGTTCCAAGCTTTGATAAATCATGGCTTGGTCTCTTTGGTGATCAGCTCTCATCCTGAAGTAGAGTCCGTATTACCCAGCAAATTCCAAGGCATTTAGGAGCTCTGTGTGAGAAACCAGGGTCAAACACCAAGTATTAGAACAAAAGATATTTCTAGTGTTTTTGGCATTAGGAAATTACAAGTTTTAGGAGCTCTTTGCTAGTAACTAGGGTCAGAGACCTATACATATATATGTATTACATATATATATATATATATATATATATATATATATTCCCTATTATTTCACAGCAATAAATGGGTCAAGTTACTATTCTAGATAGACTTTGAGCAAAAGTCTAGTATTTCTCTGTGTCCTCCTTGTATACTTAATTTTAGTCTAGGAATACATCTCTGATTAGGGTTGGACTTCAAGGACTTTTAGCTTCTGCCAAATCATTTTCCATTCAGAGAATTCCTTGGGGACTTGGGAGTTTGAAGCAATTCTAAAAGTTTATTTTTGAATGTATAGTATGGTTATAACTATGCTCTTCTTTCCCCCTTTATATGTAGAGTCCGTGGTCCTTATATAGGCTCTGAATTGAATGAATGAACGTTCAAGAACAGTTGAAACTTTGAAAAGATTGTTTTGGAAGAGCAGGCCTTCTATATTCAGTTTCTTAGAATGTGGCTTAGTAGTAGTCCTCACTTGAACATTCTACAGTTATGTCCTGAGATTTTGGCTGAGACATGGATAAAATAAAAGGGGAAAATTTAAAAATGTATATACTTTGTAGTAAGAAATGTATGAAAGGCCATTGGTCCTAGACTTCTGGTTTCTGACTGCTTAATACTTTGCACAGTATGAAAAATAGCAAATTGATGGGTTCAGTGGTCTTGGTTGATAATTCACCTTAGGCTGAATTCATTCTGCTCTTCAGTACTGCTTCTCTGCCCTTTGAATGAAATAGCTAGTTTTACTTTATATTTCTCCCAATCAATGACATGGAAATAAAGTGGAATTTATTAAAGCTCCAAGTGAGATTTGCTGACTTCTTTCAAATTAGAAAATTAGTCACTGTACTAGTGGAATTTGAAGTTAGACTCACTCAAATTGTTAACATCATTATTATTACACTAGAGAAGATGTGTATTAATAGAACTTACAGAGCATGTTGAATTGTCCAGGGTAACAAACATCAGGGAGAACCAAGAGCTTACATTGCCTATAAGGAATTTCCTGGAAAGGGAAACCGCGAGTTATTTCCTATTAATGTTTTTAAATTATTTTGATACTCTATCTAGAAGGGAAATGATTCCAGACTACACAGGTATTTAGTAGTTTATATGACATTCAAAACCAAAATAAAAGTACTATTTTTAAATACGGTGTAATTATATAGAAGGCTTAATGAAAGCCTTATTAAATTTACCCATTATTTGCTATCACTGTAAGTATCCATCCCAGGAATTCAGTGCTGTTCTTTAGGCAATAGTTTTATGGCTTCTCAGCTACTATTTAGAAGCCAGCGTACAGGAATAATAATATTAGACTGATATTTCTTTAAAACATGGACATTTGAGGGGTGCCTGAGTGGCTCGGTCAGTTAAGTGTCTGATTTAGGATCAGGTCATGATCTTATGGTTCGTAAGTTCGAGCTCCGCATTGGGCTCTGTGCTGACAGCTCAGAGAGCCTGGAGCCTGCTTCAGATTCTGTGTCTCCTTCTCTCTCTGCCCTTCTCCTGCTCATGCTCTGTCTCTCTGTTCTCAAAAATAAACAAACATTAAAAAATTTTTTTAAAAATGGAGATTTGATTAATCCAGTACCCATATAGATGATTGGGTTGTGCTGTTAATTGAAAAATGAGTATTGTTTTTTAGAGGCCAGAATTGACCCACTCCTGCTTCCGTGACCAGTAATCCTCTTTTTTCTTATTTTATATCCAATATTTAATCCAAAAATGATAAGAATATTTTCAGAATGCTAATAGTGTGTTTAAAAATTAAGTTGCATTTTTGTTTTATGAAATAAACTGTTCATTAACATTCATGAAAACACAAAGCATTCTAGACGTTTAGATCGGGTATACTGAATGATAAGTTTATTAAATCAAGGCTGTGGTTCTATTAAAGGACAGCTCAGTGTGTCCCGTCACACACAAAATCTGTTAAAATAATGATTGCCATTAATTAAGTGCTTTTTATATTTCAGGTAAGATTACATGCTTGATATGCATTCCCTTATTTAGTTCTTAGAACAGTAGCCTTCTGGGTGGATAGTGTTTAAAATCCTTGTTTTACAGATGAGGAAACAGTTTAAGAGAGATTAAATAAGCATCCTTGCATCTCCTGCTCAGTAAGTGGTAGAGTCACAATACTCTTGGAATTGGTTCTATTCTAGTTCTATGTAGTTTCTTCTACTTTAATTCTTAGAATTTTGTAAAGATTGGATGAAGCTGTGGAATGGAAAGGCAGTGTAAATATTTATTGAATAAGCGAATGCACTAATATAATTGAGTAATTGTAAAGAACCAGACATTTGTTTGTGACTATTGTATTTTTGTGATGTTTACAAATGAAATGTCCTGGCACAGGATTATTGAATGAATGTAGGAAGAAGTAGAGGATTTGGTGTGGTTAGAGGAGAATGAGGACATGAAATATTCAGGTTGTTATGAGAGAGGGAAAAAGCAAAAAGTAACTATGATAGGAGGTATGAGGTAGGGATGTAATTTCAAAGTAGCCACCAATAAATCTAGAAGATCTGAAAATGCAGAAAGACTTCATTATAGTAAACACATAAGGGACATATATCAATATTCTTTCAGATGTTATTTCTTCCAGTGTTAGAATGCCAGTGGAGCAGATTTTTCTATCTTTCTTGTCTGTCTTCACAGAACCTTGGGGTCAGAAACTAATGATGAAAGGCATCCCTGCCTATTGTAAGCTGATTTCTTGGAGTAGTCTTTACAGTTTTTGTCTGTAGAACAATGAAGGAAAAGTAGCAAACCTTAAACCTTTCTCAGTGAACTTAACTTCAGCTGTTGATACTTTTTTCTCTTTATTCAGTTCTCTTTTGCCTTCCCAGTTCCTCTACCCTGGCCTAAAGTAATCAGTGGGATCAGAATCAAACGGTGTACTCTAAAAAAGCAAAACTTAGGCCTTTTAAGAGCAACCGTTGTCTTTTAATTTTAATGTGCATTTTAAACAATAGTATAGCATTAAGATGTGTCACCAAGGTGTGATAATTATAATAAAGTGTTTAGGTTTCTAGTGAAGGGGGATGCACATACAAAAATAAATATCTGCAGGGGTGATAGAGATTAGGTGGGATGTAGGTGATCTAAAATTTAGCTAGAGGACATAGCATACCCAAAGTCATGAAGGCACAAGGAACTAAAAACGTACTTGTGAAGTAACACCCTAGAGATAGAAAGTAATGGTGTTTGATGATAGGTAGGTAGGTAGGTAGGTAGGTGTAGGAGATAAGGGAGGAAAAAGAACCATATTTCTAGTGTGGGTGACTGGGAGATTGGAGCCATACAAAGAAGTAGAGAATCTAGGAAGAGGAACAAGTTTGGGATGGGAGAGGAATTAAGTATATGCATAGTAAGTTTGAAATGCTTTGGGGACATGTGTGGGGAGAAGGATGTCCAGTTGGCTTCAAGTAACTCAAAACACTTTTAAACAAATCTAGAGGCAGGAAATTGCTATTTTTTTTTTTTTTTTTTTATATTCCCTTGTCCTTAGTGTAAGGAAGTCTGTCAGGTGTATTGCCTTGGTTGACAAATGGCTACTGCTTCAGGAGGTGTCAGGCTTTAAACATCTGCATCTGTTCTCTGTTTTTAGGAAAACAGAAGATTCCCTAGCTGTCTCCCTTGCTGTGAAAGCTGGGAGCCCCTGCACCCACTCCTATTTCTCCTTAGATCTTATTAGCCAGGCTGTTTCACATGGCTACCTCTAGCTGCACGAAAGGCTGAGAAAGTGAATATTATGTGGATGGATATCTTGCTGCTTTGAACAAAATTGGCATCGTTAGCAGGGAGGCTGAAGGCAACTAATAGTTGTTCTGTAAATAAACAGTGACCCAACAAAGAAATCCATTACTGCCTCCTTCATTTCAAAATGACAAAAAAGCACACAAACAAACAACAACAGAACAACAAAAAATCTGAATTTTCCCAAAATCAAGTGCTGTTCAATTATAAACTTTGAGAAGCATGCCTATTAAATATAATTTTTTGCTTTGGATTTTATCAAAATTGATGGGGAGGCAGCTTGAGGAGTATGGGCAGTGGGATTCAAGGAACCAGTAGGCATTGTAGGGATACTTAGGAAAAAGAATTGATCAAATTTAGTGATTGACATGGCTGACAAAGGAGACAGGGAAGAGTCAAGGATAACTTTCAGGCTTTTGATTTGGGTAATGAGTATTAAGCCAAGAGCAACACAGTATTTGCTGCAGAAATAGCTATATATAGTGTTTTTGAGCCTTCCAGGATTTTTGGTAAACTTCCAAAAGTAGGAGGATTATGCATTTTAAAATTTCATTTTCCCTTATGAATTCTGATACATAATTTAAATAAATTCAACCTCTCATCAGTGAAATTCCTGATTTCAGTATGTATCTGTTTTTAAACAGTTAAACCCACATAGTATTTCAAGAACTAGTTAGTTTGAAACACTGTAAGTCCGAAGTATTTGGAAGCTGGGTAATGATAGGTGACGAAAAGTAGTGTTTATTGGTGGGTCGATGTAAGTTGTCTTCTGGTGCGTGCAAGTGATCCTTGGCTGTACTGATTCTACCCTCCCTGTGGCAGTAAGAGATGATGGATATAGATCTTTTCTAAGTGATACTTTAAGCTTTCATTAAAAAAAAAATCTTTATCCTGTTGGAGTAAAGGAAACTTTTTGGAAACAAAAGCTTTGAAAAGAGATTCAGGATACCTAGGAGAGTAGAGTGGTTAAGAATTTAACCTGGCATCTGATATCCACTTGGCCTGTTATTAACTGTTGATCTTGCTCCAGGAACTGCTCTGAGCCTTAGTTAAAACCTATTTTTGAAATAGATGCAATACTTACTATACAGCTTGTTATGAGATTTAAATGATACTGAGTGTGCAAGCAGTGCAGAGTTTAATATTTTACTACTTCTAGTAAGAATATTTAACTTCTGGGCCTGAATTTCCTTTTGAACTAGACTGTTTTTCTTTAGCTTTGTTTAATCTTCATATCATCAAAAGAGATTTTCTATGCTGTTTGTAAGATACCTTGTAGTATGTTAGTTTGGTTTTCTGTCTGTGTTACCATATTTCTCAATTCAGTCAAACCCAGTCATTGCTTATAGGAGGTGAATCAGTCTCCTAGAAGCTTTAAGTTACAGGTCCAAGACCACTGACCTCCTAGATACAGAGCAGAGATGAGGACCCATGTGTGTTGTGAGACAAGGGGTCACCAAATCTTTTTTCTTTCTATGGATAAATAACCGTGGTTCAGTTTTGGCTGTGTTTCATTTAAAACATAAAAGTAGAACGTCCAGCAGTATTACTGGCCAACATGGGGGCATGGCAGAGTAGTTCCTGACTTGTGGACTGCATCTGGACTGAGAGTACATATGTGGCACATTTTTACAATTGAGCATATTCTTTGATGGGTTGGATCCCCAGGAAGCTAGGTCCATGAAAGTCTTACTCTCTGTGGAGTTTGCGGTGTTTAAGCTAAGGTAGCTTCCATACCCTTTTGTGAATTCTTGCTCCCTCTTACATTAGCAGTGAAGTGGTGGTGGTAGGAGGAAGAGTTGCAAAGACCATTGCTCCTGGATTGCTGTGTTCTGCTGTCACGTCTGGCCTGAAGCTATCTGATAGTCTTTTCCTGTCCTGTATCCTTCCCAGTAAACTCAGTGGCCTTCTTCCATTTTGCTAGTTTGTCTAATCCAATCTGAGTCATCAGAATTCTCTTTATCTGATTGATTAGCCTTGACTTGAAATCAAGAGGCCAGTGAGCAGTCCTGCGCAACAGATTTTCATCCTCTTTGTAGGAAAGATATTTTTCTCATAGTACTCTTTAAACAGTTTCTGGCTTATATTCCTTCTTAAGGAGAAGAGGTTGAGATTTAGTTGCCATTCCTCTACCTGCACAGAGCCTCACCAGCCCCTTGTCACTTCATGCTCATTGGAATCTGTTTTAGGTATGATAGTAGGCACAGTTATCGAGATAACTTAATTTTTTCCTAGGAATTTACAGTTGAAGGTATTGAAATAAATTCAGCTAACCTTTATAATTCTAGCTTTGTGCGTTTTCATAAACTAGTCTCACTGTTTGTTCTTTATTTTTGTTCTCAAGAATACTGAACACAGTGAGGGGGGAAAATGGCCAACAGCTCTCTCTCTCTCTCTCTTTTTTTTTTTTTTTTAAGTTTACTTATTTTGAGAAAGAGAAAGAGCATGAGCAGGGGAGGGGCAGAGAGAGAGGAAGCAAGAGAGAATCCCAAGCAGGCCCCGCACTGCCAGCGTGGAGCCCACTACGGGGCTCAGACCCATGAACTGTGAGCTCATGACCTCAGCTGAAATCAGATGCCCAACCAACTGAGAAACCCAAGCTCTCCAAGACCAGCAGTTCTTAAGCATATGAGGAAGTCTTGGTCTGTATCCACATTTGGGTTTCGTTACTTTAAGCTAGTTCAGTATTTTAAGGTAGTGATGGCAGATAAATATATGTAGTACCAGGCACAATGTAAACATTTGCTGGATATTTAAAAATTTAGCCTGTGTCTAAACTGCAGTAGACCTTAAAGTGACTAGACATTCCATTTCACTGGCATTTTTTCCCTCTGGGTTTTTTTGTTTTTGCATTTTGTATCTTGAAAAAGTTTGAAGCTTTTTGATGTTAACAGTGAAAGAATGCTTGTATGAAAAATAATTTGACTAAACAGATTGGGGGACAATTATAAAAATTTTTTAAAATATATCTTCTTTCTCATTTGATAACATTTATGATGGCCTCCATAATATTATAGTGCTAAGTATTTATTTATAAATTTTGTATTTAAATTTTTTAAAAAGTAATCTCTGTGCCCAACATGGGGTTTGAAGTCACAACCCCGAGATCAGGAGTATCCTGCTTTACTAACTGAGCCACCCAGGTGCCCCTACAATGTTAAAATATTTAGGTAAACCTGTCATTTTGTAATGCCTAATATCTACCCTAGAATTAAAGCTTTATAATACACAGAAAATGTAGGCAAGAACAGGTTGCTCAGAGAAAAAAATCAGGGTAATTGAAACATAACCTATTTGGTAAATATGCATGTTCTAGGTATGGCTTCCAACAAACATGAACATGCCCCTAGGATGACAGCAGTAAGATAAAGCACATCCTCATCTAGGATTGCCTGCATACAGGACATAGAACACACAGGAGCTTCTTATCTTGCCAGCACTCACTTGAAATATGGACTGGTTCTGACCATCCTACTTACTCATTCAACTTGGGGGCACCACCTCCTCCCCACAGAAAACTCCGGAACCTCTCACCCTATTGGTACTTTTTCTTTTTTCATAGCTTGTCACCTTCTACATAACACTTAATCCTAAATTATGTTGGAATGTAAACTCTACCAGGACAAGGATCTTTATTTATTGATGTACTTTAGTAAGTTTTGTTACATTGTCAGTAAAGGGCTAACTTTTTAAAATTAACCATGTTTAGGAGAGAGGTTAATAAAATTTTTCTTCCCCTTTGCTTTCTCCTCACAGTTCTGTTGTCTGTAGCCAGGTAACTCTTAACAGTCAGTACCAACAACAGTAACAATGAAAATTCTACCATCTAACATGGTTGAGAGATAAAACATAGGCATTAAATTCCATTGCTTCCTAATCTCCTGAAGGAGAATCTGGCTTCTCAGTTTCTGTTTTCTTGAGTAACTGATGCATCACTAATGGAGAGAGTTCATTTATAGTAAGTAGGTCCTTTGTTTGTTGATGGAATCTCTGGTTGCTTTGATGTTAGAAAACTGGGAAATGGTAAGAAAATTGACATTTTGGTTTATTTGTTTAAAATTTGTTTATTTAATTTATAATATTTATTTTTGAGAGACAGAGACAGAACACGAGCAGGGGAGGGGCAGAGAGAGAGGGAGACACAGAATCTGAAGCAGGCTCCAGGCTCCGAGCTGTCAACACAGAGCCTGATGCGGGGCTCGAACCCACCAACTGTGAGATCATGACCTGAGCCAAAGTTGGACGCTTAACCGACTGAGCCACCCAGGCATCCCTGACATTTTGTTTTAAATGCAGTTCAGTCTATAGATAGCTTAGGAAGTTGATTTAAAGAATAATTGCAGGGGCACCTGGGTGGCTCGGTCGGTTAAACGGCCGACTTTGGCTCAGGTCATGATCTTGAAGTTCGTGAGTTCGTGCCCTGCGTCGGGCTTTGTGCTGACAGCTCAGAGCTTGGAGCCTGCTTCAGATTCTGTCTCCCCCTCTCTCTGCCCCTCCCCTGCTCACACTCTGTCTCTCTGTCTTTCAAAAATAAATAAAAACGTTAAAAAAAATTTAAAAAATAATTGCAAATATACAGTTTACTTGTTTCTTTTCCATATTGTATGTTATATTATGATTTAGAGTTGTTAAAAAATGTAAAAACATCTTTTGCACTAACATTTTGGTTCATCTTCTACAAGTGATTTTTGATGTTCAGTTGTCATTCAACCATGTCAAAGCTAAAATACAAGCTGATTTTCTCTTAATTTAAAATATGCATAACTCACTTGTCACCCACTACTTAAAATTTTCTTTACTGTTTATTTTTGAGAGTGAGAGAGACAGAGCATGAGTGGGGGAGGGGCAGAGAGAGGGGGAGATACAGAATCCGCAGCAGGTTCCGGGCTCGCAACTGTCAGCACAGAGCCTGACGTGGGGTTTGAACCCATGAACTGTTAGATCATGACCTGACCTGAAGTTGGAATGAACCACCCAGATGCCCCAACTTCTCACTGTTTACTTGATGAACATTAGCTAGTTTTGGCAAAACTTAGGGCTAAGTTTGCTAAGTTGCTTGCATTTGCTGTGGAGAAGAGGGTTCATTTCCAGGACCAGTCTGTTACTCTGTGTGTTCATTGTTTTCTTTCTTTGTTTTTAATACTTCCAGTTGCTATTTTTTAATCTCATGGTTAAGTCATAAACATGTTTGTTTTGTTCTTTGTATTTTTTATTAGAACCTGAAGGGTTTTTTTTTTATTATCATTTAATACTATTCTTAACCCTGTTGTGGCCTTTTAAACTATGTAAGCAGTTACAGTTAGCTGCTAATATATATTAGTATACTGTGTGAAAACATCTTTAGGAATTTAGTACGATTGGTGCTCTTGTTTTTGTTTTTATTATTTAAAACAAATTTTTTTTTAATGTTTATTTTTGAGAGAGAGAGAGTGCAAGCAGGAGAGGGGCAGAGAGAGGGAGACACAGAATCTGAAGCAGGCTCCAGGCTCTGAGCTGTCAGCACCCAGCCTCATTTGGGGCTTGAACTCAGGAACTGCAAGATCATGACCTGAGCTGAAGTTGGATGCTTAACTGACGAAGTCACCCAGGTGCCCCTATTTTTATAGTTTATTTTGAGAGAGAGAAAGCATATGCACTTGTGAGCAGGGGAGGGGCAGAGAAGGAGAGTGAGAATCCCAAGCAGGCTCTCTGCTGTCATGACAGTGCAGAACACGATGTGGGGCTTGATCTCACAATCTGTGAGATCATGACCTGAGCCAAAATCAAGAGTGGACACTTAGTGACTGAGCCACCCAGGTGCCCCATGGTGCTTTTGTTTTTAAATCATAGTCTTTTATTTATTTTTTTAATTTATTTTTTAAACAATAAAAACTCTTCATATTTGTTGTTGGGCTATCTAATACACTATCTCTGCAGAGTATAGCGTTGTACAATAGTCTCATTTTACAGATGAGGACATGCTTATGGTTATATGGATATGATATGAAAGGGCTGAACTTTTAAACAGAAAGAGTAGTTCTTTCCATTCTACTTCTGTCTTCTAAGTGTCTGACGATCACAGAGGAGAAATACTGATGTTTCAATCCTTTTTTAACTTAATTGTTCCATTTGGTGTCACATAAGATAGTGCTTGAATGCCTTAGAAAATTTCTTTCCCACTAAATGGTTATAGTTTTAGTGGAGAATTCTTGAATAACTTTTTCAAGTTCATTTATTTATTTTGAGAGAGAGAGCACATGAGGAGGAGGAACAGAGAGAGAGAAGGAAAGAGAGAATCCCAAGCAGGCTATGCACTGTCATTTCAGAGCCGGATGCAAGGCTCGAATCACGAACCTTGAGATCATGACCTGAGCTAAAATCAAGAGTTGGATACTTAACTGAGCCACCTTGGTGCCCCTTGAATTTTTTTTTTTTTTACTTTATCTATTAGTTTGATTTTTTTAAAATATATCTTTTAAAAAAATGTTTAATTATATATTTTTGAGGGGGGGGTGGAGAGAATCCCAAGCACACTCTACACTGTCAGCCCAGAGCCTGATGGGGGGTTTGAACTCATAACTGTGAGATCATGACCTGAACCAGTATCAAGAGTTAGATGCTTAACTGATTGAGCCACTCAAGTGCCCCAGGATAGCCCTGGCTTCTTAAAAGACTGTATTTCTGACACCTTTTTTTTGTAGAAACATGGTAGTTAAATAAGCTTGTTTTAATTTACTGAAGGCAAAGCATTTGTTGGTACTATCTAGATTGTACCAATTTAAAAAATATGAACTCAAAATAAGCAGTTTGAGTTTTTTCATGTGAAAATTTGTAAGGAAATACTCTTAGAGACACACAAGAATGACTTTGACATCCTTTAGCAGTAGATAGAAATAAAACATTTTAAAATTCTGAACCTAATACCTATTTTAACATAAATGCATTTTTTTCTCTTTGTGCTCAGAAGACTTCAGAATGACAATTTTCATTTAAGTAATTATCTGCTGGCGTGTTCTTAGTTTTTAAAAAAGTTAAGCTTATCCCTATTACAAAGTGAAAGTTGAAGATTTAGTTTTCAAGTGTGACAGAGAGACTGCTTCACTGAGAGGGTCAAGTGTGTTCATTTTGTCACTGTTGTCACATTAATAAGGTGTGTTCATTGTCACTGTGTGGTCACACAGGACAACTACCATGTTTGGGCATACTCCAGATCTATTCTACTTTAAAAGTTTTATCAAAGATTAATTATTTTGAGTAGTAATGCTGTTAAAAGAACTTATGAAAGACCTAGTATAACTGGACTCTTGAGTCATGGTAGCACATAGTCCAGCAGAATACCAGTGGGCAGTTTGTCTCCTGCGTAGAAGTGCACGTCCAAGGGAACAAGTGGATGCTGACATCCAGGCCACACTGTTAGCCAAGCCATTTCTCTCATATGGGACTGTGTCCTTTCAGGGGAAGGGCTCCTTTTTCTTACATGTATTATTTAAAAATGATTGCATGTGACTCCTTTGCCAGGCACTGTTGAGCACTTAATAAATATTAAGTTATTCAACTCAACCACAGTTTATTTTCCATATGAGAAAACAGAAGCACCAGTTTAATTTGGCCTTAGATGGGCTAGCATAACTAAATTTCATAGCCTCGAGTCAAGTCTAATCTCTGTGGCTCCGCAGTACAGGTTTACCTCCCTGTGCCACAGTATGGCCTTTTTTGTCCTGCTAGAGTTTCATTTGCACAAAGGTACCACAGAGGCTACTGATGGCCCCGATAGCACATTTGAATGCCAGGTTGAAAAGAATTGGACAGGGGGCACATACGACACCCCCATCCCCACTCCGCCATCATGTGCCACTGTAGTAACTTTCTTGCTGAGTGATACATCCAGGTTTTGACTTGTGTGACTTTGACTTTTGTTTGACTTCAGTTGACTTGTGTGACAGTTTTCCATTATATTGAGCAGAAAAAAATACCCTTCTGTAATTTCTACCTACTAACAATTTTGTCACATGTAGCTGAGACTCAGGCCTTATGTGTCTCTTATCTAAATGTAGGTACCAGCATTGTTCCTTTTGTGCTTTTTTGACAGTAACTCCCCTGTTTTTTGTTCTTATACTGGGTTTCTTTTTAAGATGTTCTCACTATTGTCCTCCCTTTTCTAATTCATTTTTGGGGAGAAGGGTTAAGTTTATCTTTGTTCCTTACTGTTAATCTTGAAATCAAATTAATAAAACTTTTACTTGATACAGTGTGGTTCCCACTCTGATTCTGAGAACTACTCACTTTGTAGTGCTAATATTTGAAAGAAGTGATCCCTCCATGCTCCCCCAAAGTACATTATTTATTAGACTCTGACTAGTAAGACTCCCATTGTGCCCTTTCCTGCCAGAGTCCAGTGGTTTTTAACCCCCAGGTAGAATCACCTGGGAAAGCTTTTTCATGCAGCTGATGTGCATATTGTTACTCTAGACCAATTAAATCTGCATGAGGGACCCACTGTGTCTCACAGTTAGGTTAGAATCTGGAAGGGCATTTCTGTAGGACACAGTTAATCAAAGACCCAATATCCCTGGCAGAACCCTTTCATTTCTGCTGGGAATATATTGTCCAGCCGAATGATTTTTGTGTTGTCCTAATTAGCTGTTCAAATTCTTGGTATCGTGAATCAAATATTCAACCCTTGGGAAGAGTGAGAAACCTAATAAAATGTAGGAATTCTATCAGTTTTTTCTTCTAACTTGTTCAGTGCTGGGGTACCTATGTAGTAGCTACCTACATGTGTGATCATAGGCAAATTTGGACCAGGCAAAGTTTGGCTTTTCTTTTCATCCTGTTATTTATTAGACCCTGATGCTATTCCTGTTTCATCCTCCCTCTACTTGTTTCTTTCTCCTTAAAAAATAAAAAGTTGAGCTGTTATCAGCTTTGTGTTAAAAAGAAAACAAATCAGATCTGTCATATTTCTTTTTTTTTCTTTTAAGTTTATTTATTGAGAGAGAGAGAAAGCGCGAGAGTGAGAGCTAGCATGCACACAAGTGGAGGAGGAATGGGGGTGAGGGAGAGAGAGAATCCCAAATAGGTTCCACGATCATGACCTGAACTAAAATCAAGAGTTGGACACTTAACCGACTGAGCCACCCAGCTGCCCCCAGATTTGTCATATCTCTAAGGTATCATGAATTATAAATTGCACCACTTATTTAGTAACATGTTTTTAGAAAAGGAAATTATACTTTGTTGATATATTCACTTTTATTTTTAAAGTCGCTGATAATGTCTATTTATCCATACATTTGATATCTTTCGAGTATCATAACTCAAGTTTGAGTCTAAGCCTCTTCTCATGTTCAGCTTCTCTTAGCATTTTAAAAGTTAGTGAACTGGAAACTTTTGATGGGTAGATTGTAGTGCCTAAAAAATAAATTTGACTTTAACACTTGAAACTGCCTAACTGAACTTTAATTTTAAAAACACTGTGGTTTACTATAAAGAGAATTTCTAGTTTTTATTGTCTTTAATTGCGTTGCTTACTCTCTGACAGGCAAATCTCAGGGTACATGATAGCTCTTTGTCTTATTCTTGCCCAATAATTTTTTTCCATATAAATTTAATATAAAATTCAACCACATGTGATGCTACCAATGAAATTAACTGAACTGAAGTAATAATAGCATGATTAGATACCAGTACATGTTTAAATTGTTACTGATGTGGGTTTGTGGTACTGAGTATATCTAATTTTTAGGAGAAATAAGGATCATAACACACAACTTTTAAATCCATTTTTCCTGAGTCACCTAAATAACGAAGAGAAGTGGAAAATTAGAGCCAGTGATGGCAGAGCTGTTTGATCTGGCCATTCTGCCTTTCACTCTCAGCTTCCTTAGATAGTCCTCCTGTTTCAGCTCCTCTTCCCGCCCCCCCTCCCCCGACCGCTTTATTGTCTGGCTGCCTCAAATACTACATGTGTATGTGACCCGACCGCTTTATTGTCTGGCTGCCTCAAATACTACCTGTGTATGTGATAGGGTGGAAAATGAGAATGGGGAGAGGAGAGGTGCAGACATCTAGATGCTTAGAGGCTTTGATAAATGCTTAGTATGTTACTAGAAATTGCCATGTGGAGGAAGACAACTAATTAAGTCTTTTGTGAAATGGATCTGTGGAATTGAGAAGATTCAGTTGAAACACCTTGTTTTACAAATACATTTCTTTTTCTATGGTTCCAGTTGCAGGTAATCACCATTTATTTATTGTGTTTTCAGTCATGTACTAAACAGTTTAATTTGGACTTTATCTGTGACTTTTCTTAAGCTCATTTAATAAAAATCTTTCTGGGGTGCCTGGGTGGGTCAGTGGGTTCAGCGTCTGACTTTGGCTCAGGTCATCATCTTGTGGTTTGTGAGTTTGAGCCCACATCAGGCTCTGCATTGTCAGTGGAATTTGGGATTCTCTCTCCCCAGCTCCCCTACCCCCACTTCTCCGCCTTGCGCTCTTTCCTTCACTCTCTCAAAATAAATAAAATCTTCCTAAGCAGATTGATTGTTATGTTTTTCTTTTAATTCTTGGGATGATTTTCCCAAATTCTGCAAAATTATAAATTCATTTGTAATTTCTATTTGTTAAGGATATCAGGTACAATTTCTTGAATTTGTTTCTGCCTATGAGGTTACAGATTACATTATGTTGCTACTTTAAATTATAAGCAAGTTTTTGTTTTGCTTGTACCTTTCCCTGGGGAGGGAACCCATAGTCCATTAGCTTTTTAAGAAATCTGTAAATCAAGTAAATTTACTTCTAGAGACTGCAGGGCACTAATTTTGAAGATCATTCAAAATATAGTGTTGTGCTATTTTATTTTAAAAGATTTTTGCATCTTAAAAAAATTCTAATTATATATTAGGAGAGGTCTACTGAGTTAGCAGTGTCCATTTATTTTTTTAATGTTTATTTCTTTTGAGAGAGAATGTGAGTGGGGAAGAGGCAGACAGAGGAGAGAGAAAGAGAATCCTAAGCAGGTTCCATGCTCAACGCAGAGCCTGACATGGGGCTGTATTCCATGACACTGACTGAGATCATGACCTGAGCCAAAGTCAAGAGTCGGATGCTCAACAAAGTGAGCCATCCAAGTACCCCAACAGTATCTATTTTTGTGTTGAAAGCTTTTTCTAAAATTAATACTTCATTTATTTCACGTAAAATGTTCTGAAATATAGATTGTAAAAGCAAAGCTTTATATTTGGATACAAAACCAAAACCTGCAAACATTTATTTCATCACAAGAAGTAAAGCATATGAGTTTAGTTTATGTAGTATACAAAAATAGTTGGTAGTTTTACACTAATTTTATAATGTGATTGATTGATCACATGCTCTTGAGTCTTCTTTAAATGGCAAAATAATCAGCTTTTATTTGCCACTTCCTGGAAGTGGTACTGAAATTCCTGGTTATAGCCGGGATCTGCTAGATATTTTTAGAATAAAAATCCACTGTTTTTTCTTACCAGTAATATTTATTTGTGCTATAAGACAGTTTCTACTGTTTTACTTTCAAATATGGATGTGCCTATTCCCACATTGTATTATGGATACTATGATACTTGATTGGTAGTAAGGCACTACACGGCTGTAATAAAGGAGGCTCATTTTTTATCTCCTTGAGTAGTAGGATGAATAATCAAGAGAGGAAGCTGATTTAGGCTGAACCTTGAAAGAGATGGGCTCAGTTAGTGGCCAAAGCCACATAGTAGAAGGAAATTCCTGGTAGAGGATGCGTAATGTCATGGCAGCCAAAGTGTGCAGAGAACAGAGACACTGGTGATATGCTGTTGAGAGTAGAAGATGTTGGACCAGTGTGATTATATGTTTATTTATTTATTTTTGAGAGCGAGTGAACAGGAGAGGGGCAGAGAGAGAGAGAGGAAGAGAGAGGATCTCAAGCACACGCCACACTATTAGTACAGAGCCCAATGCAGGACTCAAACTCACAAACTGTAAGATCATGACCAGAGCAGAAACCAAGAGTCAGACACTTAACTGAGCCACCCAAGCATCCCGGGCAAGTGTGATTACTAAGGCAGGTGTAAAGGATGCACATTTTGGGTTTCTTGGACAACTTGAATTACTTTAGTGCAAATAGTTTTAATGTACATTCCATCAAATTATCTTAAATACACATTAGATTTTTGTAATTCTTTGGTAGAATATATAATTATACCTTTTAAAATTCAGATAATTCATTTTATAAACTTAAGAATTATGTGATATATGCTTTATAAATGCACTCCAAAATGGCCAGGACATGGCTAAATAAGTTGACTAGGAAAACAGCTAATGTAGAAACTCTTTAAGTTTTTCAGATTGTATTATATGTGCAGATGGGCATACCTCTTGACATACCATTTTCCACAGATTTATTCACTCTTGAAATCCTAGAATCAGATATTTATTTCACTATTTAAATATTTATTAAATTACTATTATGACCCTTTCCCTTAAGAAGGTATAGTCTAAAAGGAAAAGCTAAATGAGTTGATAAAGAAAACAAAAGTAGAGAAAAGCTAATCAGAGAAAACTGAGATTAGAGACCTCTATGAGCATGATGAAAGAAAGACTCGCCAGCCACAGGAAAGGAAGAGAAGAGAACCCGGCAGAGGAGGAACAAGAAAGACTAGCAACTGGAATGATCTAATTTAGTATTTTCCAGTGGTAGATCAATTTGTGTGAGTTTGTGTGTGGTATGTGTGTACACACCCTGGTAGGGAAAACAAGTATCCATTGGGGGTACAGGAGTCTATTAGTCTATTTATGTTTGTTTTAAATTTAAAAAATTAAATGTTACTAATATTTGACATAGGGGTTAAATTTGCACCCTCATTCAACCCTGATGTCAGAAAGTCCTATCTAAAGTGGTACATAAAGGGGGCTCCACAAGGCAGCTGTGGCACTCCCAGTCATTGGCCTTGTTTCTGGGAGTTGCCACGAGGCCGAGCTTACTATTTTAAGTTTACTTGTGTTTGATGATGGAGATTTATGGAGTAATTTCAACCGAACCCTGCAAAACAGACAAGTAATTTGAAGATTCCTGCAAAAAACCTTAAATAAGAATAGGAAAGATGAAAACGGTAGAGCTGATACTTAAACTACTAGAATGAGCTTTTTACCTATCATGATCAAATTATTTTAGAAGATGGCTAAGCATATAAGAAAATTATCAAGAAAGATATTTGACATGTAGGCATACATCTTTGTTCCTTCTGTTTTCTGTGTTTTAAAACGCATATAATTTAGGGGTGCCTGGGTGGCTCAGTTGTTTAAGCATCCTATCTTGATCTCGGTTCAGGTCATGATCTCACTGTTGTGAGTTCAAGCCCCGCATTGGGCTCTGTGCTGAACAGCACAGAGACTGCTTGGGATTCTCTGTCTCCCTCTGTCTTTGCCCCTCCACTGTTCACTTGCCACGCATACACACACACACACGCTCCCTCCCTCCCTTTCTTTCTCTCTCTCAAAATAAATAAACATAAAAAAGTATGTAATTCAGTAGCACATGTTAATTATTTATAAATAACTAGAATGGATGTATGCCCAAACTTTTCTCTGATAAGGGTGCTCTGTCAGTTTTTGGGTAACATGTAGCCCTATATAGCTTGTAGCTCAAAAATTCATGAACACTTTATGATAAAACAATTGATGTTCGTAGCAAATGACCCTGAGGTAAGCAGTCTAGCGGTAATCTAGGTTTTGTTTGGAATCAGTTATGATGTCTATAGAACATTTCTTTAGTTGGTGCTAGAAAGGATCTACCAGCTGGTTCACAAGTGTCTCATGCCAAAAGACCTTAGTGCCCATTCTGATGTCTTGAAGCACCAAAGGCTGACATGATTTTGTATGTTGATGTAACTCTATAATTTCAGTAAGTGTGTGCCATGTTTAATAAATGTTATTTTAATTCCTAGATATTATAACTTCACTACCTGAAAGTTATTTAGTAGCCCTGAAATTGTTTAGATTGGCCATGGAGTTGGCAGCACAAATGAGAGTTCTAGTCAATTAAAGATAAGATCAGAGAGGAGCAAACTTCAAGGGATTACATTCTTTCTGCAGTTATTCAGTGTATTTGCTTAGTTATCTTTTTAGTGTTTACTGACTTAATTCACTGGTTTGGTGTAGGAGGTAAAGCTTCTGCATTCCTTTCTGTGGCATCGACTTGCCCTCTTACATAAAATTGTACTCTAGCACGTGGTAGAATCTGCCCTGGTCGGCGTTAGACCTGAGAGCCACCACTTTGACAGGGTGTCTAAAAAACAACTTGTATATTTACACAGAAGGTTCACAGAAAATAACGTGCTATGATTTAGCAATTGAGATGACTGGGTAAACTCTGTAAAATGTAAACTCCGAAGAGATTAAACTTTAATAAGTTTTGATTGAAATTGTTTCAAAATCAATCATGCATTTGTTTTTATTATTAAACAATATTTAGAAGAAAAGTTCATACCAGTCTTTATGGCTCATGATCATAGATTATGAACATACTATACCCTATTGCAGTAATATTTGCACAAGTTAAGTTGAATGGGGGTGAGTATACACTTTGTGCAACTTCGTCTCTTTCAGTCGCCCTTTTGTTCATTGTGTCAACCTTTTAGGAATGTTGTAAAGATTGAGTGCCTGCCACTTACTACCAAAAGTTGCTGCTGTTGCTTATATAAGTTAATAGTTGTTGAGGGGAAGAAGGATAATCACTGGTGGTGGGGACCTTACAGATGTAAATAAAAATAATTTGATAATGTGAAAATTTTGGGTGGGAAATCTCTTAAACTGAATTTGTTTTAGGGCACACTGAATATTTTACTTTCCTTTTTCTCATCAGCAGCAACTTGTGATTGGCGGTACCGGATATTCAATTGCACATCCCCACATCAATGCACTGCCAATGGTAAGAATTCTTCCCACTCCGGATGTTATAGTGTTTTAATTGGTCTTTTTATTATTCTCTTACTTGTAAGTGTCTCTTAAGAATATTTAAAGTTTCTCACAGGTTTACAAAATGTATCTGTGTTCCCTTAGTTAATAATAATGTTTTAAAAAATATAAGGTATTTTTTTTTAGTTAAAAAACAAAAGGGTAAACCCTTACTTTGGAGATGTCCATTATCTGTAGATTTTATAACCACTTAGCTGTGGTTATCAGGATGAAAACTATTATTATATAGTGATGACCCTGTATTTTAACAAGTGGGCTATATTTTGTGAATAGAGTTTTCTTATTAAACAAGTCTTTTTGCATATTGCATTTATCTTAATATTTGTAGTTAATGGGCAGTTAAATGGCTAATATTCTACCTGTTTTTAGTGAGTGAATGATTTTCAAGAGCACCTACTATTTAAAAAGATCATTTAGAAACCTTTCTCTGTGGAATAAACGTCTGTGAACTGTGTTATACAGCAGAAACGCCGATCTGTAGGAGTTGAGATAGCTCTGCTTTCTGTATATGTCTTGGATGACTTTTGGCAAGAACTCTTCTGCAATTAAATGATAGCATTGGACTAAATTTCTAAAGTTTATTCTAACTGTAGGCTAAGTAATCTCATTACTGTTAACTAAAATCAGAATGATTCTCCCTTACAAAAAGTAATTCTTTACCTAAGTGGTATTGGTATATATTTTAGAGTTCAATAAATAGAATTATATTACTTAATAATCAATTTCAAAATATTTTCTGTAGTACATTATTAAAAATTTTAATTGTTTTTACTTAATCAGATGTTTTATTTTAAACATTAAATCAAATAGCTATGGAAACTGAAAAGCCCTTATAGAACTTGTTGGGAAATAGTAGATGTATCAGTCTGAAATCAAAGCTACTAAAAACTAATTAGAACCAGAATAAGTGGGTGAGATGGGTTATCTGTGAACAAATTCCTAGGAAATGATTCATTTTAAAGATGGACTGGTCAGTATGTTGATAAGAGGAAAATTTCTTCTCCCCTTTCCCCCTCTTATTTTCTTCAACATTCCCCATTAACTGCTGAGAGAGAATTTTTTGTGCGGCCTTACTTAGCACGATGACGTGGTTCTTCATTAGTTTAGGAGACACTTGCTGGGTTCTTTAGGGTGCTTGGGTGACTCATTAACCATTGTTAAAATCTGCTGTTTTCCTCTGAAGCATTACAGTTTCTCATGTAAGAAACAGCACTCTGGTAAATCAGCTTCATCATTTGGATTACCTGTCCTTGACTTTATGTTTGAAGTTCACATTTGAAGTGAGTCTTAACTATTTGTGGCATGTCCCCCTTGAGAATCCATTGTACAGGCCTGTATGTGAGGTACAGGTGCTGTGTAACTGGTTATCTCTTCTAAGTGCCTATCTTCAAGTGAATTTTTCAGTGTGTCCCTCACAGACCGTATGTTGTTTTGTTTCTGGAACAGCTCTTAGACTGTATTTCAAATCAGATTATTTCCAACACCTTTACCAATTTTGTTGAGAATTCCTTAAATCATTTTTAAGTCATGGTCACAGAAATTTATGTTAGTTTAAAAATGTGGTAGTAAAGGGCCAGGATTACAACAAACTTGCTTATAGTCTAGCTGAGGACACGACAGCCGTTTGTACATACTTGCACAATGTGCTAATAAATTTATAGGTATTGGTTCACAGTGGTAGCTTTCTCATGAACCTGAGACATGGCCTTGTTTTGAGTTAAACCTGTGCTATGCAGTATCTTACATTCTTTCCCTGAAAATGCCATAAAGGAATGCTTTGTGGGAACGTCTACCTTACCTCTACCACCCCACCCTCACCCTCAACTTTGTTTTTGATATAAATAAGGAGGAGGGATTCGTAATACTCTTTTTTGCTTGTTCTTCACTTGGCTAGGTACAGTTTATTTCAACTCTAATTGTACCTTACATCATCATGGTTTACAGCTACTTTCCCAAATAAATGTGGATCTGATTGTATTTATTAATAGAATCCATTGGCCAACAAGTATATATTGTTATTTTAACTTTTTATTGTGCACATTTTCAGACATACACTGAAGAAAACAGGATTGCATAATGAACTCTCACTCAACTGCACTAGTCAGGAATTTTTTTTTTCATCTTTAACCACCTTGTTTCCATGTCTCTCCCTCCCACCATCTCCCCAGTTATTTTGGAGCCAGTACATGTGTCACATGATTTCATTTATAGATATTTTATTTAGTATGTAGCTATGTAGGAAATGGACTATTTAAAAAAATATATATTTTTTATACCTGTTTTTAGTGAGTGAATGAATATATATATACACACACACACACCACAATATTATTAATCCCACTTTAAAAATTGGTAATAATTTTTTTATTCAAAAAGGGGTTTAAGTATACTTTTGAAAAATTGTAGTAAAAAGCATAAAATTTGTCATCTTAAACATTTTTAAGTGTGTAGTTAGTACACCTAAGTGTAGTGTTAACTATATTCACATTGTTGTACAGTAGATCTCTAGAACTTTTTCATCTTGCAGAACTCAAATGGATTGAAACTGATACCCATTGAACAGAAAACTTCCCATTTCTTCCTCTTACCAGCAGCTGGCAACAACCATTTTCCTTTTTGGTTTTATGAGTTTGACTACTTTAGATACTTTATACTTAGTATAAGTGGAATCATGCAGTATTTGTCTTCTGTGACTGGCTTACTTAGCGTAATGTCCTCTAGGCACATCTGTCATGTAGCATGTGACAGGATTTCCTTCTTTTTAAAGGTTGAATATTCCATTGTATGCATATACCATATTTTCTTTATTTATTCATTAGTGAACACTTAGGTTGCTTCCATCTTTGGCTGTTGTGAATAATGCTGCAATGAACATGGGTGTGCCAAAATCTCTTCAAGATCCTGCTTTCACTTCTGCATATATACCCAGAAATGAGATTGCTGGATCTTATGGAAACTGCCATAGTGTTTTCCAGAGTGGCTGCACCATTTTCTATTCCCACCAAAAGTGCACAAGTGTTTCGATTTCTTTCTTTACATTCTTTCCATTCTTTCCAACACTTGCTATATTCTCTGTGGTGTTCTTTTTTTTTTTTTTTTTTTTTTGATAGTGGACATTCTAATGCATGAGATGACAATAATTTCTTAGTATCACTAAATAGCCATTTAGTTTAAATGTTCCTCATTTGCTCATAAATAACATTTCTACAGAGTCACTACAAAATCCATATATTACATTTGGATGGTATATACATCTTAACTCTTCTACCTATTTATTATATTTTAACTTATTTGCCATATAAGGTTTCCTCATTCTGTGTTTATTATTATTAATTTTTAATGTTTATTTACTTTTGAGAGAGAGACAGAGTGCGAGTTGGGGAAGGACAGAGAGAGGAGAAAATGCAGAATCAGAAGCAGGCTCCAGCCTCTGAGCTGTCAGCACAGAGCCTGATGCAGGGCTCAAACTCACAGACCGCGAGATAATGACCTTAGCTGAAGTCGGACGCCCAACTGACCGAACCACCCAGGTGCCCCTATTTTTTAAATTGCATCCCCATAGTAAAATGCCTCTCTTTCCCTTGTGCTTTTTTATAAATCAGTAGGTATATCTAAGAGCTTAATCTAATTCAGGTTTTTTTTTTTTTTGCTTTATTTTGGGGTGTTAGGGTGACAGAATATTTCATAAGAAGGTGCTAAGTACTCCAAGAAGAGAGAGGTATTTTAGTTGTCTCTATTTGTGAGATTAGGTGACTATTGATCACTGCCTAGATCTCTTATTTCTATGCAAACATGCAAAATGTTGATACCCTATTTACATCAAGGCTTTATTTATGATGTGTAATATCTCTGTAAAGAGAAACTTCCCTCATCAGATGCTTGGTTACTCTGTGACACAGTTTGCACAGGAAAGGCATACAAATTACTTGATTCTTTCCTTTATTTACCAATTTTCAAAGTATTTGAGTTGTTTCCTAGCGTCTTGGAAAAGTAGACCAATGAGGATTCTTTTTTTAAAGGTATCATTGAGCTTGTATATTTAAATATTTTATGTTTATTGCATTGTAGTTTTTACTCTTACGATGATGATGCTCAAATTGTCTTGGCCAAAGGAGGCTTTCTCAGTTGGCTTTTACATAAACTTCTTTTTCTTTCATATATGTATCATATTAGGTATTATTAAATGTAAATGTAATATAACAAATGTATTAAAATATAAAATATATAAGTGAAATATGTAAGATAAAATTTGTAAATATATAAAATACATATAGAAGTATTACATAGAATTTTTTGGTCTTACTTATGTTTATATCTTTATAGCAGTACCACCAATATGATTACTAAAAACAGCTTTTTTGGCCTGTGTCCTGCTGGGGTTTACAGTCTTAAGTATTCTGTTTTATAGTACTTGAAGTAAATTCACTTGTATGATTTTTCTGCCATCTTGTTACATAGTCAGGTCCGTTCGTTTGATTTTATTTTTAGTATTCAGGATTTAAATGTTTTGATTTAGTTTTGTTTTATAATTATATATAAATCATTTGTTACTTCTAAATAAGGTACATTTTTATTTCTCCCCTTATAGGTAACCAGTTTTAACTATATTGCTATTTAAAAATGTATATATAAGCAAACCCATTATATACATAAACTGGAGATCATCTTAAAGCTCTGTATAGAGTTAGCCTTCCTTCCTTCTAATACCTGTGTAGTAGTCCCTGAGATGAATGTATGTACCTGTTGAAAGAATGAGAGTTTTAATGTGTGACCATAAATATGCATTCTTTTTTTAGGCAATATGTCAAATTCCCTTAGACATTTTGGCATCTTCTGTTTTTTCCAGCAATGTATGAGGGTGCCTGTTTTCCCTCTTGCAGACAGTGTATAGTAAGAACTTTTGGGGGGGAGATATGTATATCTCTATATATCTACATATTTCATCATCTGAGAGATGAGAAATGGTGTCTCTCTATAGTTCTCATTTGCATCTTTTCATATGTTTTAGAACTATTTGTGTTTTTTTTCTTTGAACTATTCAAAAGATAGATTCTTATTTTCAAGGAAATCTGTCTGCTTTTCTGAGGTCCCTCAGACCTGTTTTCTCTTGTTCTGGTTCTGTAGTCATCTCACAACTTCTAAAAATTAATTTGGTTTAACAATAATATTTTTTGCTTAGAAAAGAAGTAAGCTGACCAGTTGTGCCTTATCTTTGATTTCAGTGGAATTGGACCCTTGAAATAAACATTTTATTTGAAAAGTGAACCCAGAAAGTTCCTGTTGGTGTGGCAGAATAGTGGGGAAGTAAGAAAAGATAAAGAGGCCTGTAGGGATGCCTTAAAGAGTAGGTTACTGTTGTGGGCAGTTGGGACTCATCAAGTAGGGACCTCTGGGAGATAGAGTAGAACATGCCTCTGAGTTATTTCACTCAAGGGTCAGTGAGGTGGGAGTAATTTGTCTACCAACTCCCATTTCATATTGGTGGAGTTAAGCTTTCGGGGTGGGCAGGTCATCAGCTTCTCGGCAGCTTCTCCCTGACCTAACCTGTGGCTGGAGATGACCCGTAGGTGTTGGAAAAAAGCTGCGTAGTTCCTAAGGAAAGTTGAGTGGCTAGGGGATGTGGGCTGGGCGCTGCCAGCTGTGTTGCATCAGTGAGTATTCCAGTCTGCAGTTACATTCTCAGTGTCAGTTAGTGAATCATTCTTCTGATTCACAAAATGCTCTAGTTACTAGTGTATTTTGTTAACATCTAGTCTTTCAAAACTAGATTATCCTAAGAGAACTGATAAAAGTAAGTTATGGCTTGCTAGACTGAGGATGAGGCCCAAAAGAGTTGTGACCTTTCCTAGAGGTAGGATCATTGAGGTGGTGCATTTTGAGAAACCAGTGATCTGTTCTCTTTTACTGTCTACTTTTTTCTGTTTTATAGTTTATTTATTTATTTTGAGAGAAAGAAAATTCCAAGCAGGCTCCACACTATCAGCGCAAAGCCCAGTGCAGGGCTGCAACTCACAAACTGTGAGATCATGACCTGAGCCGAAACCAAGAGTAGGACAGTTAATCACCTGAGCCAGCCAGGCGCCCCTACTACCTACTTTTTGATTGTATCATCTATGAATTAACTTGTTATATTCATTGTAGAAAAGTTCATTGTCATTATTTATCATCTTTCACTGTCATGTGATTTCGAAGTGATGTATTAAATGTGATGAATGGCATTACTATATAGATGGCATCGTATAAAGTATTCATTTTCTTTGGGTTGAGAATTTATGCCTCTGGAGAATTAATTTTCAAATCAATGGTAAAATGGTTACATTGAAAAGCTCTTTTACCCTTGAGGGATTTTCTCCCCCTTTAATGGATGAAGGTTGAAAACATCTACAGGCTCAATTTCTTTCAAAAGGGCTTATGCCCTTGTATATGTCTGAACAGTTGTCTCTTTGAAAATGTATGGTTTATCTTTTATTAAAAACAAAAAGAAGACCACATACACGTTGGATTTATATTTACTTAATCCCCTGTATCTTACTGTTGGATGATTGTTCTTTGATGTGAGGCTCCTATAACTAAAATGGAACCTGAAAGATTGCGTTATCTATCATTTCAAAGTCAAAGAAAGCTTGAATTCTTACATAGATTTAAGCCTTACATTAAATGTAATGGTAGAACTTGTTATGGTGGGTTGCTATTATTATTTAAAAATTGATCTTCATGCTTCACATAATTTTGACATCTGTTCCCTAGGTTTTAATATGGGCACCATGCAGCCAGAAACAAAATATAGCTCTCTTCTTATCTCAAGGACCCCAGAATAGAGTGAGAGCAAGAATTTAAAACTCACGTAGAGGTAGAGAATGGGTGTTTAATAGAAAAATGTTAAAACAAAAAGTGTCCTTGGGGTACCTGGGTGGCTCAGTCAGTTGAACTTCCAACTCTTGATTTAGGCTCAGGTCATGATCCCAAGGTCATGGTTGGTTTCAAGCCCCATATCCCCCTTTCTTGTGTGCTTGGAATTCACTCTGTCAGTCTCTCTCTCTCTCTGTCTCTCTCTGTCTCTCTCAAAAAAGAGGTGTGGGGGGGTGTCCTATCTCCACTTGTTTCCTGACCTTATTTTTTAAGTATTTCAAACTTTTCACACTGTCTGTACTATGTTAAATTCAGTCTTACTAGGTTCTAACACATTCAGGGTTGGACTACGTGCTTTAATATTAATACAGCCATAACATTTGAAACTATAGGCCATTGCAAATTTCTTGAATGTATTGAAGCCATTAGGAGTCTCTTTATTTTTTCCCACTCTTCCTTCCTTTTAAAATCAATCCATCCATGTTTCCAGTGGATAGTAATACATTTTTTTTTGTTATTTAATTTTTAATTTTTTGCTCCAAAAGGAAACTAACATAGTAAAGTTTGGTATGTAAAAGATAGGAATTTCTGATTTTAATGGACTATTTATTCTGTTCTCCATGGTCTACCCTTTTTAAGCCAGTTACTTTCAGTCATATCTTTTGATTGTTTTCCTCCGGTTCATTGCAGCAGAGATCCTTCACAATGACTTTCTCCGCTTCTTGTGATTACCATTTCTGCTTAAAGCAGGATCTTTTAAAAAAAAAAAAAAAAAAAAAAGATGCTAATGCTCTTATTTCACAATATTATTTATTTCCAGTCAGATGTTTAATGGGATCATTTGAGTTTATTATAATCTGACACTTTAAAAAAATGACTTAGAACATAAGGGTTTGCGAATTTAGAATAGATTACATAGAATATACTTCAAATGTGTAAAGTGGAGACACCAAAAGACATTTGATTAAAAGTTCTTTGATAAATGATGAAGTAAATAAAAATCAGACCAGAAATGGATGAGTGAATGTTCTGTGATAGAGTGTAAATATCTTATTTAAATAATGTTTCTGTAATTGAGGTTTTTAATATCTCTATCATCTATTTTATAGATGAGGGAGCCATTATTCCTGTTTATAATCACCTAGATGGTTTATAGAGATTGCTCTGAACCAGGTCTTGTTTCCACAGTTCTGTGAGATGGGACTGGGGTGGGACCCTAAGTTCTCACAAAGATCACTTCTTTATTTTGCATGAGAAAGATGTAAGGAATAAAATTGTTACACTGTTCTTCAAAGCAAAAGAAATTATTATCCATTTAAAAATACGGAGGTTTCAGTATTCATAAATTGACTTAAGGGTTTTGTTATTTCCATTCAAAGGAGGGATTTGATATTTTAGCTTCAGTTTCAATTTCAGTCACAATAAAGCATTTAATTTGAATATTGTGTACTTTTGAAGTATATTTTGCGTTTCCTTCACAAATCTGTAAAATCATTTAATTGTTTTATAATGCCTTTTAGCATATTCCCTACATGATGGTACTCCCCTACAACCGTGGATAGGATAAAATAAACAATGGCTTTCAGAAAAATAAATACTCGATAAAAATTTTTTAAATGTTTATTATTTTTGAGAGAGGGAGGGAGAGAGAGAGACAGTCTGAGCAGGGGAGGGGCACAGAGAGAGGGAGACACAGAATCGGAAGCCGGCTGAGCTGTCAGCACAGAGTTCGACACAGGGCTCGAACTCACAAACCACGAGATCATGACCTGAGTTGAAGTCAGACACTTAACTGACTGAGTCACCCTTGTGCCCCAAAATAAATACTTTAAATTTAGGCATTTGGAAATGATATGTAAGCCATTTATCAGTTTTTTTTTCTTTTATAGTGGATTCTACCCATAGTAGAGATGGAAATTTATTTCAAAAACAAACTTTCTCTGCTCTATCTGCTATGTGGGGACGACCTCTTTACCATCAGCAATCTGGTATGCGTGTGTGCATCAGAGAGAGTGAGATATGACTCACTGAGACACCTTGGCCCTTGTTTGCCATTGTGTCCTCCTCCCCTTTCCACCTCCACATCTGAACCTGCAGTATATAGTTGTTTGTGGTAGCCACTAATGATATGTGGCTATTGAGCACTTGAAATATGACTAGTCATAGTTGAGATGTGCTGTAAATATAAAATGCATCCTGGATTTTAAAGACAAAGTAAAATCTTGATTTTAAAATATTGATTACAAGAAATGATCACATTTCAGTTATATATTGGGTTAAATTAAATATATTATTAGAATAATTGCCAACTGTTTCTCCATAAATTTTTCATGTGGCTACTAGAAAATTTAGAGTTACATAATGTGGTTTGCATTGTGGCTTGCCTTGTATATCTGTTAATAAGGTTGCCCTAGACCTTACCAGTCACAGCTCCCTGACCATAGGTTCTCCTTATCTGTCAGAAACAAGTAATGAGACAAGTGAAGAACTTGGCTAATGCTAAGATCTGGAGAAAAAGGCGTTGACCCTCAGAGCATTCCTAAAATTAGATCATGGTGTTGCCAGGTGAACTGGGGGAGACCCAGCCTGTCCAATAGGTGTCATCAAAAGTTCTTGGTCTTGTCACAAGAAAGAATTCAAGGACAGACACGTGCCACTGTGACAGAAACCAGGAAGTTTATTAGAGTGAAAGTACAGTCTGGAGATGTGAGCTAGGGTGAGGGAAGTTGGAGCACCTGGGGGTTGGGTCTCTGTCTTTTGCTGAGGGATGTTAATGGGCTGTTAACTAGGGGTGGAATATTCATTTTCTGGGGCAGGAATGCACGGTGTTTAGAGTTTTCTTCCTTATTTGGTCCGGGGTTTTCTGTCATAGCATCTGCTATCTTCAGCCTGTCCAGTTTGATGAGGCTTGGTGTAGAGTGCTGCCCGCCAGGCCTGACTCTCCCCATAGCCAGCGATGACCTTGTTGCTGGCTTCCAGGTATCCTGTTAGAACCTAACTAACTGCCTACTCTAACAATGGGTCTTTATTATAAAGCTAAATAAGTTGTCCTCACTCACTAATTAGGTCCTGATTTTACAAATAAGGAATTAGAGCCTAGAGAAGTGATGCCACTTTACTGATTTTGTCATAGTTAGAGAACCAAGACTTGAATCTGATATCTTCACTTGCAGTCCAGCATTCTTAAAAATTCTATATCCTATAAAATGTAGAATCAGACTGTTTTTCAAAGGTGAATCATGAGAGCTTTCAGAGGAGCTCAGGAGGAGATAGAATAAGGATTAAAGCATTTTAGTTAGAGATCTCTAGGTTTTGTGTTGATGTTCCCCTCCCCCTCCATTACTATTCAGTGCTGAAGATGCAAAATGTCAGGGAAATTTTCTCTTATTAAGATTAGATTTTTTTTCTTATCTATTTGTGTTATTTTCTTATTTGGGAAATCAGTTACTCAGTGCTTGCTTTCCTTTGTCTACATTTGTTGTCAAATCATTTTTTTCCCTTAAATTTTCCCAGTTGTCAAGTTTCCATTTGGTTCTTTTTACTTTGTACTTCTGAGAACTTCTGCGTTTCTGTCATTATAAGTATATACTTTTACCCTGGGGAGGATGGATGAAAATAGCTGCCTTAATATTTTTGTTTGATAATTCTCATATCTGGATAATCTCAAGATTGGCATCTCTTCTGGTCTATTTTTTTGAGAATTGGTCAGATTTTCCTGATTCTGTATATGTAAAATAAATTTGTTGTATCTTCTCAGGGGAATGTCGACTTGTGTGTTTTTTTTTTTTTTAATTAAAGCAGGTGATGAGCAAGTTCTCAGTGTTTGTGGCCTGGGTGTTGTCTGTCTCCAGCACCAGTTCAGTTTTCAAAGCCTTTGCCCTGCTGCTTTGGTTCTATTCCTTGTGTGAACCATTCACAAGGGTAGTGTGGGACCTGCAAAGTGGCTTCTATCAAAAGATCTCAAAACCTTAGCTTCTTTGGGTGTGTTCTTCATATGTGTGTTGGGATGCCTTTGGGACTTGTATTGACTCATGTATAGGATTCCCTCCTCCAGCTCTCATAATCTGCAGCTCCCAGATGCCTTTTCTTGGTTTAGTTTAGTGCTTTGGATAGCAAGAGACTGGATCAGTCAAGCTCTTGAGAGAAAAAGAAAAGCCAAAAAGAGATTTGTCGATTATAGTTTTTTTGAAGTAGAAAAACAGGGAGTTATAATTTTAAAAATGGAGATCTTACTGAACAAATCCTCCCACAAATTGTGACTATAATCTCTGGGCAATATTTAAAAAACATGAGGACACTGTAGAGCAAACAAAAACAAGTAGAAACTGAACTGGAGTGGTTTCCTAAAAAAAAAAAAGGGGAATGGCCTTGGGTGAGTTTCTCATGTTGATGGTGTTTTGCTTCAGGCAGACTTCTCTTGGTTTGTTTGCAGTCTTACTGGGTTGAGGAATGAGATCAAATTCAGAAATACCACAGCAGCTGTAGGGTGATGGCAGTCCAGCAGGAGGAAGAGGGAGGAAATTCCGGAAAAGAAAGAACCACAGTGGTGGAATACCAGATTCTATGTATAAACTCTGCCAAATATGTGGCTGACCCCTAAACTGGAAACAGTTCAGATGTCTGTCAACAAGAAAATAGATAAACTGCTGTGTATGTATAGCACAGTACTACTGAACAATAGAAAGGAACAAAGTATTGATACCTGCAGCAACTTGGATTAATCTCTGAAACATAATGCTGAGTGAACGTAGCCTTACATAAAACTACGACATAATTATGATTCCATTTCTATGGTGTCCCCGAAATAGGCAAATTTATGTACTCTGTGTTGGGGTAGGGCAAACAAAACTAATGTTGAAAAAAAAAAAGTGGTTGGCAGGGCTTAGAAATGGATGCATGGGTGTTGGGGACAGGGATTAAGTAGGAATGGGCATGTGGGAATTTTCTAGGGTGAGGTAATACCCTGTATCATGTTAGGGATTTGGGTTACTTGAGTATATCATTGAACGGTAGGCCTGATATCTATCTATTCTGTTTTGTATAAAATTTTTCTTTGAAAGAAACACTGTATTAAATACTTTACTGTAATTAATGAGAGAGAAGCTGACGTACATATGGGGAAGGTACTGATCTGCAACATATTTTGAAATGCTTCAGAAGTTAAGATTAATTGAAGAGAATGGTAAGACAAATACAAGGAAATGTTAATTCTAAAGTCTTGGTGGCTGGGGGGTGGCTTGGTGGCTGGGGGGGTGGGGGGTGGCTTGGGGGGTGGTAAGGTAGATGGAGAAAATTGCTGAAAACAGCTTATGCTCAGAATAGAGCCCTGAAGTACGCTTTGCATATCCATCCTGATTTCTGTTGTTTGCCATTAAGTGTAAGCTTATTTTAATCAGCTCATTAGGATTGTAAATCAAAATACCTAAATTAAAATGGAAAATAAATTCAATGTAAAGGAAAATTTTGTTACACGGATTTTTATCTCAAAGACCTATGGATATCACCACCATTCTAAGACTAGCCAAGAACAAATTTCATATCATCGAGACTGCTTTATTTTTGCCTTTGTTTCTGCCAACCAGAGAGAAATTTTATTAGTGATTCTGAATAACTTATTAGGCAATATATTGCCAAGGTGAAATGCTCAAATGAATAATTAATAGAATTGGGTGTATGTCATTTATTTTATAATCACTTTAGGTAATTTGCATAAAAGAAGCTTTAAAAAAACAAGTTTTTTTTCTCACTGAATGTTTCAACGTGTCTTTACATCCTTTAAAAGATGCAGATTCTGGGACCCCTGGGTGTCTCAGTTGGTTGAGCGTCTTTCTTCGGCTCAGGTCATGATCTCATGGTTTGTGGGTTCGGCTCTGTGCTGACTGCTAGCTCCGAGCCTGGAGCCTGCTTCAGATTCTGCGTTTCTTTTTCTCCCTGCCCCTCCCCTCCCTGTTCACACTCTGTCTCTGTCTCTCAAAAATAAATAAATGTAAAAAAAATACAGATTCATTCTTTAAAAGAGCAGATTTTTGATAGATTCTTGATTATAGAGGTATGCTTATTGTTTCTCCTCTCCCTGGAGTTTTAAGTCTGCCAGGTAAGAACCATAGCATCAGCGTAAGCAGGAAAAAAAAAAAAAAAGTAGAATGGCAGCTGATCTATGAACTTAAAATTTAGTATTCCACTTATTAGACCCAGAAGAATTTACTAGGAGTAGGCAACTGATGTTATTTAGGTAATTGCAGTTAGAAAACCACTACTTTTTTGAGGCACCAGAGCCTTTCTATTATTTGTTACTGGTAGTAGCTTGATTTCTTTCAGTGTAGAAAACTTAAAGACACTCTTGAAATGTTTCTGTGTGTCATTGGGGGGAAAATGGTTTATTTCAGTTAGCTTTGTCAGAAGGAGAAGCCATGTTCTATTTTGAGAGCTAGTCAGAAAAATAGGGGAAAATATACTCATTAACAAAGAGAGATATCACAAAATTATTGTTTTATTGCTTATTAAAATTAAATGTTTAATTTACTTTAATCATTTTTCTTGTCCTCTTTCAGTTACTTAATTGGGGACACTTATGAGGCACCTTTACCACTTAGCGTAATCATTAGCCCAAAGGTGTTTCTGCACTGTTTTTAGATTTACTTGGGCAATCTGACTGGCCAAAGGCGAATAGGTTTTTTTCACATCATAATCTGGTCACTCATTACTATTCTAGTTTAGAGGATTTTGCTCCTAAGGCAGGTATATTGTAAAAACCTTTCTAGCAGTTACAAGTTTATAATTGCTTTTGAAGTTTAAAATTTTATGAAAATTGTTTTCATATCTGCTGTTTCCACTGTTAACAGTTAAACTTCAGTTAACAAAAGTCCTACATTTTATTGCTTCTTTCGGAATTTGTCCATAGAATCCCTCATTGTTAAAGCCAGAGGAGCCCTCTCAGATATCTAATTCAGCACCCTCATTTTACAGATGAGGAACTGAGGCCTTGGACTAGAACAGAGGTCCCCTCGCTCAGTCCAGGACTCTTTCTATTACATCATGCTGCCCGATGTTTGTTTATGGAGCTCAGCAACATCACATACAGGGTGAGCTTTTTCTTTTAAACACACAGTGATTTGCTGCTCTAATCAGCTGCTATTCATCATTCCTGTCTAACTTATTCTCCTTTTTTATCCATACATATCTTAATCCATAATATAGCCCAGTTACTTTATTTTGATGCTACTTCTTCTTGGCATTCAACCATTATTTTGAAGAGTTAAACTCTTAGTAAGGCTTCTTATCAGTAACCACTGTAGCTTTACCAGGCAGTATAGCAACAGTAAGTTAAAATTTATGACAGGATGATTTTGTAAAGTTTTAAATTTAGATTAAAAAAACAAGAGCGTGGGTACGACATCTGAGCAGTTGTGGTATGAGAGCAGTTTTTTGTGAAATAATAAAATGCCAAGAAATATTAGCCAGTGGTGTTACATAATTGTAATAACAGTGGTTTATCATGTGAGCTCATGGATCTAGATAAGCATATTTGCATTTTAGATTTTTGAGTTGCTTTTGGATTGATGTTCAGATTGTGCTTGTTCAAGTTGATTCCTGTGTCCTTTAGACAAGACTCTACTACTTTTTGGTAGCTTTCTTGTTTTCTGGTTTAAGGTATAACATGGTTTTTAAGGGTACCTCAAGGACTTCCAAGTTCTCATAGTAAGTTTATGATTCACAGGTTTCTGTAAGACCAAAGCATTTCCACTCCACTTTCCATATTATTTTGAATTTTTATGAACGTTGGCCAGCATTAATTTTGCTTTTGTGAAAGTGTAGGAAAAAAAAACAAAATCTTTCAGCTTAATGAAAATTAACTTGTTTCTCTTATATATTTATTTTTTTAATCTGGTGTCTTATGTCACTGGAATAACCGTGGCATCAACCTTTATAATTTTAGGGCAAACTAAAGCACTAGTGCCCAACTATGAATGCTGGTTAAATTTGTTGGAATGGAAAAGATACCACTATCACAGTCACACGGATACTTTACATCACTTACATATATATTGTAAAGGTTTGGCATTCTTCGACTATTTAGTTATTTATCAGTCATTCTATAATGGTTTTTTTTTTTTTTTTTTTTTTGAGAGACAGCAAGAGACAGCGCAGGGGAGGGTCAGAGAGAGGGGGAGACACAGAATCCAAAGACAGGCTCCAGGCTCTTAGCTAGCTGTCAGCACAGAGCCCGACGCAGGGCTGGAACCCACGAACCGTAAGATCATGACCTGAGCCGAAGTCGGATGCTCAACCGACTGAGCCACCCAGGTGCCCCTATCAGCCATTTTAAATGAGCCCTGTCCACCTACCAGATAACTCATTGGGTGTTAGGTGAACTATATCAGAGGTGTGGAAATGTCATGTGATAGTAGCTTTCCTGAAAACTTATCTGCAGGAAGAAGGGTTGTAGATTTTTTTAAATCAATGCATAATTATATATAAATTGTATGTGGATTATATTTCTTATGCTGGAGCGGGAGAGCTATATTTTATGACTTATGAACTATTTTTTAAAAAAACATTTGAATTGATACTATGTGTTAGGTGTTAGATAGGAAGTATAGACTTCTAAATATTTGTAATTTGTGGAGCACCTGGGTGTCTCAGTCAATTAAACATTTGACTCTTGTTATCAGCTTAGGTCATGTTCTCACAATTCATGAGTTCAAGCCCTTCATCGGACTCTGTGCTGACAGTGCGGCGCCTGCTTCAGGTTCTCTTTCTCCCTCTCTCTCTCTCTGCCCCTCCTCAATAGCACTCTCTCCCTCTCAGTGAATCAATACACTTAAAAGTAAATATTTATAATTTGTGGTTGAAAAAACAAATATGTGTAAGAAAAGGTAATATAATGGCAGCGTTAGCACTTAAATTATAATTGGTTTTCCATACACACCTCACAGGTACGTATGAATGTAGGTTAATTTTATTTGGGTTTTACAGAACAAGAAGCAGGCTCAGGTTTGATTTAATGTCCGAATGTCAAAAGCAATAGCATTTGAAAGAAGACCTCAACATTCTGATTTCTAGTCTAATAATCTTCTACTACTGCCAGGTTTTCAGAAGAGTAAAAACAAAACAAAAAACAAAAGCAACTATGATGTTGGTGACCTTTGAAGAATAGAAGAATTTCAGCACTTGTAGTTGGAACAAAGAACTAAAAATACAGAGTTTTTTTTTTTTTTAATTTTTTGAGAGACAGAGACAGCGTGAGCAGGGGAGGGTCAGAGAGAGGGGGAGGCACAGAATCCGAAGACAGGCTCCAGGCTCTGAGCTAGCTGTCAGCACAGAGCTTGACACGGGGGCTGAACCCACGAATCACGAGGTAATGACCTGAGCCGAAGTCGGACGCTCAACTGACCGAGCCACCCAGGTGCCCCTGCAGGGGTTTTAAATGATACACCTGAATATATGCACCTTATGAGTAAAGTACATTAAAAAAAGATATTGTATGGCTGGGTAGATACTTCGAGATCATAGAATGGGAAACTTAAATGCCTAAGTTTAGTGTGAGATGTGGAAGTTACTAGGTACCAGTAAATATATATAATCTAATGGGTTATGCTTTATGCCTTGGTGTCTGAAGATAATAGGAAGAGACCTAGACGACTCTGAGGCTATTGTAATACAGGTGACAAGTACTGTAAAAAGAAAGGCATGGCTGATTGTGGTGCTGTACAGGTAATAGAAGATAGAATCTATAAGATTGCAGGTAAAAGCAGAGATAGGAAGTTATATCCAATAGGATACTAAAGTATTTTTTTTTATTTTAGAGAGAATGAGTTGGAGTGGGGGCGGGGGGAGCAGCAGGAGAAAGAATTTTAGGCAGGGTCCATGCTCAGAGTAGAGCCTGATGTGCAGCTTGATCCCACGACCTTGGGATTATGACCTGAGCCAAAATTAAGAGTTGCTTGCTCAACTGACTGAGCCACCCAGGCGCCCCTGATACTAAAGTTTAAAGTGCAGTGAATGGTAGAATCAATGATTGTTATGAGCAAGAGGAGAAACAGATCTGGGGGAAAAGGACATAAATTGCCTTGGATGATACTGAATTATGAGATTCTGAAATGGCATATAAATAGATTTGTGCATTAGTCAGCTAGAATTAGAATTAGAATGCTTAAGTGGGAAAGATCTGGATATGTGTAGTGGCACATAATAGGAGAAGATGGTAGCTTTCTAAATCTTTAGAGTGGTTGAGATTCTTAGTTGGGAGAGTATAGACTGAAGACCAGAAGGCTAAAAAGAAGTCAGCTGTACACATGCTAGGGCAGAAAGAAAAATGAGCGAAAGGTAGGAGACAGGGCAGAGTCAGGAAGCCAACTATTGAAAGTTCAAAGACTGCTCTCATTATATTCTTAAATGCTGAAAAATGGCCAGGAGTGGAGATCAAGGAGTATGAAAACCCATTGAATTTGGAGGTGATTTGTAACAAAGTATTTTAGGTTCAAAAGGTTAAAAGTAACTTTTAACAATAATAAAAATAGTTTTCTTCTTTTACACATTATACTTAAACGTGTAAATGTTATTATTTACATTTTGTACCAAAGACTATACTCTTTTCCTTTTGTTCCTCCATCAGTTAATTATTTTTCATGACTGTATAATCCGTGAATATTATGAATGTACCACAGTCTTGTTTTGGTACCCCCTTTTTAATGGATGTTTACTTTATTTCTTTGTTTTTTCTTTTTTGCCACTATAAAACAGTGTTCCTAAAATAAATATTCTTAGGAACTTATGCTTTATTTCTCAACATTATGAGGTACCTGGGTGGCGGTTAAGCATCTGACTTAGGCTCAGGTTGTGATCTCGCAGTTTGTGATTCAAGCCCCACATCAGTCTCTCTATTGTCTGCGTGGTGCCTGCTTCAGAGCCTCTGTCTCCCTATCTGCACCCCACCCCCAATTAAATAAACATTAAAAATCTCTCTTTATTTCTCTAGGTCATAAGGTACATGTATGAACTGCATAACTGACCATTTTAAAAACAGCAACAAAATGTCAAATTCTTAGTTCGTGATACTTTTACTTGTAATAGAGGTTGACAGATTGTTTTCCAAAAGGCTTCTTCTCATTTCCACTTGCAGGCATAGGCTTTCCCAACATTACTCTCTGAAATAGGCATCTAGATTTTTTAAATATCTACCAATTTTAGTGAGTGTAATTTTACTCCTTGTTACTTTTGATATGTATTTCCTTTTTAACTAGTAAATCTTTATGTACTCAGATATAGCTATTTTTTCTTGTATAGTTTTTGAGTTTCTAGTTTTGGTTAAAAAAGATTTATTTTGCTCTCTAGATTGGACATGTAGCCTCAGCGTTTTGTTAAGAGGTATGTATATATAGGTACATGCATACACACATTTATTTAAAATACCTAAGTAGTGGGGTGTTTGGGTGCCTTGGTCAGTTGAGCGCCTGACTGTTGGTTTCGGCTCAGGTCATGATGTCAGAGTTTGTGAGATCGAGCCCCCTCATTGGGCTTCGCACTGACAGCATGGAGCCTGCTTGGGATCATCTCTTTCTTGCTTTCTTATTGCCCTCCCCAGCTTGCTCGTGTGCATGCATGTGTATACTCTCGAAAGAAATTAAAAAAAAAATTAAAATTTATACATTTTAAATCTACCTGGAATTTATTTTTTGTCTATTGTAAAACATGTGTGCCCACTTTTATTTTCTTTCAGAGAACAGTCACTTGTGGCAACACAGTGTCTACCCTCCATCCTTTTCCATTGCTCAGACCTTTGTATCTTTCAATAGAATACTATGTTTAGTTGTATTAATTCAGTAAATATTTAAAATAGTTCTATTTGGTCTTGGAATATTTATTTTCATATCTTTGTTTATAGGTACTTATTATCGGAGCAGGGAAAAGCTACTGTACAAAGGCTAATATAGGCGCCTGGGTGCCTCATTTGGTTAAGCATCCAACTCAGCACAGAGCCTGCTTGGGATTCTCTCTGTCTCTCTCTCTGTCTCTGTCTCTCTCTCTCTTTCTCTCTTTCTCTCTCTTTCCTTCCCTCCCTCTCCCTCCTTCCCTCCCTCTCACCTGCTCTTACATGCACACTTGTGCTTTCTCTCTCAAAATAAATTAATAAACCTTAAAAATGTCTAGTAATTTTGCTAATGATATAGTATATCAGATTCTATGATAAAATTTTTCTCTTTTGTATCTTTTTTTTTTTTTACTACTACAAATAATAAAGATTTTAAAGTAAACAAAATGTCAAGGGAGGTACTCATAACTTTTACCGAAGAAATGAAGTCACCTGAGATTTGAGGGGCTTTTGGTGAGATGGGGTCTTTGAGGGAAGTTTAAAATTTTTTAAAATCAATGATGGAAAAATTGATAAGGAAATGAAAAACATAATAAAATGATTGCCAAATGACTTAGAGGGGCAAAATGCTGTTAGATACCTATTACGGTTTAGAATTTAGATAAGTGACAGGGCTTGAGTGGGAAGTGGCAAGACTGCTTGAGCTGAATGTCAGGATTATAATAGCATTTGTTGTTGAAATGTCAGATCTGGATATTTGCATCAAAATGAAGGAAAATATATGTGATCCTGGAGGTATGATGAAGGATTGAAGGATCCTGAGAAGTATGAGTAATTTGAGATGAACATGAAAATCTGTTCAGTTAGTAAGTGAGTAGATCACAGATTTAAGGAGTTTATAGTAAAAGAGAGGGTGTGTGTGTGTGTGTGTGTGTGTGTGTGTGTGTGTGTGTGAGAGTGATGGGATGTAAAGGTAGAGAAGTTTTTGAAGTATGTGGCATGATGTACAAGTCATGGTTGGCATGACTGAGAAACGTGTTAAAATATACATGCCTGGGCTGTACCTCTGATTTGCCACAGGTGAATTTGATAACACCATACTAAGAAAGAACCACTGGTGGACTAGAAATGAGTGTGGTGGGCCTTTTTCTTTCTTCACGTTCAGTGTCTGGCCAAAAAGAAATGGAGATACAAGTGATTGAATTTGTGGAGGTAATGGAGATCAAAGTGGGACTGGATGAGAAGGAACACTGAATGTTAGTCATTGAAGAAGATCTTTCTGGTCTTCTAAAACACTGCTTGCTGACTAGTAGAAAGAAAGCTTTATTTACTGTTTTCAACAAGTAATAATTGAGTGCCTTTCGTGGATCAGGCTATATTTCAGGCACAAGCACAGTAGTGAATAACAAGGATCAAGTATCTACTTTCATGTAGCTTGCATTTTTTTAAATGAACATAAGTTGTCATTCCTGTTGAGTCACCAGTGTTCGAAAAATCTTAAACCTGTACCACACATTGTACGATCCAGTATTATTGCTTTAGAGTAGTGTTCTGTATAAACAAAAACATTAATTTTGAAATGAATGCTTTCATTCGTTGTTGTTACCTCTGACTACTTTTTGCTTGTTGTTTGTAAGTATCGTCCTGAAAATTTCTTTTACCACTAATAAAAGCAGGGACAAAAAAAGGTGAACCCATTTCTATTACATAATGGAAGAAAAAGGAACATTCATTTAGTGTTCTAGCAGTCTTCAATTTCAGCATAATATGCTTTTTATTTTTTAATGTTTTCTTAAAAATTTATTTTGAAGGAGCAAGTGGGAGAGGGGCAGAGACAGAGAGAGAGAGAGAGAGAGAGAATCCCAAGCAAGATCCACCGCATTGTCACTGTAGAGCCCTATGCGGGGCTTGATCCCAAGAATTGTGAGATCATGACCCAAGCTGAAATCAAGAATTAAACACTTAACCGGCTGTGCCACCCAGGTGCCCCACTACTAATTTCTTAATATTTTTGGAGTAAGTCAAACTGATTCTGAAGATGATGTCTATAGGTGTATACAGTTTCCTCTTTTCTCTGTAGCTGCCTTTTCCTCTCCAAGAAGGGGGTGAGGTTGAGTGCAAAGGAGAAGAAAAGCTTTCACTCACTTTCATTATTCTGCCTTAGAGTTTTGTTTCTTTAAAACTACTTATTTGAGCACGTAGTATATAGACATTTGCATTATATTGAAGGAAAGAGGCTCTTTATATTTAGTACCTATCTATACTTGAGAAACACTAAATTGATCAGCAGTTTGATGGTAAATATTTCTGATGAAAACCTTTGAGTTATGTCTAGATGAACTACTAGAGAGTCCTCTTCTCTGGAGTTACTTTCTAGAACGGTCAAACCCAAATATTGTTTTCAGATACAATCTTAATCTTTAAACAAAGTAAGGATTAGAAGATTACTAGGATACATGTTGCCTGTGCAATAACAGCTATTGTATTGTCTCTGTACTCACTACGGTCATTGTTAGTTTCTTCCCCTGCTCTTTCCATTAATATAGAGAAAAGGTTAGGCTTTATGTATTACAGTGGTCCAGAAAAGATACAAGCCTTATGAGAAACTGGAAGAGGTAATGGGAATTATTTTTTTTCTTTTATCTCCGAAATGACCTTTTCAGATGGTCAGTTATAGTTAGAATCCAAATAAGGTCTACATACTGCTTTTGGTTTGCTAAATTTAAGTCTCTTCCACTTATTGGTAGAGGAAAGCGATTCATTTGTCATGTTGAATTTCCTGTATTCTGAATTTGGCTCAGCATCCCTGTGGTAGTGCTAACATATTTCACTGTTATCCTGCATTTCTTTAAAGTAGTGTGTAGAGACCTGATACTCACTTTTAATTCCTTGATCATAATATCTTCCTTTTTCTTCCATTTGCATCACACCACTTGAGGCATAAACCATCTGGTTGTCTCACTTTTAGTGATGCTGATATTGATTAGTTGGTTCAGTTGTTGTTAACCTAATCCACCTATTACACATTTGCACATTAGACTTTTCCCGAATGGGCTTAGCACTATTCATTATTGTTGTTTAGATTCATCATTTTCTTAGGGATAAAAAATGATTATTTTCTAATTATATCATTGTTTTTGCATTGATTTCGCTGGAATTCTGTGAACGACTGTTCCTAGTCAGGTATTGTGATCTTCTGAAATAGATCTGGCACAAGAAAGACAAAGTATGTGCTTGAATGTTTTAGTTACCGATTTTTAGAGTAATTAATTGGTGGTACCCCAGTAAGCTCTCAAGGTGACCAGTGATGTGGATTTTATATTTAACTTTTATAATCTATTTTTTAGGTGGTTTAACTCCATTTCTGTCTCCTTTTGCTATGATGCCAGTGGTCTTTGGTGGTCTCCTTGCTTTCTTGCATGACAGGATGTCCCAGGCTTCCTGCTTTAGCTCTGGAATTGGCCATTCCTGTAGGGGGGTTCTGACTCCTTGTAGTGGACAGTGTTTATTTAGGGACTGTAATCAAAGTATAGAGTGCATTTTAGTTCGAGATTGTCATTAATGGCTTTTTTAGAACTAGCAAATAAATATTTTTAGTAAGAGAAAAACAGATCATGAGTTCCTAGTTATATTTTAGTTCATATGTAAGACTATAGGGTTTTAAAGCTTGTATTGTGGGGCACCTGGGTGGCTCAGTCGGTTGAGCGTCTGACTTTGGCTCAGGTCATGATCTCACGGTTAGTGGGTTCGAGCCCCACATCGGGCTCTGTGCTGACAGCTAGCTCAGAGCCTGGAGCCTGTCTTCGGATTTTGTGTCTCCCTCTCTTTCCGACCCTCCCCTGCTCACGCTCTCTCTCAAAAATAAATAAAACATTAAAAAAAAATCTTTTAAACCTTGTATTGTGAACTTTACTGAAAAAATATCCGTGTATTACAAACATTAAAATAATTTTAGGGGTGCCTGGGTGGCTCAGTTGGTTAATAAGTAAGCGTCCACCTTTGGCTCAGGTCATAATCTCATGGCTTGTAGGTTCAAATCCCATGTCGAGCTCTGTGCTGACAGGTCAGAACTGGGAGCCTGCTTCAGATTCTGTGTGTGTCTTTCTTTGCCCCTCCCCTGCTCATGCTCTGTCTCCTCTCTCTCTCTCAAAAATTTATTTTTGTAATAATAAATTTTAAAAAATTTAGTTGTATTCAGTTCCATCAAATATGAGTTTTGTAATAAAAGCAAAATTGATCAAACTTATTTGCCATCAAGAGAAATTGTTCTCTTGGATAATGTGACACATTCACCTTCTTTCTCACTTCTACTCTCTAGCATGTTGCTGTATGTCCTCCAGGTTAGCCAGCTTGAGTACAGCACTGTATCATGAAGAGAAGGCAAAACAATTTTTACTGCTTCTCTATTTGTATGTATTTTTTCTTTGTGAAAATTTTGGTTTGAAGTCTACTGAGAGCAGTTTAATAATTTTTTTTTAATTTTAATGTTTGTTTATTTTTGAGAGAGAGAGAGACAGAAGGAGAACAGGGGAGGGGCAAAAAGAGAGGGAGACAGAATCAGAAGCAGCCTCCAGACTCTGAGCTGTCAGCACAGAGCCCAGTGTGGGGCTTGAACTCACAAGCCTTAGAGCTGTGAGATCCGTGACCTGAACTGAAGTCAGCCGCCCAACCAACTGAGCCACCCAGGCACCCATACTGAGAGCAGTTTAAAATTTCTTTGTGATTCATTTTTGTTTCTAGGGAAAAATGCAGTCAAATAATTGCTTTAAAGTATGCTTTCACTAGTTTATTGCTTTTGCTAGTTTTAAAAAATATTTGTGTTCAGGGTGCCTGTGTGGCTTACTTAAGTGTCTGACTCTGATTTTGGCTCAGGTCATGATCTCATGGTTTGTGAGTTTGAGCCCTGCATCAGGCTGTGAGCTGACAGTGTGGAGCCTGCTTCGGATTCTCCCCCTCCCCCTCCTTCCTTCCTCCCTTCTTCCCTCCCTCCTTTTGCCCCTTTGCTGCCTGCGTGCTCTCTCCTTCTCTCAAAATAAATAAACTTAAAAAAATTTTTTTCTGTATATCATAAATGCAGAGAATATTGGTTGGCTGTGCCTCTGTTCTTGGTCTTCTTATTTGGGGATCCAGGCTTTTGGAGCAGGTCCCCATGTGTAGGACGTGCTCATTATTGTGGCAGCAGAGCTGACAGACACTTGTAATACCTCTGAAATTGTGATTGATTGGATGTATTGTGTATCCCATCTACTCAGTTTCCATTGGCCAATGCAGGTCACATGGCCAAGGTCCAGCTTGTTGGGCTAGGGATGAATAACTCAGTTGCAGGAAGAATAGAGTGATTTGAATTCTCAACAGCAATACACTTGACCACATAGTCAATTAAGTTGATCCCTGCATATTGATGCCATCATAGTCACCATAATTAGTATTTTGTTTTGAATTCTGTTTTTAAATTTTTTTTTAATGTTTTATTTTTGAGAGAGAAAGAGAAGGAGCTAACGGGAGGGGCAGAGAGAGAGGAAGAGAGAGAATCCCAAGTAGGCTCCACATGTCAGCACAGAGCCCAGTGCGGGGCTTGAACTCACGAACCCTGAGATCATGACCTGAGCTGAAATCCAGTTGTATGCTTAACTTACTGAGCCATCCAGGTGCCCTTCAATTCCGTTTTAAAGGGATTATCTAGAAATAAATGGATTGTCTATCTGAAGGGATATGCTAGGGAGATAATTGATAAGGTCCTGGAAGAAAAGGCTTTTGTTAACCCTAATCTACTTGTCATCTGCACTTCTGGAGGGTTAAAATGATGGCATCTGTATTTATTAGTCCTGGGCTTTCTCATCTTAATGACTGTTATGAGTTGAATTGTGTCCTCCAAATTCATAATGCGGGAGTCCAAACTTCCAGTATATAAATTTTTTTGGAAATAAGGTCTTTACAGAGGTAATTAAGTTAAAATGAGGTCATTAGGGTACGCTCTACTCCAGTATGACTGGTTTCCTTATAAAAAGGAAATTTGGACACAGTCACAGAGGGAAAACAGTATGAAGAGCTTTAGTGGGGAGACATGGTGAGGTGGCTAGAGTAATGTATCCGTAAGCCAAAGAAACTAGGAGGAAGGCCTGGAAAAGAGCCTTCCTTAACACCTTCAGGAGCATGGCCTTGCCAGCACCTTGATTTTAGACCTCTGATTCCAGAACTATGAGGCAATAGATTTTTGTTGTAAGTCATCTCGTTTATGGTTCTTTATTAATGGCAGACTGTTTTGTTGATGTTCTGAGACTCAATTTTTAATGTGGGGTGGAGTTACTCTCCTCCCTTCCCCCCACCAGCTAACAATTCTCAGATACTAGTAGGGTATATGAGAATTCAGTTTCGCTACTGTCTACCAGAGGTAGTATCAGATTCCACAGGTTCAGGGTTCAATCCTCGCAAGATTTGCCCCTGTTCTCTTCGGATGCCAGTTGTTACCTGTGCTTCTGACCAGCTGGCTGTAAATCAGCTGGCCTCCTCTTTGGGTTCAGTTAATTTGCTAGGGCAGCTTATGGAACTCAAAACATTTTACATACTAGATCACTGGTGTATTATGAAAGGTTGTAATTCAGAAACAGCCAGATGAAAGAGATGCATCAGGGCAACAAGTGGGGAAAGGCCGGGGCTTCCTTGTCTTCTCCAGGCGTACCAGGTCCCCACCCCATCCCCAAATCTCCACATGTTCGTCAACCAGGAAGCTCTCTGAACCCTGTCCTTTTGGGTTTTTATGGAGGCTTCATTACACAGGCGTGATTACATCATTGGGGATTGATTCAGGCTCCAGGCCCTCTCCTTCTCCAGAATTTGGGAACATTTAGAACTGAAAAGTCCCAGCCCTCTAATCACAAGGTTGGTTCTTCTGGCAACCAGCCCCCATGCTTAGGTGTGGTCCCAAAGTCACCTCCTCAACAAAAGACACCTTTGTCACTCTCACCAAGTGTGAAGTTCCAAGGGTTTGGGGAACCGTGAGTCAGAAACCAAGGACTAAGATCAAATATGTATGAGAAATATACATTTGGTCATTTGAATGAATGTGTGTGTGTGTGTATAATCCAGTGACACAGTTTCACAGTGCAGTCAGGTTTGTAAGAGTGTGGGAAGGAATAAAGGTAGAACTGTAGGTTGCTGTACTGGAAGGGACTTTATTGCTAGACTAAAGAATTTTGGACTTTGCTAAAAGAGTATCTTGAAATAGACGTTTGGCAGCCAGGGCAAGAGGAAACTAGCTTGAGAGTAGTTTATATATTTTTTTTAACCTTTCCTGTTTAATAATGGGAGTCATCTATCTGCTGAGGGGATACCAGAAGATGGATCCTCTCTTTAGAGTACTTTCAAATCTGATGTCCTTTTAGGCTCTGAAAAGGTGCAGCATGCTTCAGTTAGTTCTAAGCTGGGATTCTGTATTAAACCATATAACACTAAGTTTTATAGTTGATTAGTAGGTGACTCTTAAGAGTGAGGTATTATGGATTGAATTATGTTCCCCAAGAGATACATTGAGATTGTAACCCCTGGTATCTGTGACTGTGACCTTATTTGGAGATAAGGTCTTTGCAGATGTGATTAAGTTAAGATAGGGTCATGAGGTAGACCCTATTCCAGTGGGACTAGTGTCCTTCTAAGAAGGAAATGTGGACACAGACAAACACACAGTGGAGAGCGCCATGTGAAGACACAGACACAGAGAGGAGGCAGCAGAGACTGGTGTTATGTTGTTGCAAACCTACGAGCACCTAGAAGTACCAGAAGCTTCAGGAGGCAAGGAAGGGTTCTCCCCCAGAGGCTTTGGTAGGAGTGTGGCCCTGCCGCTAGGTTCATTTCAGACTTTTAGCCTCCAGAATGGAGACTGTACTTTTCTGTTTTAAGCCACCTGGTTTGAGGTACATTGTTACGGCAGGAAACTGATAGAGAGGTCACAAGGACTTTGAGAAGTACTTAGTGATCTGAAGAGCTCTTTCTCTTAACACATTTTGCAGATTATTAGAATGCTTTCAATTGGGTAAACAGAAGGTTCCCAAACTTTGCTCTGCATTGTATTTACCTGAGAATCTTCAAAAAATACTGACATCTGGCTCCCACCTCCAGAAATTCTGGTGTAATTAGTGTGTGATGTAAGTTACATGGACATCAAGGATTTTTAAAAGCTCTGCAGGTGATTTAAGGTGCAACACATTTTGAAAAACCACTGGGTGAACCTTCTAACTTAAATATTCTCCCACCCCTCTCTACACATACAATTTTGTGTTCATTTAGTTTTTATCAGCCTGTAGGTAATATATTTCCCCTCAGTTCCCCATCCCCTGCTAAGCTCATTTGTGCCTTGGCCTTTTATGATTCTTAAAAAATTGTTATATTTTATTCTTCTCTGTTCTTGCCAGCCTGGCTAGACATGTGATTATATTTAGATCATCTGAAAGGCCACTATGTAGCAAAGTAAAGATATTTGTTTTTATTTTAATACTGTAGTTACATTAGACATCAGATACCTTGGAAATGATTTTTATAATTTTCAAAGGCACTTGATATTACTCAAATATGAGAAATGAGTTAAGGAGATATATTTGTGGCTTTGTTGTATATAAATTCCTTAGAAAGCAGAACACTAAGGCATTGTTATTTATTAACATTTTGTTATGTCAGATTGTTAAGCTTGTCATCTACCTGGCTTTAAGTGATGAAATGTATTTGTTGGTGGTGAGGGTTGAGAAGTTAATATAGAAAACCTAGGTTGCAAATACTATTTGAGGAGAGCAATGGGCTCAGAGGTGGGGCTCCAGGGAAGGTGGAAAAAGTTGTTAAGGCAGAGAGTTTCATTGGTAGAATGAATAGTGTTCAGTATTGGTGTGCTTAGTCCGGGAAAAAGAATGATAGGAGATTTTAGGGAAGCTGTATTTACACAGCAGTTCTGCCTAGGCCTAGGTTTCTCTACCTGGCAAAAGGGTGACAATGCCACATATATACAAGGATGTCAAGAAGAAGAGAAGCCCTGTTATCTTATGCTTTGGATTTCTTTTAATGTATTCACAGCAATTATTAATATAGTTACGAGAAGCAAAGAGAGTGTGGACTATGTACTTGCCATTACTAGTCACAGATGTGCTTGTACTCCCTAGATTTCTTCTATTCCCTACATTTCCTCTGTTCTTTTCTTTTGTGTCCTCAGAGTGCAGGGGCAGGTATGGAAATTGTACCAGGTATCCTGGAAGTCTGACCGTAAAAAATTTCAAATTTGTTGCTCAGCTAGCCATTTGTCTTTATTTCTTGTCTAGCTAATAGAGTATATGATCGGATCAATTCTGTAGTGCCAGAGTTTTACTATTTGTTTCCATATATGTGGTAGAGGAGGCTGCCATTACTTATAGTCTTGAATGTATTCTCTTTGAGATATAAAGGTTACAAAACAAGACTAACTTCATGTTTTAGTTGGTGGGAAAGTACTTTCGTTGCAGCTCTATGTAACCTCACCTCTAAACACAAGTGATGAGTCTGAACAGACATGCAGGACCATGAGAATCCACCCTGAGAAGGAGTGTATTGTGATAGCGCTGCTGCTGCTACACCTTTCTTACAGCTCTTAAGAATTTGGTAGGAAGTGGGATGCAATCTGGAACTTGGCTGTAGAGCCTATTTTTCATAATACCATGCTTTATATTAATGGATTTCTATTTTATTACAGTGTTCAGGGCCAAGAATAATGCCAGACATATGTTAGCACTCAGTAAATATTTGTTGAATGAATGATAGAGAAACTAAATTTAAATAAAATTACTGAATCAACTGTGTCTGGACCAAAGTCCATTTACAGAGGTGTAGTTTCAGAAAATGTGTCATTGTTACTCTTACATGTTTTATTTAGTAGATTTCCATATGTTCTATCAAAAGTAGAACTTTTGCATGAGGGTATTTATGACTTCTTAAGTACCTTTTTTGTTTATTAGGTATAAATTTGCTGGATACCTATGTGTATTCCAATATACATAACAGAAAACAAACAAGGTTTATATCCCATTACAGTCTGAACATAGTCATGGCTTAAGAGGTCTTTTCCCCCAAATGATTGCCAAAAACATTAGCACGAATATTGCCAAGAAGGAATCAGTTTTTATATTAGCAATTTGTTGCACCAGAAATTAAAACTATGAAGTTTTATGTTACCGATGCATTTTGATATAAACCCATCTGTAACATGTGAACAGAACATATTTTACGAAAAATATGTATTTTCCAAATTTCCAAAAAAAATTTCATGAGAAGAATGGCATTGATTTACTTCTTTGCAAATTCCTCTTCATCTCTGGCTTACTACAGTGTAGCTGGGTTCTCACACTTCCTTCTGCATTCTCATGTTGAGGTATATTCTTATAGTTGAAATGTATGAAAAAACATCTGGCCTTACAAAGATGCATAATTATAACTTTTTCAAATCAGAATAAAATTTTATTTTTCAAATGAATTTGGATATTTTCTTTGATACTACTAAATCTCAAGTGGATAGTTTTTTTTGTTTAATGTTTGCTTCTTTATTTTGTGAGGTAGAGCAACAAAGAGGGAGGGAGAGAATCCCAGGCAGGCTCCATGCTGTCAGCGCAGAGCCCACTGAAGGACTTCGTCTCACAAACTATGAGAGCATGCATGACCTGAGCTGAAATCAAGAGTCAGATGCTTAGTCAGCTGAGCCACCCAGGCACCCCTCAAGTGCAGAGCTTCTTAATGATCAGTTGCAATGCAGGATCTGAAATGGTATCCGTGAACTTTTTGTATTATTAGATAAAATCATTAGTCTCTCTTGAACTTAGTATACTTCATTTCTTATACTTCATTTCTTCATGCATAATTATGTACTGGTCATTGGGAAAATATTTGTTCACTGAATTATGTAGACCTTCTATATGTTCATTATAGAATATAAAGAAAGAGTCTTTAACATCACCACTGATCTCATCAGAAAAGTTTTTGAATATTGGAAACCTTTTAACAAGCTCATGGTGGCTGATAAATTTTCCAAATCCTAATTTTCTCTTAAAAGCTTATGTTTTATTCTTGCAACAAATATTGCTAGTTGTTTTCTTTAAAGTGACAGTTGTTTAAAGTGACTTTGTTTATTTGCAAGAAAATGTCTGCCAAATTCTCAGTATGAAAAGCCATACTTTGTCTGTTGATCTTGAGAGTAAAAATGGTGTTCCATGAAAAAGCTTGCAATTCAACAATTGCACAGTGCTTTTCTTTGAGACACCCATCATTTTAGTATGCAACAGAAGTGCTTTATAAAGTGTACTTAATGTTTTATTATATAGGATATCAAACAGATGTGTTTTTGAGAATTAAGATTTTAATACAATTAAGCATTTTTGCTACTTTCAAGGAAATTCTTCAGTGAAGAATTGTTGTGGGTTTTGTTTTTGTTTTTTGAGTACATCATAGTTAAGAATATAATGACTACTAATATAGGAAGAGGTAACCACCTTGATTTGCATTAGGATGTGAGCAGTTTCACCCACTATTGCTCTGTAACATCAGTATATTAAAGTCAATTCTGTGAAAAAGTCAAGTAATGCCTTAGTACTGTAAAATTTTTGACCGGAGGCCCCTTTAAAAAGTCTTGGGAACCTCAGGGGTCTGTAGGCCTGACTTTGAGACTTAATTTGTATTCTAATAAAAAATCGATGAAACTTTGTCACGGACAGGACAAAGATAACAAATCTGATTTTTAGATTTGAGAACTTTGAACAGTATTAGCTTAATAAGAAATATTTTTTAATAAGATTTTTTAGGTATTTGCAGTTACTCTATAGCTTGACCCAGTTGAGTACTTAACAAAGGATGAACACTGCAAGGCCTCAGTGTAGTTGTTTCTGTGAGCTTTTTTGTTTGGTTTTTGGAAAACATCTTAGAGGACAGTACTGTCAACTGTTTTCTTTCACCCTGTGAAATTGACCTCTGACACTTTCATGGTGGATTTCCCCAGTTTTCAATAAAACTTCAAAGCCTACCTCAGTTTGTATCTATCATCGATTTCTACTCCCATTTTCTTTTGCCTTTTGTCTTCCCAGGTTTACTGGTAGCTGGCTTGTGGGGGGGGGGGGGAGAGAGAGAGAGAGAGAGAGAGAGAGAGAGAAAAAGAGTGTGTGTGTGTGTGTACAGCTGTGTACCAGTCTGTTATCTGAGTATTAAATTTGGTTTAAGTTGTCTTCACTTGATTTGAACAAACATTACCCATTGGGATGAATGTTGATCTCCTCTGATACTTTTTTTTTTTTAGCCAAACTTGGATATTTGATCTATAATAATCATATATTTCTGCCATTAGAACAGTCTTTTGCCTGTTTTTACTTTTGCTTTTCCAAATAATTTACCAAATATAGCCAGTCTAAGGACACTTGTTTTGATTCTCTTATGACTTGGTAGGCTTAGTTATGTCAGCCTACCACCCCCCCTTTAGGAAACAAAGAATACCTAATTCTTGTCCAATAAACTGTTTCATAAATGCTATTATAAATAGTATTTATTTATAACTCTGAATTATTATACCTAGTACCTCTTTTCTTTATTTGCCTGTAATGCCTCATTTTTAAGCAAATTTCCATCCATTCATGTGATTGTCCTTTTAAAGTTTTAGCTACATTTTAGTCTTTCATGTCCTCATTGCATGTCTGTTCCAAAGCTAGAACATAGACAGGTAACTTAGTTTGTCTTAATTGAGAAAATTTTGTTACCTTTCATATACTGGTTCCCATTCAGAGCTTTTCTTGCTGGTTGGAGAGGACTAGCATCATGATTTTCATTTTCATACTTTCATTTCTAGACTTCTCTTTCCCAGATGGACAGTGGTTTGCCTTCAGTCCTATAACTGATTATTCCTCAATAATTGGAAAAGATGTACCAAAAGTATGGCCTATTGGGACATGTGGCTGGCTCAGTTGATAGAGCATGAGACTTTTGATCTTGGGGTTGTGACTTTGAGCCCCATGTTGGGTGTAAAGATTACTTGAAAATAAAATCTTTAAAAAATATTTTCCCTTAGTGTTTTAATTTCTTGTCCTCTTCACTCCTCTGTCAGTATACTTTGGCTGTAATTTATTTTATCATTCAGTACATATTTATTCAGCGAATCCTGAAGTCATATAGTTTTATATTTTAAAGAGACGTTAGAAGACATGTATGTAAACCACTGATCTTTTCTGTATATGGCATGTTAAAGTCCACATCTGTGGACTACGAGGCAGCTCATCAGAGGCCTTTTGGGTATAAAAAGAAATGGGGCTGTAGTTAATGTCAATTTAACTTAAATCAGAGTTGAATCATCACCTAATGGATGCTAGTTTACTGTTTTCTGTCTAGAGAGCTTTGCTGAGACTTAATATTGCTTAATTGGGATTCAAAATTAGTGTCCCCTATTGTTAAATCAATGGCAAATGTTCTGTTAAAAAGAATGTTCTATAAAAACCATTCTGTTTAGTAAAAACCACAAGGTATTGTGGGTTGTACAAAAATACGTGATAGGTTGGATTTGACACACAGGCCATAGTTTTCAGATTCCTGGTGTAGATCACAGTTGAAATAAATGCCTGACATTAGAAGTCTCAATTGCTAATGAATAATTGGTTTGGTATGCCATTTGCCTATGTCTTTATATAAGTCAGTGTTAATTTATAAAGGAGCGTTCATTGGTCCTAATAAGCATTATGCACAATACCTAAATGTTTCTTAATGAGGTAGGCTCATGTTTTCTCTTTCCCTAATTTCTGGAGGTGTCCATCTGACATCTGACAGTTTTTAAAAATCTATTAAAAATGTTTTATGAAAAATCACTGCATGATCTGGTAACTCTTTGCTAGCCTGTAAGATTCATACATAATACCCTATGTTCTTGTACTGACGCTAGTCATTGAAGTTTAGAAGTCAAAGAGACATCTAATGTTTCCTTATTTTGTAGATGAAGAAACAGAGTCCCAGAAGATTTAAATCTTCTATCTAAAATTATATAGGCTACCTGAGATCTTATGTTTTTGTCATGTTATCTTTGATTTATTTCTGAGGGCTCTAGATTCTAATGAAAAAGAAGGAAAAGGTAACATAGAGGCATATCCCTTCTAAGTTATTATCACCATACTCTAATTTCTTAAGATTCACAAACTTTGGAATGTCAGTGACCATTAAGTCTGATAACAAAACAAAGCAACAAGAGCCAGAAGAAAAAATACTCACAGCACAAAAATTGCCTCTAACTATTAAAAAGAATTAGCTTTTACACTCTTAAAAAGATTACTGGAAGATGTTCATGTGCCAAAATTAGAAGGTAAAATGCCTTCACAAACTATCTTGTTTACCTTTTTAAAAAATTTAAGCTGCATTTTTTTTCTCTTGAGAATGCTATAGACTTTTAACTGGCACTTTATATTCAAATTATTAAAGATAGCTCCCCCCCAAAAAAAATCTTATATAAAACAAATGAAATAAAGAACTTATATTTTAAAAGTTGCATTTTTGGTGGAAATGCAAATTAGTGCGGCCACTTTGGGAAATAGTGTGGAGGTTCCTCAGAAATCTAAAATTAGAAATACCATGTGATCCAGTAATTCCAGTACTGGGTAATTTGCTCAAGGAAAACAAAAACACTAATTTCAAAAGATAATATGCACCTCTGTGTTTACTGCAGCCTTATTTGCAAAAGCCAAGATATGAAGGCAACCCAAGTGCCCATCGATAGGTGAATGAATAAAGATTTTATACATATATATGTGTGTATACACACACACACACACACAGACACAATGGAATATTACTTGGCCATAGAAAATGAGTTCTTGTTATTTGCAACAACATGGATGGACCTAGAGGGTATAATGCTTAGTGAAATAGGTCCGAGAAAGACAAATACCATATGATTTCACTCATATGTAGAATTTAAGAAACAAACAAATGTACCAACAAAAAGGACAGCCTCTTAAATATAGAGAACAAACTGATTGCCAGAGGGGAGATTGGTGGGGGGATGGGCGAAATAGGTGAAGGTGAGTATTAGGAGTACACTTCTCGTGATGAACGATGAGTAATGTATAGAAGTGTTGAATCATATTGTATTCCTGAAACTAATACAATACTGTATATCAATTATACTTAATTTATAAAAAGATATTTTCTTCTTGTTAATCATGTGAATGCAAATGATCTCATGAGATTGGGTCTTTAGAAATACAGTTTAAACTTAACATTTATCCTAATGTGAAGAGTGGTAGAATTTTTGTTCTTTGGAAAAATACTGCTCTGCTTTTCTTGGACTTAATATTACAGGTAGCCTTAAAAAGATATCCTTAAAATGTTTGATAATTAAACTGTAGTTGTAGTTCAGGGCTAATCCACAAAAAAGTAAATATGCTGTTTTTGGCCATTAATGCTTTAACAAATCAGCCAGATAATTTGATTTTGTTTTACTGAGTTTTGTTTTAGTTTTACTTTGGGTAGTATATTAGAATAAGCTGAGGTATTTCATGTAGAGCTTGGTGTTTTTCTGAGATTATCAGGTTGTTTCTAAGTCCTAATGTTGCACTTCATTTTTAAAAAATTTTCTTAATGTTTTGTTTTATTTTTTGAGAGAGACAGTGCACAAGAAGGGGAGGGGCCGAGAGGGAGACACAGAATATGAAGCAGGCTCCAGGCTCTGAGCTGTCAGCCCATTGCGGGGCTGGAACCCAAGAATGCAAGATCATGACCTGAGCAGAAGTTGGACGCTCAGCCTACTGAGCCACCCAGGCGCCCCCCTTAATGTTGCACTTTATAGTTTACAAAAGTAATTTGGTAAACATGATTACATTTAGTCTAATAAAATTTTGTGAAACCTTATAAGATTTAGTATGGCAAAAGTACATTCTCAAATGTACTTTATATGTATTTTAAGCTGTTTTATCAAGTACTTCAAAGCTAAATCTTAAAAGATACCTTCCTTCATTGTGCCATATTTTATATACACAACAGTGTTATTGCCTAACACTGGTAGAATTTTAATTATTTTTAATGAGGCAGGAAATGAAGGGTAATGCATTTTTCAGTGCTTTTCCTGAGAGTGTTTCATGGTGGGGGAGAGGGAGCAGTTCAAGGAGAAGGGCATTGCGGGGCAGATGATTATAAAATGTTAATGTATCCTGTTAATCTCAATGTCTTTGAACAGGATGGGTTCCTAAAAATAGCGGCAAATTTTCAAAAAGGCAGGTCCTAGCCATTGTGAGTTTAACATCAGTGATTTTAAAGACTCCCGATGAGTGATCACATTTTTTAAGAATTTGTAATAATGGGTATATGTCAATTTGCTAGGGCGGCCATAACAAAATCCACAGACTGGATGGCTTCAACAACAGAAATTTATTTTCTCATAGTTCTGGATGTTGGAAGTCCCCAGATCAAGGTGTCGGCAGGATAGGTTACTTATAAGGCCTCTGTTGTTGGCCTGCAGCCACCGTCTTTCTCACTGTGACCTCACATCATCTTTCTTCTCTGTGCATGCATCCCTGGTGTCTCTTTTACCTTATATAAGGACACCAGTGATATTGAATTAGGGTTCACCCTCATGGCCTCGTTTTAGTTTAATCATCTCTTTAAATAAAGACCGTCTTCAAATAAAGTCACATTCTGAGGTACTGCTGGGGTTAGGTCTTCAACACAGTTCAGCTCATAAGATGGTAGTAACCACCATGACTTTGCTAATGAGTAAATTGATTTAATTTCTCTCCTCTGTTTCATTTGCCTCCCCACACATACTTTGTATTTTGGTTTTGTTTTTTTGTTATTTATGATGAGGTATTTTTGCAACGTGTTTTGGTTTTAGCAAGACAGTTTGACAAGAGTTTTCTACAATAACTCAGTGGGTAATATGGCAGCAATGGTTTATTTTGCTGAAGTAAACTATGGTCTGCTTTGCTTCACGGCAGATTGAGAACTTAGACCCAACAAATTAGTTTTGAAAAATGATTCTGTGTGAGGTTAGAAACCGTTCTTTCGCAGGCTATTGCAATCATCTGTGTGTGACCGCAGTGGCTAGCTGGCCACTTAGGACTGCCACTCCCAGCATAGTCCATGTCAGCTGAGCACTGATTAGCCTGCACTGTATATGGGGCCTTGGCAATGTATGTCATGGCTTGGAATGAGCAACTCCATAGGACCTTCTAGTACTGAGAATTTTGATTCTTCATAGTGATTAAATTATTTTACGTTATACATTCCATACTCTTTTCTGTGTGTGTTGTTTTCTGTCCTGAGGAAGTAGTTTAGTATTTTAATAACATTTCTGAATACAGAGAGGTGTAGATAGAAATGTTGTTCTCCTATGTCAGTGCTCTGACATTAAAATGAGGAAGTTAATACTGACGAGGAAATTAAATAATGTGTAGAATGCTTAACCCCATACTTAGCATGTAGGAATTTCTCAATAAATGCAAATATTCTTTTGCTTCATTTTCCATAACATTCAAAAGAATGAGAAGCAGTGTGCACACACACAGGAGCACAGGTAACTTGGTACATTTCAAACATTTTAAATTAAAAAGAAAATTAGCACTTGCATTTTACATCCTTTGCTTACCTATGTCCTCAGCTTTAAGGTTTGTGCTTTCATAGTTTTCTGTATCTTTTCTTATCCAAGTTGGAATTAATTGTTTTCTTCACAACAACTTTTAAAGTCACAATGTCTGGCCTTGGTCTCCTTTTTTTAGCCACATCTCCAGCACCTGTCTTGAATGATGATACATTGAAAGTGTTCAACGAAAGTTTTGACTGAGAATAAAATAAATTGGTCAGAAAATAGTGCTTTAGTGCATTTTTTTGCCTCTTAGGTTTTCTTAATTGCATGACCATAAAGTGTTTACTTTTCACTTGTCACTACCCTACCCCTACTATTGTAGTTCATCTGCATTTGTTTGGATTGGTTTATCACCCCAAAGTAATAGACACAACTAGAGACTTGCTTTCCTGTATGAGGGGAACAGAATCAGAGATACCACTTTCCATGAGATGTGAGCTGTAATATTATAACTGTGCTAGAGCATTTCTGCTGGAATGTCCTGTTTTACCTCTGGTTCAACATATATCAAGTGTGACTCCCCAGGGGCCTGCGCTTTCTAGGCACCCCATGTATATGAGTGATTTTTCATACTTTCTGGTCTAGAAACTTAAAAAATGTGACTTTCCCCTCCTCTTTTTCTTATTTCTCCAAGTATGGTCAATCACTAATTCTACAGTCATTTTTCTTGTTTTAAAACGTCTCTTGGATAACTGCCCTGATTTGTGTGCCTTTCTTTGGGTTACAACTGAAATATCTCAAATTGGCTTAGATAATAAAGTTAATTTTTGATTTCTTTAACTGAATTACAACGGCAAATTAGCTTCAGATAGTACTTAATCCATTTGCTTAATAGATAACGTGATGTCATTAATAACAGTTTCTCTAGTGTCTTTGCTGTGCTTTTCTGTCTCTCGTCTCTGCTCTAACCTCAGTGATGTACATAGTGCCCTTGCTGTCTGCCTGCTCCTTTCCGAACGCAGGAGCTTGTCTTTCCCGGAAGCCAGCAATGCCCTCCAGCATTCCGTCACCAGGAGCGGTTGCGTGGGTCAGAGGGAGGGAATGTGTGTCTGAGGAGGGGGGCGGGGGGCCTCAGCCCTTCGCTGAAACTAAAATATGCTAAGTGCCTTCCTTTGAACCAGTAAGTCCCTGCCCTTTAAATACAGGGCTGAGAATGCGGTAGTTCTCCAGATGGAAGGCAGGAGTAGTGGGGTCTTCCGTCAGACACTGGCAGCGCAAGCTGCGAGAGGCAAGCCACAGTTTTCTTCATCTTGCTAATTACAGTCACTCCATGTCTCAGCGGCTGAGTTCCAGATAAGCCTAAGTTACCCTTCCTGTTAGGTGGACTCTCCGCACCATACCGTGCCTAGCATGGCAATCACCTTGAGCCCCTGTGGGTCATTAATATTTGGAAAGGTAACCCCAGGTGTCCAAGGTGGCATTGACAGTTAACTTGCCAGTATTAAAACAATTCTTACTAAAAAAAATCTTTTTAACCTTTATTTATTTTTGAGAAAGAGCAAGAGACAGAGTAGAGTGCAAGCAGGAGAGGAACAGAGAGAGAGAGAGAGAGAGAGAGAGAGAGAGAGAGAGAGGAACAGAGAGAGACACACAGAATCCGAAGCAGGCTCCAGGCTCTGAGCTGTCAGCACAGAGCCCACCGCGGGGCTCAAACCCACAAACCGCGAGTTCGTGACCTGAGCTGAAGTTGGATGCTTAACCGACTGAGCCCCCCACGCACCCCAAAACAATTCTCATTTTTAATATCAAAAGTTCCTTTAGCAGCTTTTAATATCATTGCTTTTTTCATCTTTTAAATAGCTGTGGCAGATATTTGTAGATATATTAAAAGATTAAGTTTTCTATTTTGTCACAATCTTGATAATATTGAGTATTATTTTTAAATCTTTGCTAATGTTATGGCCAAATGTTTTTATGTTTATTATTGGTGAAATTGAACATTTTCCTAATGTTTCATCTAGAGGGGTCATGTTATGGAGTAAGTAGATCATGAGGTTAAAAGGTACAATATGAGGAGTGTAGCCAGTAGTATTATAACACCGTTGTGTGGTGACAGATAGTAGCCACACTTGTGATGAGCATAGTATAATGTACACCATGTTGTACATCTGAAACTTAGTATAACATTGTGTGTTGACTACACTTCAGTTAAAAAAAAATTGGAATAACTATTTATTCCATTTGGTCCAGTAATTTACTTGTAGAGACTTTTCCTTGTCCTGAGAAATACTAATTAATGCACACCTACCAAAAAGAAATGAAAGAAAACTACTTTAAGTAAGCATAAATGCCCTGATGGCAGTTTTAGAATAATGAAAGTTTAGGATCATCCAAATGGCTGAGCATCACAAAAATTAATTGTCTGTTATGAGATAGTATGCCATCACTATACATTTTGTAAGATCAAGTAATTTCAATTAAACATTTGGTTTTGGATCATGCAAAGGGGTTCCAGATCTCTTAATAGTGTGTGGTCGGCAGGACATTTAAGAAAATCTTTCTGGTTTCTTTATTCCTACCCATGACTTTCACTTTTTTTTTCATTCTTTTAATTTTAAAATAATGTGATTTAGGTTCATAATTAGTCACTGGCATGCTCCAGGAATGGAATCAGAAAAGAATATATCATTCTCCAAGGAGAAACTAGGAGGTGATTAAATGTGTGGCGCAGTTATTGTTCAATGTGTGTATGCTGATTTCAGTTTTGTGATGCTGAAGATGCTGTATGTATTCAGTTGAATGGATCATAGCTGAATTGTCTCAACAGTCCTGTTTTTATAATATTATTCTCTGTAAAGTTTTGAAGTAAAATATTGCATGCTGAACATTTAAAATATTAAGTGTACTTTTAATATAAATGCGTTGGCTAAATATTAAGATTGATTTTTATAGGGTGTCTGGCTCAGTTGATTAAGTGTCCAGCTCTTCATTTTGGCTCAGGTCATGATCTCACAGTTGTGAGATCAAGTCCCACTTTGGAGTTGACAGCATGGAGCCTCCTTGGAATTCTCTTTCTGCCCCACCCCCTGCCAGCATGTTTTTTTCCCTCTCTCTCTCTTTTTCTCTCAAAATAAATAAATATTTTATTTAAAAAATCTAACTCTCAGGGGCGCCTGAATGCCTCAGTCGGTTAAGCATCGGACTTCGGCCCAGGTCATGATCTCGCAATTTGTGGGTTCGAGCCCCTTATTGGACTCTGTGCTAACAGCTCGGAGCCTGGAGCCTGCTTCGGTTTCTGTGTCTCCCTCTCTGCCTCTCCCCTGCTCACACTCTTGTCTCTTTCTGTCTCTCAAAAATGAATAAACATTAAAAAAGTTTATTAAAAAAGACTAATTTTTATATTTACTTTTGACTTTTATTATAGCTATGGATCTGAATTAAGCAACTGCCTATAACTGATAGGAGTTTCCAATAAAAGCTTTTATGAGTGTGTAGGATGTTCCTGAGAGTTAGGATGGGAAAGTACACAAGCATTCATTCATGCGTTCATTAGAACTCAGTCATTTACTATTTAAGGATAAATAACTATGATGAGGCAGAATATAGTGGTGTAGGATAAAGTTTGGATGAGTGTCCCACTGCTGTTCTGTGACCTTGTTTAAAGATAAGTTGTTTTGAAAGATACCACAATGGAGGAGATAACAGTGATGAGACTTCTTGTACACCCTCTGAAAATGAGTGACATCTAGTACCTGAATGTCTGGTTTTTACCTGGGACAGACAAAGACTAAGTCACATTACAAGAGGACCCACCTTAGCTGTATAAGCAAACAGACCAAAATGGTCTGCAAAGCTATACTGGGTCCACTAGAGAGGGGGTTCTGCAAAGCCATACTGGGTCCACTAGAGAGGGGGTAGTATTTTCTCTGGTTTTTCTCTTTGGCACAGTGGCTTTTAAGGTGTTTTGAAAGTGAAAACTGAGGTCTTCAAGCAGGGACTGTCTTAATGTTTTATTTTTGTTGTCCAATCTCCTTTTCTTTTCAGGTGTCTTTTTGATGTTACAATTTAAAAGGGTCAGGTTCCTACTGAACCATATTCTAGGATTAAGTGTCTTTGAAAATGGACGAACTCAAGTCAGTAGAGTCTATGTAGGTTTATTGCAACTGTGACTGAAACATCTAATACAGGATTGCATTAAATTTACAATTTTTTTAAAATGATACATTTGTATGTTTCTCTTCATTGAAAAACTGAGCTCTGCAAGGCTTGGGCCAACTTTTACTTCATTCCTACTCTTAGCACAGCGCTTTGTCTGCCCTAGGAGTATACTTGGCATAAGGGTGACAATAAGGTTCTTTCGGAGGATGTAAAAGACCTAGCTGAAGTAGGATGACAGCTGAAATAATACTTTTTAAAATTTGAATAATTCACTCTTTTTCCTTAAAAAATGTTAACTCTTGATTCCAGAAATTGACATAGCACTATGATCAATGGAATACACCAGTTCATAGGAATTTGAACAGATAAGACCTTTTCTGCTCTACGTGTTTGGTGTTTTTTGTGATGACTTTTTAAAGTGTATCAGCAATAGGTACTTATTAGTCTTAGAACTTTTATATACAATAATTTATATCAGTTTGGTTTGTATTTTTCTTTGCCCTGGAATATATTAGGTGATGCTGAAGCACCAATGATCACTGCTTCAGGTTGAGACATTGATCGCCTTCGCTTATCAGAACCAAGCATTAATTGAAAACCTTTGCATCTTAGGTATTTGAGCGCCAGTGTTTATTATTTGAGTGTTGAACTGAATGATATATTAAAGGGAAAAGAATACATATTCTGTTTTCTTTGTCAATCTATTTCACTTGGGTTCCACCTAGCACATCTCATTTTGGGAAATTATCCTGTTAATGAAATAGTGATGAATTATTCCCCTTATAAACAGATATCCATGACTGGTCAAATTATGATTTAATTTCATATAATTTTATAATGGTATGGGATTGGTTGTTTTGTCTTTTAAAATCATTCGGTTCAACACAATTTCAAAATTGACTATTTAATATCCACTGTGTATGCTAGACATATTGTAACACATTACTTTGGGTCAAGATAAAATTTAGCAAGATATCCTCCAGAGCACAAATCACCTAATGTACCATAGTAAATCAAGACAAGATGTCCTGAGCCAGAATCATCAAAGGAGTATACCTTTATCATTCCAAGTATGCAGGTGGTTAATTGTACTCTCTGAGTTAATTTTTGGGGGAGAATCTCTTTTTCTCTGTATGAAGGTAATTGTTACCTTTCTTTCATAGGTTCTCATCTTAGTAAGTGGAAGTACTGCTGATCCAGATTTCCTAAAAGAAACCTTTGAGTCTTCGTTTTTCCTCATTCTATGTTCCGTTGGTCACACTTTGGAACCCCTGTACTTCTCTCTGGCTTCAGTGCCACAGCCCAGGTTTCATTCGTCCACTAGATTACTGCAGCATCCTCCTATTACACTCTTTTCCAGTCTCTTCCTCATCTCAGAGCCAGGATGATCTTTTTGTAGTGTAAGTCTGTTCATTCCGCTACGCTGCTTAAAACTTTCAGTATATTTTCTCTAAGTGATGCTGTCAGGGCCCCTCAGAACATGGTTTTTGTTTGTGTTTCAAGCCTTACTTCAGTGTTTTGTTTTTCTTTCTTTCTCCAGACTTTCCACCGACTGTTACTACTCACTGGATTCCTTGCGTTCCCTGCTTTCCTCCCTCAAGCATTTGTGCCCTCACTCTCCCCATCCATCCTTCCAGTCTGAATACCAGTGATGCTTTCTTCAAGATGTATTCCCACACTGCTAAATTTGGTTAGGGTTTCCTCTGTATGTGTCATTGGGAAATTGTTATTACTTCCTTGTTTATCTTTGTTCTTTTCTGCGACAGAGCTTGACATGCTTAGTCACCACTTTTCCCCCGACTTAGGGCAGTGGCAGTTTCTGTCACATGGTAGCCTACTCAGGTGTTTGTTAATTTATGACTTTTAAATATACTGTGACCGCTGCATCATAAAGAGACCCATGATGTGGCAGGTCAATCCACACAGGCACATGATGTTAGATACCCCTTTATACTGAATAGATGTCATTATATTCTTTCTAGATAAAAAAAAGACCAAGAAAGTATACAGTCTGGGTCAAATCTGGCTCACTAGCCTTTTATAAGGACCACAAGCTAAGAAAGGTGTTTTCTTAAGTGCTTTAAAAGAAGTTAAAAGAGAAATATTTTATGATACAACTTTGTCATATGAAATTCAGATTTCACTGTCCATAAATAAAAGTTTTATTGAAACATGGCCAAACTCATTTATCTACATCTTGTTTGTTGCTGCTTTTGTACTATAACAGAGTTGAGTAGTTTTAACAGAAACTGTATATGGGTGGCAAAGCCTAATATATTTATTGTCTAACTCTGCAAAAAATGTTGACTTCCTTTTAAAATAATTTCCATGACATGAGAACAGATAAATATAATTAGGACATAATTAAGTTAGTGTCAGTTTCCTTTTTTCCTCTCCCTCTGAATTCAAGGTTTAAGTATGTTCATTAAAGAATATTATTTGAGTTTTGGAAACTGTATTCCCACTTCTCTGCTTTACATATACCTAGATCTTTTTGAAACTTGAACATTGCAAGTTACATACTGAGAAAATGGGGACTTCAAATCCTACCAGATTATGTAGACAAAACCAGCATAGATGGCTTGTCCCACACCCAATGGTCTAAAGTCATTCTTTTCCTAAATAGTATTCTGAGTCCTTTAAAGTGTTTTTGCTTTTTTGTTTTTTTACAGTTAAGGAAAAAAAGGAAACAACTTTTTATGCTATTGGATATAATTCAAATAAAATAGGATGCTACTGTCCTTTTCTAAATTTTGAATCCTTTTTGCAAGTATGTTATCCTGCAGAAAAATAGACCCAGCCATGTTTTGGTTGTGTAATCTAACTATTGAAAAAACTTTGTTAGGGTTTATTATTAGGCAATTAAGAACCTTCATTTTACATCATTTAATAAAATCAATTGGTTTTTACAACATTGTTTACATTTTGTTTAAAAATACTTAATTAACTTTGTTTTATTTTTAGGGTTATATCCTGTGTTGTGACCTCATGGTTTAAGTGGGAATAAAGATGAGTATAAGCAGTGATGAGGTCAACTTCTTGGTATATAGATACTTGCAAGAGTCAGGTGAGTACTTTCATAAAGTAAATAGGCCTCAAATTATTTTAATATTCTCAAAATAACCTTTTATGCATTTAAATTTGTATCAGTCCAAACTGTTGAACTTTGTATGTTTCTTTAATGTCTGGACTGCCATTTTAAAGCTATGTGTTACTGCATGGTTTAACTCTCTGACTCTTTCAAATATGTTGGAATCATGTCAGGCAAATATTTGTTAACAAATGGTTTGGCTTTCAGTGTTCAAAGACCATTTTTATAAGTTGTTATGAAGTGAGATTGCACCCGGTTAGTAGGAACATATAAACTCTCAGGTACCATCAGTTTGATAATGTATATTCACAATCCTCAGCTAAATGTTACTGATCCTAATTGCAGTTAGCATTTCAGGAACTAAATTTATGATGTTTTCTTAGAATGCTTTCATAATCATTATCCCAATTGATTTAGTTTATCCTTGACCTGAATTCTTACTAATGTGTTCATTGGTGGGTGATTAATAAATATAAATCATTGGAAGCCTTTTATAAAAAATATTAAATAAATCAGTGATTATTTTAAAACAGATTAAGAGGCATTATCATAAAACAGGAAAACTACAAAGGAAAATGTGGGATGAATTAAGCAAAATTTGTAAAAGTAGGAGAGAAAAAATCTTGAGGGTGGATGGGGCACAGGACATGGGAAAGATTGACAGCAGTGGTGAGTTCAGATTATTAGCATGAGATGGAACCATTTGGTAGTTGAAAATATGCTGGGGAGGTTGAATTTTAGAAATCATAACTTAAAGTTGGAATGTTTTAATTGTAAGGTGAGGCACAGTGTATAAAAAAGTAACTGTGGTAGTTGCATGTGAGGGAGGACAGAAGGCATAGAGTAGGAATCGAGCCCTCGGTTTTGGTTTTGAAACTACAGTTAATTCTTCTTATAGGGCTAAGTAATTGTCCTGTCTTATCTGGGGAATGCAAACATGGCCTTAGATCTTAGATCCCACTGCTTGCTGAGCTGTTCCCAGCTGCACTCCAGTTCTGAGCTTTGTTCTCTGGTGGAGGTTTTCTATTCACAGGCACTGTCACCGCTTCTCTCTGGCCTGAAACAGCTGAGAAAATGATGTCTAATGAGGACCAGAAAGGGAAAAAGAGAGGAGACTAAAAGTAACCAACTAAGGCAGAATAATTTGTTGTGAAGCTTTGAAATGAATATCAACTGGTAAACTGGTTTGAGGGCAGATCCAAAGACAATATCCACTGAAAATTTTGAGGAAGATTAAAATGATTAACGAAGTGGAAAAAGTAGTGACCCGACCTGGTGATTATTACATATATAACACATATGCATATGCGTTGATACCTATTATTTAGTACCTTTGTCCAAAATTGAAAGAATTGTTAGGTCAAAACAAACTCCTGCTTTTTCTGTCTTTGAATCTGATCACCATTTAAGCCAGGGCTTTTGAGGCCTTGGACACGAAAGGGGAAAACACTGTGAAGATTCAGTGGCTGAGAAACGTATGCAGTGGTTTGTTAGGTGTATTGTGAAGCAACCGCTCAGGTTGAATCCTATGGAACTGCTGTTTCGGGAGATCAGCTCAGTAGCGCCCTGTAGTTCATGCTGTGCTGAGATGAAATGGGGGAAGGTGAAGTTAGACATGTTAATGAACACTCAGATTTTATTTGCAAACAGAGACCCACAAATTGATGTTTTATGTTGCTACAAAATATATATAGCAAGTAAAAGGGGCAGTAAAATAATACTCTGAATTAATTTCTGAAAGAGTATCCAGCAGTTAAATATTATCAGAAGTCTTCTTAAAGTTGCCCGTGTTCTCAGAGAAAACCCTTTGAAATTCCTTGTTTTAACAAGGTGCTTTGTGTTGCAGTAAAAATGAAGCAGGAGTTATATTTAAAAAAAAAACTCTGTGTGGTAGACTGCTGTTTGTCATATAAAGTCCTTTATAATTGTTTACCGTGTTCTTAGTTGTGCTTTGTGTATTTAGAAAGGTTTATACTATATTACAGTGTACTGCTAATGAAGTATGATGTTAAGCCAGATCTCTCAAAATATGAACACCAGTCCCTTTATTAAATTTGTAACTTCCTGTTTACATTATGATTTATAGGGGAAAATCAGATTCAACTAATGACATTTTGACTTATGGCAGTTTTTCTAGGAATGCAACTTGCCATAAATTTAAGAACCGCCTATACCAGAGTTCTAAAGTTTGATCCTCTGACCACCTGCATCAGGATCACTTAGAGAACGGCGAGTGGGGCCCAGGAATCTGCATTTTACAAATGCCCCAGGTGATTCTTAGGCATAATAAAGTTTGAAAGCCACTGGCCCATATTAGTTGTAGGACAATTAGAACTTGACAAGAAAGTTGACAACAGGTATGTAGCATGTTCAAAATATCTTGAAAGAAAAATTATATTTAGTAACTATTCAAGATAAAATAGAAAGCATGAAATGTACACATTGAGATTTGGAGTGTGAGAATATCTCCTAACAGGGAGCTGCCACTAAAAGTGGTGTATTTCTATTTATAGGCAAGGTTTTGCAGGAATGAGGAGGCTTGTTTATATCATGAGGATACCATGAGACATTCATTTGAAGTTACTTCCAGAAGTAGGAAATGGGAAAGAGTTTAAGAAATTTATAGTTTCTGTCAGCTCAAATCAGGTTTCAGATAGAGCTCAAAATCTACCTCCTCTCAGCACTTGAGACTTACTCCAAAAGCTGTTTCTTGGTTCTGATCTCTAATTATCATAAAAAATGGCCATTTTTGCAACTGATTCAGTTTTGGAATCCAGTAACTCCTTTTCTGGGTTGTTTTAGGTGTATTTCCAGGTATTTATCACTGTTAACTTACAAGAGATATTTACTGAGGGCTAGTCGTTAAATGTCTAAGAAATATGCAAATTACTTTAAGGCCGTAAATATTTCTCTTAAAAGATTTAAGGCAATACAGAAGGAACTAGAATCTTAATATTGCTACTCTCCCTATAAAAGAGTACTGAAATGGATTAGGAGATAGGAAGAAAAGAAATAATCACGACAAAGAAAATATCTGTGTAAAGACCATCAAAGGACTGGTTTGTAAAGACTACCCACTAAGGAAAGTAAAATTTTTTTTTCTTGTCTCATTATCTAGAAGCTCTCAGTCAGAAAGTCCAAAAACACCTTATGAAATTTTGTTCTGTTTTGATAAGGTTATAATTTAGAAATGTTTTTCAGTAAGAACTTGTAATACTTGTTCTCTATAAACAGTGTTTAATGTTGACTGGACTGTGGTATACAACTCCAGAGAGGATAAAACCCCTTAAATTGTTTTCATCTTAAATACTTTTACTATGTGATGATCATCCTATTATCCTATTATCAGTTCTAGAACATATCTATTAAAAGTCCCTTGCCTCTCCCCAAATTATATAATTTTTTATTTTTTCCCCTTCATCTGTAACACCTGTTGCTTGTTGAAAAGGGATTATATTGTGATATTCAGCTTCAAAGGCTTTTGTTTGAGATGAATCATCCTCCTCTACTCATAAAAACTAATTAAGAGGAAAGTATATATATATTGTAGAATATCTTTATTAAGTGTTGGAACTGTTTATTTTTTTTTTTAATTCTGTCTCCAGCAAATTCACCCTAAGCAAATTACTTTGGTCATCCATTTTGTACTTTTATGAACTAGACTTATTAGGGTTTCATATTCAATAAAAATTTCCTAGGGAATAAAATTTTTTTTTCTCTTTTGAGATAACTTGAAAATTGAGTGTATTTGACAGTGTAGTACCCTAAGTAATGATTGACTTGATTATGCAGTATGCCCCATTTAATTAGCTTTCGCCCAAGGGCACTAATAATTTGATTGCCCTAATAACTCACATCTAGCAACCATTTGCAGAGTAAGCACTAAGAGCTACATGCTAAGTGTATGGGACAGAACTTGATACATTGTTAACTTTAGAAGGTTTATGGTGGTTTGGACCTTTTAAATTTCCCTCCACCCCCCTTTGTTCTCCCTCTTCCCCTTTTACATCACCTTTGACTCTCATGTAGTTACTTTTGTGTTATTTTTTTTCCTAGAGAAATTGTACATGGCAGTCACTTGTGAACTTTGTGCTACCGTTTTTCCTGTTGCTTTGTATAAGATGTAATTTTATTTTGCTTAAATTGTGTATTTGGTTTGGGGAAGAATTCTGGATTCTAGATAAAGCTGTCCTCTATTACAGGTTTAAGAGCTCAATAACATTTCTGTTCATGGTGTACTTGATACTTTGGACACTGTGAAACATTTGCATTTTATGATGGAAAACTAACTGGAAAATGCAAAAAATATGTCTTTATTACTGAGCTGTCTTCTAGATTGTGATTCTGAATGCTATAATACTTAAAAATCCTCATGTTTTTAGAACTCTGAGGTTCATCTTGCCATGTAGTCTTCATTTATGAGAAGGTGATGATATATGTAAGCTCAAAGTATTTGATTCATGAAAGATCATCTTGTCTTTCCCCACCCACCTGCTCCACTGTTCACTAACTTTTTCAAGTCTCTCTAGAAAGAGAGGCTTTGTACCACACCACTTTTTCTGAGATGATGCTTCCCTGAGATGTTCTATTATTTGTTTATAAGATCATACATACTTGATTTAGAAATCTAAACATGTTATAGTAGGCACAAGCTAACCTGAATGTTTATGTATATAATGTTAAGTTTCTGATCTATAACCCGAAAGAGCCTATTCATTGGTTCTTTTCATTTAATGATTTTGTATTAACCCCTACAGTGGCTAAGAAAATGTCAGCAATCAAATGACAGTGTAGTTTCTTTTGACTCAGGTAAAAGTAAATGAGCTACACAAACATTCCTCCATATCCTCCTTTTGGTGCCACTTTATAAACAGACTTTAACAACAAGGCTGAATGGAGTCAGGTTAAACTGGCTATCAGTTAAACAGGTTAGCCGTGAAGGCCTGGAGTGAGCAGAGCTCAGGATTGGTTATGTCCATTTTTAGTCTTCTCATTTTTATGAGTAAATGGTCAGCTACAGAAGTGCAATTTGGGTATACATAATTTTGCTTTGTAATCAAATAAAATATGCAGTAACATTGATTTGTCACATAAGAGTTGTACACATGACTAATTTACAATAAATAAAAACAGCAAGCAGTTGTCAAAAGTAATGGTAAATTGTATACTTCTAAATCAGTTTGTCTCTTTTATAAGCTGAATGAGTATTTCTGTGCTGATACAGGAAATTCCTACTTACACATCACTACTGACATACTTGTTAAAAGACAAATGCCCTTTAATAGTTGCCGAACAAAGAACTTGTTCAATTTTAATAGTAATCTTGTTTTTTTAAGGATAGCTAGCATTGTGGAGGGTATAGGGAAACATAAATTGCTGATGGCATTGTAGATTTGTACAGTTTGAGGGGCAAAGCAGTTGAGTGATTATGAAAACTTCCTTTAAAAAATGCTCATGACCTCCTCAACTTTTGAGGGGAAACCATTCTTAGGAAAAGAAAAGTACATTCATGGCAAAATCCTGTAAATGTAGATATTTGAGGGAAGATTCCTAAGTAGTGAACATTGGGAAAGTCTAAATATCCATTGATGGGATGAATGATTTACTAGTTGAGTACATTTATTGGCTGAATAGTATGATAATATTAAAATTATTTCAGAAAATACAATTTATATAGAATGTTCATGATTATATATATATATATATATATATATATATATATAGGACAAAATTAGGGCACAGAATTGTGTAGCCCAGTGTGTTATATTGTGATGGAAGAAAACTGTATAAAGGAAAAAAGGAAAAATAAAAATATTAACAGTTGCTTTTGGGTTTGCTATTGTAATTTTTTTCCTTCTCCACGTTGTCCATTATATTTTTATAAGTGCTGTATCTGAATCTTCAACATGCAAGATCTCCCTAATTCTTTTCACCTTTTCTAAAATCTTTAAGCATTTAAGTATAGAACTTTTTAGAATAAACAGAAGTCTGGGTCTGTAGGGCACAGTTGGAAGTGGATTTGGGGACAAGGAAATGTGTGGTGATAGGAACAAGGATATAATTTTCTGGGTTTTTCTTACTGAAGTTTTTTTTTTTTTTTAATGTTTTTATTTTTGAGAGAGAGAGACAGCATGAGCAGGGGAGGTCAGAGAGAGAGGGAGACACAGAATCCGAAGACAGGCTCCAGGCTCTGAGCTAGCTGTCAGCACAGAGCCTGATGCGGGGCTCGAACCCACAAACCGTGAGATCGTGACCTGAGCCGGAGGTCGGACGCTTACCCGACTGAGCCACCCAGGTGCCCCCTTACTGAAGTTTAAATAGGATCTTGGATAAATTAGATTTTCGTTCTGGACTGTGTTATGATAACAGTTAAGCTTTGTTTGCTATTGTTCAGACACTCCATACCATAGTCAATGATGTCCAAGGTCCATTTTCAGGATCCAATTTGCAAAGTACAGTTGGCATGCTCTGGGGAACTAACACATCTTTGAGATCACAATCCCTGTCATCCCAAGGGAAAGCACTCCTGTAACAAGCACTATATAGAAAACAGTTGTTTTGTGATCTTGTTTCTTATGTGGGAACCATGTGTAGTCTCATGAGTAACCATGCCTCTCTCACTCTGGCCACTGCTTGTCTTTATTTTGAGTTACTGTATACTGAACTTAATGGTTTTTAGCCTTATTCCTTTCTGGAATTTCTTTTCTACCTCCCAAATCTTAATCACCCTAGCGAATTTGTAAAGTACTTGATTACAGAGGTATTATTTAGATCAGATTTGCTCTTACTCCTGAAAAGAAGGGATGCTGTTTTAAGCAATCAAGCCAGTCTCCAACATCTCACATATTTAAGTAGATCCTTTTTGCTTCTATTCTGTAAATCAAAAGGTGTCCCTGAAAAAGTATTTCTTGTATATTTATTTACAGATAAATGGAAATCTTTTTTGGCATAACCCAGTTCAAGTTTTAGTTTTAAGTCCTGTGCTTTTTTTCTTGGATTCATAGCTATTCTGACGTGCCAAAATACATTATAGTAGAATTGCTTTCTGATTTAAGAAAATTTTATTGAGCATTAGTTAAATTAGGTAACTGGGTTTCTAGGTTCTAGTTCTAGGTTCTAATAGTCTAATTCCTAGGTTACTAGGTCCTAGTAAATGAAAAGATTTACTAGACATAAACTCTTCAAGCTGCCCAGTCTAGTAGTTATACGCATGCATACAGCCCTACACACACAAGATAACCATTCAGTGTGATAAATACCATACATACACAAATTTTAGGATTAGCAAAGAAGAGAATGATCCACCCTGGGGTAGTGAAAGGAAGGACTTTACCTCCATTCAGAGAGAAGAAAACTTAGGAACATATAAGGTACAAAAGTTTGAGATAGCATTAACGTATTCGTGGTGCTATCTGTAACTAGCAAATACTTGAATTTAAATGTGCAATGGGAAAAAGGGTGGGAGCGTGGAATTGGGGAGATGAGTCTGGAGAGATAGGGTCAGATTACAAAGGTAACTGTGTTATACTTAGTTTGGCCCTTATTAGGAAGGCCAAAGGGAACATTGAAAATGCCCAAGTAAGGAGTGATATGATTCGTTTTGTTTACAGGTAGTACTCTAGTTGTAGTGTGACAAATGGGCTGAGCTGGGGAACAAGAAAAGGAACTTCTGGCAGTAACTGTAGGCAAAGGATGATGGGGACTAAACTGCAGATTCTAGCAGAAAAGGAAGGTGATGACAGAGACCAGAGAGGTAGGATTGATAGGATTTGGTGAATGGTGGAACATCAGGAGCCAGTGTAAAACTTACGATAACTTTCATGTGTAATAAAGTCAGGTCAAATTTCTAAGGAAAAACAAGTTTTAAGGAGAGGCATAAGAAAAGTAGTTTTGTAGGATGCCTGGGTGTCTCAGTTGGTTGAGCGTCCAACACATTGGGCTCTGTGGTGACAGCTCAGAGCCTGGAGCCTGCTTCAGATTCTGTCTCCCTCTCTCTCTGCCCCTCCCCCGCTTGTTCTCTTGCACCCCCCCCCAAATAAATTAACACTAAAAAATTTTTTAATAAAAGTAAAGTAGGTTTGAACATAATTTTTAGCTGCCATATAATGCTATGACTAGAAATAAAAAAATATGGTTGAATTCCACATTTATTGAAGCAGAGTGTTTTTAATTATGGACCTTTTTAATGAGAAGTGTCAAAACACTGTTAATAATCCCTTCATAGTTATTTTCTTACTATTTGAGAACATTGTAAAGCACGGTGAGTAATAACTGGAGATAGATGTAAAGGACCTGTGATAGTTTCTCTCCTGGTCTGACAGAACAAATATTGGATATATGCAACATTCCAGTCAAAAATTGACATTGTTCTGCCTGCAACTCTTAGGATATTCTTGGATATAAGGCTGAACTCTGTCTAATTTAAACAGGGTCTAAATGTGATGATTTTGATTGTTTAAAACGTACTCATGGATTAGAGAGTACAAATGTCATGGACTTTACTAAAATTTTGTGAGGCTTATAAAAATCAAAACACTTTAAAAATGTTGCTAAGAAGATGTCTTAATGTTTCATGCACTACTGACACCACTTTCTAAGCACCCTGAGTTGAAACAGAACAATGTAATCCTTTATTTTCCACTAGTAAACAGGAGCTCACTCTGTCTTCACTTTATCTTTGATTATATTCTAACTTAATTATTCAGTAGGAGCAGCAGAAGGTAGTAGTTACCTCCATGGTCTCTGAATGAATTTAAATCTTTATCCTCTTAAAGAACATGAGATACATTATATATGACACACGTGCACATGTATACATGAATACATGGTACACGTGCATGCATGTACACACACACTGAAATATTAGACATAAAAAATGAAATCTTGCCATTTGCAACAAAATGGATGGTGCTAGACAGAATTATGCTAAGTAAGTCAGAGAAAGACAAATACCTAATATGATTTCACTTATATGTAGAATTGAAGAAATAAAACAAACAGGGTAAAAAGGCAAACCAAGAAACGGACTCTTAAATAGAGAACACACTGATGATTATCAGGAGGTGGATGGGGGATGGGTTAAACAGGTGATGAAGACTAAGGAGGGCACTTGTCATGAGCACCAGGTGTTGTATTGACATGTTGAAGCACTGTATTGTACACCTAAAACTAATATTATGCTGTATGTTAACTAACTGGAATTTAAATAAAAACTTAAAAAATAAATCCTGACTCTCTTAGTGGCTGTTTTCCTATCTGCTAACTCAGATTATAAAATAATAAAACTATATATATTTGCATGGTGTAGACCCTCCATAAATGGTATTGTCCATCTTGAAGTCTTCTTAAATCTTTAAGCCACTGGGCTGTTTAGCCTTTTTTTTTTTTTTTTTTTTTTTTTTCTATTTATGACTTACTACAGAATTTATTTAGGGAGGGGTGTATAATTGAAAACAGGACTCTCCAACCTCATGCCTATAGATTTCACTGCCTTATCTTTTACCCTCTCAGTCCATCCTTTCCCAGCCTTTATTCTTAGCTTTCTACCCTGGCAACCTGGAATCTACTTAGGTTCAAGTAGTTCTGAGTTTCCTGTTAGGGGCAATGCAGAATCATTCTCATTTTCGTTCATGCCTTTCTTAGTTTCATTGCTATGTTTCTTAGCCATCTCTATGAGCTCAAATTAAGCCTAAAATGTGTTTAATAATGATCTTGCCTGTGGGTAAAATTATGAGTTAGAGTCTTAAGTAACCTTTTTTCACTTCTTACTGTGGGTTGCAGGAATGGGAATGACTAGGTGTTTCAAAGAGGGAAGGAAGGAGCCTGGAGGAAAATTTTAGGTATACTTTGTCTACTGACCAATTAAAATAATTCCTAGCCACATGCTTTTTGTGAGTCCAGAGTATTTTAGACTGTTCATAAGTGCCACAAGAAGCCTAAAAGTGGAAGCACAAAATACAAAAATACAAAGAGTAGGCACTAAAAACTAGGCTAGGCTAGCAACGGTTAATTACATAGGTTAAATCAGTTTAAGACACAAGTAAGCCCATATGCATTTAGTTTACTTAGTATGAAAGTTTCTTAACATTTCATATAATGTAATTGTGTAAAATACATTAATGGCGTTTGATGATGAGCTCTGATGGATGTTTTAGTAAAGAGAATAACCACACTTGGGTCTGTCATTTTACTAGAATTTTATCTTTTAGTTTGGACTTGACTTTCATAAAAAGCAAGGCCAAAATAAAGAGATTTTTATGTGATTTGGGTTTAAGTATTTCAAATTAAATTTAGGATTTCTGATAGAAACTGGATTTTTACTTGCTAACTTTCATTTCCTAAAGTTTTCATTTAGATGGGTTATTACTAAGTGGCAAAGAATTAGTAAAGTTTTTTGCACTTAGAACTCATGCATACAATGAGATTTAAGCATAAAAATTATTTTCATTTTTTATGTTAATTTTAGTTGGCTTTTTATTTCCTAAGTTTAAAAAACTGCAAAATGTTGGATTTATATGGTGTTTGCCAATTTGTATGTAGAAATTTAAATATACTACAAAAATATTAAATGTCACCTTACTTTATCTTGACCTAATTATTTTGAGTAAAGCATGATTTCTATAGACTTTTTTTCCCCTAGCTTTAAAGTTGATGCAATTTTTTGAGGAAAATTATATGCCATGGCTAAATTTTATATGCACTATAAATTTTAAATAGTATTTTATGTAATTAAAGCAAAAAGGAAAATATGTAAAAGTTAATGTGTTTGGATTTTGGTTCTTCTTTTGTGTAAAAACATATTTAACCTTAGCTAACAGTTTGGGATTTCAAATGGATGGATTATGATTTTGAAAGATTACAGAGGTCTTTCATTTGTGTCCTATAGCAGGTTGCTACTGGGAGAATAAATTCTTCTATGTTTTCTTTTGCTTTTAGGATTTTCTCACTCAGCGTTTACCTTTGGTATAGAAAGCCATATCAGTCAGTCTAACATAAATGGTGCCCTCGTCCCACCTGCTGCATTGATTTCTATCATCCAGAAAGGTCTACAGTATGTAGAGGCCGAAGTTAGTATTAATGAGGTAAGGAAAACTTATTTTATATACTAACTCTTAAATATGTCCTTAAATCTGGTATCTTGTTTGTTTATTCATTATCTGACTTTAGCTTCACCAGGTTGACAGAATTGAAGGGTGGTGTTCCTTACGTCACAGTCAGGTTAAACAGGCAAGGCTTGTGGGCTCCCAACTGTAAGAACAGTCATCTCTGGTTTCTTTCCCTTTCTATGGTTTCATAAGTAAATAGTAAGAAATAATTTTCTTCAAAGCAACAACATTTTGCTGTGGAATGCTGACACCATAATTGATGGTCTGAAGAATTATAAAACCTCAGGTTATTTGGTTATACCTGATTTTGGAAGGCAGTTTATAATTAGAGCCATGTTTTGATACTATTGCCTAAGGTCCATATATAGGTGGTTTAATTTAGGTGTCAGCCAGCTATGACCCATGAGCCAAGTCCTGCCTGCTTGCCTGTTTTTGTAAGTTTGATTGGAACACAGCCAATCATTTAAATATTGTCTTAATTACTTTTGTGATACAGTGGCATAATTGAATCGTTGTGACAGACCTTATGCTCTGCAAAGCCTACGATATTTACTATTTGGCCTTTCACAGAAAAAGTTTGGAAATCATGGTTTATCTATCTAGCTGAAAATTTTCATATATGATCAGGATTTATAATACATGGAGTTCTTCATCATATTTTTGTATTTGCAGAGATACCATGGTCCCCTTCCCTTTCTCAAGTATTTTTAAAACAAGCATCCATGGTTTCTATATCAATATTTATTACTATAATTATATGGTATACTAATATTGATTTCATTGTTTTTAAGTTTCCTAATCTGTATAACTGAAAGATCCACTAATACTAATTAAGTGTGTCCTCATTATCTTTTAGTACTTTCCGTTCCAAAGTATCCTGTATTGCACAGGGTGATAAACAATTTCCACCAGTGGCCAGAGATAAAGTCTCATTTTATCTGAAAAATAAATGTCTTACAGGTTTTAATATGGTACTCGACAATCAATGTATCTTTGTTGGTATTAATATTTTTAAGTTACTTAAATTCTCCTACTCTTCAAATACTCCATTACAATTGACAGCTCAGAAAGAGATGCCGTGTTTTTGTAACTCTGAGCACCCCATCACACCACTGTAGATTGTTGGTTAGTGTATATTCACCAGCTTAAGTGAGTCAGGCCTTACATACGCATATTCCCAGCTAATTTGCCCAGTTTCTATTTCTGACTTGTTCTATGTCTCTTTTTGTGCCCGCTGGAGAACTTTTTTTACTTATTTATTTTTTAATGTTTCTTTTTGAAAGAGGGAGCGCTAGTGGGGGTGAGTGCCCCCAGTGCAGAACTTTTTATGAATTGTGAGCTACCTAATATCAATGAGAGGAGCTTTGGAAAATTATAGCAACTCCATAAAATTAAAGAGCACCAGTCTCAGTTATATGATGGTATTTCTCAAATGTTAGTGCTCATAAGATGACCCTAGAGAGCTTGGTAAAACACAGATTCCTGAGCCCTTCAGAGATTTTGATTCTGTAGGTTGGAATCTACATTCACAGCAAGCTACCTGGTGTGATGGTAGTGTTGTTCCTCGGATCACACTTTGAATAGCACCAGTTAAGAGATCTCAGTTGCCATTGAGTAGCTGTGTAACTTCAACAATCATATGATTGTTGATTTATGATTAATATGATTAATAAACGTTTTATCATCTGGGCCTACTTTTTATTATTCCTTTCAGTATCTCAGCTTTATCTGGCGACATTTAACAGTATGAACTAGATGAGGAGGAAAATTTAAACAGCTGTTTGTAGTTGCTTCACCCTAAATGTGTTCTCTTTCATATTTCTTTTCTCACAATTTTCCAAATCCAGGATGGTACCTTGTTTGATGGTCGACCAATAGAGTCTCTGTCACTGATAGACGCCGTAATGCCTGATGTGGTACAGACAAGACAGCAAGCTTACAGAGATAAGCTTGCACAGCAACAAGCGGCAGCCACCGCAGCTGCCACAGCTGCCACAAACCAACAGGGAGCTGCCAAAAACGGAGAAAACACAGCGAATGGCGAGGAGAATGGAGCACACACTATAGCAAGTGAGCTGAGATCAGAAATTTAAAAAATTCCCTTTCAGGAGAAGCATTTGGCTTTATGTGGATGTCTCATCGCTAAACTGAAGTAACATCATCTGTTTCGTTTATGCCGACTTGTTTCCCTAACTTGTATCGCAATTCAGATTTCTATTCCTAAAGCTCCAGAAAGATAGATTTACTTTATGGATTTTATTTTCTTGTTCAATATTTAGAAACCATTTTCTACTGTTAGGTAAATTTTGTTGTCTGCATTTGATTTCTAAAGAACATTTGTAATGCTAGTCTTTAACACACAGTAAAGCTCTGACTTGGAGATAGAAAGGCACCTCTCATGTTATATGAATGATATCAGCAACCCCTACTGGCAGAAACTCAGAATAGTGTTAGCATGGATTATATTTAGTTCAGATCCTTTTATCATTTTAGCCATGTCTGGCTCTAACCTTTTTGCAGCCTTTCTCACTGCCTCTCCCCCACCCCAAACACACACTTTTATCTTTTAAAAGTAGTAGGGTCGTACTTAATTAAAGATAGGAATTTCTTTCTCATGTGACAAGTGCTATATAAGCATTTTCACCATTACCTGAGAGTTAAAAAAAAAAAAAAAGTTATATATTATAAAGGAGGTATTTGCTGGTTAAGAATGATTTTTTCCCCCTCAGGATGTTGTAATATTACCTAACTGGTATTTTCCACTTGTTTCTCCTGACATAGATAATCATACTGATATGATGGAAGTGGATGGGGATGTTGAAATCCCCCCTAATAAAGCAGTTGTGTTACGGGGCCATGAATCTGAAGTTTTCATCTGTGCCTGGAACCCTGTTAGTGATCTCTTGGCATCAGGGTATGTTTCTCAAAGTGATACTAAATGTATTTTTAAAAATATTGTACTGAACTGTTACACATTTTATAAAACCATTACTTACATTTCCAGGTTTTTGTTGCTTCTTTGTGGTCCTTTTGCCTTTTGTAAATCTTTATTTCTTCATAAAGTAATCTTAAAAGTTTTAATTAAGCTTACTCCTTAAGAAGGTGCCAAGGGCCCCCAAAATGGAGACTAAGAAAAATACTGGAGATGGAAATCCCTGAGAGTCTAGTTTTTATTTGTCTTCTTAATCATAGTATATAAATATGTTGCTTTGATTCTGGGATACTTGAGAATGTCATGAGGATTTAAAATCTGTTGCATACTTTATAGGTCTGGAGACTCAACAGCAAGAATATGGAATCTTAGTGAAAATAGCACTAGTGGCTCCACACAGTTAGTACTCAGACATTGTATACGAGAAGGAGGGCAAGATGTCCCAAGCAACAAGGATGTGACATCCCTAGATTGGAATGTGAGTATCATGTATTAACCACGACGAATGTAGTTACTAATATACTTAACCTCTCTGAACCTCAGACTAATGGCAGGATTTGCCCATTTGTCCAGATGTCTTTGAATTTCACTAATAAGAGCAACAAACTAGGACTCCACATTCTGAAGTGTGGTGGTAAAAAAACAAAGACTGGCCCTCCAGCAGTCAGACCTAGGTTCAACTGGCAGCTCTTCAGTGTGTCTTTCAGCAGAACCTTTGTAAAACTGGTGGTTGCCCAGTCTGTGCTTCATCTTCCTCACATGTAAGGTACAAGCATGATAATGGTACCTACATAAATGAGGTGAATCAACAATAGGCACATACTAAATCCTTAATTATGAAGTCCTTTGCTGGAGGGACAAGAGAAATTTACATTAAAAAATTGTTCTTGTTTTTCTCATTTGCTATGAACTGATGAAAACTTGATTGCCTGCCTTTTAGGGGTCTTTAGTCTAGGTCACTTCCAAGCTTTATTCAACTGTGGTGGTCTTATGCTTCCGATTGTTTGTCATTTCACATCTTTCAGAGATAACTTGACTGCTCTGAGATGTTTGAGCTCCTAGTTGATAAACTTCACCCTTTCATTTTCAAATACCTGATTAGCAGCTTAGTTTGTTTCATTCCCATGATTAATTTGTGAAAAGTTAGCATTTTTACAGTTCTGTATCTTTTCCTTTATTCCATGTTGCCTTTTTCCTTCCTTGTAACTCACCCATTTTTTACATACCTACCCTCCCAATTCTAAGAAGCATTTTAAACTATTTCAGTATTACTAAGCATTTAATGGGGTTCATGGTTCTTTCCTCAGCAAATGAACACTTTCCTCCTCTGGCCTTTGTTTAACAACTTCTTGTGCAGCTTTCCAAAGGATCTTCCAAATCTCATTCCAATGAATGAGATCTGTCTTTAAAAACAGTTAGTCCAGCTAAACTTTTCAGTTTCCTTGAAATTCTGCCAAAACTCACAGCTAGCTTTCTTTGGTGTTCTCTTCCAAAATTTCCAGCAATATATTTACCCTTTTCCTCCTATGAAGTTAATAATTATAAAAATGAAAAGAGGTTTACCATGTCACAGTATTGTTTGGTTGTAGGGTCAGGACTAAGAATTATCTTCTCAAATGGAACCTTATTATATCTTAGGTCAGAGGCCTTATCCCCTTGATATGCCATTTGGTTCAGAGGCCGTATGTTAATGAAACTTACAAGTTACACTGAGAAGGATGGTTAGCAATTGTTGGTTTGTTGGGCTTGGTGATTCTGAAGAGCAAGTTACAGTTTTTAAAAGTGTGGACTTTTCAAACATACATTATCCACTATGAACTCATATCTTCCACTAAAAGGGGAAAATGTTATCCTTTATTCTTTTCCTACTATAGTGGTCCATGAACTAAGATGTTTGGGGACCAGTAGTTTAAAGGAAACTTCCCATTGTGTGGAGTCTGGAAATAAGGCTTTTGCTGTTGACTCCAACCTGTTCCTTCTTCCCCAGAACCATAGAGCCAGTTCCTGGCAGGACCGAGTCTACAACCTCTAGAACCAGCATCTGTTTGTTTCTCATTTAACTGTATGTAACGTATGGTTTGAGAGGTCTGAGAAAAGATGATTCTTGTTTTCAATTCCCTTTCCAAAAACCATCAAGAAAGCACTGAATAAGTCAAGATTTTATTCTGTGTCTTCAGTAGTGTTTAGTAATCCCAGTAATAATCGTCTGTTTAATGCACTCTGTAACTTGCACTTCTGTAGATCTGTCCTTCTGTTGTACCATTCATCAAGGTCAGACACAGCAAGAGAATATAAGATTAGAGAAATTGGTATGGATTTCTCCTTGCGGTGTAGTTCCAGGCAGTTGTACTCACTTCATTAACTATAAAGTCAGCCTATGCTCTTTTCTGGCTTTTTTTTCTTGTATTTTTTTTTTTTTTTAATTTGTTGGGATCTCATATTGGGAAAGAATTAACAAAGGAGAGAAACATTCAGTGATATTTGCATATCTGATCATCTGAAACAGCAGTATTGTTTGGCTCACACACAATACAAGCTTCATTCAGATAGTAAAAGGTTTAGAGGGCCGTATGAAAACTCCTAATCATAACAAAATGTTTCAGCTGATTTTGCTTTTTACTCTGTCAGATCATTATGATATTATGACTTTGATGTCTTTCCCAGTCTACCATCCTACTCCCATCTTTCATCATTGAGCATCTATGAGAATACTGTAGACCTTATCATGTATAAGGGTAGTGATGGTCCTGCTCCAGAGTGCTTCCTGTCATTCTTGAGATTTTGATATAAGGCTCACACGCTTCCTAAATGCTGATTAAATACATACTAGCTTCACAGCAATAAAGGGTGTTTTGTATGTCTTTGGTAGCATTCCCAAATAGGTCAAAACAGAAATTTTTTGTATTTTTTTTGCATCAAGGATCTGCTATTCCTAAGATTTAAATATGAAATAGTATAATAACAATTAAATGCCCTTTTTGGATTGTATAATTGAAGGAAATGTGTTTCTCTGACAGAGTGAAGGTACACTTCTAGCAACTGGTTCATATGATGGATTTGCCAGAATATGGACTAAAGATGGTAAATGAAGCATTTTTCTTTTTATATGTTGTTGATCTAAGTTTAAAGCTTGAAGTAATTTTAATGTTTTTTGTTTGTTTAATATTAGGTAACCTTGCTAGCACCTTGGGGCAGCATAAAGGCCCTATATTTGCATTAAAGTGGAATAAAAAAGGAAATTTCATCCTAAGTGCTGGAGTAGACAAGGTAAAAGAACATTAAACCAAGTTTTATAAAGGTTAATGTGTTACAGAGTATAACTGAAAGTAATATTTTCTTCTGCTAATCATATAAACAACAAAATATTCATATGTGGGAAATTCAGATGTGAATTTATGATGATAATAGAAATGCTCTTAGATTTTCTATACACTCATTCCTGAATTTACTCATCAAAATGCCATTTATTTATTTTTTTTATCTTCGTGACCACTCCTCATTTTTGGTGGAATTTGCTGGAATAATGAATGTCATACCTCCCATAGTCTGCTTCCCTTCTTCTGTTTCTAGTTTATCTCAGCTATGAAACTGGCTCCAGAGTGATTCCATGAGAAATCTTAGAGCCAGTCTGTTAGCCGAACTCCTGGTGTTTAATTGAAAATGTAAGAAATGTGGGATATTTCCAGCTTTTTTTTTTTACCTAGCTAAGCTGGAAAATATGGGTAGGTTGAAAATACAGCCTTCTTGCTTTAATTTTCTTATGTCAGCCTCTTTACCACACCTCCCAAGGTGAATACAGGTTTAAGATTATTTCAATCCAGGAAAGTATATGCTCATTGTTAACTGAGTGAGTTGTCAGAAGTGGAAGTAGAGAGAAGAAAAAGGGGGAAGAAAAGTAGAGGAGGCCAGGAATAGGAGGGAAAAGCCCTATTAATAACCATTGCCACTGTGGGATGCTTTACATCCCCAGAGGTCCAAAACTAGGAATGGGAGGGTGTTTAAAGGAGTTCTGAATATATCCATTCAGATTTATGTGTCATACTTGCATATACTATACAAGACATTGTTTTAAATCTTGTCAAAATTCAAGCTGTCTTAATGTGTAAATGTGAGCTTTAAAAATCTTAATATTGAGAATTGGCTGATGACTTTATTAACCAAAAATTTGCCTCCTAATAGCTAAAAAGCTAGACAAATTTTTACACTAAATACACTTATTGCAGTTGAGTTTCTAAAGCAATGTAATATAATGTCTGGTATTTTGTCGACAACTAATAATTATTTGAAGTAAGTTGACTGATGAAAAATCAGCAGGGAAAACTGAAACTACTTAATAGTCATTCTACCCCCCCCCCCCATGGAATATACCTTCATACTATTGGGGATAAAGTAAATGTTAAAAATTAAATTCACTTTGACATTTCCTATTGCTTTAACATAGTTAGGCATCTAATGTAGTCATCTGTCATAAACACCTTTTAATGTTACTCTTAATATATTTTCCTTTTCTTTTCAATCTCAGACTACAATTATTTGGGATGCACATACTGGTGAGGCCAAGCAGCAGTTTCCTTTTCATTCAGGTAAATCTTTACAACTTCTGTGAGAACTGGCACTTTCTTCTGTTTTTCTAATTAAACTTATTAAAGCGTATAATTTATTTAAAATCTTGAAATATCAAATATCAATCTTGTTACTAGTCCTTTGAGGAGTTGATGTTCTATGACTTTCAGATTGTTAATTGTCAGGGGATCATCAAATGTTTTTTGTGAAATGTACCGTTAAAAAGGCATTTGCAGCCTAGTGCAATTAGGTTGATATTATTTAATGGTGAAAACATAGATTTTTTAATCAGGCGGTCTAAGTTTGAATGGCAGTTCCACCCCCACTTAAGCTTTAAGACTGAGCAAGTCATTTAAACTTCCTGAGCCTCATTTTCTCTATAAATGAAAGATCATAATTATACCTATTTGTTATGAGGATAAAACTAAATAATGTTTAGGAAAATAATGTATAAACTCATACAAATTAAGGTGTTGTCATTCCTCATTTTGGACTTGTTTCTAAGTTAGTCCTCCTGTGTACATGAAACTAAAAAAGAAAATAGGTTTTCCTAGCATTGTTGGAACTTTGGTGCTTTGGATGGATTTCTCTTTTAAAAAATAATTTGACACTTAAATACAGTAACTCTGAGCTGGCCTCTCCCCCCATCCCCACCAGCACACTGCACTCTTTCTTGTTCTATAGCCACACACCAGGTACAACTTGATGAGTGGACACAGCTGGAGTTTAGTACCAGCTCTCCCTTGCTTTGTGCTTTTCTCAGGGAATTTCCTGATGATAATTACTAATACTAAACTAGAACAAGATGCCTAATAACTACAGTTGACCCTTCTTAACAGCACAGCTTTGAACTGTGCAGGTCCACTTACGTACATGGGTTTATTTTTTGTTTTTTGTTTTTTTTCCAGTAAATACAGTTGCAATACTGTAAGTTTATTTTCTTTATTATTATTTTCTTAGCATTTTCTTATCTCTAGCTTTTAATTATAAAAATACAGTATAAAATTCATACAACATACAAAACATGGATTAATTGTTTATATTAATTGGTAAGGCTTTTGGTCAACAATAGGCTATTAGTAGTTAAGTTTTGGAAAAGTCAGAAGTTATATGAGGATTTTCAACTGCATGTGGAAGGGGTAGGTCAGGCCCCTAACCTCTGTGTGGTTCAAGGGTCAACTGTATTAGAACAGTAGTGTGTTACTGTTTTACTTGATTTAACTGCTTCTTTGACAATTTTGTTGTGATTGGGAAGAGTTTTGATTTGAAAGCTAAAGCGAACTGGTTATTTTCAAATCTTTGGTAACATCCTTTCACAAATAGCCAGTGGCACAGCATCACCTTTAAAATTAAAACAGCTTCTGACATTTTGCCTTTTTGTCTTTTCTATTTAGTGTGACTAAACAAGCCAAATAAGGTACAAATATGACTGTTCTGTATTACCTGGGTAACGTAATTTTGCAAGCATCATTTTAAACAATTCAGCTTGATTAAAAAGCTTACCACATTTACACATCAGTTCTTGTTTACCCGTTTTACTTCCTTTTCACCTTTGTTTCTAGTCCTCACCCAGATAGATTTCTCTTAGGCCTCTGGCTTCTCCACCTAAAAGTTTCTCCTGACTCCTAAGAGTGATGAAAAGTTGAAATAAGTTAAGTGTTTGGTACTGTTACTAGCTACTATGTAACCTAAACCACCTTTGTGTTAGAGATGGTGCCCTTAGTAGTATACATGATTCTGTTTAGTCCTGGCCACAACCTGATGAGGTAGGTGGTATTGAAGTCATTTTACAAATTAAATAGGCTTTTTACCCATGATATTCTTTCTTGCCATACATTTTGTCTTTTTAAACAGCTTTACTGAAGTATAATTGTCATAAATGAGCTATACATATTTAAATTGTGCAATTTGTTGTGTTTTGACATATGCATATACCATTGAAACCATCACCACACTTGAGGTAATGAACACACCTGTTAGTTTCAGAAGTTTCCTCCTGCGCCTTTGTGATCTCTCCCCTCCATGCCCAGACACAGCCACTCATGGTCTGTCTTCACCATGTATTAGTTTACATTATGTAAATTGAATCACACTGTATGTATTCTTTTTTCATCTGGCTTCTTTCACTCTGTATAATTGTTTTTCATTCCCTTCAGTTGATTCCATTGTGTGGATATAGCACAGTTTAGCACAGTTTATCACCTGTTGAATCAAATTTGGGCTGTTTCCAGTTTTTTGGGCTACATAAATAAAACCCCTATCAATATTGATATACAGGTCTTTATGTGGACTTGTGGCTTTCATTGATCCCATGTAAATATCTAAGAGTAGAATAGCTAGATCATATGGGAGGTATATGTTTAACTTGTTAGCAAATTGCTGAACTGTTTGCAAAGTTTACATTTTCCAAACTGGTTTACATTTGCACCAGAGGTGGATATTCTAGTCCCTCCGTGTCTTGCCAGCACTTGATAAGTGGTCAGTGTCATTAATTGGAGCCACTCTAATCAGTGGGTATTGCTATTCCACTGTGGTTTAGTTTGCATTTCCTAATGACTAATGATGTTGAGCATCTTGTCATGTACTGTTTACCGTCTGTAGATCTTATTTGGTAAAGTTACTGTTCAAATCTTTGGACCTTTAACTTACTGTTTTCTTATTACTGAGTGTTGTGAGTTTTTTATTCTGGATACAAGTTTATCAGGTATTTACAAACGCTGTCTTGGAGTCTGTGGCTTAATTTTGCATCGTTTTAAGAGTGTTTCTCTGTGCCAACTCTACTTCAAACCAAACCAAACAACAACAACAACAACAACAACAAAACAGTAGCCCTCAAAGATCAGGAGTTATTAATGTTGGTGAATTTCATAAATTATTTATTCTTCTTTGTATCATGCTTTCAGTGTCTAATTTACTTTTTTCTTGATGTGGAAGTTGAGGTCACTGATTTGAGACCTTTCTGCTTTTCTAGTATGGATGCTTAGTGCTATAAATTTACTTCTAACTACTACTTAGTGACATCTCTGTCTGGATAGCTCTCTCTTTTCCAGTAATGTCCTATGAATTCCACCTGTCTTGGTCTCCCCAGATTCTCAGCTTTGTCTTCAGCTCAGGAATTTCATTGATCTCTACATAGAGAGATTCCTCTTTCCTATGCCAAGACTTCAACTCCCGCCCCGCCCCCCCCCCCCCCGATTTATAAGTTTGGGCAATTTTAAGAGCACCTTGATGGTTGGTTTCCATTATCTCAGGAACCACTGTCTTTCATTGCCTGAAATCTACTGTCTTAACTTGTTTCATGTATTTTGTAAGTTTTATTGTCGTTTTGGGCAGAAGGTAAATATGGTCCCTGTTACTTCATCTTGACCAGAAATAGAAGTCTACCATGCTTTTTAAGTTACTGTATTTTAATTGCTGTGCTCAATTTTCTCCCATATACACTCTTGCATAAAGCATAAATCATGATTACAGATGAGTTGCAGTAAGTGGCCATTTCATACCCATTAGTATGGCTATAAAAAGTCATAATGTTCATGAAGATGTGGAGAAATTAAGGCCCTTATACTTTGCTAGTAGGTTTATAAAATGGTACAGTCACTGGGGAAAGCAGTATGACAGTTCCTCAAAAAGCTAAACATAGAATTACCATGTTATGATCCAGCAATTTTGCACCTAGGTATATCTCCAGAAGAATTGAAAGCAGGGACTTGAACAGATTCTTGTATGTCAGTGTTACAAGAATCTGCAATGGTAGCCAAAAAGTTGAAACAACCCAGTGTCCAACAGATGAATGGATAAACAAAATGTGGTTTGTACATACAATGAGTTATTATTCAGCCATGAAAAGGAATGAAGTTCTGAAACATGCTACATTAGTGAACCTCACACATGTGCTTAGTGAAATAAAGCAGACACATAGAGGCAAATCATACTATTCTACTTACAGTAAATATCTAGAACAGGCAAATTCATAGAGACAAAAAGTAAAAGATTAGAGGTTCTCAGGATTGGGGGGAGAGAGAAATAGGGAGTTACTGCTTGATGGCTACAGATTTCTGTTTGGGATGATGAAAAAGTTTTGGAAATAGTGGTGATGGTTCCACAGTCTTGTGAATGTAATAATACCACTGATTATACACTTAATGAAATGACAAATTTTGTTACATATGACCACAGTATTTCAAAATTAATAATAAAATATACCAAAACCCATTGAATTGTACACTTTAAATGGATGAATTTTACGCTATGTGATTTATATTTCAATAAAGCTATTTCTAAAAAATGCAGATGAGTAATAAAAGCCTTTCTTTCCTTACTGCATAGGTTTGGGTCATTCATTACCTTTTTAAATTATGAAGGATGGAGGGAGTAACAGAAATTGCAGAAAACAAAAATTTGAATCTTAGCTCCGAGATTTTAAAGGATTGTGTAACCCTAGTCAAATTAACTTTTCTTTGTCTCTTTTATCATGTATAAAATGAGACCAGTATTAGCAAACACACCTCTTACATGTCACTTACAGGAAAGTGCATTTTATTAGAGATGCATTTCTCTTTTTTTAAATTTCTTTATTAATTTCTATACCCAACCTGGGGCTCAAACTCACAACCCCGAGATCAAGTGTTGCATTCTCCTCTGACTGAGCCAGCCAGGTGCCCAGTAGAGATGCATTTCTATACTAAAGAATTGGCATTACCTAGACTTATTTTAGGAATAAATACAAAGTAAAGAGCTATTGTTCTTAGATTATACCCAATTTTGTAACCATTGTATTTTATGAGCTAAGCATATCACAAAGCATAAATCCTACAACTCATGTAGCAGCATTCCCCAGCTTCCCCCAATTACCTTCACCTACCCATACAGTTTTTTTTTGTTTTGTTCTGAACCTAATGGTATACTTACTCGAATGCCACGTCTTATTTTCTTAGCCTCCTATCTCCTGTGTTTACAGACAGCTCTGCATCGAATTAACATCCTGGGGCATCATGACAGATAGTTGGCATTTTTCATACCATTTTAGTATACTTCTAAGTGTTTTCTAAGTTGATTAGATTTTTTAGGCCTTTTCACCCCTACCACTTAACATTACAACAAATTATTTATCAAAGAAGCAGTTAAAATTATTTTTCAAATGGTATCTTCTGTAATAATATTTAGTGTCAAAATGAAAGTGTAGTAGGTACTGAGTCAGATTCCAGACATGAAAACAGAATCTAAACCAGGTAGTCCAGGAAGGGGAATTTAATACAAGGAAATAGTCGTAAAGGTGTTGGAAGAGTCAAAAACAGGAATATGTGGTAACCCAGAGTGTAACAACTGCAGAAAACCTAAGACTATAGAGAAGGCAGCATCTCACTTGACTGTGGTCTCTTGACAGTGTCTTCCACTGTATGAACCCATCTGGAAACCAGTAGGCACAGGAGCCTGGAGCCTGGGATATGTAATTTGCAAGAGTCCACCCTCTTCATGTAGAGTATAGCAGGACAGAGTGTGTCAGGAATGGCCCTGAGAGTAAGCAGACAGTGAACAGGACAGTCATCCAGATGCTCTAAGATGATGTGATGCATACAGAGAGCAGCAGAGCTCATACATAGTGATCAAAGTTGGCCTGTGTTTTTGTTTGCTGGCTGATTTAAGTTGGATTCTCCTGGAAGCAGACCTTGAGCCAAGGATTTGAGTGAAGTGATTTATTAAGGAAACACTCTCAGGAGAAACAAGTGAGGAAATGTAGAGAACAAGATGGGAAAATAGGAGGGAACCAAGGAAGAGGGGAACATTTTCTGGGGAAGAGGGCCTGGCCTTAGCCTAATCCAGGCTGGGTTTTGAATTGTTTATTACACCTTGGAGTTTTCTCATCTTGAACCATATACTAGATTTTTGAATCTCCCTCTTTCTCCTCCAAACTCAACTACATACCACAGCCATTGGGCACTGGCCATCTTGTGGAGTGGGGGGATGGAGATAGCAGCAGAACAAGGTGGTTCCCTAAAGAAATTTGCCATTGGGGACTCATAGCACTTAAACATGCAGAAGCTAGGAATTGGACACATAGTTCAGGTAAAGAGGGTGTGCAAGGGAGGGAGATAGCAGACACCTCTCTAGTCATGTTGCCTTAAGATGGTAACAGAATATAACCCTGCGCTTCAGTCTGCTCACCAGTGCTAAAATTATGTGTGACTTGGTTACTGGTTAATTGTTTTTAATCTGGCAGGAATGTTCATAATTTGAAAATTTTGTACAAAATGAATTTATATTTGTATTTTTATATACCCACTGTATTTTTCATAAGGTTGCTTTGGGAGAGGATTAAATATGGTAATTCCATATAATGTCAGATTCCATGCCCCTTCCATAGCAAGTTTCTATTAAACTGTTCTATTTCTTTCTTGCCTGTATTATTTTCCTTTACTGACTCAATCCAAGTAGTATCCTGATTCTTGGGTTTTCATTGAAATACACCCAAACCTAGTGCTTCTGTATTGTCTGGTTATATTTATTACCATTAGCTTCCTTGAGCTATATTCTGGATTTTAGTTTTTCAGTCCCTTTCAGTATTGCCTGTTGTCTTTTGTCATTTTTTAAATGTCTTGCTGTAGTTTTGAAATTCCTGATAAAATTCTCCATTTTGAGTCATAAATGCTTTAATTCTTTCTTTTTGCTGTTCCTTTCCACAGTTGTAAGCTCTTACACATGACATTCCTTGGTTTATCAGTCTAACAGTGCTCAATACCTATTTATAATATGCTCAATATAAAAATAGCCATATACTATTATAGATAGATATATACAATGAGGAAGTGTTTTTGTTCCCCCATAGATACCAGTTCTGACCTACTTTATTAAATACATTATATCTTTAATAATGGGGCTACATTGCTTAACTTCAACTTTCCTGTTTTTCTCCATGTCTCTAAGTGCTTGCTCGAAATGGCAAACTTGTTCTGTGAAAGGCAAAAAAGAAACTTTTTTAGGCTTACAAGCTGTAGAATCTCTGTTGCAGCCAGTTTATTAGTCTGCCCTTATAGTGCAAAGCAGCCATGGGTAATAAGTAACCAAATGAACTTAGGTAGGTTTTAATAAAATTCTATTATAAGAACACTAAAGTCTGAGTTTTCTATGATTTTTATATTCATAGGTCTTCTTTTGATCATGTGTCACCTTTTAATCCCTAACCCTAACCAAATGAAATGTAAAAACTACTCTTAGTTAATGGGTCATAGTGTGTCCAAACTGCTTTAAATCCATTGTTTTTTGTATGCTCCTATTGCTTAACCCAATTACTTGCTACCATTCCCTTAATCTGCATTGCTAAGTATAGAGAACCTTTGCACCTTGGAGCAGGGGGAAATGAAAAGCATGAATCTCCAATCACATCAGAGCTAAAATAAGTATTAATAGCTGGCCAGCTTTGGTGCATCTGAGGTTTTAAATTCAGTGATACACATTTTAAGCAGTATTTGACAAGAATCATTTAGAAGAAAATGTTTTTGCAATCATATGCAATATTCCACTTATCAGTTGAGTGGATAATGGAAATTATTCAGTATAACATTTGTCTAACTTATAAGTTACAAAGTACTTTTCACACACATCATCTCACTTGATTTTCACAGTTTCCCTGTGTACTAAGTTTAAAAGGCTTTATACCCTTTTTTCAGATGAGGAAAATAGCATGAAAGCTTAAGTGACTTGTTTAGAGTCCAGTGGTTAGGGATTGGCAGAACTTGTCCAGTGAATACTCAAGAGAATTTTAGAAATAAAAGAAAGTAATGACGTCACATTTAATTTTTTACCAATGAGATTTCAAGAATCCAATGCTAGTAATTTATAGAGCAAGCTCTCAGGAATCCTAATCTGGTTACCAGGTCAGTGTACTTTCTGTTAGGCTGTGTCTCACATAGAGACAACTAAATTGAAATTTATTAATATTATGATATTTAGATACCGTAATTTTTAAAAATAATATGACTATCTTAAAAATTATAAAATGAAATGTTTAAGTTCCTATTAGCATGCTTCATGTCCAACCATGTTTAAAAGTAAAGCTCCTAGATTTCAGTGCTTGTGGAATGAATGCAAACCTAGCCCTTTTTCCTTTCCAGCACCAGCGTTGGATGTCGACTGGCAGAGCAACAACACCTTTGCTTCTTGTAGTACAGATATGTGCATTCATGTCTGTAAATTAGGACAAGACAGACCTATTAAAACATTCCAGGGACACACGGTGAGTAACCATTTTTCCCCCTTTAAAGTGGTTATGGTGAATAATATTACAGCGGTTTTGAAATATGTATGTTTAATATCCAAAGAGCAACCAAGTCTATAAAATGAAAATGTGAATATTTACTGTTACTTTTAGAATGAAGTAAATGCTATCAAATGGGACCCAACTGGCAATCTTCTGGCCTCCTGTTCTGATGACATGACTTTGAAGGTAATTCGGGTAGTGGGGAGAAATGCACTGGGCGTGCCATGCAACATGGCTGCTCTGGGCATGGTGAGATTGTTGAAAATGTCTCTCTTACCGTTCATTAAATGCTTAAACCTGGGTCAGGAGACTTACTCTTCTTTTTAATAGTTAATCATTGTGTTTTATATTTTATTTTGCAAAGTGCTTCAAGCGTTTAAATATGGCAAATAAATTTTATTGAAAATAATGTGTGGGGGCGCCTGGTGGCTCAGTGGATTAAGCATCCCACTCTTGATTTCAGCTTGGTCATAATCTCACCATTTGTGAGATCCAGCCCAGAGTAGGACTATGCACTGACACTGTCGAGCCTGCTTGGGATTCTCTGTCTGTCTCATTCCCCCCTCTGCTCCTCCCCCACACATGTGTTCTCTCAAAATAAATAAACATTTAAAATAATAAGAGAATGTGTGATAGGAATTGTGATCCTAAGAAACATGTCTTAAGTTGTCTTTACTACTACTGTAAGGTCATATTGGTGCAATTAAGGTTTATTTGCAAATGAAAAAAATTGACTAACATGTAACAAAGATCTTTGCAGCATTTGTGTATTTTACCAAAATTCTTTGAATTATGTTGATTTGATTTTGCTTTGGTGTAAATGTATATCATCCTTGCTGGGAAACTGATGTATAGCAGAGAATTGCTTAGTTGGTAAGTGAGCCTAGTTGACATGCCAACATCTGCAGCATGACACGAATTTACGTTTTTGTCAGTGTGACTAAGCAAAACTAACACCTGTACTTATGCACAGTCACATTTAGAGAAAAAAAGCATTTTGAGATAAAGAACAACCTAATACTAATCTCCAATATTAATGAAACTTTGAGCCCTTTCCTGCAAAATAATAACTCTTGTGAAAGTATATTTATCCTTAACTTTGTAATGCCAATGACTACAGGCGTGATGACCCTTACATATTGGCTAATCATGAAGGGAAACTGCTTTTCAGCCCGTCCTGTGAACAGATTAAATGTAACCTTGGTAACCTGGTGGGTTTTTTTCGTTAAATATCTGCTCTGTTTTTAGTTATACAGTTTTTCTCAAGCCTGGGCTCCCTTGCAAACATTGCTAGTAAAAAGGCTTTTCTTAATGCTTTCGTCTCTGTGAGCTGAGTTTGGCTCAGAAGTGGACATGAAAGAAGACCAGTGGCTGGAGAGCTTACTGAGTTGCAGTTAGATAGATGAGTTTGAACTAGAAAGTGTTGGAGAGGTGTTTGTCCTAACAATAACAAAAGGTCAGAATTTTAAAGCAGAAACAAGATGGATCAATAAACATGAGTTAAAAGGTCATGCAAAGCCTGAACAGCGATTTGGGTCTGATGCTCAGAGAAGAACTCCAACCTTGATATAAAAATTAGGAAAATTTCTGCAGATCGGTGGTCATTCAAATCCACAGACATGGAGGAAGCTGCGTAGGTAGAAAGTATAGAGTAAGAAAAGAGGAAAACCTTAAAAACAAAGTCTTAAACTCCAATAATTACCCGCTCAAGAAGAATGAGCCTCCAGGAGGAAACAAAGAAGGAATGACCCAAATGGAAAGAGAGTGTTGAAGAAGAATGTTTCAAGGGTGGTGTGATGGATGAGAGTGGTTAACAGTAACAATGCCATTGAAAGGTCAAATAAAATTGATTTTTAAAACATTTGTGGAGTTTATTTACATGAAGTAATAAATATCTAGAATATAAAGACGTGTATGATTTTGCTTCGTTATCTCTTACTAGTTAGATGGCAGATATGTGAAGTACACCTAATTTTTGTATTTTTTTGTTGTTGGCAGTTGGGTTTGGTGTGTGTGTGTTTGTGTGTGTGTGTGTGTGTGTGTTTGGGAAGATTTCCCCCCATGCCTTTATTGAATGATTTTGCCAAAAGTACTCTGAGTGTAGGTTTCTCTTAATTTTTGCTCAGTGCTAATAATGACTTTTATATACATGTATGTTTTTAACTCAAGAAGGCCTTATTCTCTACTCACCATTTTAACTTTATTGCTTTGTTACTTTTCATGGTTTATTCTATAGGAGTCATTTTCTAAACTTACATTTTATTATCATAAGAAAACTTAACATGAGATATTTTTTAACAGATTTTTATGTGTACAGTACAGGATTGTTCTCTGTAGGCACGGTATTGTGCAGCAGATCTGTAGAACTGAAATTTTACGCTTGTTATTTAGCTGTCCTTTCCTCTGTTTCTAGCAACCACCATTCTTTTCTTTGCTTCTGTGAGTTTGACTTTTTTAAATACCTTGTATAAATGGAATCACGCAGTATTGTCCTTACAGTTCATCCATATTGTTGCATATTTCAGGATTTCCTTTTTTTTTTTTTTTAAGGCTGAATAACTAACACTCCATTGTATGTATACACCACTTTTTATTTATCCATTCATCCATTGATAGACACTTAGATTGTTTCCTTAGCTTGGCTTTTTAATGCTGCAGTGAACAGGGAGTGCAGATGTATTTTTGAGATCCTGATTTCAGTTCTTTTGGATAAATACCCAGAGGTAGGATCGCTGGATCATATGGTAGTTCTATTTTTATTTTTTGAGGAATCACCATACTTTTTTTTCATAGTGGCTATAACATTTTGCATTCCCACCAACAGTGTAACAGGGGGTCTCATTTCTCCACATCCGTGATAATTTATTACCTTTTTTATTTTATGAGAGCCATCCTATCAGGTGTGAAATGATATCTCATTGTAGTTTTGATTTGCATTTCCCTTATGGCTAGTGACATTGAATATCTTTCCATATACCTATTGGCCATTTGTATATCTTCTTAGAAGAAATGTCTATTTAAGTCATTTCCCCATTTTTAAATTGGATTGTTAGGGATTTTACTGTTGACTTGTAGGAGTTCTTTATATTTTTTTTCAAAATTAACCCTTTATTAGATACGTGATTTGCCTATACTTTCTCCCATTCTGTCAGTTTCCTTTTTACTTTATTGTTTCCTTTGTTGCACAGAAGCTTTTTAATTTTGTATTTTCATTTGGCTTTTTGTTTTTGTTGCTTGTGCTTTGGTGTCATACATGAATTATATTATATGCAAATTCTGTTTGCCCTTCTCCGTTGCAAAACATTTTCTGATTCTAAATTCTAAGAGGAATTTATAATGTAGATCTTCTATTTAAAGAGCAGTGTTAAAACAATGCCTTAAAAATTTTAGGATCATTGTCAAGGGACTTAACTGAATGTTTAAGTTTATACCATCTGAAGTTCTCAAGTTAATCTCTAGAACTACAGTTAATTCATTCTTGAAGCCTCATAATAGTGAACATTTGGAAAGGACTTTAAGCTAATTTGTCATTTTTAAAAGAGTGGTAAATATATTCTACATTTTAATTTCTTTCCAAATATTCCCTTGAGCTCTAATTGTTCTGTTTACACTACTTATATTTTGGATTGGCCAAGTAGTATTGTAAATGTACCCTTTGTATGGGAAAATATAATAATACACATTTTTCTTTTTTACTTAGATATGGAGTATGAAACAAGACAATTGTGTCCATGATTTGCAAGCACATAATAAAGAAATTTATACTATCAAATGGAGTCCAACAGGGCCAGGGACAAATAATCCAAATGCCAACCTTATGTTAGCAAGGTAATATTTCTGTTTTACTACTCCTTTTATGAGTCTGCCACAAAAAAAGCTTCTAATACATATGACAAAGTTAGGAAAGAATCTGTGAAATGGGAATGTATCCTGCAAGGAATAATTTTTTGATGGGAACCTCTAAACCCAGAGTTTTATTCTTATTTCAGGCCATAATGGATTTTAATATCTGGAGTTATCAAATATTTACTGATGATAATCAAGTATTAATTAAAACCCAGGTAATTGAGGTATAGTGCAATAACGTTTCTTCAGTATAAAAAAAGATAAAATTAAAAATATAGTCAATACATTGTTCAGAACCATGGATCAATCAATATAAAAATTATTTAAAGAGAAAGGGGAAAAAAGGAAAAAAATAGCAAGAAAAAGCGCTTGTGTGGCTCAGTTGGTTAGTTCAGGTCTTGATCTCAGGGTTGTGGGTTCAAGCACCACACTGACCTCCATGGTGGTCATGGAGCCTATGTTAAAAAAAAAAAAAAACGGGGGGGAGCGGGAAGGAACATGGTGAATTTAGCTCATTTTGTGTTTCAGTTAGGGACCTGGAGATGCCCTTAAGCTGTCTTTTCTACTGTTGCAGCTTTGCTTCCAGACACTTTCTTCCTAACAGCCCAATCTGGTTTAATAAGGAATTTGTATCTAGCTACTAGGAATGACTGAATATTCTAAATTGTGGGTGGGACTTGGGTGTATTTCATTGTTTTTAAAGTCGTTTTATTTCCTCCTTTGTCAGTGCATCCTTCGATTCTACTGTTAGATTATGGGACGTAGACCGAGGAATTTGCATCCATACTTTGACAAAACACCAAGAGCCTGTGTATAGTGTGGCTTTCAGTCCTGATGGCAGGTACCTGGCAAGCGGTTCCTTTGACAAATGTGTGCACATCTGGAACACACAGGTATGTCTCAGTTATTGACATCATCACATGTTTTCATAGGTACTAACAAGCATTTGCCTATAGAAATACTCTTCTCTCCTTTGGTTGTAATTCCTTTGATGACGTTAGTTCAATTCTTAAAGTACTCTTTTTGAATTTAAAGACGAAGACTGAAACCAATTGAAGTTATATTTTCCTGATGTAGACCAGAATTTAGAAATAAATTTAGATTGTATTTTCCTCAACATTTTGGAGACATAAAATGTGAGAGTTCAAGATATATGTTTAAATAAGTGATGTAATTTCGTTATTTTCATGTTACTGTAAAATGCTTTATTTTTGAGAGAGCGTGTGAACGTGTGAGTGGGGGGGATCCCGAGGATCCATTGCAGGTTCCACACTGACAGCAGAAAGCCAGATGCGGGGCTCGAACTCACCAACTGTGAGATCATGACCTGAGCTGAAGTCCAATGCCTTAACTGACTGAACCACACAGGCGCCCTAATTTCTTTATTTTCTAAAAGAATTGTCTTTGAAGGAACTATGTACGAGCAGTTAATGAAATGTACTAAAGGACAAGATTTTTATGGCTGAACACAATGAGTTACCAGAAATTACTTTAAAACTGTTCTATCTTGGGGTGCCTGGATGGCTCAGTCAGTTGAGTTGAGCATCAGACTCTTGATTTTAGCTCAGTTCATGATCCTAGGACCGTGGGATCGAGCCCCATGTTGGGTTCACACTGGGGGGGCTCATGCTGGGTGTGGAACCTGCTTGAGATTTTCTCCCTCTCCCTCCCCATCTTGTGTGTGTGTGCGCTCGCGCGCTCTCTCTCTCTCTCTCTCTCTCTGTCTCACAAAAACAAAAAACTAGGCTAGCTGTGTAGAGACAGTACTTCATAGAGATCCTTTCCTAAAAATGGAGAAGACATCCAGTTGCTCTAATATTTTCATCCTCTCACCTTTTTAGTGTTTATGCTCCATGTACTGTTTTTTTTAATAGCAGTCACTTGACTCACTCCCCACCCTCTCACCCTCCTCCCCACCAATCAGTGATCAGCTCTTAGATGGTCAGAGCACACTTGTAATAAATTATTGTGGGCTGTTGCTCTTTGTGTAGCTGATCATCATAGTTGGTCAGACTATTTTTGCATAAATCATCAATTTCAAGTATCATTTTGATTAAATAACATTAAAATGGTCCCCTTGAAACACTAAAAAGGCATACACTGCAAAGTCTTGCTCCCATTTTCTTCTTGATCCCCTATAAGTAATTTCCTGAATTTGTTTGGGAATAAAAGTATTAAGATTCTTTCGTTTTGATACTCTCACAATTTTGTTTTTTTTCATTTAGGTTTTTTAAACTCCCTTGGAGTTGATTTATGTATGTATGCTGTGAGGTAGAAATCTAATTTTAGTATCTAATGGATAGCCAGTTGTCTCAGTACTGTTTATCCCTTTGCTGTTTCATAGTGCCATTTCTTTCACAGACCAACTTCTTACTGTGGTTTATTTATAGATTCTCTTGTACTCCACTAATAGACATTTGTATTTTTATATACGTGCATCACTAGCATACTTTTAATAAGTAATTTTATAAATCTCCCCCCATTAAATTTTTTTCCCTTCATTAAAGTTTTATAATTTCTTTAAGAAGATCTTTTTTCTTAATTTATTCTGAAGTGTCTTATGGATATTATTGTTAACCATGAATGGCATCTTTTTAAAAATATATTCCTTTTACTTACTGGTTGTTGCTTGTGTTTGGAACATTATGAATTTTTGGCATATTGAGACTGAATTCATCCACCTCTCTGAGCTCTCTTATTAGTTTTAATAGTTTATATTTCCCCTTGGTATTTGCTTCAAGTTAGTCTTTTTTTGTGATTGAATAGCAGAGGCTTTCTAAAAGTAATCTATAGATAATCTGCCTGTTATATACATTTTCAGTCATTTATTTACTCTATTATGAGAAAATCAGTTTAAATGAAATTTGGGTGTGGAAGTTTAAGATTCTGATGGAAGATATTGATAGGTTCTTAGGGGCATTTGAACAGCTGTCCATACTATTTAGCTATATCACAACTGCATATCAAAAAATGTCATTTTATTTTTTTAGTTTGAAAATAGTAAACTGCATCTACTAAGTTTTTAGTGCAGAAGAAAGTTATCCTTTTGTCTAAATCTAGTTTTTTTTTCCTCACTTGAATTATCATCCATATGATCTGTTACCTAAGCATTTCACAGATAAATTATTGATGTCTGGTCTGAACATATACACAGATTTGAGTAGTGCTAATGATCCATTGGTCTTTGTGAATATTTTAGCTCTAGCTTTTTGACGATGCTGTTTTGGTTCAATTATAGCTTAATCTGAGCTTAGAAATTGGGAAGTGCTTTTGAAAGAAAGCTGGATTTTTTTTTAACCCCAAAATTTACTGTCCTATAGGTTTTACTTTCTGTTCATCAAAAGATTTTAGATTTTGTTGGTGCCACTCCTTTCTCCTAATTAACCATGGAAGTAATCTCAAGATTTACTATGCTTATTACACTTGTTCATTAATCTTTAAAATTTTGAGAAACTTTAGGTAGGGGTAAAAACAACAGTTCAACCTTCCCAATGTGATCAGCTGTAGCAGTACACCTGTGGGTTTTGCAATATTAGCAGACTGACTTTGAAGAGGAAAGCAAAGGAAAACAGTCTTCTAGTTCAATGATTAAGTTAGGATTGGCTGTCTGAGGAGGTGTTTTACAAGGCACATGCCTTGCTGCCATGTCATTTTTATTTAGATCTGCTTCCTCTAGTTTGACCTTTTCTGGTTGTCATAAAGCTGAGAGATACTTTCCTGCTTTGTCAGGGCAGAACACCAGAAGCATATTTTTCATTGATTTCCAGTATTTTACGGCAGAACCTCTCTTCTTTGCCTTGGTTAATGACTGGTTTCCTAGGGGAATAGACTTTTTTCCTGAGTTTTAAATATTTACTGGGGCGGCTGCATGATTTTGGTTTCTTTTTTTTCCTCTCTCAAATTTCTAACCTCTTTCAGGAGTAATGCACGTATATTCCTTAGCTTCTTTTATATCTCCCCTAGTTTAGGGGCTACTCAGTACACAAGGAGTAACTAACAGACTTATACTGGAATTGTCTTTACCAACTTATTGTACTTTCTCTTTGGGAAGTTTTGTCAAAGAAATTCTGACTTAATTTTGTCTCTCTTCATGTTGGCCAAACTCATGCATCCTTCAACAGCAACAACAATTTATTTTAAGCCATACATTGAATGTTTACTTCTAGCTGTTAACTGTGTCAAAGAGGCTAAGATACCTTAGCTAAGAATGGTTATCAATACTAGAGAAACTGAGTGAGTGAGTGAGTGTGTGTGTGTGTGTGTGTGTATGAGATGGTGTGATGTGTTGAGAGCAGGCAAGTGTTATCTTTTTATAGAAAGATCCTCATAATCACATTTCTAGTGTTTCAAAACTTGTATTTATTTTGGAGTCAAAGCTAAATTCTATTTCTGATTGCTAGAAATAAAGCCATATAGTATTTTTACCTCAATATTTGGATTTACAATAATACAGGCCCTCATTTTTAAGAATCTGATTTTCATTTTTTTAGACAGGTGCTCTAGTTCACAGCTATAGGGGAACAGGTGGAATTTTTGAAGTTTGCTGGAATGCAGCAGGAGACAAAGTTGGAGCCAGTGCATCAGATGGTTCAGTAAGTATAATGAAGTGTTTCCAAGGGGGTGGGTGTGTAAGCATAGTAAATAAATGTGGCTTATTTTGGTCCTGACTATAAAAGTTTTCCTTTCAAAATTTTCCAATAATGGTTTCAGTCCTTTTTACTGAAGGTTGTATATTTTTCATGTTTATTTCATTCAAATAATGTAAACAGAATTTCGGTTATGTTTGCTGAAAGAGTATCTTCATAATCAAGAAATGGATAGTTATTTTTAATGTAAACCTTCATTAGCGAAATTGACCATATTAGAATACCACTCTGAGAGAGATTTGAATTTTTAATGCCTATTTCTACCTTGTCTTCCTTGCAGAAGAGTGTGGTGGCCCAGGGAAGGGGGAGTAGAGGCAGTTGAGTCCTGCATTGAGGAATGTGTGATACTGAGAGACTTACAGGATGAGGTTGGCCAACTCTTTATAGAAATAATAGTTGTGGCTTCCAAAGCTCTGAAAGCAAAGGGAAGATAGGATATTAGCCATTAGCTGCTTTTTGAGGCTATACGGCTTAATATAATACGAGGTATCTTTCATTCAGGTCCCAGAGATAGGGAGTGGTCTATTTTGAGCACACTGTTTCTCCTTTTTAATTAATAGAGAGTAAATCGTCAAAATTTTAGCCATGGTCCTTTCTCTGTAGTATTAGCCCCTGGGTGTTTCCTCCATCTACTTAGACGATTTATCTGATTTCTGTTGGTTAAGTGCCCAGTGCCATGATTACTGTCGCTTTACCAGTTTCGTGAACTAGGAACACTGTGAACAGATTTCAAACTGTACTATAGAAACATTAAACTAAAAATGTACAATGAAATTCTTAACACTCTGGCTGATTATTTTAATTTCTTACAGGTTTGTGTATTAGACCTTCGGAAATAGCGCTACTAGTTGGAAGCCATGGACCGACTATGAATGTGTACATAGCCAAAATGACTGTCCCTGACCCATGTACTGCTATAGTCCCACTTGAACCATGGCCAGTCCACTACAGCCAAATCTAAAAGAAATATATACATACAGTGTATATAAACAAAATTGCACCCTGAAGATGACAGAATTTTGTCACAGCTTGTGAATTCTGTTCACCAAGTGCTGGAATCTAATCTGCTGTGCCCCTAAAATAGCATTTAGAAGTTTTTGGATATGAAAAACAGAAGAGAGAGAAATATGCGTTATAAAAGCAGCCCATATGTGTACCAGTTTTTGGATACTAATGACAGCCTTGTTTCTCCCCTTTGAATCAGAAGACACCATGGATTATATTCTTTTTTCCCTTCAGTAGTTGAGCAGTTTGTATGTACAGAGAAAATGGACTTACAAAAACTTGCAGCAGTAGTTTGTTCTTGCTTTTAAACTTTGTTTTCGGTTTAGTTTATGGATGCATGAAGTAAGGGAGTGAATCAGTTTCTTGTTTATATTTTTTTCACCTTTTAAACAAAAAATTCTTAAAAATATTTTAATGCATTCTTTTGAAGAGATAGATGTTTGGTACATTTTATGGCTCCCAGAGCATATATTCAATTGGTGCATGTTGTGGAAGGGGGAATTGGAAAGTTAATGGAAATATATGACTTCCGGTCATGTCAATCTGTAAGACACATCAGTAAAAGGATATTATGCTCTGTTTTTTTTTTTTTTGTTTGTTTTGTTTTGTTTTGTTTTTGTTCTGTTTTGTTTTTGTTCTTTTTTGGTGATGTGGCTTAAATGCAATAGTTTCTTTTTTGGGACATATTTCTGCCAATTAAAGACTAGAAGGGCACAATTTTTTTTTAATACCATAGAGAAGATGCATAAAAAAAAATCTTCTGATGTTTTGTAGCCATAACTAAATTATGGTTAAAATGTGCACTATTGTGAAAAGGAGCAAAGTAGGTTTGGTTTTTTTTGTTGTTTATTTGTTTTGCTTTGTTTTTTTTAAGAGATTAAAATGTTTCTGGATAAGGATTAGCTTCTCAAAGTGTCCATCATTCTGTGTAGAAGCTGAAATATGTAATGTAACCAAACTCCAGTATTAAAAATCTCACATGTTGTTTTTCTTTATACAAAGCAAGATAACGGCATATAACACTGCCATTACATGGCAAAATGTTTGCTACCTTAGTTTAAAAACAATCTTTAAAACAAAAGACTTGCTTCAAGGTGTTTTTAAATAGCAGTGGTTCAGAATTTAAAAAAGGAAAAAAAAGTATAATTGCACTAACCTCCCTGCTGCTCCGATTCTGCATTTGTGGTACTTGTGACTACATTTTTTTCAAATATGGATAGATTTAAGCTGCTATTTTATTTTCAGTAATCACTACTCTATCATGTCTTTTACTCTGTTTATAATATCAAGTATTTTCTTAAAGATATACGTATCAGAGCAAACCTCTTCTTAAGCTCATGCAACTAGAAGCTAAAATACACAGAATTTGCAAATGAGAGCATGGGGCTTTGTTTATATGTGTGATCAACAGGGTTTGTCATGATTAATGTAAGTATCCACAAGTGTCAATTTTGAAGAGAATAGTTGTCAAATTTATATCTCAAAAGATTATAATTAAGGAGTTGCTTATTAGTAAGCTTAGCAAATTTATAACACTATTTCTGTCACTAATTATTTTGAGGCCTTTACTACTAAAATTAATCTATGTTTTAAGTTTAAGTAGAAACTGATTTAACCCAAGTAAAGCAGCTTTGATTTTCAGCATTTGTTGTTTTGCTATTTTTACAAAACAGCATTGTTTGAAGCAAGTCTTGGTTTTACTAAGGTAGGATAGCATTTGCTATTGGTAAAGAGAATAAATACACTTAATTTCACAATACATTGTTATATGTACCCCAGTTATTATTAGTGGGGACTATGATACTGTAATAATATTTTTTAAAATTTACATCCAGAGAGGCAGTCATTCATGATGGTTTTGTGCCAGCTGTTTTTAGGGTTTTGGATCACATTATAGATATTTAGAACTATTACCCTGTGACTTATGTAGGAAACCTAATATGCTGAGTATCTGGCACTTGAAATCCTGCTTTTATTGCTAGAGGTCCACATCTGTGGTTAACCTCTGTTGTTGTTTTAAAAAAATAAATAAAAATTTAAAAATCTGTGCAATAATTTTTAAATGTGCTCCCAGGAATAGACACAAATGTTTTGAGTAGGTTTAAGCTGCATTTTCCTTTAGCGATGCATCTGTCAATTGCACTGAATTTAAATCTGAAAGTCAGAGTGATTATTGATAGTACTTTTGTATTTTGATATGGACAATTTATTCATTTGCATACAGTTATTGACTTTTTTCCCCCAGCTGATTAAAAGATAGTCAAGAAGTTCTGCAGTATAGCTGCCAAAATAGACAGCTACATTTTTATGGTATTGTCATCTTTTCTTTTCTTTTCTTTTTTTTTTTTTAATCTTTAGCTATTTTACTTAAGCATAATAGCCACAATAGGACATATTAAAAGATTATAAATACAGAGCTTTATTATCCTGAAGTCTTGGGTCTTTTAAGTATAAACTTTATCTGAAAGGTATCCATTTTGTAGGCTTGGGTTCTTTATGAGCATACAGTTGTTTATTTTTGCTGCTGTTCTCAACATCATCATTGCCTGCTGATGTGCCACCATGCTGCTCCAATAGACAAAAGTACGATTGCCTCGAATTTGAGCAGTAACTCGATTGTAGGAGACCAAGTTTCACAGCCTGCGAAATTCTATATTTGAGGTTCTTGGCTCATTTTTCCTTCCTTTTTTTTCCTGAGAACTTACTCCTGAAGATCAACTGATTCTAATAGATTTTCTATCGGTATTCATTATATATCATTGTTGTATAAGCTACTGTAAGAAACTTATAAGGAAAAATAGAAAGGAAAACTTGAATGAATAGAATACTCATTGATTAAAGTAGAATAAAGAAAGAGCAGCTGTCACTCTTAAACTTCATAAAGGAATATCTTTTTTCTTCTCCATGTAGGAAATCTGACACATGCTTGTTTTTGTTCCCATCCCCATTTCTGTCATTGATCAGGTACCATCATTGACTTTAAATGACTTTTAGAAATGGTAACTTTTAATTTCCTGATAGATTTTAGAGTATATTGAATTCTGTTTTAATTAATAATTCTCTAGGTAAATATGTTTTAGGATTAAACACCTTTTACAGATACTGAAAGTGCCTCCTTTTGTGGTGTAAAAAAAAAACAAATTATGGTGCAAAAAGTAATTATTAGATTGAATTACATGAAGGTTTTTTGCTTTTTGACATAAAAATGTCAAGAGAAAGGCCAAAGATTTGTACTTTTTCACTTATAAAGCACTCCTTTTTTCCTTAAACTTCTTTCTGTCAAATTAGATTTACTGAGAGAGTACTATTTTTAAGGAGCTATCTGTTTATGTAGAATGATTTTGTTAAGAGTAATGTAAACTATTAATGCATAGAGGCCTGAAGAGGGGTATGCATTTTTGCTATTTAAAGGAATCACGAATGACTGTCCTTACGTGAGCAAAAATGTTCAATTTTACTAAGTAAGCAGAAAAACAAATCTCAAATGCAGTGCTGTTTACTCTTTTCAAAACCGTTTTCATTTTCCTTAAGCACATTGTACATTTCTATAGAACCTGCATTTATTCTCACATGCTAAGGGTGGTACTTGGATTTGGTTAATTACTGTTGACTGTTTCCACAGAAATTCTATTTCAGTGGACCAACATTGTGGCATGGCAGCAAATGCCAACATTTTGGGGAATAGCAGCAAATCTACAAGAGACCCTGGTTGGTTTTTTTTGTTTGTTTGTTTGTTTTTGTTTTTCCTTCTGAATCAGCAGGGATGGAAGGAGGGTAGGGAAGTTATGAATTACTCCTTCCGTTAGTAGCTCTGAAGTGTCACATTCAATATCAATTTTTTTAACATGATTCTAGTTAAATGTAGAAGAGAGAGAAAGAGGAAGTGTTCACTTTTTTTAATACACTGAGTTAGAAATTTGATGTCTTATATCAGTAGTTCTGAAGTATTAATAGCATTCTTTATTTCTGCCTTTATGTTGACAATGTTGAAGCAGGGTGAATAACTAGGGCATATTTTTGTTTTTCTAGTAAGCTGTTTCACAATGTTTTCTTTGGTGTTTCTGGATAAGTTCAAGAAAACATTCTGCATGTTGTATCTAGTCTGATGTACTTATCCATCTCATTGAAAACAAACACAGACTGCATTTTGTAGCTCTGTAATCCCTAAATACAGAAGTAATTCTCTTCTTTCCTGATTTTGACATTGTAGCTATAATGTTCTAATTTTGATTTTTACAAATCCTTTGGGTCTAATTCTGTGAGCCTACCTATAGCACTGGATTAAAATGTCTGCATCATTTCTTTAGTTATCCAGTTAACTTTAAAATTGTTGTAAAAGTGTAAACCAGCCCATGACAGTTTTTTGTACATGTTAAAGAACTTTATTGTTCAGTTTTCATGATTATTGTGTAAGGAAGACTGATATAGATGTTCTATGCTGTCCTGGACCATGTTAATTACACTTCTGATGTATTTTGGTTCGTTCCACATCACAATGATTTGTCCCCAATGATCCTTTTATCCTTTCTAGGCACATTTTTTTTTGTTGTTGTTGTTGTTGCAGTTTCCCTTTGCATTGTATTGCTTTGACAACTGTAATTTGAATCAGATCTGAAAGAGGTCCAGAATAAAATATATTTTGATATTATGTTGGCTGTGTACATATATAAAACCTTTGATATCTATGTAGTTTGTATAGACTGTTTACTAGTCAAGTAAAGAGAGGGATGCTATTTCTTGTTTACAATTTCTTGTTTACATTTTAATTGCATTTATCCTCCAATGTTCTATTGTAGAATAAACTTTTTTTGCTCTGAGTTAGCTTTCCTAACATATAACATGTCTATTCTCTCCCGTACTGTTGTTATTAAGTTATAACAACTGCCATCAGAACCCAAACCACTGTTTTTCATAACTGTGTTGTTTTCTAAGATACATGCTTTAAAGTAAGCCCATAGATAAAATTACAAATTTTACTATTTTATTACTGCTCACAGGAGATGAAATTTTTTAAATGAAGGGATTATTTACTATTTTTATTAAAGAATAATAGAGCATTTAATCAGCTAAGAAGTAAACAATTGCTTTGAATTATTTTGAAAAATAATACTGTATTGAAAGGACATCATTTCGCATAAACTAAAAGAAACCTCAGATTCATTTGCTTAGTGTGCAGTTGAGCACAAAACTATGTGTATATGTTGCTGAAGATTTTAGGGCCGGGTTCTCAACTTCCTTAATGGCATTTTTGTCTCCTATAAACCTAACTTAAATAATTTTCTTCCTTTGCTAGTTGCTTAAGTTGCTAACGAACCTTATAATCTTTGAGGAATGATACCAGGCACCTTCCAGTTTCAATTAGTTCTAGCTCTTAAGAGTACTTAGAGACTTTTTAAAAGAATCATTGAGAACATTTTTTGTTTTCTTTTGTTTTTTAAAAACTTGTATTCCTCAGGTCTTCTACTTTTCTGTTTCATTTCCTTACGCAGAAACTAACACAGGCACAGACTTGTCATGTTTTATTAAATGATAAGCTTTTGCAGTTGCTAGAACTTTCTGACAGTCTTTCGTTTTAAAAGGGTTAACTTTTATTGCATGGCATAGATTAATAATAGTCTGCACTTTACACTTTGAAAAAGTGTTGGACTACTAAGGATTATAATCCATCTAAGCTTAAGGTAAAACAAATCAGTTTGCGTAGTCATGGAAGGGGTTATTTTTAATTTCATAGTTCTTCTACTTAAGAATAGACCAAATTTCTAACCTATTATACATAACAGATGAAAGTTTACTGTTTCCCCCAATATATTCATTTGCAAAATGCAGTGGAGGAAAAGACACTATGGACAGTAGTTTTATGGTGCTTTTCTCTGCTGTACCAAAGTTCTCTGTCAACAATGAAATGTTAACCCTATGCTCCTTTTTCTGCATGTTCCTTCTTAAATGTCATATCTCAATGCTTATTTGTCCTAACTTGTAATATTTTTGTATTAAATTTTTTAGGAGTTCCTTGTAATTTCTTTATAATTTAAAATATATTAAACACAAAGTATTTAGTAAAGTACAGAAGACAATTATTAATGTTTCTTGGTTGTTGGGTTTGTATGATCAATTTGCAGACAATTCACATTTTAAGAACTAGGGCCAGTGGGATGGAATCTACACAGAAAAAAAATAATACAATTCTATTTTTTTTTAAAGTATCTTCTATTAATCCACTGTCAGAATGGCTGCTTCAAGTGATACTGCACTGCCAGAAATATCAAAAGCATATGTTGGAGGGCCACTGGGCAGGACTACTATGGAAGCACTGAATGGATACCTCACATGGTTAAACTCTTGCATTAAAAGTCCAGTCACACTGAACTCAGTCTGAGATACCAGACATTTGAAAACATAAGCTTTCAGAGTCTCATACATTCAAATTAAGGGATTTTGAAAAATCTACACATTGTCAGGTCCTCATCCACATAAGCATTTATTACTTAATTTACACACACTACTTGACCAGGTTAATTATGATTTTCCAACTTGGAAAATCCAACTGAGGAGCAGTATACTCGGTAGAGTGATAAGGAATAGCTAAGACTGCTGGCAGAAATGGCCCATTTGGCATGGATACCATAATAAAGGCCTGGGGCCATCATATAATTCAAATTAAGTTTAATACGACAAAAATGTAGCTATGCAGTATGTTTAAAATATTTCCATTTAAGTGGTTGAAATATTTTAGTTTATGGACATAAACATAAGTATGACGTACAAATGTGGTGTTGAAGTAAATGATGTGATAAATCCAGACTAAATTACAGGTAAGTAAACTTTACTTTTTAATAATGTTGATTAACCTAGAGTCCTTTAAAACCCTTTGTAAAATAAAATACTTGGCCCTACACTGACTGTACTGGCTAATATGATAGCACTAGGGATGTGTACATTTTTTTGGTGCTTGTTTGTGTGCCATAGATGATGTGGGGCTTGGGAGGGAAGGAAGGGGTTTGTGTAACTGGCATACGGTATATTTTATTACAAAACATATGCTTGTAAAGAAATTGAAAAATAATAAATTCCCATTTCCAGACTCCCAACCAGTTTCCTCAGTGGAAACCACTGTTAATATCTTGTCCTTGCAAACATTTTTAATACATACCCCCCCAAAAAAGGGAGAACAAATGATTTCAGAAATTCGCTTTTTCACTAAAATAGTCACAGACTATTTTACCAATAGTAGTCACTAATGTAGGTACTGCCTATGCTGTTCATGTGGGTATACCATAAAGGTTATAAGAGCATGAATTCTGCCTGACAGCCAAGTTGAATCCTAACTCCACTATGTAACTGTTTGAACTAAGCTATTTTCTTCATTTCCCCGTCTGTAAAATGTGATAGTACCTACCTCATAGATTGGTTATGAAGATTAAAATTGTTACCATACCTAAGCCCTTAGAGAATAGTGCCTGGTTGTATAAAGTATGCTATATGCTGCCATTATTTTGATTTTTAATGGTTGCATTATACCCCATAGTTTATCCCCCTATAATGTATACATGGGATGTTCAGGATCAGGTACTACTCATATTGCAAGACATCTCTTGTTTATCAAGTTAAAATGTACTAGAAATGTTTGCTCGTCTTGCCGAACACTCCCAGAAGTTACAATCCAAAGTTTTACTGTATTTGCTTTTTCAGTGTTTCCTATTAGAAACAATGGTACAATAAACAAATATTTGTGTATCTGTGAGGCAAATTCAGCAGCTGATACTGATGGAGACCCCTGGTTAACAGACACTTAACGAAGAATCTATAAAACTCGCCATCCACCCATTTACTGCATTACCTGAATCTTATTTCAGAAGGAGTCACTTAGGAATTTGTTAAAGGAAGATTCTTGGCAAAAGTCATTTGTGTATTTACTCAATGTGCATACAGCAATGAGAATAATTTAGACCAATAAATGACAATCATGTGGCAGGAGTTAGCAGAAAACTATTTTTTTTAATTTTTTTTTTAATGTTTAGTATTTTTGAGAGAGAGACAGAGAGCAAGGAGAGGAGGGGCAGAGAGAGAGGGAGACACAGAATCTGAAGCAGGCTCCAGGCTCTGAGCTGTCAGCACAGAGCCCTATGCGGGGCTCGAACCCACAGACCGCGAGATCATGACCTGACTGAAGTTGGCCGCCCAACCAACTGAGCCACCCAGGCGCCCCCAGAAAACTAATTTTTAAGCCTATCTTACTAGTCATTAAACAGTGAATTATGACTAAGATTTTGTTAAACATGGACTATTTCTCCCATACAGTGAACTATATAAATTCAATTATAAATTTCACGGAACTGTCAGGGTATTTAATGAAATATACCAATATTGCTGGGTGCTAAATTCCTAGTCCACCTGCTAGAATAGCAGATACTCACTTTTTTTTCTAGGATTTTTTAAAATGCCATTTTTATACATTTTACCTTCTTGAGTCTTGGGTTCTCTCTTATTTTCTTCATGTATATTTGTTAAATATCTAGACCATGTCCCAGGAAGTGTGTTTACCACTAGATATACAATGGTGAGCAAGAAAAAAAATAGATTCTGCTCATGTGAAGCATTAGGGAATTAGGTTGAAGAAGCACCTGGGGTTGTTTTTCAAAGTTGAAAAATGCTAAATACCGGCAGTTTCAAGGGTTCAAAGTAATTGAAGGTAGTGTGTTTTTAATGGCAAGGAGTATCCAACAGTTTGGGCTGTTGACCCCTTAGACTAGGAGAGCTTGCTGGGCTAAGTTTGTCCCAGGACACCCAATATGGCCTTCTCTGCCATCCACTTGGTGTTGTAATTACTTGTTTTGTCACTCTCCTAGTCATTGCTACTGTCATTTTAAACAATCTGTATTTATATATCCACTTACTGCTTTAAACATTGTCCGTCCTTACTATGAAAAGCAGAGAAATTAAGCACTTCAGCCCTCCTTATCTCCAGAGGTTTGTTACAATTTTCACTTGTTAAAGATGTTAGGCATATTTTTGCTGTTACTTCCATTAACAACCAGGAACCTCCTAAGGGTTGGAAACTTGTGCCAATCACTGTGTGTCTCTCCCCTCAAACCTCACCGCTTCTAGGTTTCCAGAGGCGGTTAACACACATAAATGGTATTTGAATCAAAGTACCTCTTCATTAATGGCTACACAACAGCTCCTACCATTCAGTTAGCTCTCACGAGAAGCTGGTTTGAAGTTTGTGGTTAAGGGCTTTGCTACCCAGTGTAGTCAATCCACTTCACCGGGAAACTTAAGTCATTTCAAAGTTCCACCCCGGATTCTCGTGAATCATCAGCTGCAACTTAACAGGATCCCCTAGGTGAATTACATGCATATAAAAGTTTGAGAACTACTACTTTAGGGTTTAAGTTGAAATGGAAGATTGCACCCTTCCCCATGCTTATCCTGAATTCCTTGAGAATAGCAACGTATCTTGAGACCCCATAACACAGTTGTTGGTCATGGCAGGGGTAGAGGAAAGGAGGAAGGGTTCCCCCAATGTACTCTGACACAGCTTACTGATTAAGACAGTAGTAAAATGCTAAGATACTAAAGGGTTCTCATAAAACAGTAATCCTACCGTCTTAAAAATGTCAAATATCTTAGGCTCTGGCCAAATTAACTGGATGAGCATGGTAAGTTTACTCACTCTTTGCCTGTATCTTTATATTGAAGCAGGAATGACAATTACCTGCCTGGGTTGGAAGAATTGAAGGAGATGATGCACATATTTTATAGCACCATGCCCAGCACTTAATAAGGCATGAGAAAAAGTATAACCAGGATTGTTTCCTGGTGGTGATGCTGCTGGAGGATGCTGGGATGCAGAAGTTCCTATCCCCTTATGTTGAGATTTACGTCATTTACACTGTTTTCTATACCACAGCTGTTCATGCTCAGTTTTCTATTGCAGTGCCGTCCTCAATTTGAGGTCATAGTTCTTGATTCCTGAGTTCTTTATTTGGACCTGTCCTTTCATTAGATGGATTTTCTCTTCAAATATGGCTAGTGAGTTTTCTGTCTCTTGAATTTTTGCATATTTGAGACTTGTGCTGTCCTATACACACACAATGAATACCTGATCTATTGTATCACATTTTCTTCTATCTCTGTTGATCAGCATTAAAGTGTAAGTCAAGAACTCCCAGTGTGAGAACAAGTGGTATTTCACCCAAGACCTACTAAGTCAGGTCACATGCAGAGTGAGTGTCTGCTATCTGCATTTTACTCCAGCTCTCTGGAAGCTAATTTCCACCAAACTAGAGAACCACTGTGGTGCTCCACCATCTATCTCCTAGCAACCACAGCTGTGGTGCTGAAGGCCAAGGCCAACATGGTTTTGCCTTTTTGTAGGTAATGTTTTTATACCGGGATTTCCAAGGATTCTTTGTCTTTGAAATTCAGTGACTTCTCACAATATGCCTAGGTATTAGTCACTTCTGAATCAGTCCTAGAACATGGCAAACCATAGTAAACACAGTAGCCACACATTTACATCTTTCTTAACCTAATTTTGAATATGTCTCCTATTCCTATTTTGTGGAGTCTTGCTGCAGGCCCAGCTGAAACATGTAACCATGACTTTCCAGTGGTACCAATTTCTGCCATTGTGTGATTTTTCTCCACTAGTTCTCAGTAGGCCCAGGGAAGATGGATGTCTTAGGTGGTGATCAGACTAACAGCATCAAGGAGCATTTAACAGTCCACATTTTGCTGGAGGATTAGCACTTCTAAGTACTTACAGAACATGGGGCCCTCTGGTCAGGACACATCCAGGACAGATACGGGGAACACTTGTAAGGAAGTTCAGGCTTCTGGTATCTGAGAAGGTTTCCATGCATCCGGAAGGAAGCACTGTGGCCTACCTTGAAGGCAAGGGTAGCTGGATTAAGTGTGCCTGGCATGTAGGCTTCCCGGGAGAGATGAGAAGCTCTGCTACCAAGAGAGGACCTGCTAAACAGGTGATAAAGTTATAGTTGCTCAGGGTTGTCAGTGAGACTTTGTGGCGTTGCTTAGGGGGTGTGGGGCAGGCTGTGGAATAGAGGCTAAGTGGCAGGACTCCGGGCGGGGGGTGGGGGTGGGAGGGAGGTCCTGATTAGCAGTTGTGAATTTAAGGGGCTGAGGAAGATTTGTCTCCTGCATTCAATCACATTCTTGTCTAGCCATCCTCAAACAAATGCATATCCCTCCTGTAGGGTTTCTTCTCCCCTTGATTCATCTAATTGCCTCTTCCTGGAATGCTTTCTCCCCTTCCTCATTTGTCTAATTCTTGTTAGATTCCACCAAGCCAGGTGCTTCTGGGAAGACAAGCTCCTACCTGCTCATCGCTCACTTCCTTCCTTTTGCCCTTGCCCCCACTCTGAAGGGGTGAGGTACCCTTTCCACTTTCTCAGTGTCCTCTGCATAGCTCTGGCTTTAGAATTGCTTCCTATGCTGCTTCTTAGATTGAGTTCCTGAAAGACACTTCTCTTTGGATACCCAGAGCCTAGAATGGTGCCTGGAAAATAGTGGCTGCTTGATTAATTTACTCCTGATAAGTAAATCATAAAAATGAAAAGGTAACATACTGGAGTGAAAAAAGCACCACACTTTTCTTACAGATATTAGTGAGCTTGAACAAGTTACTTTATGTCTGAACATCATTTTGTTACCTTTAAGAAACATCTATATAAGATATCCTGTTTTCAAGATTGTTCTAAGGATTAGCAGTCATATAACTCGTAGCACAGTGACTGGCATAGGTCAGGCTTTCACACGTGGCATGATTATTATTACCATCTTTACTGTTAAAAACATGCCAGAAAAGCATTTGTCAGGATAATTTGTTGAAAATAATCGGTTGCAATTAGATTTACAAAGCACTACTATTAGGGAGACGAATGTGGAAATAGTTTATCGAACAAACTGTTATTTACAATTGTATTTTGTTATGATGAAATATCTTAAAATATGTCATTGTTTTTTGCATGAAACCTAGTTGGATGATAATGGTGACGTGTGTGTCTGTAATCAGTTCCCTTGTGTTACTTTATCAGCATTCTTTTATGTCTTGTACTTAGTCTCTACTACATTTTTCTTTTTTTGCATTGTGAAGAATTGGGAAATGCACTTCTAAAAGCAACTCTGCCAAATACCCATTTTGTGATCTATTATTTATAGAAAAACATCAGAAAATGCATCAATATTAAGAACCAAGTTTCTAAAGACGTAGCATTTCACATTTCACTTTCTTTTGGCTTCTATTTCAATTATCTCACTTAGACTTCAATTTTGAAACATTAATCAAGGTCAAAATAGCACTTCTATTGTGTGTGTTGGATCACATTTTTCTTTCAGACATAGACCTTTTCTATGTAATTTCTTTCTCCTCATGCTAGTAATTTATGTTCATTTTTGAAAATTTTACAGTAAAAAATGCTGGGGTGTGTCTAAATAAAGAAAAAATCACAGGTGTAAATTTTATCTAGCTTTGAGCAGGATTCCTGAGTACTGCTAAATGTAGGCCTCCAGCCTTTCGGTGAGGAAGCAGGCATCCTGCCGACCTACACAGGGCACGAAGCGTAAGTAAGAAGGAACATTGTTGTATCAAGTCGCTGGGATTTTGGAGTTGTTAGTGTAGCACATTCCCTTTCTACCCCTACCTGTGACCCACCTGGGCATTCTCTCTTACAGCAGTTTATGTTAATTACATATATTCTAGACACTTTTTGATGCGTTTTTAAGCATAAGCCAAGAAGTTTTGCTTTAATGTCAAGAGAATTATGCTGTACTTGTTTTTATGTGACTTGATTTTATTTAATATATTAAAACATCTTTTCATCTTATTCTTTTCAAAAACAGCTTTATTGAGCTCTACTTGACATAAAGTACATATTTAAATTATAAAAGCCTATGTGTTTTGACCTATGTACATACCTGTGACCTATGTACCACCTCTTGGAGGAAAAAGCGTCAAATAGTCTGTGGACAGACGCTGAAATCACTACAGTAATTAATATATATTTGGGAGGATATTTTGAGGCCATGCAAATATCCTGTTTCTCCAAGTGTTGGCCCCTGAATTTTCACATTCATCAGTAGATCTTGCCTGCATCAGTTATTACAGTAGTATTTTGACAGTGATTTTCTATTTCCCTCATCCCTTTTATGTTTATTATTTGGAATTCTGCAGGGAAGATTTGTCCCTTCTCTCATACCTTGTTTATTTGTTTGCTTATTTATTTAATAACTTACTTGTATCAGTGCAAAATTTGGTAATCCCTGAGACCACCCTCACTTCTGACATCAACTGCAAACTTGGGGGTTCTCAAGACAAACTGCAGGCTCAATAATTCACTAGAAGGACTCCCAGAATTCAGCAAAGCAATTTTACTCAGTTTATTATAGCAAATTAAAATCAGCCAAGGGTAAGAAGTGCATAGGACAGGTTCCAGGAGACACCAGGTGCAGAATTTCCAGTTACACTTTCCTAATGGAATCACGCTGACAGCATTTTCTTCTCCCGGCAATGATGTGTGGCAACACAAATGGAGTATTGACCACCAGAGAAGCTTGCCAAACCTCGGTGTTCAGTTTTTACTGGGGCTGGTCACGTATACGTGATTGATCACATGTGCTTGACCTTAGTTTCCAGCCCCTCTGAAGGCTGAGCTGATACTATCTGGCCCAAAGTCCTTACCCCTGGAATCACATTGTTAGCATAGATTATCTGGCATGGGCCAAGGCCTCCAGATAAAGGTATTCTTATTATGCAGGACACCCAAGGGTTAGAAGTTACCTCCCAGGAATTGGAGGCAAAAGCCAAAGCTCTCTACAGGCAAGGTTAATCCTTTACTGAGAAATTAATATCAGACTGTAGGTATTTATTATGTTCTTTAGATTCAAATCTAATGCCATCATTATTTTTTTGCTCACATTTTCCTTATACGGCCATTGAGAGGTCTTTTAGGTTGGCTTCTGTGCCCTTTCAACATGCCTCTTCCTTTCTTTAAAAAAATGCCCTTTGCTAATTTTGACATTTAAAAATACTCCAAGCATATCTAGTATTTTCCCTTCCCCAGCTATAGAAAAAGCCATTTCTTCAAAGAGCTCTATTTCCTTTTATTGGAGAATTGGCATTTAGAAAACAAGATCTGGGCGTTAGGTGTGTTCGTTAGTACAAGGCTCCTTTACTGGGTAGAGTTCGTATACAGATACATACATGTGTATTAACTCATGTGTACTTAACATTTTTCTTTCCAGCACCACTTGGGTTTAGTCTTGCCTTTCCCTCTTGCTTACCTGTCACTTCTCTCTTATAACCTGGCTCTTGTTATCTTATTTACTTATTTGCTCCACCTTAGTATACATGGAAAGCAGTTTCATAATTACCCATGCCCCTGTGTAAAACAAAATTTATGAACTATAATGCAGTGCTTTTTTGGCACATTTTTAAAAATAAATTTTTAAATTTTATTTTAGAGAGCAGGG
>CM053573.1:84501374-84528581 GCA_028646485.1 Cryptoprocta ferox
AGAGAGAGAGAGAGAGAGAGAGAGAGAGAGAATCCCAAGCAGGCTCCTCGCTGTCAGTGTAGAGCCCCACACAGGGCTGGATCTCGAACCCTGAGATCATGATCGGAGCCAAGATGAAGAGTCAGAGGCTTAACTGGCTGAGCCACCCAGACGCCCATGCAGTTCTTTACCCTTACCATATCTAGTGAAAGCAGTGGTTCCCAAAGTGACGTAGAGCTTCCAGTCTGAACTCAACCTCCACAGACACACCAAATTTATGCCTACTGTATTTCTACCTATTTATACCAAATATACACCTGTTTATAGAGCAATTCCTCCCGAGGAAGAGCTGAGGGCTGACTGAACAGCTTCTGCACAACAAAAGATGGAGAGAAGAGCAAGGGAGAAGCACAAGCGCCCGAGCAAGGTGGTCCCAGTAATGAGGGGAACCCCACCTCCCACGTGGCAAATGGCCGTGGGGACCGGCAGGACCCAGCGGCCGGAAGCAGATTCTCTGGCCCTGGGGCTCAGAAGAAAACCTGCGGTTTAAAGGCAACTAGGATAGAAAGGAACCATCACTAGAACCCAGCCAAGCTGTGCCCAGAGGAGCTGGGAGACTCTGTCGGGGTTGGAGGGTTGCAGCGGTCTGGGTTTAACAGGGTTTACGCTGAGCTTACGCTGGGTTTACGCTACGCTTACGCTTCTTCCGTCTTGATCTTGAGCGGAGCCCCGAGCACCTTTCAGGCCCCTCCGTCTCGTTTGGCCCTCAGGGGCCCCAGCCGTCCCAACCCTCCCACCCCAACTCCTGCCCCGGGACGTAGGACAAACTTGTGGTGTAAAAGAGCAACTGGCACCGGAAAGATCCAGCCCTAGAACTCCACCGAAGTGCGGGAGAGCTTCTAGAACCCTCTTCGGTTGGAGGAGCCAGTGAGCACCACGGTTTCGGTTCCGAAGTTACTTGGGTAAGTTCCTTTTATTCCCCACTCCTTCAGTGACGTCACGCTGTTACAGGAGGGTGGGACAGACGCTGGTCCTTGTCTCGCGGAGTCTAAGAATGAATCTCGCAGACAACAGAGAGTGAGGAAAGCGATGAGTTTATTGAGAGAACGTATAAAACGCTCAAGAGTGAGAGGGGTCCCGACCGGTAGCCACTGAGGAATTTTGTCCCTGACTTTTTGTTGGGACCTTATCAGAAAGTTTGTGAGACACCATGCATGGCACCTAGCCCAGGTGGGTCTGCCTCCGCCCCAAACCGCACCACTTCCTCAGCGTCCCACTTGCGGCTGCAGTCCGCCTCCTTTCTCCCTCTCTCTGCCTGATGGCAGACTTTCCCTAGTCAATGCCACACATTTGTAATATAGTTGTAGTATATTTGTCAGCCTGGATTTCATCTTGACATCCTAGTTGAATTATTTTTAATTTCCACGCAGTAAAATTCACTCTCTGTAGTATAAAATATATGAATTTGACAAATGCCTAGTCATGTATATACCAAACCACCAAAATACCACAGGGAAACAGTGCCATTACCCTCAAAATTCCCAGGTACAGCCACTTTGTAATCAACTTCTTCCCCTCCTTTAACACTCAAACACTCACTGATCTATTTTACATTCCTGTAGTTTTGCCTTTTCCAGGTAGTTCTCTAAAGAAAATAACAGAGGTAGCCTTTTAAGGCTGCCTTCTTTCAGTTTTTTAAATGCATTTATGATTCATCCATTTTGTTAGGTGAATCAGTAGTTCATTCCTTTTTATTGCCAAGTACTATTCCATTGTACAGGTGTACCGTAGCTTTTTTATCCATTTGCGTTTTGATTGTTCTCAATTTTTGAATAAAGCTGCTATAAACCCTTCTGTACAGGTTTTTATGTGAACAGAAGGCTTCAATTCATTTGGGTAAATGTATAGGAGTGGGAAGAAAAATTGTTTAGCAGAGTGGTTGTACCATTTTTGTTGTTGTTGTTGTTGTTGTTACCACCAACACAATTGAATGAGTGTTTTTGCTCCATATCCAGGTCAGCATCTGTAATTGTCAGGCTTTTTAAACGCCATCCTAATAATTGTGTAGTGGTATCTCAGTGGCTTTAACTTGCATTCCCCTAATGACTAATGAAGTTCAGGGTCGTTTCATGCACTTGTTTGCCAGCCATATGTCTTCTGTGGCAGTGTATGCTCAAAACTTTAGCTCATTTTTCAATTGAGGTGTTTGTTTCCTCTTTATTGGGTTTTGGTAGTTTTTAAAATCATAAATAGGAGTCTTTTATTAGATGCTTTTACATTTTAACAGTGCTTTTCTAAAGCAGAAGTTTTTAATTTTGAATCATTTTTAAAGCCATCATCACTTGATGTTATATTGATGAGTGTCATGTAGTTGGAATCATATAGTATCTAGCCTTTTCAGATTGGCTTCTTTCTCTTAGTAATATGTATTTAAGTTTCCTCCACATCTTTTCATGCCTGATAGCCCATTTCTTTTTAGTGATGAAGAATATTCAATTGTCTGTACCACAGCTTATCCATTCTTCTACTGAAAGCCCTCTTGGTTGTTTTTGGGTTTGGGGAATTATTAATAGGCTGCTATAAACATCCATGTACAGGTTTTTGTATGGATATAAATTTTCAGCTTCTTTAGGTAAATACCAAGGAGCGCAATTAATGGATTATATGGTAAGAATATATTTAGTTTTGTAAGAAACTGCCAAACCGCCTTCCAAAGTGGCTGTACCATGTGAGCATGAGAAGAATGTGATTCTGCTGTTGGATGAAGTTGTCTGTAGCTGTCAGTTACATCCAGTTGATTGATGGTGTTGTTGAGTTCAGCTATGTCTTTACTGATTTTCTGTCTGCTAAACCTGTTCATCTCTGATAGCAGAAGTCTCCCACTATGATAGTGGGTTCATCTGCTTCTCCTTGTATTTCTATTAGTTTTTGCCTCATGTAGTTTGATGCTCTATTATTAGGCACATACTCATTAAAGATTGTTATGTCTTCTTGGAGAACTGACCCCACTGTTATCATGTAATGCCTTTCATTATTCCTGATAACATTCTTTGCTTTGAAGTCTGCTTTGTCTGAAATATATGTAGTTACTCTTGCTTTCTTTTGATTAGGGTTAGCATGGTATATTTCTCTCCATCCATTTACTTTTCACCTATGTGTGTCTTTATATGTAAAGTGGGTTTCTTGTAGACAACATATAACTAGGTCTTATTTTTGATCCACTCCGACAATCTCTGTCTTTTTCCCCCCAACAATACCTTTATTGAGGTATTATTGACAAAGAAAAATTGTACGTTTTAAGGTGTACACGATCTTTTGATATACATGTACATTGTGAAATGGTTACCACATTTAAGCTAGTTAATATATCCATTACCTCACATAGTTACCTTTTTCTGAGTGTGTAATGAGAACACTTGAGATCTACTCTTTTAGCACATTTCAGGTATAGGATACAGTATTATTAACTGTAGTCACCATGCTGTACATTGGGTCTCCAGAACTTATTCATCTTAAAACTGGAAGTTTGCTCCCTTGACCAGGGTATTCCCTTTCCCCCAACTCCCCACCCCTTGGTAAACATCATTTTATTCTTTGTTACTATGAGTTAGACTTTTTAAAAATATATATTCTACATATAAGTGAGATTATACAGTATTTGTCTTTCTGTGACTCTAACTTATTTCATTTAGCATAATGTTCTCCAGTTTCATCCAAATTTCTCATCACAAATGACAGGATTTCCTTCTGTTTCTAAGGCTGAATAATATTCTATTGTGTGTGTGTGTGTGTGTGTGTGTGTGTGTGTGCATGTAATCACATTTTCTGTATTCATTCCTCTGTTGACAACCATTCAAGTTCTTTCTGTATCTTCACTACTATGATGATACTGCAATAAACATGGGAGTGCAAATAATTTTTTCAGATAGTGATTTTATTTCCCTTGGATATATGTCCCAAAGTGGAATTGCTAGATCATATGATACTTCTATTAATCTTTTGAGAGCCTCCATAGTGTTTTCCAGAATGGCTGTACCAATTTATATTCTCACCAACAGTACAGAGGTGCTTTTCTTTCTATATCCTTGGCAAAGCTTATGTTTTGACTTTCTGGTAATACCTATCTATCCTAACCAGTGCAAAGTGATATCTCATTGTAGTTTTGATTTTCACTTCCTTGATTAGGGAGGTTGAACATCATTTCTTATACCCATTGACCATTGTATGTTTTCCTTGGAGAAATGTCTATTTAAATCCTTTACCCATTTTTAAATTGGTTTGCTTATTTTTTTGCTATCAGGTTATAAGAATTTCTTATATATTTTTGCTATTAATACCTCATATGATTTACAAATATTTTTCTCATTCCATAGATTTTTTCATCTTGTTTATTGGTTCATTTGCTGTGTGGAAATTTTTTAGCCTGAATAGCCCCATATATTTATTTTTGCATTTGTTTCCTATGTAAATTCTCTGTCTTTTAAAGTTTTATTTATGTGATCTCTGTACCCCATATGGGACTCAAACTCATGACCTTAAGATCAAGAGTCACATGCTCTGCTGACTGAGCCAGCCACATGCCCCCAAATCTCTTTTAACTGTTGCATGTAGATCATGAAGAGTCAAAGTGATTATTCATATAGTTGGATTACTATCTTCCATGTTCATTACTGTTTTCTATTTGTTGGTGTTGTTTTTTTTGTTCCTACTTTCATCTTCCATTTTTTCCCTGCCTTTTGTGGTTTTAACTGACCATTTGATATGGTTTAATTTTCTTTCCTTTCTTAGCATATTATACTTCTTTCTTTCCTTTTTTCTTTTTTACCCTTTTCAGTGGTTGCCCTAGAGATTGCAGTATACATTTACAATGAAATCAAGCTCATATATATATATATATATATATGTCTCACCATACTGCTTCACAGGTAGTGTGAATACCTTGTTATAACAAAGTAATCCTAATTCCTGGCTCCCATCCTTTGTATCATTGCTGTCATTTATTTCACTTATATATAATCATACATATATACATAGTCGTATATACATGTCATGCATACACAATCCCACACACGTGATATATTAAAGTGTAAAATTGAATATGTTGTTGCTGTTATTATTTTGAACAAACTGTTATCTGTTGGATCAATTAAAATTAAGAAAAATGTAAGTTTTCATTTCACCTTCACTTATTTCTTCTCTGATGTTCTTCCTTTATGTAGATCTGAGTTTCTGACCTATATCATTTTGCTTCTGTCTAAACACCTTCTTTTAACATTTCTTGCAAGGCCAGTCTACTGGCAACTCTCAATTTTTGTTAGATAAAGTCTTTATTTTGACTTCGCTTTTCAAAGATTATTTCATAGGGTACAGAATTCTAGGTTGGTGGTTTTTTCTTTCTCAACATTTAAAATATTTAGCTCTACTCTTTTGCTTGCATTGTTTTCTGAGAAGTTGGATGTAATTTTTGTCTTTGTTCATCTATAGATAAGATGTTTTTCCCTATGACTACTTTCCAGGGTTTTTCTTTATCTTTTTAATTCTGCTGCTTGAAAATGATGTGCCTTGGTGTATTTGTTTTGTTTTGTTGTTGAGTTTTTTTTTGTTTATTTTGGCATTTATCCTTCTTGGCATTCTCTTAGCTTCCTGGAGAAGCTGATGTTACCTGACATTAATTCAGAGGGAATTTTGTCATTATTGTTTCAAATATTTCTTCTGCTCTTTTCTAGCTTTTCTTTCTGATATTTCAATTACATATATGTTATATGTTTTATAGTTGTCCTTGTATATAGTATTTTGATTTTATTAAGTCTTTGTTCTCTTTGCTTTTTAGTTTTGGTGGTTTCTACTGAGATATTCTTTTTTTTTCCTTTTCTCCGGGAAAGAGCATGAGCAGGGGAGGGGGAGAGAGAGAGACAGAGAGACAGACAGACAGAGAGAGAGAGAGACTCTCAAGTAGGTTCCATGCTTGGTGTAGAACCTGATGCAGGGTTCAATCCCATGACCCTGGGATCATGATCTGAGCTCAGATCAGATCTTGATCTGAAATCAAGAGTCGCACGCTCAACTGTCTGGGCCACCCAGTTGCTCTGACACTGAGATATTCTTGAGCTTAGAGATTCTTTCCTCAGCTATGTCCAATGTACTAATAAACCTATCAAAGTCATTCTTCATTTCTGTTAGTGTTTTCAATCTCCAGCATTTATTTTTAGTTCATTTTTATAATTTCCATCATATCTGCTTGTATTGTCCATATATTCTTTCATCCTATATACTTTATACATTAGAGTCCTTAGAATATTAACAGTAGTTGTTTTAAATTATCAGTCTGATAGTTCTTTTATTTAATGTTTATTTTGAGGGGGGAAGAGAGAGGGAGGGCATGAGTGGAGGAGGGGCAGAGAGAGAGAGTGAGACCCAGAGAGAATCCCAAGCAGACTCCATGCTGCCAGTGCAGAGCTGACATGGGGCTCCATCTTACGAAGTGTGAGATCATGACCTCGTGAGCCAAAACCCTGAGTCAGATCCTTAACCAACTGAGCCACCCAGGCGCCCCTTCAGTCTGATAGTTTTAATAACTAGGTCATGTCTGATTGCAATGCTTACATTATCTTCAAATTATGTTCTTTTCCTTTTAGTATGTCTTGTAACTTTTCCTTGATAGCCAGACATGATGCACTGGATAAAAGGAACTGTTATAAATAGGTCTTTAGTAATGCAGTGGTAAGTGTGGGGGGAGGGAACATATCTTGTAGTCTTAGGTTTGTCTTTTTTTTTTTTAATGTTTGTTTATTTTTGAGAGAGAGTTGGGGGAGGGGCACAGAGAGAGAGAGGGAGACAGAGGATCTGAAGGCTCTGTGCTGACAGTAGAGACCCTGATGTGGGGCTCAAACCCATGAGCCACAAGAAGACGCCCTGAGCCGAAGTCAGATGCTTAACCAACTAAGCCACCGGGAGCCCCAGGATTAAGTCTGCCTTTTAATGAGCCTATGCCTCAGAACTGTGAACTTACAAGTGTTTTTCAGGTTTTTTTCCCCTCCCCCTTTTAGGTGGGACAGGGTGGCTACAGCTGACTGGAGTTGGGTATTTCCCTTTCCTCAGGTCAGTTAGGTTCGGATAATATCCCAGCATGTTAGGCTCTGGTTTACTAGTTTCTTTGAGGCCAGGCCTTGTTAAAAAGAACAGAGTACTCTGATGTATTCAAAATGGTTCTTTTTTTCCTTCTCCCTCTTCCAGAAGCACCAGAGAATTTTTGTCTGATTTTTTACTGTGAACCTAGTTGAGCTCTTGTAGGTAAAATTCATAAAATGTGGGGACCTCCCTGTAACAGGGTCTCCCTGAAGTTTTTAATTGTCAGATGTATCCTCCCTGAGCCTCCAGCAGTTCATCGGTTAGAGCGTGGGTGTTCCTGGTGTGCACTGGATCCCATGGCTGTTTACACTTTGCAGTTTCTGCTTCTATAAACCATGACTCCCTGTACTCACACTGCTTCTTGATCTTGGACATAGACATGGCCTACATCCTAACCCTCTCTTACGGATCCAAGAAGAGTTGTTGATTTATTTTTTTAATTTCAGTCTGTTCAGCTTTTACTCATTAGGGCCAAGCAGTGCCTTTCAAGTTCCTTACATGTGGGACTGGAAACCAGTTTTAAGCTAAATTTACATTGGATCTACTTGAGTAATCCTGGGTAATCTCTATTTTAAGGTTAGCCGATAAACTTTAATTCTGTCTGCAACCTGAATTCATCTTTGCCATGTAGCATATCATATTCACAGGTTCTGAGGTTTTAAATGTGGATGTTTTTCTTGGTATCGTTATTCTGCTATCACACCCTGCTATCTCTCTCTCTCTCTCTCTCTCTCTCTCTCTCTTTCTCTTTCTCTTTAAGTCTGTTTTAAAGAAGATAAAATGTTGGGGAATACAGGGTTAGAGATTACTCCTCCTCCTACTGCTAAGGAGCTGTTGTTATTGCTGGATAATATTTAGAGAGACTGAGCTATGCCCACCCTTCCTTTCATGCAGCAGGTAGCTAGCTTTGTGTTCATTATCTCAGAGAACACATATGGCAGAGCAGGAAACAGAGATGTTCTCTGAGTCTTTCTGAATTTTGTTATTCAGAAGCTCAAGTCCTCAAGAAAACTTCAGGGTTTTGGTCATAGTAAGACTAACAAAGAAACATGAAAAGAAAGAGATTTTCTCTAAATTACAGTTAGTGGCAGGGATATAGGGGCTAGGGGGCACTGGGAGAGAGACAGAAAGAGAGAGAGAGAGAGAAAATAATGAAAGGTCTGGATTCCAAGAGCAGAGAAGACCATTTTCTGCCTCTAGACTGTACTACCTTGTCATCCAAAAAATTCAGAGAGAGTAGCGCCAAGTTGTGTCTAGGCAGATGGGACCTGTGCAGCCAAGCAAAAGGTTTCCATGTTCCAAGAAGAACCTAGAGGTAGCAGAGAATCTCCAATTCTAAAGGGGCCGTAAACTTGAGAAAAGTGTGCTAATCTCTTGTACCGATAACGAATTATCTGAAAAACACATCCTTCCCTTGCTTTGGCATAGTAGAAGGCCCAAGACTGTAGTACTACCCAGAGAAGGAGGGTGGTGGGAAGTTTGTAAAGCACTAGGGTATTTTTTTTTTTCTCTAACCTTGTGGAATGGGGAAGAGTGGAGGGTGACTCAGAGTCAGAAATTAAGTTTTATTTAAAAAACAAAAACAAATTCTGTTTCTTTCTTTTTAAAAAAAATTTTTTTTTAATGTTCTGTTTATTTTTGAGAGAGAGGGAGAGACAGCGTGAGCAGGGGAGGGTCAGAGAGAGAGGGAGACACAGAATCTGAAGACAGGCTCCAGGCTCTGAGCTAGCTGTCAGCACAGAGCCTGACGCAGGGCTCGAACCCACGAGCTGTGAGATCATGACCTGAGCCGAAGTCAGATGCTTAACCGACTGAGCCACCCAGGCGCCCCCAAATTCTGTTTCTTTAACACTCTGTTGAATGGCATTCATGCCTGGTGCTTTGTAGTTAATTAACTTGAAAGTCATTCATGCTGCGCTCATAAAGTAAACGGCTTCACGTTCAACTATGTTGAGGAAGAGTAAGAATAAGATTTGTTATTTATGTACATCTCTCTTAGCAATCCTGTGACAAATGAAACCTACTTGAAAATCTTCAACTAAAAAAAAGAATCTTCAACTGCGGAATATAAGAAAAGTCCAAATGTGAGTTATACTTTGTTAATCAGTTGGTTCTGACACATTCTGGTAAACAGTTATAGTCAGAAAGATTCAGTGAGGTCGTAATCTCAACCTGCTTTAAAAATTTTCCCCTCTAAAGTCTAATATCATAACTTGATAACATTTTTACAAATTCCTTGCTTTCCTTTAAAAGAAATTCTCCAAAATTTCTTCTTGACAAGTAATGACAGCATTTAAGACAAACAGCCTGAAATGATGTTACTTCATTTTCAGTACTGTGTTCCAAAATGAAATTAGCGTTCTTTAGAGTGAAGACTATTTCTTGAATTCTCAAACTTAACCGAAAGGAAATAGAAAACCTCTCAGTCAATCTGAGTGGAGCGATTTGAGACTTGCATCATCATTGCTCAGTGCTAAGGAAGTAAGTCTCTGATGAAGGTGCCCCTGGAGGAAAGTCCTTCTAAATAAAACGTGTGATGCCTGTTCATTACAAATATCAAACCGACTGCTATAAGAGGGGAGGCCACTGTAAAACCACAGGGTCCTTCCTAGGAGGGACCATTCTTTTTCAGTTTAGATTACCAGAACCTACCATATAAGTGTTTTGAATGAATGACTGCCCAATTAACTGTCTGATGGACTGAATTGGACTAGTTTATTTTGTATCACATGTAAAGGAGAGTACCTGGCACGTGGTTGGTACTTGGAAGACTTTTTAGGTTTAATGAAGGAAAGAACAAATAAATAAATGAACTAAATATGGCAACTCATGATTAGTCAGTAAGGTCTGGTGTTCACAGGGTCAAGATCGCTCTATGATCAGTACAGCTGTTCACACCTGCACCAACAGCGGCCTTAGGCTGGACCAGCTCTCCACCAGTTTACTGTGCTATGGTCTTTTTGAGTGGTGTAGAGAGGAAGGAACATCTGGGTTTGAGCAAGTAGAGTTTTATGCATTTCACCTAACCTCTGAGAAATTGCCCCCTCGGTTATGACATGAGATCCACAATGCAAATTTAACAGGGTTTCTCTGGGGATTAACCAAAATCATACAAGGTTATGACATGCTCTGTAGATGTTAAATATTGTTATTTGTCGAGGAAAGACGAAGGTTCTGAGATTACGGCAGTGCTTATCTTTTTAGAAAAAAATGTATGAAAGTCTCTACTGGTTTTGTTCTTAAAACTGATATTTAATTAATTTGGATCCATTGATTTATTTACCAGGTTATGCTTTCTGGGGTTACTGTTATGCAGATTCAGTAGAATTACATGTTCTTATAAATCCAAACTATGCAATTATCAGGCTCCCTTTATTACTCTTAGGTATCACTTACTGAAAGTCATTTAGCCAACTTCTTAAAAAGTTTAATAATTGGAAAAATGAATCATGGTTATCATCAAGATAGGTTAACCTAATTGCTTAGGGGACTTCAGACTAGTCTCCATTAGTAGCTTCTCTGTGTGTTTACTAAGACAATGAGAACAGTAAATTACAAAATAATGACAGTACATTAAGGATGACATTAAAAATACATTTTTGCATAAATATTTGCAATTGCAAACCTAAATGAAACATCAAGATAGTCAGTTTAAAGACCTAAGAAGAGTTAGTGTTAAGAAATTTCAAGTGTTGCTAAGAAGCTTAAGATGACAGGTTATGTTAGTCTAATGATCTTGGCACAAAGATTTTAGAATTAGGAGAGAATAAAGAGATAACAAATCTAACTGCTGGCTTTTGTTTGTTTTGTTTGTTTGTTTGTTTTTAGTAGATGTAAAGACTGAGACCAAGAGAGGTTGAGTGAAGGCTATCCAAAGTTTGAACAAGTGAAAGTAAATAAGTATTTAACAATGTTAATAAATATTGAGGTAGTGCTACAGGACAAAATATGAACTCCAGAGAGTAGGGACTAGAACCTATGGTACATATACTCTTGTATATATATACTCTTGTATATACTCCATAAATTGAACCAGTGAAAAAACATACAGATACTAATACTTGTTCCTGGTTAGGACTTTTTACAATTAATTATTCACTGAAAGTAACATAATATTGTGAAAATCTGGCCCTGAAAATAAAAGCTTGAATAACCTTAGGCAAACCTTGTGGTCTTTAAAATTCTGGGTTTTTGAAAAAATTGTAGAGTAGAAATAAATCATGTGCATTAACTGCCCGGTGATCACAAGGTATATAAAATCACTTAGAAAAGAATAACTTAAGTCCAAAATGTAATTTTTCCATTAATATCACTCTACTTATTATTTTTAATGTTTATTTATTTTTGAGAGAGGAAGAGAGAGTTTGGGTTGGGGAGGGGCAGAGAGGGAGACAGAAGTTCTCAAGCAGTCCTGTGCTGACAGCAGAGAGCTCGATGTGGGGCTCGAACCCACAAACCGTGAGATCCTGACCTGAGCCGAAGTCTGATGCTCAAGCGACTGAGCCACCTAGGCGCCCCAATAGCATTCTGCTTATAAGGGTGCTCAAGTGTTGGACCATGGGACCATGGCCTTAAATGGATACATGTCGTGAGGCATCTCAGTGTTTGGCCTTGTGATGAGTTAATGTGGTGGTGGTAGTTGCTGGTCATGACTGTCTGAGGCCCTTCTGCCCCTTCTGCAGATCCCCATTGCCGGGGCACCGCTAGCATTTGCTCTCCCTGGGCTCACCTCAGAAAACCTGTAGAGTGATCACTAATTTATAGTAACATTTCAGTGACCACAAAGATTGAGAAAATCAGTCTGGACTAAATGATTATAAGGAAGATCTACTGCCTTTGGGGCACCTGGGTGGCTCAGTTGGTTAAGCTTCTGACTTCAGCTCAGGTCATGATCTCACAGTCTGTGGGTTCAAGCCCTACGTCAGGATCTGTGCTGACAGCTTGGAGCCTGGAGCCTGCTTTGGATTCTGTGTCTCCTGCTTTCTGCCCCTCCCCCACTCACACTCTATCTATCTCTCAAAAATGAAAAAATGTTAAAAAAACAAATTTTTAAACATACTACCTTTGATACTTTGGTAGCAATAAACTCAAAATATTTTACTGTCTCCTTTTCCCTTTTGCTAGAGTGGGTCTCAAGAGGAGAGCTCTTGTCCTGCTCTCCTCGAGGCACTGGGGAAAATGTAGGGTGTCGTCACAATGGCTGTGTGACACTGTTTGTATTTAGGTAGTATTGACACCTCCTGGGATGCCAGAAGGTCTCCTACAGGGAGGAATGGCCCCTCCCACAGTGTGCAGCACATCTTTTCCTGAAGAGCGTCATTACAGTCCTGAATCAAAGGCCCACGACTTGCCAGAGTTTCTGCTCTAGTGAGAAAGCATACTTCAGTACACAGAGCATTTCTGTAATTACCACTGGTTTTGAGATGTAAAATGACGTCTTCCTAGCTGGCAACCTTCAGCAAGATATAAATGTCTTTAATGCTCTGTTTTCTTCCGGTTATATAGTTGGGCTAATACTACTGTTGTAAGGGTTAAGTGGCACGATGTGTATCTGAAGTGCTTAATGCACATAGGAGCAGCTCGATAAATGGTGGTTTGCTTCCTTCCATGAGGAGAGATGTGCAGTTATTCCACACAGATGTCTTCTCTGCAAAAAGATGGAGAAGTGAATCAACTGATTCTGTAAAATTGCAGAAATACAATTATAATTCTTACTGGGCCTCCTTGGTTCTTCCACGTCAGACTGGCTGAAATGCCATTGGCTGTTTTTAGGACAGTAGGGTAGGATCAGGGCCCCCTCATAAATTGAGGTGGTTTGCCTGGGTGTGTTTGATGGCAACCTGAAAGGGTCCCTTGCCCCTGCTTGCGGGCAGTGCCACAGTGTACGTAGAGTTCCTGGGCCTCCCTTTTCTGGGGTGCTGATGTCAACCCAAGAGTGGGGAGGTTAGAGACCACAGCAGGTAAAGGAAGGTGCCTGCAGCCAGGCATGGGCTGGGGGGCAGGGGAGAGGTGGGAGGGGAAGCGTGCACCAGCCAGTGAGGTCAGGAACCAGGCCATCTTTTATTTACTCATATGCCCTAGCCCAGGTGACGGTGAGGCCCATGTTCTGAAAGACTCCTGAAATCTGGACTAGTAGATATTTACTGCAGAAGTAGAGCCCTTCACTGGGCTCAGAAAAATACCCACGTTCCTTCAAATGGCTCTTAGTTGCCCAGAGGGAATCCGGCCAGAGTGCACATCTCCCGTATAGACTATGTTTACTCCCCAGTGAAGGAATTTTTGTCCTTTGACCTCAAGGCTTGTTCTTAGTCCTTTGGCCTGTTTTATCCCCCTAGGATGCCATCTCTGCTCCCACTTTGCCTTCACTGCTCTATCAGCATACATCTTGACATCATTTTCTCAGGAAAACCACACTGCTCTCTGAGTGTTCTTTCCACATGCTCTTATTGTATTGATTAATCTAATAATTGTTTAGCTTTCATTATGTGGTGACTATGTTAGTCCCCCAACTAGGGTACAAAAAGACTTTATTTTCTACTATGTAATTTTATATTTGAGTTTTTTTGAGTTCCAATTCCATTATGCTAGAGGAACAATTTAACCTCAGAACTTTCCAGACCTTTTCTTCAGAACCCACCCCCAACTGAGTGTTAAGCCACAGTTCCAGGATCTAAATCATGAGGAGGGGTGGGTGAGGTGGAGATGGAGGGCCATGTGGTCCTCGTACTCGGTGCTCACAGATTGTGTTCAAGAAGCTGACTGTCCCTGCCTGTACAGTCCCTTCATGATCAGCATCTCCCTGCTGCTCACACACTCTCCAGGGTTAGAGGAATCTTGCAAATTAGAATTGGTCTTCTTGGCCTCGACATTCCACACCACTGACTCCCTCCCTGGGTGGCTAAGGAACAGGGCAAGAGTCTCTGCTTCCATCACCAAAGAACTTCCTCCCTCTTTTCCCCTCAAGCCCAGGAGTCTCTCATCCTGCTGGTGGGGAAGTCCTAATCCTCTTCCTTCAGTATTTCTCCAACACTAACTGTTTACACTTGGACTTACTTTTCCACCTTTTACTTCCTTAGCAAATTCTCTAAATTCTCTAAGAGGCTTAAGCCTTTTGGAAAACAATCCTCTCCTGAGGCAATGAGTACACAGCTAACTATCTTATTTGACGGATGAATGAGAAAAATAACAAGGAGGGAAGTCCTATAATATCCCAAAACATGACCCAACCACAGCTGTCTGCCACTCACTGCTCAACGTAGGGACATAAGCCTAAATAAATATGAAATGAAAACACACCCTGTGTTTATCCAAATGATGTAACTAATCGCACAATATTAAATTACTTTTACTCCAGCATTTATTTTGGGGCTGCCTGTGTCCCTTGTGACATTCTCCAAGATCCTTTAAATGTCCTGACACCAGGAGGGCCAGGGTGGCTCTTTTGGTCTGACTCTTGATTTTGGCTCAGGTCATGATCTCATGGTTGTGAGATTGAGCCCCATATCAGGCTCCATGCTGGGTGTGGAGCCTGTACAAAGATTCTCTCTCTCTCTTTCCTCCTGCCCCTCTCCCCAGCTCATTCTCTCTCTCCCTCAGAAAAGAAAAAAGAAAAAAAAAAAAAAAAAGAAAGTCCCGACACCAAACTTATCTGGACAAAGCCTATATATCCAAAGAGTATTAAGAATAACGGAGGGGAGGGAGCCAAACCAAAACTGTTCCTCCTTCTGGTCACCTAAAGGATATGTGTAAGTTGACTGACCTTTTTTGTGAAAGAATCTCCCTATTACAAAGCAATATATGGAATAATTTTAACTTGTATTAGGGGAAAAGGGTGTGTTTTTCATGTTTTTTTTTTCTAGTTGTTGTTGTTTGTCGTTGTTGTTGCGATTACTCATTTACTGTTTTCCAGAAAGGAGAAAATCAACGGCAGCAAATACTCCTGGGCATTTAAAAGTAGATTTCATTTCTTCTTAAATAACACATTTTGTTGTTTTTAACTATCGAGTTCGGTATTGCAGCATCTAAAGTTCTTTGGTGTTTTTTAATGAAAATATCATAATCTCTTAATGGCCTTCATCTGTCTGTTGGTTCACGCAGTCTTGCTCTCGCAGCTGTCTGAGGCGGAGTGCTTCCTTGCGATGCAGTTATGTCATGTTTCTGTGCATATTAATGAAACTCTACAACTTTCCTTTTCTAACCTAAGCACTTCGCTGCCACTTCAGCTGATTATGGCCTTGGATAATTGCCACAGCTAATCCTGTATTTAGTGGAAACAAAATATATTGATGACAAACATGTTGCCTATCAAAAGCCAGAAAGATGGATCTGAATTCAGATTGTGCAGTAAAAACAAGTATGTAAACTCATTAGATCGACAAGATGTAAATTTACAGAGCATGGGGAGAGTGATGAGGACAGCTTCAAATCTGAGGGAAGAGGCAGTGTCAGGCTTCATTACTGAAAAAGCTTGGCTAGGAAATAGATTTTTCAGGGTATGCTTGTGTACAGGGGAATATTAAATCACCTAATTCCCTGGGAGGTAGCGGCGCGGGTGCCCAGTGGCTGGTGGAGTGGCTAGTGGGCCGGAACCACTGCAGTTATGATTGTCGTTTCTGGGAGTGCTTGTGTTCCAGTCCTGCCTAATCAGAAGAGTGAACCAATAATGTAAGGCCTGGGGTAGTCTCAGGGCTAGGGGGCTGTCCAGTCTGTTCAGACTGCTAGAACAGTACCATTGACAGGTGGCTTAAATGACAGGCATTTATTTCTGACAGTTCTGGAGCCTGGGAAGTCCAAGATCAAGGCGCCTGCAGATCGGTTCAGTGTCTGGTGAGGGCCAGATTCCCAGTTCATAGGCAACTAGCTTCTTGCTGTGACCCATTGTGGAAGCAGTGAGAGAGCTCTCTGTGTTCTCTTCTGTAGGGGTACTAATCCCATGCATGAAGTGTCTACTCTCATGATGTAATTGCCTTCCAAAGGCCCTACTTCCAAATACTGCCATATTGGGGATTAGATTTCAACATACAAATTTTGGGGGGACACAAACATCCAGCTTATGGCACCAGACTTACAGTTAAAAAAATAATTCAGTTTTCATATATTGTGCACCTAACCTCAGATAGATGCACACATGGGTGTCTTAGCTCAAAGCAAGCCTTCAGGACTACAATGAGAGAGACAGAGAGAGACAGAGACAGAGAAAGAAAGAAAGAGAACACACATAGGCTAACTCCTAACTGTCGTTGAAATCCTGCCTGAAAAGTGATTTATGTGGTAGGGTCAGTAATGACTCCCCAAAAGATACCCCCGTCCTAACTCTTGAAATCTGTGGATGTTACCTTGCATGACAAAAACAGAACTTTGCAGATGTGATGAAGGTAAGGCTACTGAGATGGGGAGATTCTCTTGGATTATCAGGGTGAGTGCAAAATGCCATCACATGCATCCTTATAAGATGGAGCCCGGAGCTTTGACACAGCAGAGGGGAAGGCCCTGGGGCTGTGGAAGGGAAGAATGGTGTTAGGTGGCCACAAGCCAAGGATTGTGGCAGCCATTGGAAGCTGGAAGAGGCAAGGGAGGGGCTCTCTCCTAGAGCCTCTAGACGGTGTGTAGCTTTGCTGACACCTTGATTTCAGCTCAGTGAGACTGATTTCAGACTTCCAGATTCCAGACTGTGAGACAATAAATTTTAGTTGTTTCAAGCCACGTAGCCTGTAGTAATTTGTTACAGCGCCATTAGGAAATGAACCCAACTCTCAGACCTCTCACTCGGGGTTGGGTGACTTCTACATGTTTGGCAGCACCAAGTACCTGGTGCGTCAGGACACTTCTGGCCTCGCTGAGTAATGTCTTCTTTCAGGGTCTTTGGCCTGCTAGATGGGGAATCTACTAGTCTTACTCAATTTTGTAGCCCTGGAACCTAGCACCGGCTAGGTACTTATTAAACAATTGAGAAATATAAATTAGTTGACATCATATTACCTCCAGTATTTAAAAGTTGTCAGCTCAGTTTTCTAGAAGGTATATGTGTGTCTTGTAATGATTGTAAAGAGCCAAATTCCAGAGTCCCCCAAACAAGTGAGAGCTTAAAAAGAAAAGAAAAATTAAAAAAACGCTTCTCTTGGCAGTTAGCCTATGTTTACGGAAGAACTGACATTTGGAAAACAATTTTATATTTAAAATTCCGAAGATACTGATAGGGTCCAGGACATATACTCCAAAATATGGCACCCTGGCATTTAAATATTTTAAGCTGAAGGAATTTGAGAAATGTCAGGTGCTGGAGGGCCTCTCTGATCTCTTTTTCCTTCCCTGAAGCAGGTTGGAAGACATTCCTGAGAGATATGCCCTCCCTAGACCCACAGGGAAGGAGTCTCCTTATCTCTAAGACAGGGGTGCCCAGAGGAGTCTGAACAAGCGGGCCTGTTTCCCCTGGTTTATTATCTTTGGCTAATACCCTTTTGTCCCATCACGCTTTCCCAGGACTTTCCACTCTTCATCAGACCTGGCATCGACATACTCAGGTTTCACTGCTTACAAGGCTTACTTGTCACGTGACACTTAACATTAAATGCATGTATGCTTTTCTCTGGTTAATGGATCTTTGCTTAGACAGCCCGGCGATCCACCCTGAACGCGCCTGATCTCGTCTGATCTCGGAAGCTAAGCAGGGTTGGGCCTGGTTAGTACTTGGATGGGAGAGTCCTGTGAGAACCTAGAAGGGTAGAAGGAAAAAAAACATTTTTTCTTCCCTCCAGTGTAAAGTTTGCATAGTAAAACTACACATCCTAGTAATATTTACATCTCTTATGTTTGGTTTTTCTAACTGGTGTCCTGTCTCATTTTACCTTTCATGTCCCATCTCCACAGGGTAAAGTTTAAAGTTGATAGAGGTGCAGTCACTCCAAAATTTAGTTTCCTAACCTCATCTCCCACCACTCACTTATACATAAATGTCTCTGTGTGAACCTAAAAGAGTGTCCATACCAAGGGCCCAGAATTGTGGGTTTTTTTGTTTTTGTTTTCGTTTTTATTTTTAATTTTTTGCTCCTGATCTTTTTCATGTTACTTTCTCTATCTTCAGGGCTATTTTCTCTCATCTCTACTTACCCACACACCCTTTTTCCTTCAAGGACCTGATCAAATGCCATTTCTTTGAAGCTTCCCGACTCCACTGTTGAATAATTTGTTAGAAATCTGATAACGTTTAGCTTTATCATGTATTCTGATTTCACTAAATGGTGAGAATCTTTTTGTGTTTGGATTCCATGTCTTCTCATCTAGAATAGAAATGAAGGTAGAGTGTAGGTTCTATTATGTTGCTAGAGATAGATATTCAACAAATATTATATGATAAATTAATAATGCCTGGGAACTACTTGCATAATCTAAGATTATTTACTGAAGCCTCAGTAGCTAAATAAAGCATGTTCTGTAGTAGTATAGTTAGACTAAAAGAGTGAGTAGTTGATCTCCTAGGATGTAGCCTCCACATTCTGATTCCATGAAATTTCCTTTAAAGGTTTTTTTTTCTCCCTGAGTCCGATATTGAGCTCCCTTAATAAAATGCTTTTGTAGGAAAATGATCATCTATAAGATAAAATAGCTCAGACTTTGGGAAATGTGCCTGTGTCAGGCTATATTTTTATCTTAGTCTTATTGGTGCCCTAGGGTCCAGACTGCACTGTGCAGTGGCAACTGAAGGGAATGGATGTTATCGCTGTCAGGCATCAGAGGCAGAGAAATCCTCAGACAGTGAGAGGTGGGCACTGAGGGAAGGACTTCCTTACCACCTGGGACTGGGAGTGAGTTGGTCTGAAGAAGCCTCAAATGGTTTCAGGACTGGGCCTGAGCTGCTTTTAGCCACCTGGAGGCATGCTGAGGACGACAGCCAGAGCAAGTGTCTGCTTTTTGACACCATTAATGCAGATAGATGGTGGTCAGCTTCTTACATAGCCAATACCTGAGGGAAATGATGGTAAAATCTTTTGGACACAGGAAGATGTGTTTGGTTTTTGGCTTTATTTGTAATGGTAAGAGTATCTTGAGATCATAATCAATGGTTATAGGGATTTGGGGACATTGGAAAGGGCTGTGAGAATGACCAAACTTTCTGCTAATCTAGGTATGCAAGTTTTAAAAATTGGCATACTTGGGAATAATTTGTTTGCCTTAAGCTAATAAAGGTAGGCATTTTGATTGATACCTGTTGGTAGGGTTGTACAGCTTTCCTACAGGGCTTAGTCAGCTTTTCTAACCCCACTCTCTGGTACTGATAGCCAGATCTTGCCCCCTGGCATTTCCTCTTTCTCTCCAATACTCAGACTAGCACTCATTTAGTGGCTACATGATGAAATTTGAGCCAGCAGGACATAAGTAGAATTGATATGTGTAACTTCTAAGTACTTTCTCACACACACACACAAAAGTTGCTGTCCTTGGTCTTTGTTTCTCCCCTCTCCATGGGCTGTTGTATAGAGTAGCGTTGACCCAGCTTCCATCAATGAAAAGCAATGCCCTAGGGTAATGCAGAGCGACAGATGGAAAGGACGTAAGCTCCTGAATGAATGAACTCCTGAAGTTACTCTGCCATATTGACCTACCAGGCTGTTTTTTCGTGCTTTGTTTTTGCAATGTCATTTTTTATTATAACTACTATAGAAGTTGCTATTTAACATTAGAAAAAGCCTTAAATATGTGGCATTGCCTTAGGTGTTAGGCAGTGGATAATGAAAAAATAAATTGCAAATATTGGAAAGCTGATGAACTTTGTAATGTCAAGGCAACATTTGGTAAAATTGTCTTCTGCAGTCAAGTGGAAGACAAACCCGATGTCTGCGTAATCATTAGTCCTAGAGAAAGCAGTTGGAAAGAGCGAGAATTTTTGTGTGTTGGTTGCTCTTTGCTGCTTTTCACAGGATATTGTAAGAAAAGAAATGATACCAGGAAGGAACTGGCCCATTTATAGGAAGAGCTGACATATAATAGAATCCCAAGTACTTTGAGTCCCACAAAGGCAGAAGATAAGTGTTACTAAGAGTGTTCTTCATAGCCTTTGATACTCAACCAAACAAAGGGAGTTAGACCTAGCAACAAAGATTAAGATTAAGTCTGTTGTGTCAGGTGGTCTCAATGGAATTGTCATTTAAGTGGGGAGACAGTGGTAGCTAAACTGAAGCCAGGAAATAAGCAAACCTAAGAAATAATGCCCAGGAAAGAGTTCTGAGTGGTTACTGACACATTAAATCAGAATCAAATAGACCAGAAACCTATCATGTATTTGGGTAAATCTTATTGCCAAAAAGACCACAGGCCTGTGATATTTCAATCCTAATGGGGCTCCTAAAATGTACTGCTAGGAAGCAGTCTAAAAAGAACTGGGCACCCTCAAAGGAGAAATGTGGGGGACGGTAGACAAGGAAGAACCACCCAGAGGAAAGACCTCGGGCTCAGGGGACAATGGACAAGGGAATTCCACCCATAAACCAGGACCAAGGTCTAACTACAGAAAACACTGCCAAGGCAAGGCCCTTTATAATTACTGCTCCATCGTTGCTAAGGACCAGTGGCTGCTGTGTATTTTGATTCTTCTCTTTCTGAGAAGAAATTTCTATTGTGTACATCGTGTCTTATCCACCATTGTTGATTGAGGATGTTGTGGGTTCAGGGTTGGGTGAGGCAGGGGATAGGGAAGAGAATGAACTCTAACTTGTCTATTAGAAGATGCATCCAGATCTGACAGAGGAGACTGCACATTGTGCAGCTATGATGCACTTAAGTTGGGTGCAGTAGCTGGATGGGACCTAGACCTCTTTTAGGGGAGGGGTGCATGTGTTCTGTGTGAAGGAAGAAAAGGGTCTACGTGGATATTTGGGTGATCAGAAAGGTGAGCTTCGGGAAACTGCCACTTATCTCCCAGCTCTCTTTCCAGCTAGGTGTGGACCTCAGACTAATCTCTGGCAGATCGAAAGTGAGTTAAAGTAGTATGTACAACTTTGAGATACTTTGCAACTTAAAGACAAGCATGCTTCCCTGGGTTTGGGCCTTTTCCCACTTCCCATAGGCTGCAGTGTGGATGGCAGAGCAAACCTAGCAGTAGCAGTGTGAATAAGAACAGTCCCTTTGGGAAGGGGGGGTAACAATTAGAACCTGTGTGCCCCACCTGTATAAGTCTCTCCAGCTCCTACTGGACATACTACTCTTGGGAGAGAAATTTCTATCTTCTTTGTTACAGCAACTTAATCTTTATCCCTAATGTATACTTCCTCCTGCACATCTAAGTAATTTGCAAGCATAATGGAAATGATCAAGGTGAGATCCCCTTTGTTCTCCCAAACTTTCCAAAATGTATCAAACATTAGTGAGAAGATATTAATTAAAATCTTGCATATCCTGGCTCTCTCTGGTTAAAATCCTCTCACAAATGTCTTCCCGTGGGCTCTGCACACTTATAGTATGTGATGTCCATAAACCTGGTCACTAGTAGAGAAATCAGTAAATTATAGTCTAAAAATATTTCCTTATAACTCTGTACCCACCATGCTATTCTTATGTGCACCAGAACTGATGGTGGAAATCATAGGGAAGTAGATGGGCTTCCTGTTAGGGAATTACCCAAACACGTCCTAGTTTCACTTCTCCTTTTCCTTAGAAGGCCTCTAGCCCTTTATTCTTACCTTTGCTGTTAAGTATGAGAATATGACATTAATTTGTTTATAGGATGGGACTCTTGAGTTTGTGGTGATGGTAACCTGGAAGGAATGCTAGACTTATCTCAAATCACCTGTTTGTAGGTGACTATAACTTAATAATCCTTACCCTGAGTATGAAAGAAAATCATTAAATATCTAAAAGTGTCTCATGATATTTCTAGTTGTATGTATGTATATATTTATTTATATTAGAGTTAGTTAACATACAGTATAGTATTGGTTTCAGGAGTAGAACTCAGTGATTCATCACTTATATATGACACCCAGTGCTTATCCCAACAAGTGTCCTCCTTAATGCCCATCACGCCACCAACCTCCCCTCTACCAACCCCCAGTTTATTCTCAGTATTTAAGAGTTTCTTATGGTTTGCCTCCCTCCCTGTTTTTATTTTATTTTTCCTTCCCTTCTCCTATGTTCATCTGTTGTATTTCTTAAATTCACAATATGAGTGAAATCCTATATTTGTCTTTCTCTCCCTGACTTATTTCGCTTATTATAATACACTGTAGTTCCATTCACATTGTTGCAAATGGCAAGATTTTATTCTTTTTCATTGCCAAGTAGTATTCCATTGCATATATATACCACATCTTCTTTATCCATTTGTCAGTCATTGGACATTTGGACTCTTTCCATCATTTTGGCTATTGTTGATAGTGCTGCTATAAACATTGGGATGCATGCGCCACTTTGAATCAGCATTTTTATATCCTTTTGATAAATTGCTAATTTTTAAAACACCTCAGGGGATCTTAGAGCATTTGAAAGAAGATTCTAATCATCAGATTCCAAAAGAATGACCTGGAGTTTAGGGTATTCCTGTCACCTTGGATTTTCCTCCGAGTGGAGTTTTTAGGATGGAGCTGTCTATTTTCAAATTAAGTCAGACTTCCCATCTCTCTTGTGCTGAGTTTAGTTTAGTATTTTACTAATGGTCTCCCAACATTGACTCCTTGCCCATCCTTGCTTATGTTTTCATCTCCTATTTTGTTAACCAAAGGTCCCAACTCCACATACGTTCAAGTGAACATCCCCCTTTGATTTTTCTTTTTTCCTTTCCAAATAAATATATAACCTATATGATCATTTGGTATTTTGCTCCTGTCTTTGGATGATATAATTTAATTTTTTATGCTCACATGCAAATAAGCATTATCTAATAATAAAAAGTGATAGATGTACTTGAATCAAAAGCTTTGATAATTATACAATCTTTAAATTAATTAATGAGCCAAAGACAGCTAAACATTAGCATTTAGAAAGATCTCTACAGCATTAGCTACTAATGAGTTCATTTAGATCCACGGTACAGCCTGTTTTAGAAGGCATAGACCATATTTAATCATATTCAATCAGATCTAATACTGAAATTATGAACACAAGGCATTGTTGAGTGTGAAATTACCATAGAATTTTAATTGTTAAACACATTTCTTGTTGGTTCTCCTAGATGAATGATAATTTGATGAGGAAGTAGGAAACCTGTGTGCAGTGGGCCTTTTAATAAATAATAAGGAATTCTAAGGTGTTGTGATTAGAGTTGATCATTCACATACAAATTTTAAAATTTATTTGCCTCATCTGCTTTGGAGGTTCTATTGCCCTCATGCAAAAAATCTGCACTTTGACTTCTTCCCCCACACCAGAAGGGGGGAAAACTTTTCTTCTGTTCTAGGTTCTTTGCCTGGTCTGATAATTAAATTGATATATGACAGATTAACAAGAGAAAAATGAATTTTATTTCATACATATGGGAGCCCATAAAAATATGAGACTCAAAGAAGTGACTGAAGCAGGCAGCTTTTATAACTTTCAGACAAGGAAACAATACATTGTGAAGAACCGACAAGACAAAGGTTTGAACTTAGGTAGCAAATTAGTGAAGCAGTAACAAGGTTTGCTTATGCAGCCTTCTCAGCCTTGAATTCCCTATCTCTGCTGATAGGGATGCCTTCTGCCTTCCCTGGTGGAGGGGTATGTGCCTTTCATGTGAGAGATTTATTTCCTGCTTTCAGGACAGAGGAGGTCAAAACTGCCCTTCTTGCATCTGCTGTTTTTTAAGTAACTTTAATTCAAAATAACCAATACACTACAGTGGCATATTTTGAGGGTGGCATATTCTGCTTCCCTTTACCCTCTGGTCTGTAAGGGTTTTTTTTTGAGAGGATATAGAAAATTTTAGAAATGTGTCATTTCAACAATTCTTTTATTAAAGTTTTTTAATTGAAATATAATAATAGGGGCGCTAGGTGGCTCAGTCATCTGGGTGTCCGACTTCAGCTCAGGTCATGATCCCAGGGTTATGGAATTGAGCCCCATATTGGGTTCCACACTGAGCACAGAGTCTGCTTAAGATTCTTTCTCTCCCTCCCTCCCTGTGTCCCTCTCCCCCGCAGATTCATTCTCTCTCTCTCTCTCTCTGTCTCTCTGTCTCTCTCTCTGTCTCTCTCTCAAAAAGAAAAAGCAATCTAATAATAATACAGAAATACTCCTTGCCCTCATATGGTTTACTTTCAGTTACTACACACACGCTTATCCTGACTTCTGACAACACTGAAGAATTTTGCCTATTTTGATAATTTATAGAAATGGAATCTTACTGTACTTTTTTTGAGGGGGGTCTGGCCTCTTCTACTTAACATATGTTTACAAGAGTTACTCATACTGATTCATGATATGCTGTATAATATGCCATTGGGTGAATAGCCCACAATTTATTTATCCATTTTACTATTGGAGGATATTTGGTTAGTTTCTGGTTTCTGGCTATTATGAATTATGCTGCTCTGAACAGTCTAGTACATGTTTTGTTATTTGCTTTTGTATTTAATTTTAGTAAAATATGCATACCATAAAATCTATCATCTCAGCCATTTTTAAGTGTGTAGCTCAGTAGTGGTAAGTACATCACATGGTTGTATGACCAATCTCTGGAACTCTTTTCATGTTAAAAAACTGAAATTCTCTATCAAACAGCAACTCCCCATTCTTCTCTTCCCCTAGTCTCTGGCAACCACCATTCTAGTATCTGTTTTTATGAGTTAGACTACTTTAGATACCTCATATAAGTGAAATAACACATTAGTTATCTTCCTTTAACTTTCTTAATTTCATTTAACATCATGTCTTCAAGTTTCATCCATGTTGTAGCATGTATCAGAATTTCCTTCCTTTTAAAGACTGAATAATACTTCGTTGTCTGTATAGGCCACATTGTAGTACATTAAAAAAATTTTTTTAATGTTTATTTATTTTTGAGAGAGAAAGACACAGAGTGTGAGCAGGGGAGGGTCAGAGAGAGAGGGATACACAGAATCAGAAGCAGGCTCCAGGCTCTGAGCTGTCAGCACAGAGCCTGACATGGGGCTCGAACCCATAAACTGTGAGATCATGACCTGAGCTGAAGTCGGCCACTTAACCAACTGAGCCACCCAGGCGCCCCATAGTGCATGTTTTTGATGAGCATATGTACACATTTCTGATGGAATTATATAGACTATGCAAAGGTACAGCTTTAGTAGATTTTGCCAAACACTTTTCTATAGTGATGTACTAATTTACACTCCACCAGATTTGTGTGAACTAGCTACATTCTAATGCAGTAAAATTGTTTCTTCTAGCTATGTACACTACAATAGCCAGATGCAATTGTAGGAAAGGATACATAGGATTGTATTGAGTATTTTTTCATTTTTATTATTTATTTATTTATTTTGATGCCACACATCCAATTATTTTTTGATTTTTTATTTTTGTAATTTATTTTTATTTTTATAAATTTTTAATGTCAGTTATTTTTTTAACCTATTATATACTGTCCATTCTTTTTTGTTCATATATATTCTTATTTTTTAAAATTAATTTTTAAGTTACATCCAAGTTAGTTAGCATATAGTGTAACAATGATTTCAGGAGTAGATTCCTTAATGCCCCTTACCCACTTAGCCCATCCCCCCTCCCACAACCCCTTCCAGCAACCCTCTGTTCGCTGTACTTAAGAGTCTTTTATGCTTTTATATTATTTTTGCTTTCCCTTCCCTTATCTTTGTCTGTTTTATTCTTAAATTCCTCATATGAGTGAAGTCATGATATTTGTCTTTCTCTGACTGAATGATTTTGCTTAGCATACTACCCTCTAGTTCATCCATATAGTAGTAAATGGAAAGATTTCATTCTTTTTCATTGCCAAGTGATACCCCATTGTGTATATATATGTATATATATGCCACATCTTCTTTATCCATTCATCCATTGATGGGAATTTGGGCTCTTTCCACACTTTGGCTGTTGTCAATCGCACTGCTATAAACATTCGGGTGCATGTGCCGCTTTGAAACAGGACACCTGTGTTCCTTGGATAAATACTTAGTAGTGCAATTGTTGGGTCATAGGGTAGTTCTATTTTTAATTTCTTGAGGAACCTCCATACTGTTTTCTAGAGTGGCTGCATCAGTTTGCATTCCCACCAGAGTGCAGGAGATCCTCTTTGCATCCTCGCCAACATCTGTTGTTGCCCGAGTTAATATTAGCCATTCTGGCTGGTGTGAGGTGGTATCTCATTGTGGTTTTGATTTGTATTTCCCTGATGATAAGTGACGTTGAGCATTTTTTCATGTGTTTGTCAGCCATCTGAATGTCTTCTTTGGAGAAGTGTCTATTCATGTCTTTTGCCCATTTCTTCACTGGATTATTTGTATCTTGGGTGTTGAGTTTTGTAAGTTCTTTATAAATTTTGGATACTAACCCTTTATCTGATATGTCATTTGCAAATATCTTCTCTCATTCCTTCGCTTGCCTTTTAGTTTTGGTGAGTGTTTCCTTCGCTGTGCAGAAGCTTTTTATTTTGATGAGGTCCCAGCAGTTCATTTTTGCTTTTGTTTCCCTTGCTTCCAGAGACATGTTGAGTAAGAAGTTACTGCGGCTGAGGTCAAAGAGGGTTTTGCCTGCTTTCTCCTCTAAGATTTTGATAGCTTCCTATCTTACGTTTAGGTCTTTCATCCATTTAGAGTTTATTTTTGTGGATGGTGTAAGAAGTGGTCCAGGTTCATTTTTCTGCATGTCCGTGTCCAGTTGTCCCAGCACCATTTACTGAAGAGACTGTCCTTATTCCATTGGATATTCTTTCCTGCTCTGTCAAAGATTAGTTGGCCATACATTTGTGGGTCCATTTCTGGGTTCTCTATTCTGTTCCATTAATCCGAGGGTCTGTTTTTGTGTGAGTACCATACTGTCTTGATGATTACAGCTTTGTAATACAGCTTGAAGTCTGGGATTGTGATGACTCCAGCTTTGGTTTTCTTTTTCAGGATTGCTTTGGCTATTCGGGGTCTTTTCTGGTTCCATACAAATTTTAGGATTGTTTGTTCCAGCTCTGTGAAGAATGCTGTTGTT
>CM053573.1:84529081-84576980 GCA_028646485.1 Cryptoprocta ferox
TGGCCATTCGTAGCAAAGTGGATGGACCTCGAGGGTGTCATGCTAAGCGAAATAAGTCAGGCGGAGAAGGACAGATACCATATGTTTTCACTCATAGGTCTAACAGGAGAAACCTAACAGAGGACCATGGGGAGGGGAAGGAGGAAAAAGAGTTAGGGAGAGGGAGGGAGACAAAGCATGAGAGACTCTTGAATACTGAGAACACACTGAGGGCAGAAGGCGGAGGGGGAAAGTGGAAGGGGGGTGATGGTCATGGTGGAGGACACTTGTGGAGAAGTGCACTGGGTGTTATATGGAAACCAACCTGACAATAAACTATAAATTAAAAAAAAAGTAGAACCCCGTGATTCATCATTACATACAATACTCAGTGTTCATCCCAATAGGTACCCTCCTTAATGCCCATCACCCATTTAGTCCATCCCACCCCACCCATCTCTCTTCCAGCAACCCTTAGTTTGTTCTCTGTATTTAAAAGTCTCTTATGGTTTGCCTCCCTCTCTGTTTTTATCTTATTTTTCCTTCCGTTCCCCTATGTTCATCTGTTTTGTTTCTTAAATTCCACACACGAGTGAAATCATATGGTATCTGTCTTCCTCTGACTTACTTTTTTGCTTAGCATAATACATTCTAGCTCCATCCACAGTGTTGCAAATGGCAAGACTTCATTCTTTTTGATCACTGAGTAATATTCCATTGTTCTTTATCCATTCATCAGTCGATGGACATTTGGGCTCTTTCCATAATTTGGCTATTGTCAATAGTGCTACTATAAACATTGGGGTGCATGTGCCCCTTCAACACAGCATACCTGTATTCCTTGGGTAAATACCTAGTAGTGCAATTGCTGGGTCACAGGATAGTTCTATTTTTAATTTTTGAGGAACCTCCATGCTGTTGTCCAAAGTGGCTGCACCAGTTGGCATTCCCACTAGCAATGCAAAAGGGCTCTCCTTTTTCCGCATCCTCACCAACCTCTGTTGTTTCCTGAGTTGTTAATTTTAGCCATTCTAACAGGTGTGAGGTGGTATCTCACTGTGGTTTTGTTTTATATTTCCCTGATGATGAATGATATTGAGCATCTTTTCATATGTCTGTTAGCCACCTGGATGTCTTCTTTAGAAAAGTGTCTATTCATGTCTTCTGCCCATTTCTTCACTGGGTTGTTTTTTGGGTGTTGAGTTTGATAAGTTTTTTTATAAATTTTCAGTACTAATCCTTTATCTGATATGTCATCTGCAAATATCTTCTCCCATGCTGTCAGTTGCCTTTTAGCTTTATTGATTGTTTCCGTTGCTGTGCAGAAGCTTTTTATCTTGATGAGGTCCCAATAGTTCATTTTTGCTTTTGTTTCCCTTGCCTCCAGAGACATGTCTAGTAAGAAGTTGCTGCGGCCAAGGTCAAAGAGGTTGTTGCCTGTTTTCTCCTCCGGGATTTTGATGATTTCCTGCCTCACATTTAGGTCTTTCATCCTTTGAGTTTATTTTTGTATATGGTGTAAGAAAGTGGTCCAGTTTCATTCTTCTGCATGTTGCTGCCCAGTTTTCCCAGCACCATTTGCAGAAGAGACTCTCTTTTTTCCACTGGATACTCTTTTCTGTTTTGTCAAAGATTAAATGGCCATATATTTGTGGCTCCATTTCTGGGTTTTCTATTCTGTTCAATTATCTATGTGTCTGTTTTTGTGCCAGTACCATACTGCCTTGATGATTACAGCTTTGCAATACAGCTTGAAGTCCAGGATTGTGATGCCTCCAGCTTTGGTTTTCTTTTTCAAAATTGCTTGAGCTATTCAGGGCCTTTTCTGGTTCCATACAAATTTTAGGATTGTTTGTTCTAGCTCTGTAAAGAACACTGATGTTATTTTGATAGAGATTTCATTAAATGTGTAGATTGTTTTCAGTAGTATTGACATTTTAACAACATTTGTTCTTCCAATCTATGAACATGAAATATTTTTCCATATCTTTGTGCCTTCTTCAATTTCTTTCATGAGCTTTCTATAGTTTTCAGCATACAGATCTTTTACCTCTTTGGTTATGTTTATTCCTAGGTATCTTATGGGTTTTGGTGCGATATTAAATGGGATCAATTTCTTGATTTCTCTTCCTGCTGTTTCATTATTGGTGTATAGAAATGCAAATGAGGGGTGCCTGGGTGGCTCAGTCGGTTAAGCATCAGACTGGCTCAGGTCATGATCTCATGGTTCTGAGTTCGAGACCCTTGACAGGCTCTGTGCTGACAGCTGCAGCATGCTTCGGACTCTGTGTCTCCCTGTGTCGCTGCCCCTCCCTCACTCACACTCTATCTCTCTCTCTCAGAAAAATAAATAAGCATTTTAAAAAGTTTACAAAAAAAGAAATCCAACCAATTTTCTGTTACCAAAAAAATCTCCCAACAAATAAGAGTCCTATGACAGATGGCTTCCCAGGGGGATTCTACCAGACATTTAAAGAAGAGTTATTACCTATCCTTCTGAAACTGTTCCAAAAATGAGAAATGGAAGGAAAACTTCCAAACCCATTCTATGAGGCCAGCATTACCTTGATTCCAAAACCAGACAAAGATCACACTAAAAAGGAGAATTATAGGCCAATATCCCTGATGAACACGGAGGCAAAAATTTTCAACAAGATATAAGGAAATCAAATCCAACAGAACATTAAAAAAATTATTCATTATAATCAAGTGTGATTTATTCCTGGGCTGCAGTGGTAGTTCAATATTTGCAAATCAATCAATGTGATACACTACATTATAATAAAAGATAGGATAAGAACCATATGATCCTCTCAATAGATGAAGAAAAAGCATTTGACAAAACACTGCATCCTTTCTTGATAAAAACCCTCAAGAAAGTAGGGATAGGGGCAACATAATTCAACATCATAAAAGCCATATAGGAAAGACTATCATCCTCAATGGGGAAAAGCTGAGAGCTTTCCCGCTAAAGTCAGGAACTCGACAGGGATGTCCACTTTCACAGCTGTTGTTCAACACAGTACTGGAAGTCCTAGCCTCAGCAATCAGACAACAAAAAGAAATAAAAGGCAAATTGGCAAAGAAAAAGTCAAACTTTCACTCTTCGCAGATGACATGATACTCTACATGGAAAACCCGAAAGACTCCACCAAAAAACTCCTAGAGCTGATACGTGAATTCAGCAAAGTCGCAGGGTATAAAATCAACATACAGAAATCAGTTGCAATAGTCTTGAATAAAGTCTTCCTTGACTGTTTAACTCCATCTGGTCCAATTTTTCTTTGAGAACAGTTAGCTCTTTCTGAAACACAAATAGGTGGTGGGATCTCTTAACTGTCATTGCTTTCTCTGGAACCATAGGACTCCTATGAAGTTGAACATTGTCAGAGGAGATAACAAAATTCATCTCCCCCAGTGGTTTGCACCAAATAATTAAGTGCTTTCAAAATTCTGATTAAGTCTAACTTCTTTCTGACCATAAGGGAAACACCTTTTATCAATATGTGTTCCTTGAACACTCTACTCAGGGCCAGCCTATCTGAAAGGAATAATAAGATGATCAAGATAGGATATGAGAGGAAATCAGCCCCTCCCCTATCTAGAAATTTCTTGCCCCATTAAAAAGTCAACCAACCAAAACTATCCTCAAGATTTTACTCCCTTGTGCAATGATGACCCCATTATAGAATTTCAATGTCATAAGCTTTTTTGCTCTCCAGGACAAATAATGGGCCTCACTTTATTTTCACAAGTGTATTTGACCTCTTTTCAAAAGTATATTTGACATCTTTTCAAATGTATATTACCAGTACTCCTTTCAAATATAGCCCTTTTCAAAAAGGTGCTGGAAGTCAACTTATAAGTTGACTTATAAGTTCATCTTCCCTTCCCTGTTAAGTGTCCCTTTGACTCCTTTTACCTACCGGAGTATTATGAAGCCCCTTCTCCCCAACTAACCACAAAGCAAAGCTGAAGTGTAGACTGAATATAAGAGAGTGTCTGTCACTGAGACAAGAAAACTGAAGGCACCCCTTAAGAGAAAAAGCTGTTGTTTTTTTCCTTTGCTTCTTTTCTGGCTTCTATTCTTGCTAGGACCTGCACCCCTGCCCTTCACATGCCTTCATGTATGTCCTCCTTGTAAGGGACCAAGAGTTAATGATATCTTTGGAGTCTTCCAGCACAACAGATAATATCTAAGGAATGATGGGGCAGAGCCATCATGTGCCTATTCCAGATCACTGGCACTAGACATACTGACACCAAGACTCTTGGCTTCAGGCAATAAGTGACTTATGATGGACACCTAGACCCTGTCCTTGTTCTGACCAGTTCCTGGATGCCTATGAGGACACATGCACCAGACCACAATCGTTAATAAAAACCCCAGGTCCCAAGCAAAGACAAGACTCTCTTTTCCCTTCCAAGTTTCCTGGACGTTCCATCTGTATCTCTCTTTCTCTCTCTCCATATTTATATATCTATATCTATAGATATTTATACATGGAGATATATATATATATGTGTGTGTGTGTATGTATGTATATCCATCCAATAAAGTCTGCTTTCACTTCCTGCTGGCTTACATTTGATTTCCATCCTGTATGAAACCAAAGAGCCTCTTGCCTGGTCCAGCGAAATACCCCTCTGGGTCCTAGAACTCACCTGCTGCTTCATCACCTCCATATGTTAAAAAAATTGGGATGAGGCAGCTCCCAACCCCTGGCTGGTGAGCGCTTTCCTTCTTTTCTCTGATGCAAGTCCTGCAAGCAACAACACCTTGTTTTAAAATTTTTAGTCTAAGGGGTCATCCCCCAACCCCCACCACCACAACCGGATCCCTGCTGAGGTGAAGTTTTCTAGAATCTGGTAATATCTAAATCTAAGGTGATAGCAAATCCTTCTCCAGAAAGCAGTTTAGGAGTCCTAAATGTTAGGTTTCCTCTGAGAATCTCAGAGTATGGTTCCATTAACAAGGTTTGAACAAGTCACTGTGTTTTAATATGACAGTTTTTGTACAAGAACCAGTTAGAACACAGTCCCAGCTGATTTCCTGTTCCCTTCCCATCTCCCCTAACCCTCTCGCCCGGTCTTTTCCTTTCTCTGTCCCTCTCTTCTTTCTCTTCCTACCTCTCTCTCTCTCACACACATACACAAGATGTATTTTTAACCCTATATCTGCCAGTCCATTACACATCAAACTGGCCCATCCTGATTGTTCCACACAGCTTTCTGTCTTCTCCTACAGAATCGCAGGTACTCTCTGTCTGCAGGCAAAAAACTAGAGAACAGTGAGGAGAATGTTGGATAGTTCATTGCAAATGAAAGCTTCCATTATTCTCTTGCCTTTTCTTTCTGACATATCCTCCTTGAACTCTTTCTTGCTCATAAGATGCACAGAAAACCACAAGGCAGAATTCTCATTCACCATGCTTTACACAGGGAGCCATGTGGGTGGGAAAGAACATTTCTTACTGAGAAAACTTTCCCTTGTCAGTATGTGCATGATAATAGCACCTGCCTATTAAACAACACTCCCTTTCTGAAACTTTTATTCCACCTATAGATCATATATTTCAATGAAAGTTTTGCTATTGAAGTAGCTGCCAGGATGTTATGAACCTGCGTGATTGCAATTTACAGTATTTCATAAATCACTGCAAGATTGAAAATGCTTGTGACAAAGGCAGCTTTAAATTGACATCCTGTCTTTTTATGGGCATTAAAAAAGTTGATCTCATGACATACTCCACAGACGCATCCCCCTTCCTCAGACAAAAAGGTCCCCACCTGGCACAGCCCTGGGCAGGTGCCTGGGGAAGGAAGGAGAAAGGGATGTAGGGAAGCAAACCACAACTCTCCAAAGTGTGCTTTGTAAGAGAGGAAAATCCAAAGGGTATGAATGTGATCTCCAGTATATATAACTGCTTAAAAGACAAGATCCTTGATCTACCCCTACCAGCAGCACCAATCTGTGAATCTCATCAGCCCCAATGAATCCCTACAGCACCACAAAATTTAAAGGAAGAGAAAATTAGATCAATTCTCCTTAAAGGAACCAAGAAACTTGTAATTTCCTTAATGGAGATCACAAGGTCAAGCAATGAGTTAATTGGGAACCTCATGAGAAAATGATCAGTGCTCACTTTCTATTCTCTTCCAATATGGCCACACATTAGAATCATCTGAGATGCTGTTAAATTACCCCACTTCAGGGGTGCGAACAAGGTCTAAAAGTTCCCCCAGGTGACTCTAACATGCAGCCAGTTTTGAGATCACTGGCCCAAAAACAAAAGGCAAGCGCCAAAAAGGAGTGACAGGTAAGCCGTTATAAATCAGGGAAACCAGAAACCACACTTAGGTATGAATTTAATGAGTACTGTCAACTACGTAGCTCTTGCCAGCTGTTGCCATGAAGGAATAGGAGCCCATTGTTGTCAGACTTTCTGATTTGCATCAGAAATCTGGATATTTTTGTTATGAAATCTTGCTGGAAGCCATTTTCTGAACTCACTGAAGTCGAGAAATCTCCTTGTGAGGTAAGGCGGGTTTGCAAGGCTCCTGCCGTCAGATGGCGACCCATGTCTACCCCCCATTCAATTATTTTTGCTTGAGCACTGACCCCCAAGGCACCTTGTTGACTGGTATCAGGAGTGACTTGTCCTCTTATGCTAAAAATATACTAGTTGCACCTTGTGAAGGAAATTATAGGAATTTCTTTTGTGTTTATGGGAGCAAGTATTACATTTCCTGAGAATCCTGTTTTTTTTCCTCTTGAGAAAACAGGCTATTGACCCCTGCTCACAAAGAACTAACTTTTGCTTTTGCTATGCTAAAAACATTGCCTTGTATTAGAATGCTGAGGATACCTTCCTTCTCCATATGATAAGCATCTAAATCACCTACAATCAATCACTATTGATAAAGATTATGCATGAGTCTTCTACCAATCTATGTTCTGGGAAACTTTTACATACCAAAGAAATCTGTCATCAGAAATCATTGTCTAAGGCAATTGCCACTTCTGTTTTGTACCCTACACATTTTTTTCAATAAATAAAGCTGACTCTCCAGTCAGTGCAGAGATGCCTGCCTGGTGATCAGAAAGAAACTCGTGGCTCTCTCATTCCCTCCCCCTTTTCTCCAACTCTCATCTCTCTTGTGCCAACACCGTCCATCCTTCAGGGAACCCTGGACCTGCTGGAGCTGGACTCCAGCAAAATCTGACTTTTAAAGGTTGACAAAAACTCAAGAAAATACTCTGCAACTTAAAATACGTCTTGGAACTAAAAGTTTGCAACCTCTGACCTAGATATGATTTACACATCAAAATTCTCCACAAATAAAAATACTTCACCACCACCCACAGAAATGGCCAGGATGATTCTCTCAGGGCCGAAGGCAAGCTTAGCAGAGAAGTATTCCAATGGATGCCAGTTACACTGATATATGATAGATATATAAATGTCAGCAACAGACATGGGAGCCGTGGTCAGATGGCCCTCCTATTTTTCTATTTTGAGTTAAGTGTCCTCAGATGAAGAAAGAGAAGCAGCAATTCTGCTGTTTCGGGGGAGGATACTGGCTTCCCCACAATGCTCTGGGGCAGTTCCAGTCCTTGGTGGGACTCAGAAACTTGGTCACATTAACCCCAGACCTTTGCTTGGCCATCTCAGAACAGCTGAAACTAGTCTTTTACCCACTTTTTCAGTGTTTGCTGACACAAGAGTCTGAGAAGTGAGAGACGAAAGGTAAGGAGGACAGGCATCAGTCGCAAGCTCTTTCAGCATTAAAGCAGTGACTAACACTAATTACGCCTCTCAGACCTGTGTTTGAGCAGACCTATTTTCTCTATGAATTAATGCAGAGTGACCTACTTTTCTACATGTTATTTGTTATTTGGCTGTTATTTTATCGATTTTGAGACTGTTTTGTTACATGGGAATGGAAAAATCTAATACAATAAAACTCTTCTCATTGAAAATAATAAAGCTACATCACGAAATATAAATTTATGTGTTTCCTTATAAAAAGATAGCATCTGTGGACTACATTTAGGTTGTGGGAATTAGCTGAAGGCTGTTTCAGTGGATTAATAAAAACAAAAACAAATATAAATACATTAATGTTTAGACATAACACCTAAGATAAAATAATAGACTGCATTTCTAAATTTTAAAACTTGTTTGCTTATAATATTCTAGAGATATTTCATAAAAGAGCACAATGTTAGTCTTACAAGACTATATATATTTTCTATTTATATTCCTCTTGTCCCATTTTTCATGTGCATTATATCATCTGATTTTATTATGCTTCATATTTTATTTATTCATTTACGAGGCCCTGGGATTTTATTTCTTGAAATCTTACTGGAATGTTTACTAAAATACAGATAATTAAAAATAAAATCACACAGCTCACATGCACATTTTGTTTTATATCCAATTATAAATGTATTTTCAAGGCAATTTTAATGTCTAATTTCCACGAAGCATTTTCTTCTCCCTGTGCAGCACATACTCTATGGAAATCTTAAAAAGAGGCTGTTTTCATAACTTTGGTAATTGCAAGCCTCAGAGATTCCAACTACCCGGGAATGCACAGGAATGATTTGCATTCTGGTCTGAAAATAACAGTATCTTTGATGCAAGGGGGCTTCCCTGAAAAATACAATTGCCAAGGGGTGTCAGAAGAGGGTGGTTTAGAAAGAGGTGGGAATTACTGGGATACAGAACATGGCATGAAGGAGCCTTCACAATCCAGTGATGGCAGCCATCTTGCTATCTCAAATACTCTCCCACTGACCTGCAGGAGCACAATGCACACAGATTATCAATACCATGTAGCTACACAGTGATTCTCTCACCACACACATATATAAAGCAGCGGGTGTCATCATCTCCTAGCTGCTCTGCCCTCCTCCTTGCCACTGCAAAAAAAAAAAAAAAAAAAAAAAAAAAACCCAGAACAAAACAAAACAAAAAAAACCCAGCAGCGAGTCTTCCCAGGATGCCACTGCCTACCCTGTGAAGCCACTTGGAATATAGAGCATGGGAGTTGTACCTACAGTGCTGTGCCTTGCAATCTTCCCACACCCTTTAGCTTTTCCTGTGCTGGTAAGGAGAGATTAGGGAAAATGCAGGAACTCCATGAAAATGAAAAATGTTTCAATAGATGTAATTTCCACCCAAAACTAAGAAACTGGATATGAGTTCAGACCACTGTGGCCATTACCCAGCTCCTTCTTCCCTTCTCACTGGCTACGAATAAATTCAGGTGATTTACACTTGTCTTTCTATAGTCAACTCAACGGTCATTGCCTTTAGGAAGCTCTCTGGGCTGAGCCTCCTCATACTCTCATGACACCTACTGTGCCCACGACCTCATTCCTTTTGCATGACACTACAACACTGGTGTAGGGGCTTGACATCCCCCATAGACTGACTTCCTTAAGGGCAGTGACTGAGGCTCAATGTTTCTGTGGCTCTCGTACTTAGCCAAGAGTCTGCACACCTAAAAAGTGCTCAGCAAATAGTAAAACAGTCTATCATGTATACAGCATCATAGCTCAATTAAGGTTGGACATATTCGCCCACCAAACATCTACTGGTCACCTGCCTGTGGTGAGACTGGGCTAAATAATGAACATACATGAGTTAATGTAAAGCTCAGCCATCTTTCAAGAAGTGTATTTTTACTCATATGTTACAGGTAAGTAAACACTCAAGGTATGTTTATTTAACCAAGACCACAGGGCCAGTAAATGACAGAGTTGGGATTTAATCCAAGGGATGTTTGGCTTGAAACCCTGCTTTTCCTTTTTTATATCAATGCTAATCAAAGGAAAGTCTCTATCTATGTTACCATTAGAGAAAATAAACTTAAAAACAAATCTATGAACATGGCCTTCTTGCCACCACCATTTTCTCTCCCTATCTCTCTTCCTCTCTCTCCTACAAAGTTAACATCTTCATATGTCTTCCAGACACCTGTCCTGAAAATGAAGTCAACATTACCACTTAAACTAAATATCCCACCAACTGTTTAGTGTTCATATAGTTTAATTTTGTCAGAAATACAATATGTGTCACCATAAATTTGTTCACATATAAGACATAATTATGCTGCCTACAAACATCACAAACTCTACTGCCATACACAGTCTGCCTTACAACCCCTGCAAGCCCTTAGCAAGTGAAATTCCCTGATCTAAAGAACATGTTACTATTTACAAACTTATCAACTGAAGCTCCAATACTTAAATCTACCTCTAAAAACTTCTTCCATAATGAAAATACAGGTATTTTAAAACATACAATGGAAAAAAAAATAGGATGGAACCAGTTCCTTGGCTAGGACCATGATGCCTGTGCTGGAGGCGGGGCAGGAAGGGGGACTTGTCCAGCCCAGACTTGTCTCTGGTTTTGTGTAGACTATACCCTTAAGCTCCACGGCAACCAACCATTAGCCTGATTTACTAAAGTAAAAAATAAAAATGCTTCCTGCAAGAGGAATGTAAAAATCCATTTGTAAGGCCAGTGAAAACTGCCATAAGTAACCCCAGGAGACTTGTCACATTAGAATGCTGTCGCTACCACCATCAATTGATGGGACCAGATTTAGGAGGGTTTTTAGTGTTCAGAAAAGACATCCTTTCCTCTCACAGGAACAGGTACTACTGCGCTCTTCCCATGACCCCAAATGGACAGAAACAAAGAAGGCAGTACACAGCATCTGTAGATGCCAATGACTTGGCCAGATGGTCCTTCTTCATGTCTGGAAGAAAACAAGTCCCAAAAAGAAGAGATGCGGGGAAGCTGTCTAGCCAAGAACCAAGGGAACCATGCCAAGGTGCATCCTTACAGAAGGGAAACTTAAGAGAGCAAAGAACATGTTCTCTGTGGCAAGAGGTCAGGTTAAGGGGCAATAGCAACAAGTACTCATTTTATCACACATCTTACTTCCCACTGGATTCTCAGTATCTTGAAGGTAGGGACCATGTCTTCTTCATGTCCCCAGCAGAGTATGTGACCATTAACAAACAATAAATCAGTGAAGAAATGAATGCTTCCTTCATTCTTTCTCAGGTATTTGCCTTCTTTTTAATGCTTCTCTTCTCTGCTTACTGACCTGTGCCTCATTATGAAGTCTTTATGAGTGGGACAAGAGACCATGGACACAACTGTCTGAAGCACTACCTATCACTCATCCTTGTTGCCAACTCCCAGAGCAATTAGGAGAATGTGATTATAAATGTCCAAAAATCTCTGAAATATTTCAAGCATCAGACATTCACTAATATTAGTAGCACATTTATTTAATTCCAAGCATCTTTCTGTATTTGATAGATTATAAAGAGGAATTTATATGAAATGAGACAGGGTACTTCTTCCTCTATTAAAATGAATATAAATAGCTTATGAATGATGGTTCACTATAACAATTTGCATAACAAATGCACTTCACAAGTAACTGTAGAACAGACACCTAGTGTTCTAAACTCATGAATATTTGGGGTAATTAAGTAGAGCACAGAATGTAAATAGAAAGAAGGGGAGAAAATAAATACTTCTGCAAAAGCTTATCTCTAAACAAAAGGCTTAGAGCTGCATTTGTGTTTTTCTGCTTTTTCATTCTTTAGCATGTTGTGTCTTTAAAAAATAATTATATATATATATATGTGTGTATATATATATCTATATCTCTATATAGATAAATATAGATCTGTCTACCGAAAGTTTTAAAGCAGTTTGTAAAATAAACTGATAGCCAACAGAGCATATTTAGACAGGTTATTTAGTATTCTGATCCTAATGGGTTAAGAGCCTCAAGTGGAATATTCTGATCATACGTGTTAATTTCATACCTCCAATGTGATCTGGCAATGCTTAGCTCACATATTCTTGCAAATTACTGGAAATACAACATTCCCATGAGACAATGTGACAGCCATGAAATTAAGTAGTTTAAGCCAAAAACTCAAACAGCTACAGAAAACAAACACACCCCCAGCAAATTTCTCTGCCCCCACTCATGCAAATGGAATACAATCTTGTCTAAACAGCAACTCACAGCTCTCAGCGTTCAATATTAGAAAATAACTCAAATCTCTGGCTTTGTTTAACTATCTTTTCGGGACCTTCTTTCCTTTCTTACAGGAGAATAGGGGATCAGGGACACAGAATGCGGAAAGTCCTCCCCAGTCCACACACTGCTCTAATAACCTAAGAGCCATATTAGTCAGGTTCAGGTAAATCTAGTATGATTAAAAATAGCTAGCTATGTTTTTTTAATGTTTTTTATTTTTGAGAGAGAGGGCAGGGGAGGGGCAGAGAGAGAGGGAGACACAGAATCTGAAGCAGGATCCAGACTCTGAGCTGTCAGCACAGAGCCTGACCCAAGGCTTGAACGCACAAGCTGTGAGATCATGACCTGAGCCAAAGTCAGATGATCAACCGACTGAGCCACCCAGGAGCCCCTGCTAGCTATGGGTTTTAATCACAACTTAAGTTGTTTCTTCTTTAAGTTTCTTTAAGAAAATTTACTGTGTGTTATTTCTAAATTATTAACTGATTATTTTAATAAGTACAATCCTTCAATTAAATAAAACAAACAGGTGTGATTTTAGTTTTGACCACGAACTCCTTCTCTGACAGAAATCTTTCCTGAACAGGGATAGCTGGACCAGGGTCTCTGTCTTGCTTTTAGTTGCTTTTTGTACATCACTGAAAGATTGGGGGCTAAACATATTCCCTGTCTGGACTTTGCTGCCCTGGCTGGAAATCCTTACCAGCTCTTACCCTTTCCCTTCACCATCCCCAGTACTTTGTTACAGTTGTAGCCTTCATGTGGTATCCTTGACTGGCTCTACCACACTGTTCTGCTCGCTTCTACCAGGCCACGCTTACTTTTTTTGCTCGCTGTGTTTACTCTCCACACAGTCTACATCCATCCAAAGCCAGAATATCACTTCTCTCAAGAGACCCAGGCAGATGAGGGTTCCAGAATTTTATAGAAAAAAAGCTTAAAGTTGGAGTCTGCTTTGAACTTGAAGATGCAATTGCACGAGATACCACCTATGAAAGAAGAGAAGCTGATGCATATTATGGGGGTTACCCTACGGTCCCACAACCTCCCTGCTAACATCTCCAGTGAATCTAACCCATCAATCTAGCCACCTGCCCCTTGGGAGGCTGAAACCATCATTCATATCTTTCTTATGCTCCAAGTCCTAGTGCTAAGGAGAGGGCATTTATTAACATCAGGGAAGCTGGAGCTCAGGAATGAAGAAACCTCTACTGTAACAAAGGGAAAGAATTAAGATTAAGCATAATATTTAACTCATCAAACTTCCAGAATATCTTCGAATTCATTTGTATTCCCTCTGTGTAGACTCAGACTTTCAGGGAGAGTACCTCAGTACTCTCCTGAGTTGAGTCACCTGTAGAAGGGGCCTAACAAAGATAGCTACTACACTGACCTTGTGGGTGGGTCAAATGAGACAACACATGGAAAGTACCTAGTACAGTTTCTGGCAGAGAGTAAACACTCAAAAACTTATTTTTACTCTATTAAAATTTAACCTAGTCATTTCATTTCTCCCATAGTTATAAAATGTATCCCCCTAATGAGAGTTTTGTTGAAGTCAAATCTATGCAAAGCATAATAAAATTCTTTCTTGAAGGAGTAGTCAGTAAGAATTTAACCCTTCCTCTGTCATCTGCAGTTTAGAGAGCAATATCATAGTTTTACCATGTGAAACCAACAGCAATTACTGGGTAGAATGTGTTCTTAATGAGACCACCATTATACCCAAAGCTCCTATGCTTCCTGGAAGAAATTGCATCTCAAATCTCAGTCAGTCATGCTGTAAGCACAGGAATGAAAAAGACCTAAGACAATGCTGAAAAACAGACTTCAACAAAGATGCTTGTTTTGAAATGGTTTTGCTGCAAAATAAAAGGCATAATTTCCTCATTCTACCTGCTTTCTTGTGGTAAGTGAGGCAGGAATGGCATTGATTTTCACATTTTTCTTTCTCTGATCACCACACACTGTAATCAGATTTTTTTAAAGCCACCTTCATGCACTGCTCATACTTACATTACTTCCTGAGGTTTCAAAATTTTAACTATATGAAAGCTGCCTGGGAGCCAGCAGCGAGGCATTAAAGTTGACATTTGCAAACATCATTGTTTCACTCCCAGTTCACAGACATTTTGACAAGAAGAAAATACAAACCTTCACTCATTCCGAGGAGAGTGAAATCAAATGATTTACATGGTAATGGGCAAAGGTTAAATTCATATATTTCATAGCTTCCTTGCCAACTTTAGTCAAACCTCTGAAGTGTAACTATGGAAATCCTTGGTCTTTCTATATCCCCTGTGAACACAGAGCAGCATTTTAATGATAACCTGTGAGGTCACGAAGTTGGGTTTCCATATATGAGACCACTTACCTAAAAATGTATATATGCAATAGTAATCATTTAAATGTAAGAATTTAGAAAAATGAACTACTATGCAAATAATGCCTTGAATGTTCTCTGATACAAATGTTTATATTTATTTAACATAAAATTACATCTCCCACCATTGAAAACTGGAGTATATCATTTTGGTTGAGTAAAAAACAAAAACAAAAACCACTCAAATCCCAGAATGGCCAAGTGCCGAGCATACTCAAATAGTACCTTTAGATACGGAGGTGAACTTGTGAAAATGAAGAACATATCTGATAATGAAGAAAAGTATTAAGGTGACTTTGGGGAGAATTTTGTAAGAGATTATATTTAAACTAATTACAGAACATTTTCAGAATATTTACCATTTGCTAAGGGAAGCTGTTTATTGTTAAAGCTTACAGTTCTCGTTTCATGGATATGGGAATGTCCCTGTTAGTTCAAAAGTCTCGACATCAATGTTGCAACATCCCAACATTGGTGATGTTGCTAATTCACCCAAGCAAAATTAATTTGAGTTTACATTTTTACACAGGACACTTTGAGGAAAGTGACCTTAGATGAAATTTATTGCTTCAAATGGGAAATTCTTGAGTAATCAATCCCAAGATAGATGGCATCTGAGAATAACTGTATTCATTGATACAAATACACCAAGATCTCACTTCCAACTTCTGGACTGGTCTATGCCTCCAGATGTTCCTTTCTTTGCTTTTCTCAGGCACAAACCTAAGCAACTTATGGAAGCTGCAATACAATAGTTTATCCCCTATTTCTATTTTTGATAGATCAAGAGCTGTAACAAGAAAAGTTCTTACCCCATGGTGCTTCAGTTGGAATACATTTACAAAATTAACTTTGAAAAAAATTGGAGTTGATTAGTTACATTAGATATTCTGTCAACAAATCCAACTCATCCTAATCAGTCATAATTAACACTGATGTTTGATGAGAGGTACAAGTAAGAGTAGCGAGTTTATGTGCTGAGAACTCTGTTGCCTAGAGTTTATGTTCCCTCTAGGGAACTGGGTAAAGCCTGCTCATTATCTTCCACTTGAAAAAGAAGTGTGTTTGCTGCTGTGGCCAAATTGGCAAAAGAAATATATGTCCAAACTCAAGTGGATATGAGAATATTTGGTACATATCTGGCAAACATGACAAGTAGGTTTTCGTTTTCTCAAGGAACAGAGTGTAAATGTCAAAAACCAGAGTCAAATGCCAACTAACCCATGGTTTCAAGTACAGTTCTTCAGCCCAGGAATATTAGAGAATATCTCCCAGCAAGTGCAGCAATAATTAAATTAGCATGCTTATATAGCCTAGAATAATCCACTGGATGACAGAGGCAAAGCTGGTCATTGTGTTACACCAGACATATCCCCATAACCGCAGATTGGCAAGGAGTTTCTAGAATGATGTGCTCCTCATCAGCATGCAACTAGACCACCTAAGCAGACAGCTTTCCCTAGAACTTGTTTCCCACCAAAAATAAACACTGCCTTTTCTATAACTCGCATTCATCAAAGCCTTACAAAACAAAATTTTTAACCACCGAATTCCTTGTAGTTCTACTAGACATAAAGGAGAGAAACAGGATCTAGTATCTGTGGCTTCATCAGGGCTTAAGACTTCCCTTCCACCTTAGAACTGAGTTATCCTCTCTCACGTGGATTTTCCATCCTTCTTTTGAAACTACTTGGTTCTCATCTGCCTATAGACATGCAAGTTTTTCCATTCTAACTCCCTTCCTCTACGTCTTCACTATCCACCTATCGTTTAACCGTTGGCATCTAATTCCCACTGCCTTTGCCCTGCTTGAATGTCTCCTCCCTCAATCCCTTCCCCCATCCCCTATCTAAGATTCTTTCTTGAAGGCAAATGTGGTCACTACAGGTAGAGCCCCTCAGGGGTGCCTTCTTGTTTTTCATAAAGAACATTTTCTTTAGATTTTTTTTTGAAGCCTTCATTTGTTACTTTCATTCTACACAAGGCCATCAGACCCACCAGCGTGCCTTCCTCTGTTGGCCACGTGCAGTGCTCACCCCCCAATAAAGCAAGCTCCTTCCCATAAATAAATAAATAAATAAATAACAAAGACTCTTTCTTCTTTCTTGAAGCCTTCTCTGGACCGTTTGACAGAGCTGACCATCCATGTTTTGATCTCCTCTTCCCCCAAGGTACCAGTAACACTAATTCTCTGAACTTTCTGATCAACTTCTTGCGCTTATCTTCTTCTTCCTCTCAAACACAGATTCATCCCCAATGGGTCCCTGAGGCTCTTTATCCTCCTTCCTCAGTTCTCTCCATTGACAGTCCCTTCTATCACTTAAAGTGACCACTGAAATCAAATGCTCATTTGCATACTCCCTCGGGTCCCTGGTAGAGTACAAACAGTAAGAATTTACTGTTTTACTATAACTAATATTAAAATATATTCTCCTATTAAAACAAATATAAATATCAATTTGTACACTTAAAATTTTTTTCATTTAACTGAATATTTGTCAAGCTCAGTTGCAAAGTTAAAAGAACACATACATGTTGAAAAATAAAATTCAAAATTAAAATAAGCATTTAGGTGAAGCACAAACTCTTTAAGGAAATTTGCTTCTTATGCCTTCATTCCTTCCTCCTCAAACAACTCTAATTGGGGCCTCATATACTCTTGTTTCACAATGACAGTATCTTCATGGACAATCCTTTATGGCTCTCTCACAAGACCCTCACACTCCACATTGAAAGCTGAATTCTCCTCCCCTCCAAGACCGCTTCTATTCCTAGAGATCGCATCTCTCTCGGCAGTAGCACCAGTGTGATGGTAACCCAGTCTCAAACTTAGAATTCCTTTCCTCTTTTTATTTGCTGTGCCAAAGCAGTCACCAAGCATGTACACTATGACCACCTTTTCATTAATTTTCCTATCTCCATTCCTACCTTTATTATCCTTCTACTTCCTACTTCTCTTTGCTTCAAGCACTGCAACAGTCTCTTAAATGATCTGCCTCCTTTTTGCCAACCATATATTTCCATTCTCAAAAACTTTCTGTGAGGGGCGCCTGGGTGGCTGAGTTGGTTGAGCATCCAACTTCGACCCAAGTGGCTATCTCTCGGTTCATGAGTTCCACCCCCACATGGGGCTCGCTGCTGACAGCACCAAGCCGGCCTCAGATCCTCTGTCCCCTCTCTCTTTACTCCTCCCCATCTTGTGCTGTCTCAAAAATAAATAAACATTGAAAAAAAATCTTCCTGTGATTCCCAACATCCACTGACTAAATAAAGATGGAACTCCTTAGCCTGACATACAAAATCTTCTCTGGTCTGGTCATAGCTTTCCTTACCTTTTCCTACTTTCATCCCCTAAAGTTGTGATATTCTCACAAAAACATCTCATTTGAGCTTTCTGCCAACGTAAGCATTTTCCACATAGAGAAAAAAACAAAGTGAGGGTGAACACTTCACCACATGAATATTCCAATAAACAAACTTTGGTTCTTAAATCCATCATGCCCCTTTTATCCAACAGGCGTGTCCTCCATCAGAGTGATGACATGTGTTAAGCAGGGCATATCATCTGCCGCAGAAGCAGAGAGGTTTAATTTCACTTTAACTGTTCCCCTCCTTCCATGTACAGCACTGCTGCTGAGTCCCTTGGGCCTATTGGAGTTTCATGTATGTGTATTTCTTTGCTTCTGTGTGATCTCAGCAGGGATAAATGAACCTAAGATATTAAAATGTAATTTGTTCAGATCTTTGCCTTTAGGGTGAGCACTAAGATGCTGCCATCAGCCAGAAAATTTGTGATCTAATTTGGAAGCAGTGAGCCATGCTGTCTTCTTTCAGACACTTCAGAAAGCTGCACTGAGTTCCCACTTTCCATGGTTTTGTAAAAGCTTTTCTTTCGAGCTATAAACAATGTTGATTTTTTTTTTCTCCACCTTACCATGCCAAGAAAGATTCGCTTAGTAAAGGCAAGGAGTAGAGACTTCACTCTTTAGCTGTCACTCTATTGAAATACCATGTTGAGCAAGCAATGCATCTTTAATCTCTCAAATGGACTCTGTCAAAAACCGTCCACCTTAACCCACTTTTTACCTAGACCATTTGGAGGAAACCTGTCCCCAGCACTTGCAGACAGATTCCTGGGATCAGCACCAAACTGGCTTACACAAAGATTCTAAATTGAAAGTTCTGGTATGCTCTGAAAGAGATTTCTTATCCATGTATCGTTAGGTTAAAATCTTCAATACTATCGCTAAACCAAAATCAAAAGAAGACTTGTTTTTCTGTAGAAAATTTTACCAAATCTAGTTCCCTCCCATCTTAACCCACTTAAAAACAGGTTGCTATTACTAGTTCATTGGTTTCTATAGCTTTAGGCTTGGTTTCTCAGCAAAAGAAAAAAAAATCATATGTGGGGCTATAAAAAATATCACATGCAAATTCTGGACTTTCTTAACTCTAAGATTTAGTTAAGATGAAAGTGGAAAGCACTGGACATGACTTTGTTCATAAGAACTCAGCATAATGAGCAGTTGGATTAAATCCCATTTAAGAACAAACCAGAAGCTACAGACAGATGAGCTGCTGAACTTCACAGACAGGATCTGAGAAGAGAGACTCAGAGTCCTTTTTGTAGTCTGATTTATCCTCACACCCGCCTGCCATCCTCCAAAAAAAAAAGGTAAAGAACAGGTTTTAACTTCATAAATGAAATTTAATTCAGGAAGATGCTAGTTTATTATTACTGAGACTAACAGGCACATACAGAGAGGGAAAGACAGTAAACAAAAATAATGTCACCACACTAACTTCAGGGTAATACAACAGCAAAATGCTAGGCTAGCTGTTGAAAGTCATGTGCTGTTGTTGGCATTTCCTTTACAGAAGTCTAGCAACTTCCTGAAATACAACTTTTTCCAAATTAGATCTAGAGGAGAAAGCACTAGAATCCTCGGGTCTTCAGCATAAAAGTAACTGAGTCACACATTCATTGGCCACTGCAGACATCAGCAAGACGTCTTTTATGAATACTAATTGACTGATAGCTTCTTAACAATGCAACAACAAGGGATTTGAGCTTTTAAAATAAGATGCTGGCTTGCAATGCAGACAGTAAATCTGACAGAAAGCAAATACAATTCTCAGCAAATGCAGTAGGCTTACAGACTAGCAAGTGTATTCGCAAGTGAGAAGGAAGCCTTTGAGGGCCCAGGGGCTCACCTTTAAACAACAGTAAAGCAATGGGACATAGACACACCCTTTAAAATTCTGTTCACCGCTATATCTCATGATTCATCCCACACTGGGTCTCAATCCCTTACTGCAAAAAACAGTGTGGTTTGAAGGACAGAATGATGCCCCTGTGCTACAAATTTATGTATTTTAACCCCTCAATCTAATTTTGAAAGAAATGAGGATGATCGTAGGGATAGGGGTAGGTCTTAATCAAAGCTCAAAATGTGGGGTTTTTTTGTATATGCAGCCTATTTCAATGTTTTCCTTCCTTTAAGGTAGCAAGATTCCGTGCAAATTATCAGAACAACTCTGCAAACTTGATTAAAAGGCATATCAATTTCTAGGCATGGGTTTTATTTTTCAATCGCATTTTCCTCTGTGAAAACCTTTATTAGATTCTTAGCTCTAAGTGTGTTCTGACCATGTAATTTAACAGAATGCTGCACTTCCATAAGCCTATTTTCATCATGCAGTCGATTGTTCATCATGAATATAAATATAATCCATAGGCTCCAACAAAATGTGCCATACTCTTAGGACTACCTTAAAATAAAAGTCGTATAAATTGTCACTGAGAATGACACAGCCACATTACCTGTATTTCAAATTGTACTGATTAAGTCTTTCATATACCCAACCCATTCGACAGAGATAATTAGATAGCATAGGAAGCTCTAGCATTATAAAATCAAAGAACTTAAGTCTCATTGTAAGCTCTAAGTGCCAATCAGGCGCAAGTCTCTAATGTTTATAGGGCATGACTGCCACCTACTGGCAGGCTTTAGAGATTGCAACATCTGACAGAGAGCCATGGACTTCATCTTTACAAACTAACCATGGCAGGGCTTTTCCCCCACAGCCAAAATGCACCAGTTTTTGTTGTTTTGTTTTGCTTCTGCCAAGAGATTTCTTTTTTTGAAAGGTATGGATTTTGAAGAGAAAAAACAGGGAGCAGAGAGGTATGGAATAGAAAATAAATATAAAAGTAAGCTGTTTTGCTAACTGTTCTATAACCACAGTAATTTGTACAGAGAAGGCCCTGTACAAAATACAATAAAGGTCCAAAGATTGACCCATTCCCATAGACAAGGCCAAAGACATCAAACCTGGTGTTTGAAATTTAGGCTTTTAGTCCTTGTTTTGGGATGGATCACTGGGTTTGTGACATAGTCTATGCCTTTAACTAGACTTAAACAGAACGAATGGCCACCTGGACTGGGTAAAAGTAGATGAAGTGTTTGGTTTCATGTGTCACAGAACTACTGAAGTTCCTCCCCACAATGCAGTGACAGGTGAGTTTGTACTTCTCATCAAACTCCTTAATAAGGGCTGCAGTAGCCTTCTCTATATCATGTTTCTCCAGTGCCTGAGTAGTACACTCCAGCAAGTCCTGTTGCATTTTCTCAGGCATTTGGGCATTTTTTTTAATCACAGCTTTTTGGCGACACATGGTTGCCATGGGGTACAGGCTGGCCAACTGCAACGGTCTCCTGGGGGAGGGGCTGGCGATGCTCAGCCCCGGCAGGAGTGGCCATCCCTGTCAAAGCCTTGGCCCATACCTGAAATGCACCAGTTTTGTTAGGTATGCAGCTTGCCTCACTAGATGTTACTATTTTTGTAAAGAGATCACATGAAAAGAGTTCTGGCTCTCGTCATTATCTTATACACTGTTGTGTGCAGCATATGCACATAAGTACATATGTTTGTGTTCTTGTTTTGTTAGTTTATCTTCCCCTACTAGAATGTAATCTCAACACGAGCAGAGCATTATTTTAATTGCTCATGTATTCTACAGGGCCTAGAACAGTGCCTGATACTTAGTGAATATTCATTGTTCACTATGAATAAATGAGTAAAATGATAATGCTGTTTTAAGGCAAGACAGTATATTAGCTAATATCCTAAGTTTTAAAGACAAGCACTAATAAATTTAAATTGTGGCTCCCTTTCTATCTTCTTTCTGTTGGATTTTTATCATGTTTCTTAATTTCCTTGAGCCTCAGTTTGCTAATCTATTAAGTATGGATAATAACACTAAGGTAGTCAGAAAAATTAAGTAGACAAATGTTTATAAAGTACTTGGCACAAAGTGCATAATAATTAATATTACAACATTATTAAGTCATATCACTCAAATGAAAGATTTTTCAGAAATCTAATGAAGGCATTAAGGAGTTTCATCTTCCTTGTGCATGCTAAGAGCTCTTCCTTCTCCATCATCCTTGTTATCCACCCTGATCTATATCTGACCTACAAAATGCCCCACTTCCACCAAGACCTGGTTCCAAGATGATATCCATTAAGCTTTACCATTCAGACACAGACCCTTAGGGCTGATAGGAGTTTCAGTGTGATATTTAAGAAGTCACTATTGTGGAAATCTCTAAGCATATTCTGAAGCACTTAAATAGTTCAGAACTCTCTGGAGGGTTTTGTAAGTGTTTTAATTTGTGTTACAGCTGATCTTGTATTTTGTTACCTGCCAGGGAACGATTTTGTACTTACAGGAGAACATCTACCCATGAGCACTTGTGTCTGAATGTCGGACAAGCAACACAGCACTCATTAAGAAGCTCTATTATCTCATGTGACATGAGGTCCACAAGTAGTACGGTTGCTGACTCGCAGCTAGACATCACAAAGAGCCCATGCTTTTATCACGTTATGCCCTGCTGTCCACAATGTTGTTTTAGCTCAAGGCTAGTTCCTTTTAGAGGCTTAGGATGCCTCCAGTAGAAATCTGGGCCACATGGCATGCTATTCACATTCAGTGGGAGAGAGAAAGAATGGTTCCCAGAAGGATCCTAGGAGGTAGAGAAGGATTTTCCCCATAAAGCCCTGCAAAACCATTTCTCTTGGCTCATTGGTTAAAATACTAACACACATCCATTCTCAAACTGGCTGACTCCACATTAATCTGATTGGTTTAAAGTCTTAAATCAATCATGATCTTTCCCTGGAGCTAAACGGAGTCAGCTTCCTCTGAATCCCATGGGCTACATGAAGGAGGAAAATAGACCGACACAAAATCCAGGTTTCTTAGAAAAAAGTAAAGGAGAGAATGGAGGTGAGGCAGGAAGCTAAAAGTTCCCATGCTAATGAGCACACGGATATATAGTGGTCCTATCTGCAAATGTAAATATCAGTGTGCTGAATTGTTCTTGATTACAAAAAAAAAATCCTTAAAATATTTATTTTTTAAGGAGACATTTTCTGACAGTCCAAATACAAAAAATCCAATATGCTTCCGCAGAAATGTTACATGCTTAGATTTATTATGACATAAAACTTCTGCATACTTTCACATTTTTTTAATGTTTATTTATATTTGAGAGAGAGAGCACAAGCAGGGGAGGGGTAGAGAGAGAGAGGGAGACACAGAATCAAAGCAGGCTCCAGGCTCTGAGCTGTCAGCACAGAGTTCAATGAGGGGCTTGAACCCACGAGCGATGAGATCATGACCCGAGCCAAAGTTGGATGCCCAGCTGACTGAGCCACCCAGGCGCCCCAAAAACTTCTGTACATTTTCAGAACATGATACAGTTCAGGCAACAGGAAGTTAAAGTTAAGTTAAAACTCTGAGTACAAAGGCCTATTGCTTCTCTGGGTCTCAGTTTCCCTACCTATTAAATGAAAGATGAACTAGATGAGATGGGTTTCTCCCTAGCTATGTCATTCTGTGTGTGTGTGTGTGTGTGTGTGTGTGTGTGTTTAATTTTTTTTTAATGTTTTTATTTATTTTTGAGAGAGAGAGACAGCGTGAGCAGGAGAGGGGCACAGAGTGAGGGAGACACAGAATCCGAAGACAGGCTCTGGGCTCTGAGCTAGCTGTCAGCACAGAGCCTGACGCGGGGCTTGAACCCACGAACCGTGAGATCATGACCTGAGCCGAAGTCAGACGCTTCACCGACTGAGCCATTCAGGCATCCCCTTCATTCTGTGTGTTTTAATCCATAGCCACTGATATCACCAAGTGAATATACTCAACGATGTGCATGGTTTTATTCATCATTCAAATAAGTATTGACCTGTTGGTATGGACTCTACTTAGTAGAGAACTGACAAGACTGACACAAGGGTGAAGCAAGTTCTTGCCTTCCAGAACCTTCAGTGGGGAGAAAAGGCAGATCGAAGAAAACATTAGAAGACACAGCAACAAACAGTAGCAAAGCAAGCACGGAATGGAACAGAGGAGGAGTATCCTAGGCAGGAAGAGTGAGGTGAGGGCAAGATTAGATTCAAGCCCCACCTAAGAGAACAGGTATGACTTAGAAGACGGAACAAAATGGGAAAGAGCGGATGCGGGGTGGGGGGGGGGCGGTAAATGCAAACACTGCAGGGCAGGAATTGATTTCATATGTTTATGAAACTCTGAGTAGATAAGATGATTATGATGACAGACAACGTTGGTGACGATGCTTGATGGGAGTGACAGCAGAAGGTTACTGCGACCTACCACGGGCTAGCACTTCAGTCACAATATTTCATATCATCTTCACAATAACTCCAGGAAAGAGGTGTCATAATCCACATTTTACCCTCAGCTTACCCTGCCCAAAGTTAAAAAAAAAAAAAAAAGTAGTAAATCTCTGATTAGAACACAATTCCCTGTAAGTTCAAAGAGCGCAACGCCTTGACCACACTAGCCTGCCTCTTTGAAATGCAGTGGCTCTCAGCATCCCCATGAGCCTGGAAGGCAGGAAGGCAGGAAATCAGGCTGTACCTCAGTTTCTACATGAGGGCCGATTTAGAAAAACAAAAACATTTATAGCAACGCTACATCTTCTTTCATACAAATGAAAATCACTTTAGCGATCTCATAGAGAGAGGGGCATCTTCAGTTGGAGAAGGATGCATAGTTTCAAATTTTATATTATCTACTGATTAAATAGAATTTTGACAATGAAAAAGATGGCATTTCTTGTTATCCACTGAAATGTTAGTATCCAGGCATGTTTGAGAAGTAGAAACACAGAGGCAGTCTTTTATCTGGAAATTGGATGGAGGGGCTCTATTGAAAGTTATGCAGCCTCCAGGTTGCTCACCACTGTGTGTGACGTGCTGCTGAGAGATCAAGAGAAACCCCTCGCCGACCTCCCACCCTTCACATACACCACACATCCACCTCTGTCACCTACAAAACATCACAGCCACAGATATTTGGTTCAACTCAGCATCTATTGGGGCCCTTCTGATGGTTTGTGGGGTCCAGGCATACACTGATCAGGGCCACCCTGTAACATGTCTATAACACGAGCACACAGACACACAAAACTCCATCATCCAGTCAGCTGTTCAAATGGAAATGAATTTCCCACCACTCTGCTCAAATTCCCAAACACACTGCCCAAGAAGTCATGTACCGTAACTGCTGAACTTCCTTCACCAGCCACCGTTCCCCCCCCTACAATTGTAAAAAATGCCTTTTGATCTGTGACCTGCATTTAAAAACTGACATCTGGTGGTTAGGGTGGTAATTAGGCATCATTTAAAAGTTATTTCTGCCTTGTTAACTGAGTTACTCTGTGATCAAATTATGGGGTAATTTAGAGGAATTCAGGCATATTGATTGTACAATCTATAACGTGTGTAATTAATAACTACCCCCTAAAATCTCTGTGTGAGAAATTGTAAGGATTCATATTAGACAAAAAGTCAAGGTTTGAACAGTGCTTTCTCCTCAATGCCTTACATTAACTACACATAAAAGGGAAAGCTTTCAAAGGGGATGAAATCAAGTTTTGATGCCAGAATGTGTTGACTCTGTTGCACAACTTGTATCCCTAGTGGCCACAGACTCATGTCATTTGGGAATCTCCTCGCACTGGGTGCCTAATGTGTCATTTCTCTAGGATTATACATCTTTGGGGGTACTCTGGCTGCTGGCCTCTACGGACAGTTTCACTGACTACTTTTGAGTTACAAAGGCACGCATGGGGGTGTCAACCTTGCAGGCTGGCCGATCTTGCAATGAGGTCATGCCAGGAGTTTAAACAGCACAGGCTGTTTCTACTTGCGCCGCAATAACAGCAACACTTCTACTGGTTGTAGTAAAGGTGACGAGGGTTAGATCTCTGTGTCCCCAAGAAACATGCACCCACACACACGCAGACATTATTTATTAACTAAGCTTCCTGCCCCAAACTCCTTTTTGTTCTCCTACTCTATGAATTAGGCTGGACCTTCTGTGAGCCAGAAGGACAACTTGACCTCTGTACTAAAGACAAGCAAGATACCTGCTCAGTGGCTCCTTTGTATGAGCTCACTTTAGTGCTGTCAGGCCCTCAGAGAACCTGACAGTGCCTGAACAGGAGCACTGAGGAGTAAAGACAGCAGAGCTCACAAAAGAAGAGATGTACTAACTCAAAGAGAAGAGTCTGCCTGATCCATTTGTATATCAAAGGAAATATGACCTTGTTTACTATTTATACACAGTCTGGGTGGGCACCTGCATCAATTTATCATCTTTTTTCTCCACCTACTAATGTACCACTTGATGGGATCGTGACACAATAACAGCTTGTATTGTTGAGCCCAGTACTCCGCTAAGTGCTTTACATTTAATCATCAAAACAACTCTGGTAAGATAAGTGCCATCACCATCCCCAATTTACAGATAAGGACACTGATGAATGGAGAGCCTCAGTAATCAACCCAAAACCCACAGTTGGGAAGTGGTAGAGCTGCCAGGTCTCTCTGGACCCCAAGCACCCTCACAGTCTTGCACTTCCCTAAGAATTCCATCCTCTTGGACAAATCTGAGAGTACCTCCTTCTTAGAGATAGAATCAGGAAGAAATAAAGGGGTCTAAAGAGAAAGAAAGGTACTGACAACATGAAAAAAAAAAAAAAAGACAAAATCATAAGAAGAAAAGATGGCCATGAGAAATATTCAGTGGTGACGGAAGCCAAGACATCTTTAAAGATGGCTACTCTTCAGGGGCGCCTGGGTGGCTTAGTCAGTTAAGCATCTGACTTCGGCTCAGGTTGTGATGTCGTGGTTCACAAGTTCAAGCCCCCCGTCAGGCTCTGTGCTTACAGCTTGGAGCCTGGACCATGGTTCAGATTCTGTGTCTCCCCCTCTCTCTGCCCTTCCCCACTCATGTTCTGCCTCTCTCTCTCTCAAAAATGAATAAAAACATTAAAAAAAAAAAGATGGCTGTTTCTTATGCAGCACTCTGTTTTGATATAACACCTTGTGTTAGTTTTCTAGAGCGGCCATAACAAAGTACCACAGACTGGGTGGCTTAAGCAGCAGAAATTAATTTTCTATCAGTTTTGGAGGCTAGAAGTCTGAGATGAGAGTGTCAACAGGGTTGAATTCTCCGGAGCCCTCTCTCCTTGGCTGGTATATGGTCATCTTCCTCTCTGTGCCTTCAAATGGTCACTTTTCTGTATATGCCTATGTCCTAATCTCCTCTTCTTATAAGGATATCAGTCAAAGGCCACCTGGGTGGTTGAGTCGATTAAGCATCTGACTCTTGATTTAGGCTCAGGTCATGATCTCATGGTCTTAGAATCAAGCCCAGTGTCAACTCACACTGAGTGTGGAGCCTGCTTATGATTCTCTCTCTTCCCCTGCTCCTCCCCCACTCACACACACGCTTGCTCTCTCTCTCAAAATAAATAAACTTAAAAAAAAAAGATATCAGTCATACTGGATTAGGGCCCACACCAATGATCCCATGTAAATTTAATTACCTCTTTAAAAACCCTACCCTCAAATACAGTCTAAGGTAACAGAGGTTAGGACTTCAATATATGAATGAGGAGGGAGAACAATTCAGCCCATAATACACATATACCACACCCCCCACTCACATACTCTTTACCTCCGAACTTTCAGTAGCAGTCTATTAGACATCGTCTTGGATTTTACTGTCTTGGGTAAGAGAAAATTGGTAGAAAATCAAAGGCAAAATAGTCCTATATATGGAATTGATGAAAAAACAGAAAGGGAGATAGATACAGGCCAGGAAATCAGATGTAGGACAAAAAGTAGGAGTTTAGCATAAGCAGGAAACCAAAGGAAGACCTGCTGGGAATTTAGCCCCGCTGCCCTCACCTCATAGAGATACAAGGATTCCCAAGTACAGGTAAGATGGGCTGTGAGTATATTTGGTTTGTTTGTATTAAAGGGATGATAACTCCTGAAGGCTGGATATTTTTGGGTGGCTTAGTGATGAATGGTATAGCAATTTTTCAGTGTATTACCATCAAATCCCAACCTACTTAAATCAGATGTCAAGCAATCTCTTGTGGTAGAAATGTAATCCAAACATTTATCTCCTGATTGTATTTATCTTTTCATTATCTCTTGATCCCCAGCCCAGTTTATCATCCCTCACTTTAAAACAGAAACTAGAAAGAGTGTCAGAACAGTGGGCATTTCCTTGGACCCAAGGCAGCACAGTAATTCAAAATCAAAAGTGCAGCTGGCCAGGAGATGAATCCAAGCGACTCACAAAAGCACTTTGGCTCACTCCTGGTAATGGAATTTTAAGGCAGAAATAACATTATTAAATCTCATAGCAGTTCACAACAAATATTTTCAATTAAAAATCACTGGGTTCTCCCAATCTTAAATAAGGCTATAAGTCTACTAGATAAGTTATGCTAATAAATGGATCTCCTTCATACTCACAAAACTATCCTAAGTGATTCTGAAAGGACATTTCTGCTGACAGTGCAGAGGGGGAAATCAGCCCTCTGGTTCTATTTCTGGGTGGATTGGCATGCTGGTGGGGCTAAGGGTACCCCTGTGCCAGCATGGCACCATCTGCCAGCTGGTCTGTACAGCTGGGGGGCATCTACATACTGAGTCCTGTATCAGAAGCCTCAGCTGGTCACTGACAAGGCCACCATGCCAGACATATTTGGCAATTTGGTCACATTAAAATTTGATTGCATGTGTGTGTGTGTGTGTGTGTGTGTGTGAAACTATATGTATGTTTGATGATACAAACCAATAGAGTCTATTGGCAATTGTTTTTCAGACTGACAGTAAGTAACACAAACGCTCACATTAAGTTTCTCATCTCTTTGGAATCATGTGGAGCAAATAAGGAAAACAAAGGACAGCCAGAAAATGAAGAAAGGTAAATGAGATATTTTATAATATATTAAAGTGTGAGGAGTGGGACTGTCCTTATGCTAAAATACCCATGCACACATGTGCTCACACACACATGCAGAAACACACACACTGGAGCTACTGGGAGTGAAGAGAAGAGATTTAAACTCCAGTTCACCCAATGCAAATTCAAGGCATTCTATATCTTTATTGTTTGCTCTCAAAAGTTACAATCTGGGCAGTGTGACAAGAATTATGCAGACATAAAAATAGGAAGCTAAAATAAGGAAATAGAATGAGTGCCTAAAACCTTAAAAAAACAAAATATTCATATCTTAAGGGGAATATGCAGGACCCTTTAGGAAAATACTGGAAAACACAAAATAGCATATTTTTTAATTTTTTAAAATTTTTTATTTATTTTTGAGAGACAGAGAGAAAGAGCGAAAAGGGGAGGGTCAGAGAGAGAGGATCAGAAAGAAAGGGAGATACAGAATCCAAAGACAGGCTCCAGGCTCTGAGCTAGCTGTCAGCACAGAGCCCAATGCAGGGCTCGAACCCACGAACCGTGAGATCATGACCTGAGCCGAAGTTGGATGCTTAACCGACTGAGCCACCCAGGTGCCCCACAAAATAGCAATTTTTAAAAGTCCAGATCCATAATGGCAAAATGGGGAGTTGCGTGGCTAACTGATATATTTTTATGAATAAAAAAATTCCAAAGATGGTCATCTTGACACTGATATCATCTTGTGGGGGAGGAAAAATAATTTGCCCTCTACCCTTCTAGGTTCTTGGCTGAGATACTTTGGTAATAAAAAGAGAAATTAAAAGAAGAAAACCAAACAAGTTTAATAACAACAATAGTAACAAATATGCCTCCTACATATAGAAGAAATACCTGGGAAAACTGAGTTACTCTCTGAAATGGCCCAGGCCATCACAACTATGTGTTCATACCATTTACAATGTGGTTGGGGAAAGGAGATAAAATAATGAAGACCTAAACCACCAGATAAAGCATGTAATGACTGCCACACAACAATGCGGAGTTATCTCAGTTGGGCTCCTCCAGAAGCTGAATTTGAGACAAGGAACTCAAGCACAAGTACTTTATTTGACAGGAGAGGGAAAAGGGCACTAAGGGAGTGGTAACTGAGACAGGGACAGAAGGCAGACAATAAAGGACATGTCCACAAGCAAATTACTCTTACAAGCAGTTGGAGTTCAACCCCAATTAAAGGAGGAAAATCCAGAGCCTATGAAGGACACACATCAGGATTATGCCACCAGGGTGAGGGAGGGAAGGCAATTATATAGCAACTCTCATCAGTCATTGGTTGAGGGTTGCCATGGGGGAAAACAGGAGGGTGTTAAGACCTGGGAATTCAGGCCTGCTGGGCATGTGGGCAGACTGGCTGTAGCAGCCAGGAAAGGTCCTCAGCAAGTGAGATGGGTTCTGGAAATTGAATGCAGTTAACCTACAATGGCATGATAAGTCCTTGAAAGGACAGTGTGGGCACTGACAGTCACTGCTACAAGGTGTAGTGGCAAATTAGGCATCATGGAAAGAGCACTAGAAGTGACCCAAGGATACCTATGTTTGAGGCCAAGATCAAGAACACCAACTCCTGGGGATGTTGTGAGAAGCAGATGCAAATAGATACACATTTTACAAAACAAAGCATAAAATGCACAGCAGCTACAATTATCAACTGACAGTTTTCAGAACTCAAGTACCATACCCAGTATTGGAAAAAGACAGCGTTAGGTTCAAGTCCCAGGCCTATACTTCCTAACTACCGGGCCTTGGTTCAGGGACTTTAAACTCTCTATCTATCAAATGGGACCAATTAATAGTACCTAACGCATAATGTTGCTGTGGAATTAAAAGCCCTGAAGCATATAAACCATCTAAGACAATGTCCAACCAATGGTGCAAATCCAAAGTTTATCATTATCATCATCTTCCTTATCACCATTTTTAATAGAAATCTGTGTTAGCTTGGACGGCCATAACAAAATACCATAAACTGGGTGGCAAACAATGGAAATATATTTTCCCACAGATCTGGAGAGTAGAAAATTCAAGATCTGGGTCCTGGCCAATTCAGTTTCTGCCGAGAGCTCTCTTCCTGGCTTACAAGTAGCTGCCTTCTTACTGTGTCCTCACATGGCAGAGACAGAGAGAAGGATTGGTCTCTCTTCCTCTTCTTGTCAGGCCACCAATCCCATCATGAGGTAGTACCATCATGACCTATTCTAACCGTAATTGTGTCCCAAAGGCCCTGCCTCTAAATATCGCCCACCTTGGGGATTAGGGCATTCACATACGAATTCCAGGAGAACACAAACATTCAATCCATAATAAAATGTTTGAATGTCATACATAAAGGGAATACTAATGCAGTAAATTCTATACAGTTATTCTCCACTGACCCATGTTAAAAGGCAGTGTACAATAACAACAAATGGATAGACAGAATGACAGAAAGAAGATTATAAGACAATGAGTGGAGATTGTGGAGTGGTTAAATTTTTTTTTCATTTTATATTACTCTGTTTCCAGGTCGCCCAAAAGCAAATGTTCCATGTTTTCTACTTGTACATGGTATTGTCTGTGCTACTCGCTAGTGGACAACTAAATTACACTCGCAAACAAATGCAACCAGGAGAGTACAGAGTCTGTGAAACTGAAACCAATTCCTATTATGGCAAACCATTTTTTTTAATGTCTGCCTCTCCGCTCTAGTAAATAGGACATAGAGAACATAATTGAATATTTGATGACTGCAGTGTCTGCGGGTTCACATCAGTTCTCAACACACAGCCTGTAGGTGTACTTGTGGGATAGCAACAGATTGGACAGAATCTTTAATGGCCTTATGATACTCCCAGAGGCTTTGTTTTGTCTTTGCCCTTTAAAAACATAAATACTTGCTATCAGTTTGGTAAAAGATTTTGTAAATTTTCTCTATCTGACTGAGTTTAGGGGAGCTTTGTTTACTGCTCTCTGAATGAGACCAGCTCTTTATCTGCACACAGAGTGCTTGAGGATGAGAGCCTCCTTCATTACCTCCCTGAGCATTTGGGGACTAAATAAGTTCTATACCTGGAAGGAGGTGAGTGTGCCCAGCCTTCTGTCCAGCTATGGAACCTACAGGCATTCATCTAGGGGAATCTTCTAGATATGCTCTGAGTCCTTCTGTGAAGACTTGTTCCTAATGATCCACGCCTACCTCACTCCAACTGGCTGTGCTCTGGCCTCTCTTCCTTTTCCCAGCTCTGCCTTTACATAAGGGCCTTTCCTAAAGCAATGAGATACCTCAGGATGCAATTACTCATGATCTATCCTCGACGATCTCCTACAAGCTATATTCCAGAAGTCTGGAAGTTGTAGTCTGCATATGGACCCCTTAATGGATATCAGAAAGGAGGAGTCTTAAGGGGAAGTGTGCAAGAAACAGATATTTCTTGTTTAGCAGATGATTCCTATGCAAATGAAAACAGCCACCTGATTCACTGACTGGGGAGAACTCAGAGTCCAGAGTCAGGGGCAATCATTGACTTTCATCAAAATGTTCTCCTTTTTCCATAATATTCTGGTCCAGACAGTGGATGGAGTATGTGAAGCTATAGAATGCTTTTCAAAATCTAATCCCAGCCATGTGCAGGAATAATAGTCTAGCTGGATTCAAATATGTTTGCTTTCTCCTCAGTTTATAGCTTTGGTGCCACCTTTTTTGTGGTTATTTGTGATATTTTAATAGGAAGTTTAGAGGATACTTATCATGTATTGCTTATCAGCTACCATAGCCATGCAGAAATACCAGAATAAGCATACTAAAGATCCAGTTACAGTGAAAGTTATACACATAAGCTATCTAACCATCAGCCAAAGTCACTGAGAACACAGTAAAATAGTGCTAGCTTCTGTGCATTACAGTTCTTGCACCTGGCTCATGGGAAAGCCCTCAAAACTTCCAACAGCCATTATGTTCTTCTACCTCAAACAACCCAATTTTTAGGGCTTGTATATTACAACCCAAAATAAAAGATTCATTTTTTCAGCCTTCCCTGCTAAGAGTGACCATGTAACCAAATTCCAGCCACTAAAACCTAGAAATACTGTACAGGACTTCCAGGAGTTTCCCTGAAAGAGTGGAAGTACACTCTTCTTCTTCCATACCTCCATCCTGCTGCCTGGAATACAGATGGGGTAACTGGAGCTCTGGCAACATCTTAAAACATGAGGATGAGAGTTATGTGCTAGAGATCATAGAGCAGAGGGCCGAAAGGATCCTGGGTCACCAATAACTAGCCAGAGTCTCTATTCTAATCATATTTCTGAGTAGCAGATGAATAAAAATTTAGTGGCATAAAACAACAGCAATTATTTACTATAATTGTCTCTTATGGCTGTAATGCTTGACTAAGCCTAACTAGGCAGTTCTTGCTCAGGGTTTCTCATGGAGTCATCTGTAGACTTCCTGACTCACATATGTGAAGGTTCACACTCAGTTTTGGCTGTGATCTGGACTGCAGCTATAAGCCAGAACACCTACATGTGGCTTCCCAATGTAGCTCGGGCTTCCTCACAGCATGGCAGCAGAAACAAGCAAATGTTGGAGAGCCATTTGTGACCTACCCTCAGAAAACATATAGGATCACTTCAGCTCTCTATTGGTTTAAGCAATCGTAAGTTTTGCCTAGGTTCAAGAGGAAGAATCTCATTTTACTTCTAGAGGAGGAAGACAGGGAATGGCAAGATCATAATTTAAGAAGAGCAGAAGATATCGTTATAGCCACCTTTGAAAGATCAAATCTGCCATAACCCCACACGAGCCCTGAATTACCTACTTCCAGATTTATGCTATGTGAGAAACAAACATCTATCTTGTTTAAGCCAATGTTGTTATAGATTTTTCTATTATGTGCAGCCCAACCTGGTCCTAACTGATACATCTCCCAAGGCCATCACTCATAGTTGGTCTACATTTACTTTACACAGAGCTCTAACCAGTTTGTTTCATCTAGACTCTCCTTCTAAAGAAGATTGATGACAACAGAACAGAAAGGGGGGAAATGGTGTTAGATTCAAACCAGGCACACCTATAGCACCATGCAACTCTGGAAAGAAAGTGAAAAGTCAGAAAAAGTCAACCCAATTACTTTCAAGAGGCACAGCTACCTGTGGCCATTTAGTAAAAAGACAAGCAGCATTATATGAATCGAAAACCCTAGAGATTAGAACCCAATTCAGAAGAACTCAAGAATTAAGGAAGGCCCTAAAATATTAAAAAGGGTACAGGTTTATTCATGACAGTCCTATTAAAGATCACTTTTGTACATATTATCACTGAAGTCAATCTCTGAGAAAGATTTTGTTGGTTTTGCAAACATGATTGCATATTCTTATACTTTCTTCCCTGAAGAGAATCCCTGAGAGCTAACTTATTAGTTCCCAATTCCATTTTTGAATTAAAAACAAACCAAAAAAAGCAGAAACACATTCTTAATCCAGGCAGAAATGTTATCATGAAGCTCAGTGCCTGCACTGAGTTTTGATCTAGGGGAGTGCCGGGGTAGCTGCCTCTCCGTGTGCTGGGGACACACCAGAATCCCTCCCCAGAAAATGACACAACAGGTTCTGTCTATGGGAAAGCCCTCATTGCAAAACCACCCACAGTCTCCATCTTCTCATTTACAAATGAGATTTAGTGTTATCTTTCACAGTTAATGATTCTGTTTTGTTTGGGGCTTCAATATTTTTTCTTGTTTTTCTGGCTCCTAAAATACCTTGGAATTAACTGACACTAAATTCAGCTTAAAAACTCAAAAAACAAAGTGTACCTCAGCTATCGTCTTCCTCCCTCCATCAACCCCAAAGGGGAAAACTTTTTTTTTTTTAAGATATGAATCTACTTCCTCACTAGCAGTATTTAAAAAAAAAAAAAAAAAGGATCCTAATTCCTAAGCATATTTAAGTCTTTCCCTTCTTGATTCTATTTGGTCTTGCTGAAGTTAAGTCTCTACGAACACTTCAGCCTCTCATTTCCACTAGCCTTCAGAATTTTCTTGCACTTCATTATATTCAGAAATAGAATAGCATTTGCCAAGAAAATGACTCTTTTTCTACTATTACCACACATACACGGCTCCACGCCCAAGCCACAAGCCATTGCTCACACAGACCCACACTGCTCCATCCCCAGTACTGACTGCTCTATTCCCCCTGCCAGACATGCACATCCTCTATTCTCACCCACAGCAAGTGTCTCCTTCTCTATGAAGACTTTACTCATCCTCTAAATTAAAATTAACCTCTCTCTTCACATTCAACCAATATTTAAGTGCCTATGGAAAGCTAGGCACTGTTTTAGGTACAAGATGTACAACAAGGAAAAAAATACATAATATGCTGGTTCTTCCACTGGGAGAGAGAAACTTTGATTAAATAATGAATAAATGTAAAATTTGTTATGATATATGTTATAAATGAGCTGTTCATGGTACTGTGTGATAAGGGTGATCTGACGAGTCGTAGGTTATCAGAAACTATGAAGGGTCTGAAACTTATAACAAAATAACCTAGTAGTTCATACACCTATAATGACAGAAGACGCAAGATTCCTAGGTCAGAGACGTGAAGAGTGTTACTCCTACCAAAACAGCAGCCACAGCAGTACTCTGCATGGCTCTCCCCCATTGCACAGTCTCCAGAGAGCAGCTGGATTAGGAATGGATATTACCCGCTCCTGCAATAAGGTGCACCACAAGAGAAGAACCTCGAAATTTAGGAGACTGACTCTTGTAAGACTGTCCATCTGCCCATTTAACCCCTCTGGAGAGAAATTAATGTAAATTAATCTCCTCCAGAGAAGAAGGGAACCATCGTGACTGCTCTGGAAGGGAAGCAAACACCTCCAAGGAGGGGAAGAAGGCTTAACTACCCAGGACGTCTCCAGGGAGGTATGTCTTTAGATCTCTCAAGGGAAACACTATCTCTGTCTTCCAAGGCTGTTTGCTGTTCAAACATGCTCAAAAAGCTTGGACCAGTGAGGATTAAAAGAAATCTATGGAGAACTGTCCTCCCATATCACAAAGATCCCAGAAGTCTTCCTGAAGAAATAACTTTTGTGCTGAGATCTGGAGAATGGGTAGGAATCAGTGGATTTGGGCGACAGGGAGCAACCACGCAGAGGAAATAACTTGTGCAATGCTTGGCACAGGACAAAGCACAGTATTTCCAAGGAAGTAGCTGCATGGCAGTAGCACACAGAACTAGATGAATCTGGAAAGGGAGACAGGGATGGACCATGCACGGCCTGTCAGCCCCTATTAAGGATGTTGTGCCTTACATCCAGAGCAATGGAAAGCCAAAAATGTGTCTTAAGCCAAGAAATGCCAATGAGATTTTTGCAATCCAACAAAGCCACTCTCTACTTTGTAGAGGATGGACCAGACTGGGGAAAGACCTTGTGTTCAGCTTCCCAGAGAGTTCTGGATTAAGATAAATTCTTCAGGCTTGTCTCCTCCACATCTTACTGTCCCTCTTGTATCCCCCACACAATGTAACCCAATACTTTGGAACCTCATGCATCGTTTGTTGTTCACAGACAATACGCAAAGCACCAAAGTATCCTCATTGTTGAATACGTAGTAAGAGGAACCCCTCCTTTCCCATAGCTTCTACTTTAACATGCTATAACATGCTATAACTATAACATGTGAATTTGTTACTGTCAGCTAAGGACTTGAATCCTTCAACTTCTCTACTTAGGAGACCTCAATGTGTCCACCATTGGAAAGATCGAGATGAAGATGAATGAGATTTGTGAAATGTTTGGGTGCTCTGGAAAATAGTACCTGAACTGAATTAAATCAGCATGGTTTTGAATGAGGGCTGTGATCTGGCTTTGATGGCCTGGTACATAAGAAAAAAAATGTAAGATGCAGCTCTGCATCTAGAACTGAGGTAAAAATTTAAAAATCTCAGGGCACCTGGGCAGCTCAGTCATTTAAGCATCCAACTTCAGCTCAGGTCATGATCTCACTGTCCGTGAATTTGAGCCCCACCTCAGGCTCTGTGCTGACAGCTCAGAGCCTGGAGCCTGCTTTGGATTCCGTGTCTCCCTCTCTCTCTGCTCCTCCCCTCTCTGTCTCTGATAAATAAGTAAACATTAAAAAAAAATTTTAAGTAAAATAAATCTGAAATCTTGACTGGCATGATGAGAGAAGGCCAAAAGTTAAGACAGAGGCTGGCAGTATATGACAGGCTAAGAAGGGCAGAGGACACAGTGGCTGCAAGTAGCAACTTCTTCAGAAAAAGCTGATTGATTTTATATATGAGATATCGTTAAAGTGTTACCTTTTGCATTTTCCCCTTCACCACAAATTTAATAACTTTATTTTCACTGCAGCTCCATCAATTTTTCTTTGGATGTGCTATGATTCACTTCCCCAGAGCATCTGCATAATATGTATCCTGCAGGTTTCATTTCTGTAAATCACTGCTTTTTGGGGAGAAGGGGAGTAGATTCCAGGCACGCTCCAGCCTTCGAGTTAAGTTTTGAGACCAAAAAGAGATTGCATATCCTGATTGCTAAGTTATCTCTGCTGTTCACTGAGAAATTATTTTCCCTATAACACTTCCGTTTGTATATTCGATAAAGTTAATATCTGTGAAATCAGTTGATTCTCACTGCACTAAATTATACTGGAATAGACAGAAGATTGACTTCCTGGTATTGACAAGAGAGAACTCTGAATGTCTTTTGACTTATTATCTCTGGCAGTTGGAAAGAATTACAATAACACATAAAATTACTGCACAGGGTATGTTTAGAGAGCACGGAAAATTAATGGAGGGATGCATTCTTAGGGTATTTTTGCCTTTTGACAAAGATTTCTATTTCCTGTCAAAGATTTTCTCTGAAATGAACTGGAGAAACACAATGTAAATTGATTTATCCGCACCTTAAGAAATACCTGAGGTTTAATTGCCTCTGCAATATTTATGCTTATATAAATAATTCAATGGCAAATTAATCCAGCTTTTGTAATTACCTCCCATAGAGGCACATGGCTCAGTCCCAAGGACTTAATTGTGGCTTGATGAAGGTATTTAGGTCACTACAACCAATAAACCATATAGAAATTTTTGACAACATAAAGCAAAGAAATCCATAGCTTTCAAGCCTAAGCGCTTAGAAAGAAATATAGTATTTGTGGTTGATCCTAACCACTGTGGGCTTCAGGAAACATAGTTCTATTAATGAACTTTCTAAAAATACGTGTTTTCAACCTCATCCATGAGCTCATAGCACACTGGATCCTTATATCCACAGTTGAGGGACACTTTTCCCCGATCAGTGTACCTCTCATATAACCGGGTACAAACAGCGGTCTCCTCTGCAGTATTTCGTTCATCATCTGCAGTCAGCCTACGTTGAGCCATTCATCTCCTTTCACTTTGCTCACTGTCTATTTCTCCCAGAGCCAAAGCTGTAGTCGGGGACAGAGCTTTCAAATAGAGGGGAGGCGGGTGAGCTCAGTGCTGCCATCTTACTGGAGCCTTCATCAGCCAGGTGATAACTTTCTCTTTTTTCAAGAATTTATATTTAAGGGGCAACTGACTCTTGATTTTGGCTCAGATCATGATCTCCAGGGTCAAATGTTCAAGCCCTGCATCGGGCTCTGCACTGACAGCACCGAGCCTGCTTGGGACTCTCTCTCTCTCCCTCTCTCTCAGCCTCTCCCTTCCTCATTCTTGTTCTCTCTCTCTCAAAATAAATAAACTTTTAAAAAGAATTGATGTTTAAAACTCCAGATGCCCCCCCAAAAAAAGGTAAAAATCATATACCCTATCATTCATTCACTGGAATGGTAACTAAAACTGCCGTAGAATTTTACAGCTTATTACATGGTCCAGGTGCACTGTCTGCTTATTCTATTCTTAACTGTGAAGGAATTGGTATAACTCAGTTGCATAGCTAAGGAAGCACGGATCCAAAGAGGTTGAGTAGTTTTCTGCACGTGAACAAGACAATAATTTGTAGAGCCAGCCTCAAATGCACATCCTTTCACCCTAGCCTGTGTGCACTCTGAGGGGAGGTACTTCAGTTCACTGCTCTCTACCAGGACCTAGAACAGTGTCTGCACAAAGAAGGTTCCCAGGAAATACTTGTGCAATGAATGGATTGTAAGCCCCATGCTCTTTGCTCTGCACCCTACTGTCTTCCTGGAAACCTATGATACTTCCACACTCCAATCTCCTTCCCACATCTAGCCTGTCCTTCCAATTTAGGTGATTATCATCTAGACTGCAAAACAACACTGACATCTCCTTCATCATAAAGCCTTCCTGCATGATTCCACTCCTATTAAATTATCTCATAATTGAGCATCTCGTCATGCACTGTCTTATGTTGGCTTCTAATTGTATGTTGTTGCTCTTGTCTCCCAGTTCCTCTCCGTCTTCCTCATTTCTGCCAAGCCAGGTGTGTCTGTGTTAATCTGCAGGTGGGACCCATTTGTATTGAAGATTCAATAGCTAAACAGCAAAAATTTGGCAAGGCAGCAAGCTGAACCCTTTTAACTCTTGCTGCTACCATGGAGAGGAGGAGGAAAAAGTAGTTAGTGGATAGTGAGAGGTAGGAGACATAAAGCCCCAGGAAAGGAATCCTCTAGGTAACAGTCAATCCTTTTCCTGCTAAAAGCTACGGTGGCCTATATAAGACCCCACCAGCCGCAGAAGGATGGGAGAGAATTCATTTTATAGCAAGTGTTTTGCATGGTGAATTTATAGTAAGGAGAGCTGCACCTCCCAGAAGCTGGGCAGAAATACGTCATGCCGCCTGGTTGATGGCTTCTGTGATACCCTAGTGAGGAGGAATTCATGAGGAACACCAGCACCAGCCAGGAACTAGACCCATAAATTAGTTCTAAATGTATATGGGTTTGGCTGTGCTGTTAAGTAAACAGCTTGTTTTTTTCCATGATGTTGACTCACTCATTCTGTTATTTCCCTTACAGAGTAAGAACATTTTCAGGTGCTTTTAACAAGGTTGTGGTCACTGTTCCCGTGCCTCGACTGAGCCAACAGAGGAGTAGGCTGCCTGACAAGGCCAGTTCTTGATGAACCTGGGAGCAGTCCAGCCCTAAAGGAGAACATGTAAGAAGATGTAAGAAATCCTGGACTCAAGTGCCTCACTTTTTCTCTCATCTGTGTTTCTTATCTGCACACGTCATATCCTGATCTGCAGGTGCATAGAGACTTTGCTGGACCCCAACCCTTCCCTCCCCACATTCTAGATCAGTTCCTAGACCCCCCGCAGATGACATTTTCGGGTAACTCTCTGCCTACGTAAACTGACAACGTCTTCCTACTGCACTGTATCCTGTCTGCACCCTCTGGGTGCTCCCTTGGTCTAGCTGAAACTCAGGAGCTATGTCCAATGTTTCTCCTTTATCCCCTTCAGGTGTAGGCAACAGGCAAATGTTCCATATGTGCTCACTGAATTAAAGCTCACTCAAGTTTAAGTTTAGGAATGCATAAATACTTTCAGATATTGAAATATAATAAAATGTGGTTTCTTAGCCTATAATCTGTAAATGGATTCCACTGGGCCTCTCCTCAAATTGTATGAAAATTTTCATGCTGTATACAAATGTTCATTTTGCTGGAAGGGTCATAATTAACTGTTATCAGCTTCTCAATGGGATCTACTCCCAAAAACATAGAGTTCTGCTATCAAAAACTCTCTAAAGACTGGGGGGAAAAAAGGCAAAGAAGAGCATCTGGCTGGCTCAGTTCGTAGAGCACTTGACTCTTGATCATGCGGTCATGAGTTCGAGCCCCACATTGAGCGTAGAGATTACTCAGAAGTAAAATCTTTAAAAAAAAAAAAAAAAAAAAGGAAAAAAGGCAAAGAGATCTTATCCTTTAAAAAAAATGGATTATGTTTCTGCAGAGTCAACAATCCTCTTTGTTATATAAGGTTCCTGTTTGGGATCAGGAGAGGAGAAGACAAGTGTCACTGCAGACTTGGATTTCTTCTAAAGCAATATTTACAGGTTTGTTATGTCAGAGAACCCACTCTGACAGTCACACTTTGAGGGTCATGGCTTAGAACTACAGGATAGTCTGTCTAGAGAAAGCAGATAGCAAAATTAGCTGTCTACAAAGCAAGAGTAAAGAGTCTCTTTTGAGAAATATTTAAGGGCTTCATCAATTCTCCTAAGAGTCTCTTCTAGTCCTTTGATATTCAGATCCTTCCCTTTTAAAGGGTATCTCTGACATCATCTCCGCTGACTTTTCCTTCTTCCATGGTTAACTGGTCTAACTCCTCCAGATACTCATTTCTCAAAGCGCTTGGCCTTGCTTATAGGAAATCCCACATCTTTTGCAAGATTCACAGTTTCACATATCATTTCGCCTTGCTTTTGTATTGGAACATGGGGTGTTGACACATTGGGTGGCTGAATATAAGGATTAAGCAGGAAGGGATGTCTAAGAGCAGATATTTTATAATTGGTCAATTAATTAGTGAATATTTTTAAGCTGTTATACTCTAACAACTCTGTAATGCTGTGACTCAGGTAATAAATATTCAGATAATTAGGACCCCCTATACATCAAAATGTTAAGAGCAGTGATCTCCAAGTGGTGGGATTATGGGTAATAAAAATGATAACAGACATTAATTGAATGTTCACTATGCATGCTAAGCACTTTACAAGGATGATCTCATTTAATATTCACAGAATCCCCCTGAGAGAGTTACTATTATTTTCCTTCTTTTCAAATGAGGAACCTGAGGTTTAGAGAGGTTAAAATACTTACCAAAGGTCACACTGGTAAGTGGCAGGGCTGGGATTTAACTCGGTTTGTCTGACTTCAGAGTCCAGACTTTTGACCTCCCACTTATTTGTATTTTCTTCTTTCATATAAAGAAAATGTATTACTAGTGACATAAAGCGGAGAAAATTATTATTTCTTAAAACCACCTGAGTATAACTATCACCTTATACAGCTTTTCAAAGTCATATTCCCCAATCTGTTTAAGGTCCGTTTGATAAATACCATCTATCAAAGCTTATTTCTCTGGGATTTTATTAGAAATGACAGTTAAATTTCTTTTTAAAAATGAACATTTCAGTCAAAGGTTTTTAACCACTTACCAATCTCTGGCTACAAGCCTGTGGCATTTGCTGCTTGCAAAGTTCCTCTTTTGGTAAGAATACTAACTCACCTCTTTCTCCTAAACTCAACATTTAAGGCTGCAGAGTGAGCTAAAGAGTTAAGGCTAGACACCACATTCTCTCCCACAGAAGACAAGAAAGATTTAGCATTTGTATTTAATCATTTGTTCAGTGGCTTTTAAATATTACTTGTATAGATTTGCATTCATTTTACGTTATTAATATTAATATTTTTCATAGTTTTTATGTAGTAATATGATTGTATTAGAGTTCTCCAGAGAAACAGAACCATTAGGATGTATATAGATATATATAAGAAAATATACAAATTGGCTCATTTAGTTACAGAGGCCAAGAAACTCAAGATCTGTACTATCTGTGGTCTGCATGCTGGAGAACCAGGAAAGTGATGGTGTAATTCAGTCCAAGTCAGTAGGCCTGAGAAGCCAGGGGAGTCAATGGTGCAACTTCAAGTCCAGGGGAGGGGTAAAGGGTAAGTCCCAGAGTCTGGTGGCTCAAGAACCAGGAGCTCCAATGTCCAAGGGTAGGAGAAGATGAATGTCCCAACTCAAAATGAAAGAGAATTCACCATCCCCCACCTTTTATTCTGTCCAGGCCCTCAAGAGATTGAATGATGCCTGCCACCATTGGTGAGGGCAATCTTCTTCATTCAACCTACCTAATTAAATGCTAATCTCTTCCAGAACATGCTCACAGATATATCTAGAAATAATGTTGTACCTGCTATCTGGGGATCTTTTAGCCCATCCAAGCTGACACATAAACTTAATCATCACAGTGACCATGGATAACTCTGAACAGCCCAGACCCTAGGAAAACCACATATGTCAAGCTATTCAAAATGTCTTGTAGAAGCCTTGAGTAGCAAACTATAGGACCAGGAAGATGGTAAGAGGAAGAGCAGGACCGGGGCATACTTCAAACAGACTTTGGGAACGATAAGGAGATAATGGAAAGAATATGGCCTCAGGAGGCAGACTAGTACTGGTAGTACTCCCAGAAACTCCCCAGTGTTTCTCCTCCCCACAGCAGTGTTGGCGGCAGCCCTGTGGCAGTATGGGTGGTAGCCAGTACAAACGGAGCTTGTCCAAGCTCTGGTGCCATGCATACTGCAGTAGCTTGACATATCAGATTCATATGTTAAGGAGCAAACAGTAGAATCCCCAGTGCCTTACATGACCCCCTGTAGCAGCAACATCAGTCTTACTGAAGACTGGTTAGATTTTTTCAGTTTTCTTTCCATGAAGCCAATATACTGAAGACCTATCTTGGGACTAAATAAACCCATGGATGAAAGGACTCAGAAGGATGAAAGAGGGGTGCCTGGGTGGCTCAGTCGGTTAAGCATCTGACTCTTGATTTCAACTCAGGTTACAATCTCACGGTTCATGAGTTTGAGCCCCACACTGGGCAGTGCAAAGCCTGCTTGTGATTCTCTCTCTCTCTCTCTCTCTCTCTCTCTCTGCCCCTCCCCTGCTCACATATACTCTCTCTCTCAAAATAAATAAATAAACTTAAAAAAAAAGGATGAAAGAAAAAAATTGATACTGAGATAATTGCCTTACTGTACCCCAGGCTGGTGAAGCAGAAATACTTATATTTACAGAGCTTATACACTCTTTTATATGACTTTCTACCTTAGTTTAATTGATTTTTATGGAGCAGAAATGTAGTTTTTATATAACTACATTTATTTATATAACTAAACCTATAAGCTTTGTTTATAACATTTTTATATTGCTCTCACATTAATAATTTACAGTCCTAGAGCATACCCTGTGTGCCAAGCATTAAGCTAAAGACTTAAATTAGATAATTTCATTCACCCAACAATAGCTCTAACTTTGTTGCCCTTTACAACCAGGATAATAAGCCTTTTTCATACTTTACAATTTTGTATTCTTTTTGTAATTTCATACAATTTTATTTACAGTACATGGAATGAGGCATGGGTCTAAACATATTTATCTCCATGTCAATAATTAGTAGGCCTAAGAGCAAGAGTCCAAAAATTATGACTTGTGGGCCAAATCTGGCCTGTTTTCTGTTTGTAAAAATAAAGTTTTATTGGAATAGAATTATACTCATTTGTTTGCATATTGTCTAGGGCTGCTTTTACACCACACAGGCAAGCTGAGAAGTTACAAAGTCAAAAATACTATTCGGCCCTTTACCTAAAAGCGCTGATCACATAATTATTTCTTTCTTCATTGTTTTATCTCATCTCATTTGTCATTGTTGTTTACTACATCTTTTTAAGAAGCCCTCCTTGAGTCACCATAAAAAAAGTACCAGCCAATATTAAAATCTATATAGCCTTTTTTAAGCCAGATTTTTCTTTAATGACTTTTACTAGTTTGGATGAATTATATTGAGTACAATGTTAAAAGTTGTTCAAGTGAATAAAGACAAAGAAACTACTTGTCATTATTTACTATCACTCTAATAATGATGCACAACAAGCAACAACAGTACTTCACTGCCATATAATAACAAGCATTTATTTAGAACACGCATCTGCTGAGGATTGGCTACTGGAAGAGGAGCCAGCTGGTAACATGCTTCCTTATGTCCATCAACCTCTTCCTGGGACCAGCTGCCCCAGGCAGGTTTTTCTCATTGTGATAGCAGAAGCCCACCGGTTTCTTAAACTGGAGGCTCACAACTGGCACATCTTATTGGCCAAAACAAGTCACAAGGTCAACTCACATTCCAGAGGCAGGAAACTACAGGACAAAGTCACATGGCAAAAGTCAAGCCTACAGGGAGGGATGAAGAGCTGGAGTCAATGGTGCAATCTATCACACAATATTTTATTTACTATTTGAACTTTAATGCTGACAACAGTCCTAGAAATTAGATATTACCATTACTGCCTTTTAAAAATGAGAAAGCTGAGTAAGAGAATCTGACTTCACACTGCCAAACAGTTTGGAAATGGCAGAAGCAGGATTTGGATTCAAGCCTACTTCAAAGGCTTTTCCTCTAGGCCATATTTGCATTATTAAATTTATCTAGTGTGTGGAAATGGCTATCTGCCTGCTAAAATCCAGTCTCAGTTGCCCATAGTATAAAAATCTACCTACCTAGGCACTATAGACTGAATATTTGTACACCGCTCCCAAAATTACATATTGGAATCTAATCCCTACTGTGATGGTTTTGGGGGATGGGACCTTTGGGAGTTGATGAGGTCATGGGGATGGCACCCTCACGAACGGGATTAGTGCCCTTATAAAAGCACCAGAGGGATGCCTGGGTGGTTCAGTCGGTTAAGCACTGATTCTTGGTTTTGGCTCCGGTCATGATCTCACAGTTTCATGGATTCAGGTCCCACACTGGGCTCTGCTCTAGCAGTACAGAGCCTGCTTGGGATTCTCTCTCTCTCTCTCTCTGCCCCTCCCCCAATCACGCTGTCTCTGTCTCTCTAAAAATAAAGTTAAAAAAAAGTTTTTTAAAGAGCACCAGAGAGCTCCCTTGCCCCTTCCATCAAGTGAGGACACAAAGAGAAGATGGTCATTTACAAATCTGAAAGTGACTTCTCACCAGACACAAAATGTGTTGGCCCCATGCTCTTGGACTTCTCAAGCTTCAGAGCTGTGAGAAATAAATGTTTTTTGTTTACTCCACACAGTCCTGTTGCTATTCTGTTATAGCAACCCAAATGGACTAAGACACCAGTCCCCACTGCACAGAAGTTAAAAAGACTTTTTCCACCAATGAAATGTGAGCAGAAGTGATGTGTGCCATGTCCAGGCCAAGACATTTTAGAAGACAATCTGCCTCCTCCACATTTTCTTTCCCATTTGGCAAGTAGATGAAGAAGACAAAACTGTCCAGTGGACTTTCTGAGATAATGGACATACTCTGTATTATCTGAACTATCTCACATGGTATACCCTAGTCACAGGTGAACACCTGACATATGGTTAGTTCCACTGAGGAATTGAGTTTTTAATGTAACCTACTCTAGTATCTCTGGCAAAGTAATTCTAACTAATTTAAATTTGTTATGGAATTCACCAAATAGAGTACTTGAGGGTTAAGACTGAAAATATGTGGGAAGGAACTGGAAAATGTAAATGTTCTCTAAATCTGTTGGGCAGAAGTTAAAGACTGGCTAATACTCTGCAAATCAAAATGAAGCAAAAACACAAAAACAAAAAAATGTACACTCTTGATATAGTGATAGCTGATATTTTCATAGTTGCCTTCTGACTGAGTTACAAATTGAACTCCCCTTACGGTACCTTGGTGGCTCAGTAGGTTAAGTGTCCAATTTGGTTTCGGCTCAGGCCATGATCTCACGGTTCATGAGTTCAAGCCCCATATCGGGCTCTGTGCTGACACTGTGCAGCCTGATTGGGATTTTCTGTCTACCTCTCTCTGCCCCTCCCCTGCTTGCTTTCTGTCTCTAAGTAAATAAACATTAAAAAAAAACTTAATAAAAAGTTTTAAAAACCAAATTAAATGCCCCTTTACTACAGAATTAATTAATTTACTAATCTCTTACTGGTAAATAAATTATTATTTTGAGGCAACCTGACATAAGGTATATAGGCATAAAGCCACCTATTAAAAAATCCATTCATTCCCTAGAGCACTTATATCTTTTAGTGGTATTTATTATAACAACCCAATGTTTCTAATGACTGTGAAACTCCACTGGTCTGCACACTTTCAAAACAAATAACATGTACTACTCATATTACAAGACATCAGTCATTTATCAAGTTAAAATTTATTAGAGATGTTTGATCATCTTGCAGAACACTTGCTAAACAAGTTACTCACAATGCAAGGTTTCACTGTAGTTCTAAGTACCACTGGGAAAGGTTCTGGTGATGATTGCAAATGGTAGTTGAGCTCTCACGATCAAAGGGAATGCCACTTTTATTAAAGGCAAGTCTATGAGAAGGACCCATGCTCCATTATCTACCCACGGCTACCTCTCCAGCACCTCCCTTTAGGAGGACCTCTTTGCTCTAAGGCGCTATAAAGCCTGTAATTAGGACTGAGAGCGTTCATGCTGTGGCTCCTTCTCTTACTAGCTAAGTGACCATGAGCAGGTCACCTCACTGAACCCCAGTTTCCTCTTCCACAGGAGGATAAAAAGGACTACTGCAGATGAAGCGTGCACTATAATGTACTGCACATTGTTCGCATTTAATACATGTGGCTATTATCCATTTTTGGAGACTTCTCCATCCTCCTCCTATATAACACCACTCCTTATGTGGACAACTTTAAATGCCACATGGCAATTTAATCATTTTTAAAACCTCAAAACTCATTCAACTGAAAACAGCCTCACAATGTAAGTGAGAAATATAAACACATTTTAGGAAGCAGACAAAAAGGAAGGTCCTCCAAAGAGTAATGTATTCAGGATACATGGATCAGAGTTATAGATTAGAGAGATGGAAGATTAATAGATACTCCAAATAGGACTTAGCCAGATAGCTCTCTTTGTTACCTTGAAAAGAGATTTTGCTACTTTCCCTACTTATGCTAATGGTTTGAGTAATAAAGTGCATTCCCTTTAATCTTATAAAATAAAATTATTATGATCACAGAATGGATAACTAATGCTGGGCTCTCCAACTTTCCCCTATTTGTTACTTTGGATTTCTGTGATTTGCATGCTTGTCTTATGCTTAATATGTAGATGTTGGACATGGCTGAAATTTGAATGACCTGAGCTTTTTTCCAGGTGGTTCAAATCCAAGGCGCTGATTCAGGACTTCAAATATTGGATGTCTGGTACTTGTCAGGGATCTACGAAGATACTAGAGGAGATCATACAGGACAGATGTCCTAAAACATACTCTTCCACAGTCTCACTGCTCAATGTCCCTGCAAATCACTCACCCTTTCCTTACTTACTTATGGTTAAAGTTATGAGAAAGACCTCAAACA
>CM053573.1:84577480-84625645 GCA_028646485.1 Cryptoprocta ferox
GGTTTTCCAGACTTTTTCCTGGGATTGATTTCAAGTTTCATAGCATTGTGATCTGAAAGTGTGCATGGTATGATCTCAATTCTTTTATATTTATGGAGGGCTGCTTTATGCCCCAGTATGTGATCCATCTTGGAGAATGTGCCATGCACACTCGAGAAGAAGGTGAATTTCCTAGCTTCAGCATGAAGAGTTCTAAATATATCTATCAATTCTATCTGTTCTAATGTGTGGTTCAGGTCCATTGTTTCTTTAGTGATTTTCTGTCTGGTTGATCTAGGTTCTACTTCTGACACCAGTACTACACTGTATGTTAACTAACTTGAATTTATGTAAATAAATTATTACTCTTAAAAAAAAGAGTATTGCAACAGGGGTCAAGACTGTTGCAATCAGAGAGATTGAACTCATCTCTGATATAACAGGGGCAGATAGGAATTATAGCCAACAGGCAGGGTGAGAAGGTCAGTGGATGGAAAACTACTGAGAAGATTTGGTTAACTATCAGGAGCGGGGAGATTCTTGCTAAACTGGCTTGGCAGTATTCTTGTGAAACTGGGTCAGCAGACCAATCATGAGACCTAGTTAAGTAGAGTGCTCAGAGAAGTGTAAAGATCAGTTGAGGAGGGAGTCCTTGACACAATAAAGAACCATCTTTCCCTTGTTTGTTCTGAGATATACCCACCCCATCCTTCATCATGACTCCTCAAAGACTGGCAGGTGACTGACTGTTGTTTATCTGCCTCAGTGAGACCCCAGACTCCTTTCCTTTGCTTTTGAGACATTCCTCATTAATACATTTCCTTCTGAAGAAAACGATCACCTTTGCTGGCTGGTGCAGATTGCCTTTCAGTTTGGGTGCTGTGTTATGGGTAGGAGTTACCCTCCACCTGGGTAACTCAGTGTCTTAGAGCTCTTTGTGCTCAGTTTCTGTTGGTAATGAGGGACTCATGGTGATTCAGACTCTTGCCTTTGCAAACGTGAATCCTAAATAATGTCTTTTGCATATAAAATGGTCTTTGAGATTTTCAAAGTGCCCTGGAAAATCACAAAGAATTTGTTCTTTCATATTCTAAAGGAGAGATGTTAGAAACAATTAGGTTTATTTGATTTGTTACTATTGATGAATTTCATGGGAAGAGAGGTCAAATCAGATGAGATACTTTCTCTAGGTTAAATTTGTCTGGGTGAAATGTTAATAATACAAATAGTTCAGAAATTGTGTGCTGTTGGAGAAGTTCCCAGAGAATTGTCAATGCCCTTGCTGTCTGTGATGTTTCTATTTATCAGAGTCTTGGATGTGTTGCTTGATAATAGACAATAACAGCATAGTGTTATCAGTCATAATTTAAATTATTTTTTAATGGTAAATGATGAAGTTTTGGGGTGATGGTGGGATTTGGAGCTGATAGCCAAGAAAGAATTCTTAAAGACTTCTTTGGTGAAAAAAGGTGCTTTTATTAAAGCACAGGGACAAGACCTATGGGCAGGAAGAGCTGCCTCGGACCCGGAGAGACTAGTTACATACTTGGGAGTTGGGGGAGTTAAAGTCAAGAGAAAGTTTCCAAAGTGATTTTCTTATGCTAAAGAAGACTCACAGGATACTGGAGGCCTAGCTATTGTCAAGCTAAGGTTGTTTTTCTGGCTAGCAAAGCATTAGCTTTAAGACAGTAGGGAGTTCCTGGAGAAATGTTTTGCTCTGCCAGCCTCAAGTAGTTGTCAATGGGCTGCAGGTTGGAAGGAAATTTAATTTTATCTGCCATTTCCTTCTGCCTCTGTTTTCCACATCAGTAACTTGTTTGCAACTTGTAGCGTGGGTGGTAAGAGTATGTATTTCTCTGATGAGATATAACATTTCTTCCTCCCAACACCACTAGATCATTTAAATTATAAGCTTTCATACATATATACAAACTCAAAATAAATGTCAAATGACAACTGCATATCAAGCACTATGCTAGGCACTAATGAAAAATTGGATGGGTAAGTTTATAATTCTGCTGGTGAAGAGAGACAAGACACAAGTGATCAAAAAGTAAATGAGAGTTACAAGGGTGTCTGGGTGGCTCAGTCGGTTAAGCATCTGACTTTGGTTCAGGTCATGATCTCATGGTTCATGAGTTCGAGCCCTACGTTGGGCTCTGTGCTGACAGAGCCTGCTTCAGAGTCTGTGTCTCCCTCTCTGGCTGCCCCTCACCCATTTGTGCTCTGTCTCTGCTCCTGTCTCTCTCAAAAATAAGTAAACATTAAAAAATTAAAATAAATGAGAGTTACAGATAATGATGAATTTTATGAAGAAAACGCAGGGTGATACAATGAAGAATAGGAGGAATGGTCAAGGAAAACATGGAAGACTTCCTAGGGAGGTTGTCCAGGTTGAGATTGGAAGGTTATTGTCGAGCGAGCCACATAGCTGGGAGAAGAGCATTTCCATCTTTCTGTGATGTCTACCAGGCCCACATGCTGGGTTAAACAATGCTTTCCATTTTCTCAGTAAAAATTTTTCTTCTCATGTGGCAAGGAGGTCACTTTCAAGAATGCATTTACTTTCTCATCAGCTTTGTCTACTGATGAAGAGCTAGTTGTGTTTTTGCCCCCCAAAATTTGTTTATACTGGTTGTGTTATTTCAGTTATGCAAACTAATGATATGTGATTTTGAAAAGAGAGTCACTTTTATGGAAATTAACTTCAATGGTGTGGAAAAAAATTTCAGAACACAGCTTGCTAAGTTTTTGCTATCAAGTCAGGTGGAGGCAAGACAACCATCAGAGTTGGAGAAAAATTATAAAAATATGGAAGTATTTTGGACTTAGATTGCTTCACAACAGTCTTTATGTTTTCTCACCAATTAAAGAAATTGAAGCTGAAAATACTTGACAGTGTGGTACATAAAGACAGATGATGCAGAGCTATAAAAAGTGGACCCACAACCAAAATAAATTAATCTTGGCTCTTTATCAAATGACTGGTGGAGGAGTGTACATTTATGTTTTAGGTTAAAACAAAATGTTTATTTATTATGTTTTACCACTTTAACTTATTTTTTCTTATACTGACCAATCCACTGACCTAATTAGGAAAATAAAAAACCAAAATATTATTTTCCTTACAAGAATGAGATCATGCTAGGGGCGCCTGTGCGGCTCAGTCAGTTGAGTGTCTGACTTTGGCTCAGGTCACGATCTCACAGTTTGTGGGTTTGAGACCCACATCAGGCTCTGTGCAGATAGCTCAGAGCCTGGAGCCTGCTTTGGATTCTGTGTCTTCTGCTCTCTCTGCCCCTCGCCCACTTGACTCTCTCTCTCTCTCTTTTTCTCAAAAATAAATGAACATTAAACAAATTTAAAAAAAAAGAATGAGATCATTCTATTCATTTTGTAACCTTTTCCCCCCTATTTAATATACCATTACTGATATTTAATTTTAGGTGCTATCAGATTTCATTAGGTGAATGGATCCTAATTTCTTTTAGTAATTTATAATGGTCAGATATTTGAGGGATTTGAACCTCCTACACACATATTTGCACAAATATTTAACAATTTTCTTAGATTCCTCAGGAAGTGAATTTCTGGCTGACACATTTTTAAGAACTTTGATGGAGGCAGTTACCCTCCAGTAAGGTGGATGGACACATGTGTTTTAGGAGTGAAATATTTCTGAAGTTCCCTGAATATTTTTGAGGCAATTTGCTAATCAGACAGTAGGGTCTGCTGTTTAAGGTTATGTGTGTATATAGGACACTGAATTCAGGCTACTTGAAGGACAGAATGAAGAAAACATAACAGTGAAATGTAGAACAATAAAACATAGCAAACCAGCCAGTACATGCCCGGCAAAGTCACCATCATCTGGTGAAAAGCCTGTTTTTGTCAGTTAAAGCCTTTTTTTTGAGTGACAAATAACATGTAATAGAATCTGGACCATTTTTGTCATCGTCGTCCTCCCACTTCTCTGAAGGTACTTATTGGCTACCCGCGCCTTTTCATTTAAAGGCTGCCCATCAGAGAATAGGCGCAACGTTGCTTGAAGGAGTAATCTTTGTCAGCACACCTGGCTCTCTTTTCCATGATGTCTGTATATAATTTGTTAATTCTTTTTCTTCAGTCTACTATGTGGTCACTTTAAATGGCATTCTTTAAACGTCCCTTAGGGACAGCCGTAGAGGAAAATAATTGCATTAGTTACAAACACCCAGATGCAGCACAGGCCCCAAATGATACACCAGTCAGATTTCACACCTTTTCCTCACATAGCTGTCCCTGGGTGTCTTTCGAGCTGATAATTAGGTTTCCAGGGTTTTTCTTTCTCATTAATGGCCCTGGTACTGTCAAAACCCCCATTGAGAGTGAGATTTATTTAAGGTAGAAATTACATTCCAACACAGAGAGAAGAGGCAGGAATTCCCGCCATCTCATCTAGTGATAACAGTATCTCTTGCCACTCTGTACCCTGAAATGATTTAATAAGGGCCTCTCTCTTGTTCCAAATTCAAATAACGACTTCCAGATTTAAAATTCTCTATGTCAGTGATAATTAATTTCTTCTTTACTTACTCTGTGGCTTTGGGAATAGGTGCTGACTCATCTTCCAGAGCAGATCTCTTAAGCATCATGGAGAAGGAAGATGTTGACACTTTTGAGAAAGCTCCCTTGTTTCTAGTGTGGGAAAGTCGACCCAGAAATGGAGCTTTGAGAATAATGTGATGTAGGTGAGTAGAGAGGTGGGCATGAAGTTGTGTGGAAACACAGAGAAAGAAGTTACCTAATTCCTTCTCAGATAATCAGAGCAGGCTCTATAGAGGAGGTAACCAGTGACCAGGGCCTTGAAGGATGGGTAATATTTAGCTAGGCAGAGAAGATGTGCAGAAGGGGCATTACAGGAGGAGGAGGACAGGGTGTATTTGAGGAAGTCCAGTAGAGAGTAGGGGTATTTAAGCAGACAATCCAGGGCTGTTTGCAAAGTGATCTGAGAGCACCAGTCAGGATTCTGTCTCCAAACCTTTTTGCCTTTACTACCTCTATCACCTGCTGTCACCTTCATTAAATATTCATTTAAAAAATGGCAAAGTCTTTATTGTTTTCAAAAATCTATTAAAAAGAGAACAATGCTGGGAGAAAGGAAGAATAGTGGAGTTTCCTGCAGGGACCCAGATTCTGCTCTAGTTGCTTTACAGGTACTATCCCATTCAGTTCTCAGCCAGCCCCATGGGGCTCATCTTGCTTACCACCATTGGTTTCTGGATAAGGACACAGAGGAGTGCTTCGTGAGCAGTTGTCAAAGGCCATGTCCCTGGCAGGTCCCCTAAGGCTTTCCAACGACTGAGGAAGGCATCGCCTGGGAGGGGAGCATCATGTTGGGTGTGATGTGGTCAGGCACCGGGGCTTTGGGGACGCACCTGATGGCAGCGACGTTGTCTTGCTCTGCACAGTGGATGCCTGGATATGGGATATGGAGGCAAAGACAGGAGAGGTAGAAGGAAACCAAAAGAACTTGTTATCATTTTCCCAAGTACACTTAGAAATTTATTTCTTATTCATTTTTAAACACTTATTGAACATCTCCTATCGGTCAGGTGATGAGCCAGGCACTAGGGTGACAAGGACACGCTGAGGCAGGACTGTTGTTCCTATGGATTCATATTCTCATGAAACTGTGAACATAGATGCATCACAGTTTACTGTAGAAATGCTCAAATGGAGCTGCAAAGTGTTGAGGTGATCACTCTGCTTGAAAGAGTCAGGGGAATCCATTGAGATGGATCTTCAAGGATTACTAGGAGATTTGCTGTGTGGAGAATGGTGTGGTCTGTGTGCCTGAAAGTGGATGAGGAGGTGCAGGAGAAATGAAGCTGGGGACCAAGGCTAGGGCCAGATTGTAAGCTCCTTAGGGATCCTTCTGAGGAGTGAACTTAATTCCTGGAAGGTCTTTAAGGAGGGAGGGATATGATAGTAACCCTGTGATTTGGAGATGATTTGGAGGACAGAGCTGAGCGCAGACAAGATTAGAGGCAAGGATGTTACAATGGTCATGGAGACTTGATGAGGATTAGCAGCAATTGGAAAAGGGAGAAGGGCCTGGAATTCCTTTATTTATTTATTTAGGAATCCCTTTATTTTTAAAAAAATTATAAGAACAATTCATGCTCACTGTACAAAATTCAAACAAATATATGCTTGTAAAATAAAAAGTGGAGGTTCATTCCTCCCATAAAAATAACCCCAAATAACTGGTATGAGTCCATTCCAGATAGTGTGGTTTTCCTGTGTGCATGTGCACACGCACGTGCCCTTGCGTGCGCATGCACGCACACATACACATCCTTAAGTGCACATGTATGTACCCACTGTTTGTATGAGTCAGACATGGATTCTGTCCTCATGAAGCTTAGAGGTGCCCACTAGGCTCCCAGCCATGAACCTGACGGTCAGACATTTATTTGGGAGTCATAGGTATTTGAAGTATAGAGAACAAATAGATAAGCAGGGAGTTCATATTGGGAGAAGGGTAGAGGGCCAAAGAGACAAACCTGAGGAATATTAAATGTAAGTGCTGGGCAAGGAAACACGAGACTGCACAGAGAGACTAGAGAGTTGGAAGAACATCAGGAAATGTGATACTGTTCATGCCCAAAGAAAAATAATTTTTAAAGGTGGGGGACATGTTCATTAGTGTTAAATACTGCTGAATGGTCAAGTCCATTAAGGATTAGAGAGTGTTGGGGCACCTGGGTGGCTCAGTCACTTGAGTATCCGACTTTGGCTCAGGTCATGATCTTGTGGTTCGTGGGTTTGAGCCGCTGTGCTGATAGCTCGGGGCCTGGAGCCTGCTTCAGATTCTGTGTCTCCCTCAAATCTGCCCTCTCTTGTTGTGACTGCCCTAGTTCCAGCCTTCATCATCCATGGCCCATGTGACCGGAATAGCCTTGAAGCTGGGCTACTGACCCCTGACTGACTCTCCATGTTGCTGCCAGCATCACTTCTTCTGAAATGGAACCATGCCAGTCTTCTTCTAAACACTCCCCAGTAGTCTCCAAGGGCTACAAGACAAGATATAACCTCTTCGAATAGCGCGGCTGTCCTCAGCCCTCATCTTCTCCACTACTTCAACACACTTTAAGCTTCCACAGTGTTGAATGGTTTTTACTTCTCTGAAAACATCATGAGCTTTCATGCCCTTCTCTTTGTAATATGTTATCTGTCAGGAATGCGTTCCTCCTTTATCCGCCTAGCAAATGCCTATTTCCTCTTCAAAACCCACCTCAGATGTCACCTCCTCTGGGAGGCCATCTCTCATCCCACCTTCCTTTCCAGTTTATTACTTTCTTCCTTTTGCATATTTCACACATTATTATGGCTTTTATTATGTTTCTGTCTTCCTTAGTAAATTACAAATTCTGTGAAGGCAAGACATACATCTTATTCATTTCTGTGTTTTCAGCACTTGGTATATAGTACTTGTGCTACAGTGAGATGCTCAAGAATTGTATTGAGATTGAGTAATTGTCCTCCAAATAGTATAAAAACTATTAAGTGGTATATTTAAAACAAACTTCTCAGAGGAGTAGAATTGCTACTTAGTTTTCAGATTTTTCAGATGGGGAAATTGAGACAGAAAAGGGGTTTTAACTCCAACAAAATAAAAACTAGAGGGAAAGTTAAAGATCATCTAGTTGAGCCCTCTTATTTAGCAAATGAGTAACTTCAAGTTCAAGAGATTTGAGAATTTGTCCCTGATGGGAGCCAAAGACCCAGCTACAGATTAGACTCCTGTCATCTGGTTCTCACCTGGGTGCTTTTCCACCAGCCATTTGCCTGTACTTTCATGTTGGGGCTTGTCTGGTGCCCAGGCTCCCAGGTATACCCCTTTCCTTCTGGAAAGACAGGCCAACAAAGTTGATAAATTATTAGTTCACTTTGATAGTGATGGAAAATGGGTCCATTAAGCTCATAGGATATGGAGGAGCTGCAGTTTATGGGGGGAAATTTGTCCCCTATACCTGTCAAAGCCTAGATAGAAAAAGAAAGCTGTGCCAGGTATTTCAAACATGGGGATTAAATACAGGGAATTGGTTTTATAGATACTGGAAGTTTGAAGGAGCAAAAAAGGATGATAGAGTAACTTTAGGATTAGGGACTTTAGGAAGAAGCTACTATCCTTGAGAACAGGGGAACAGAAGAGAACTAGTGGTATTACCAGTGCCTGGGGCTTAGAGGAGGGGCCCACGGACTGTTGCTGAACTCTCAGGGGTTTGGTGATTGTGTCTCCAGTGAGGGGTTGCCATGTAGCTGGTGCTCAGATCTTGAGATACCTCCGCCTTGTATGAAGGTATGGTGTGTGGCCTGGAAGGTGTCTGGACTGCTGAGGAGGGGCGTGGCCTGGCGGGCAGGGGATACTAGGGTGGTTGGTCCTGAGGGTGGTGGCAGACACCAGCAGCAGGGGCTGCACCTGCCTCCTGTTGTTGAAGGGATGTGGGCCCTGCTGGAAATGGGAGAGTGTATCTTCTCCTTTCCTCTCCAGGAGGTACAAGGACCATTTTTGTTTCTTCACTGCCACTCATTCTGTAGAAGAAATAATTGTTCCTACTTAAACTTCCTTGGCAATCAAGGAGGAGAATCAAAGGTAATAAATGTAATGAATTTCTATTCCAAGTGAGGAGTTGAACTTTTTTAAAATTGGTGAATGCAAGACATTTTCTGTTGCTCACAGCCGGATGTTATACTTGTCAGTGTTTACCTACGACTCAGTGCAGTAGATTTTCTCATACCAGCATTATCACTATAGTGGATTATCTGGTACCATCATTATCATCTCTCTGTTCACAGGTTTTACAAGAAGAATCTCAGTCTCGCAGGGAGGGTATTTAAAACAACTCCACAATTAAGCAGGAATAATTATTTCTTTAACAGCACTGGTACATGGTTTTCTGAAAAGTGTATATGTGTTCTCTTTTTTTTAAGTTTATCACTCTATAGTTTAATTAGTAGGTATAATTAATATACAGTATGTCTTAGTCTGTTTGGGCTACTGGAACAAGAATACCATGGGCTGGGTGGCTTCTTAACAACAAAACTTTATTTCTCACAGTTCTGGATATTGAAAGTCTAAGATCAAGGCACCAGCAGATTCACTGTCTGGTGAGATGGCCATCTTCTTGATGTGTCCTCACATGGCAGAAGGGGGCCAGGGAGCCCTCTGTTGTCTACTTTATGAAGGCACTGATCTCATTCATGAGGGCTCCACCATCATGACCTAATCACCTCTCAAATGCCCCATTCCAATTGCCATCCCACTGTGGATTAGGACTCAATATATGAATTTTTCGGGAGACACAAACATTCCATCTGTAGCACAGTACATAGCACATAGTTATACACACAACCTGACATATGCGTAGAATTACAAGAATCTCACCATAATCGTGATAGTGAACATTTGTATAAGATGCCTCATATCCCTTAACAGTTTCTTGTCCTACACCTATTCCCTATCTCCAGGCAACCACTGATCTGCTCTCTGTCACTATTACATAGTCACATGGTCAGTTTTATAAACAAGGAGAAGAAACAGTCCAGTGAGTCAGGGAAAGCTAGTTGCTTACCCAAACATCCATTGCCACTTTTTCCTCTGAAGTGAATCCTGAAATTTATCTTGGAGAGCAATGTAATCCCTAGAAGATGCTTTCCCAGTCTTGGGTATTGCTATATAACTAAGATATTGCCAATGAGATGTAAGCAGAAGGGTTCTATGAAACTTCTGGCAAGACTGCTTAAAGGGGCTAATGTGGCTGGGAGGTGGCCTTTCCACCTTTCTCCCATTCCCTTCTTGCTGTGTGGAGTGCATTTGTAATGTAATGTAATCCATCTTGGACTATGAGGTGACTTTGACAATGGAGCAGAGATGAACCTGAATTTCTGATGTCACTATGATGCTTTTATTCCAAACCCGCACTGTCTAAATCTGGACTTTTCCGTGGAAGTGTCATAAACTTCTGCTTTACTTAGGCAACTGTTATTTTGCTTTTATTTGTATATGCAGTTGGCCCTCTCCTAACAGAAACATTCCTACTTCTGTATTTGCTTTCTCAGAGAAGTCATAACAATGTCACCTGCTTTTATTTCCATTTGAATTATATACCTGATATAAATTCTCTTTTAAACATTCATGTTTTGGTTAGCTTTGACAGGGAATCGGTCACTTGGCTGGGGTCAAGCCAATTTCCTCAAAAACATTAGCAAGCAAGTTGTTACAACAACTTGATTCCTGAGGCTCCGACACATCAAATCCTCTGACAGAATAAACTGTTATACATTAAGTACCTTTTTACCTTCAGGGAATTTCATGATGCATGTTGCCTTCAATACTATTAAGGGGGGCCAGGGAGAATCTTTCTGACACCCTTTCTCAACGCAGAACCAGAAAGAATATAGAAACTCTGGTCCTCTGTGGGGGAATAAAAGTGTCATTAGGGCTAGAGATAAATTTCCCAGAGACTGTTCCCTTCTTGACATTGATGTAGTATGTTTCCATCACTGCCCTGGCTTGATGTACAATGTCAATTATCTTATATGTGTGAGAAGTAGAGTCTTCAGTGTTGCCCTAGCCACTAGGTATAAGAATTCCATGGAACACTGTAGTGGTCTTGGCATGTTTTTTTATGGACTGGGTTCCAGGACACATCCTTCTCACATGCCTCTAACAAGCTTCCCATTGTAAGGCAGTGTAGTTCATGCTGTAAAATATAAACTTAATTAAGCTCTGTTAGGTGCTGCATTCCTTGTGAAAAAGTGAAACTGGATAAACTATAATAAAGAAGAATTGGCCTAGGCAAACATTTGTGCTATTTTTCATTGGCATTTCTGGAAATAAAGCTATTAAATCAGGAGAGCGGGTCAGACTGGTTTGATATTTATTTTTCATTCCTTGACGGTAAAATAAAAGGCTTAACTTATAATGACATAAAATCAACACCACTGTGTTCCATTCATTAATTCTGGCGTTCTATCAAAAACACCTCCCAGGTTTGTCCAATATGATTTTTTCTCTTCATAAATGGGTGAAACATGTTAGTCATGATGCCATTATATTCTAGATGCTTTAAAAAGCTTTCTATAATTCCTCTCATCCGCTGCCTAGGACTTTTTAGTGAGAAAGCAAAGCTGGGTACATTAGAAAGTTTTGTGGCTTGTAAAAATGTCTTGGCATTTTCCCATAGACTTCGGTGGTCTCTTTCCAGTTCTCAGTATTTAAAGACTATTGTAAGCAGTTTACTAATGGTGTAAACAATTTGGATACTCTACAACATATTTAACTCAGACCTTCTTATTTTTTTTTTTTTTAACTTAAACTTCACAGGGGCTTTTAAAAAAATTAATGTTTCCTGAAGTCTTCATGATTTTCCAACTGGGCACATTTTTTTCTTTGCCATTAAAAGATTTATATATATTGGATTCGTCTTATTCTCATAACATTTCTACCCTAGATGATAAAGATATTTCAGCTTGGTTTCCTTTCCTGAATAATATACAAAAATTCCTTTTATTTCATTTACTCAGATCATATAATCAATCACCTTAAGAAGCGTAGAGACTGTTGGGTCACTTTGGAGTGTCTGTTTTGATTCAGGACTCCAGCTTCATCCTGGGATGCTGGTCTTCCTATGTCTACCGGCCCCATACATTTTAGCTGGAAAGCCAGAGCAGCTGTGCTCATGGTTACCAGGAGCCTCGCTCGCTGGATGAGGTGTGCGGGGACCTTGCTTGTTCACAATGGGACTTCAGAGGCAACAGTTCATCGAGTAAAGATTGGCTTACAGAGTCATGGGGCCTAAGGGAGAGCTGTGCTTGGGTTTACTGCAGCCCACTTATGCCCAGAACATACTCTCATGTGCACAGTCTTAGTGATTGTTTAAGAGGCAAATCTGATCACATTTCCAGCTCCCTTCAAGCTTCCTCACTACTTTCGAGATAAAGTCAGATTCTCTTCTCATGGCTCACAAAGCTCTGTGTCTAACTCCATTTGTTCATCTCTCACTATTAAAAGTCCCTGCGCTGGGCTCCATGCTCCTGTCAGACTGATGATTTCATTTCATATTCTTGGATGTGTCTTGCTAACTGGCCCTGATGTTGATGACACCCAGTTTGTGGTACTTTGTTACAGCATCCCTAGGAAATGAATACAGCATCCTGTTTGCCACGTACTATTCAGATGCTTGGAATAGAGCATTCAACAAAATAAATACTCTGCCCTGAAGAACTCACATTCTAGTGCAAAATGTGAGAAGGTAGTATGTGCTAAGGGAAAAACAGTGTAGAAAGAGTGAGAAAGGTTAGCAGTGGCGGGAGTGGGGCAGTGTAGATGTCATCGAGAAAGTGACATTTAAGCAAAGACTTGAAGCTAATGAAGGAGTTATCCAAGGAGGGAACATTGTTCTGGGCAAGGGGAAGAGCTGAAGCTGAGTTCCCAAGGTGTGCCTGGGTGTTGGAGGAGAACTAAGGAATTCAGCATGGGGGTGGTTCTTGGGGTGGGGGAGATGGTATGGGTGGGTCCAGATTACATGGGACTCCTTAAATCCCTATAAGTATGTTTGCTTTTCCTCTGACTGAAAGCAGAAGCTGATATGGGTTTTGGACAAAGGAATGATCTGATCTAATTTATGTTTTAAAAGGATCACTCTGGCTGCTGTGTATTAGGACAAGGATAGAGGCAAGGAGAACGATTATGAGCCTATTACAGTAATCCAGGTGAGAAATGGGTCTCACTTAGACCAGGGCAGGGGTAGTGAATGATTTAAGAAGTGGTCAAATTCCATATAGGTTTTGAAGACAGCGTCGTAGGATTTGCTGACAAATAGGATACCGGAGTGTGTATGAAGAGAGGAGTCAGGGTGAATCAGTTTGTGGCTTGAGCAAATAAAAGGATGCTGCTCTCTGTTTTTCTTATCTCCTCTTATTTTGCTGAGGACATTAAGAAATTTTGGGTGAAGTTGATTTCTTCTCTGCAACCTTTCTATCTGTTTGCTTTTTTTTTTTGATTGATTTGTTTGCTTTAGAATAGATACCTGCTTTCCATTTTCAATGATTTCTTACAATGTCCAGGAATCCTTGACTGTTTACATTGAAGAGTAGGGCATGAAAAGCCCGTTTGGAATCTGTGTGCACAGGGAACGTGGGGAATGCTTGTTGATGGTAGTCGTCACTGTAGGGTGACCTTGTTGTGCCATTGGTTAGGGAACCCCCAATGGTAGACCACTTTTGTCTTTCCTCTGCAGTTGTTGAGATTCCTTAGAAAAGACTCTTGGGGTCATAGAGCATGTAGGTCTGTGACTAGGATACTAAGTGGTTCATGAGAGCAAGGGCTCTCCATATCAGTGTGAGGCATGGTTGTAGTAAAGTGTCTCTGGCTTGGGTTGTGACATGTGTCTTTAGACACTTGTTTTACCTTCCTCAAGGGAAACACCTTCAGCATCTGGGCAGGATAAGTGATAGGCAGGTGCCCGGCAGGGCAGAGTGGAGGAGGAGGTCAAGTCTCCTCTTAGCAGAGTTTTAATCAGTGGACTTGTTGGAAAGCCATCTTTGCTTCCTAAGGTACCAAGGGCCATGGATTCAAGAGCCTTTAAGATGTCAGCAGTGTTCATGGCATTGCATTTTGGTTTTTCCTTCTGCTGGTTGGGCATGGGTTTTCTCCATTCAGCTAAGTCATTTTCCATTTGTCTGTCTGCTTTCTAAATTCTGAAATTTCTCGTTGGTGCCTTCCTTCTCCCTCTCTTTGCCATTGTGGGCTTGTGTGTTGAGGTCTTTTATTTTAAAACTTCTTTTACTTTCATTTTGGTGAATTTTGCCATCTTTAACCAGGGTCCTCTACTTCTCTTGATTAACCATTGTACATCCTTTAGTCCTCAGCTCAGAGGTCACTTCTGTCAGGTGGTCTTCATGTTTGAACTCGGTGCTCTGTTATTGTGTTTCCGTGGTTCTCTGTATTTCTCTCTCACAGTTCTTTTTGCATAGCTTTGGAATTGCCTGATTACCATCCATCCTGCCCAACAGACTATAATCTCTGTAAGGGCAGGGACACTGTCTGTCTTGTTCAACATTATATCCCTGGAACCTGACCTAATGTTAGTATATAAGAGGGGTTCAAAAATATCTCTTGACTCATTGGTCAAATAATCCTTAACAACATTCCCAGCATTGTGAACTCTGACCGCTTTTCTTGTTGAGAGAGCCTGCTGCTATTTGCTGTTTTCTTTGACAGCATATACCACACCCCCCAGGAGTGTCTACCTCACAGACCCATCATAGGGCACTTTGAACTTAACACAAGAAGCACATTTCCAACAAACCTGCAGGGAAGAGAATAACACTTTGGTGGAGAGCCTTCCTGCAGTTGTATGACAAATCTCTAATGTGCTCTTCTGTTCCATCTCTTCTCCCACAGGATTCTTGATCTCGAACACTCTTTGAACAGCCATCAAAACCCTTAAATCTTCTTCTCAGTGTGCTATATATAGATTAATAAGTTGACTACCTCTGGCACACCGGGTTTTCAAACCCTGGCATCTCAGCTTATCGATTTGGATCTTCTAACAAAATGTGCCACAACTGTGGTTTCATTTTGTGCCACAGAAAATGCCTTTGCTTGGAAAACACTTCACATAAAACCTACTTCAGGCATCTGGGAACTTACAGCCTGGAGGCCTGTAGATCAAAGGGAGAATTATGCACTTGAAAAACTCAGCTTTCTTAATTAATAATAAATTCCTCAAATTAAGAGAAGATTTTGACATGATAAAAAAGTATTACTTTTTCACAAAAGTTATGTCTTTTTTTTTCCCCCAGGACTGTCTTAGACAGTCCTTTTTTTGAAAGGAATATTTCCCCTCAAGTTTTCTTCTATTTTTACTCTGTGTGCGATTATATGGCAAGGGAGAAAGAAATACATGTGCAGCACAGACGTAGTAAAATTAGGCATTAAGACCCAGAGATACAGGATGTAGGAAGCTCTGAGAGTTTCTCACAGGAAATAACAGTTTTCTCTGACTTTCCTCCTCCAACCCCTGCTCCATTCTGCTACTGTCCTGCCCCCTCAGCATGAGGTCTACCTACACTATTCTCTCATGTGACTGGAACTTTTTGAAGCACTCACAGCACTATCATCACTGTTCAGTGCCTGTCTTCCCTGAGGCTGTACCTCCAATCCCCCAACATGGCAGGGATTATGTCTGTCTTCTACACTGCTCTTCCCCGGTGGCTAGAACAGTAGGCAACACTTTGAAGGCACTCAAAAACTTTTTTTAAATGTAAGGATGAATAAATTATGACACAGTGAGAGAGCTGTTTGCTAAGGTGGCTGCAGCAATTCCTCACACCCCTTTGCAAGTGACCAGGTTGCTCTTTGCATCAAGAGGTAGGGTCTGTCCTCTCCACACCTTGAATCTGGGCTTGCCTTGTGACTTACTTTGACCAACAGAATGTGGCAGAAGTGATGTTGCAGGACTCCTGAGGCTGGGCTTCAGGAGGTCCTATAGCTTGGAACAAACCCACCACTCAGGAAGCCCAGTTAGCCTGCTGGCTCATTGAAGAAGAAATGAGGTGCCAAGCCAAAAGTTCCCCTCTCCCTCAGCTGCCACATGTGGGAGTGGGGCCTTCCAGAATGATCTGGCCCTCAGCCAAACAGCTACCTGATCACAAACACATGAGTGAGCCCGGCCAATACAGTGGAACAGAGGTCAGCCATCCCAGTTGAGATCTGCCCAAATTGTTGCCCCTCCCCAATGTGAGCAAATAAATGGTTGTTGTTTTAAGTCATTAAATGTTGGAGGTAATTTGCTGTGTGGCAGTTTCTGATACAGGAGGGTTTTTCAGATTTTCCTCAACTTGGGAGTTCTCCTGATTCAAACTAGAGAATCTGTAAAGTCTTCCCCCTCCCTTAATCTCCCTTAACTCCTAACTCCCATGGCTTCATTGGACACTCAAAGGTAAAAGCCATTTCTGGGAAGGTGAAAGCAGCTATAGATAGTTTACAAAGAGCAAATCAAATTAAATTACGGAATAAATCCGTGACAAGTGACAGGATGCAGTTGACGAAAAAACCTACTTTTAAAGAAAATCATCATTTTTATGAATTTGCCCTGATTATAGAAGTGATTCACACTAATTATGGAAAATTTGGAAAAATCAGATAATTATCGAGAAATGATAAGATCAGAATTCCAAATCTGAATACTGTTACCACTGCTAATGCATTATTATTGCTGCTGCTACTACTACTACTACTACTACTACTACCGGTTGGTGGTGAGTGTGTTCTGGATATTCCGAACTGCCATGGTAACCTTTTCATTTAAGAATATGGGACTGTCTCTTTATTTCAATATTCTTTTTTAAAATTATCATTTTATTAATGTTTATTTTTGAGAGAGAGAGAGAGAGAGAGAGAGAGAGAGAGAGAGAGTTGGGGAGGGGCAGAGAGAAACAGAGACACAGAATTGGAAGCAGGCTCCAGGTTCCAAACTGTCAGCACAGAGCCTGATGTGGGGCTTGAACCCATGAACTGTGAGATCATGACCTGAGCTGAAGGCAGATGCTTAACCCACTGAGCCACCCAGGGCCCCTATTTCAATTTTCTTTTGCCGTCTCAGTAAGGTTTTACAGATGTGAAGGAGGACAGAATATTCCACACCCAAATATGCCACTTTGGTATATTAATTATTTTGAATTAAAGTTACTTTAAAAACAGCCAGTGTAAGAAGGACACTCTGACCCTCTTTTTCCCTCTGAAAGCAAGAAATAACATCTCCCATGTGAGGGTACCCTCCCTGTACCCTCTACCAGTGGTGCAGAAGGCATCCTTAGCACCAGAGACAGGGAATTCAATGCTGAAAAGGCTGCATAAACAAACCTTGTTACTGCTTCACTAAGTTGCTACCCCAAGCCCAAATCCCTTTGTCTCGTCAGTTCTTCACAAATTTATTGTTTTGTCTAAAAGGCATAATAAAGGCTGCCTGCTTTGGTCACTTTTTTGAGTCTCATGTTTTTATGGGCTCTTGGACATACAGAATTAAATTGGCTTTTCTCTTGTTAATCTGCCTTATGTCAATTTAATTATTAGACCAGCCAAAGAATCTAGAAGGGAAGAAGGAAAAAGTTTTCCTTTTCTACAGGTGTCTACATGTTAGATTGGTATATGTCATTTTAGGCTTATGCTCAGTAGCTTTGAAAGAGATTTATATGGTAACTATGAGGAGATTGCTTATGCTCAGTAGCTTTGAAAGAGATTTATATGGTAACTATGAGGAGATTAAAAAAAAGTTAAACATTATAGTTGATGTGTCATTGATCTATCATGATAATAATGCTGGTTAACAACCACAAAATCTGAGGTTTACAAAGGGTCAAGAGCCCTTGAGAGGTCAGCAGTATCAAGGCATTGCTTTTTGTTTTTTCCTTTAAAATTATAAGCACTTACTTTCCTTGAGAGTTAGTAGGCCGGCTTGGGTGTTTGGTGCCAGCTGAACTTACTCCCCAGTCTGTGCTTAGCTGTGGGTTGGGTAGGTGGCCAGGTAAGGCGGCTCTCATATGTGCAGGGGTCAGCTGGAAAGCTGATCTGGGGAGGTCTCTGCTGGTCTGACAGGGTAGCTCGACTCAGCTCCGTAAATTTCATCTTTCACAGCATAGCCAAGGCATGTACTTTATGGCAAAATGCAGAGAGCTGCCAACTGATTGCAAAGAAGAGGAGGCATGAGAAGAAGTAGGAATATGCAGGTGCTTTTTCAAGGTTCTGACCGAGTGAAGTTTGCTGTTGACACATTGGGTAAAGCGAGTCACATAGCCCAAACCACAGTCAGTGTGGGCAGGCTCTACCAAATGGCATGGAGACAAGGAGTTTCATGGCTATAAAGAAAAGCAATTGATATTGTATGTTTGTCTTTTAAGCAACTATTTTATAGTTATTTCCAAGAAACATTTTACTCAATTCTCATGTTATCCTCTTTTTGCATACTTCTCTACCTTTAATTTCTGTTTCGTGGGTGAATGCATTGACAACAACTTCCAGATTAGGTAGTTGGGCACATTGTGCTGTTCTGACCCCTAATAGAAAAGAAAGCAAAAGGACAGCAACAGCAGTGCCACCCCCTGGTTCAGGAAACATTCATGACGAGAGATTGTTCTCCCACTGTGCTTATTGATAAAGTTGCTAAGCTCCAGCAAAAGGTCAACGAAAATATCCAGGCATGGTGAATGTGGCTGTAGGGTATGTGGAGTATGTGTGTGTGTGTGTGTGGAGGGGGGGGGGGGACAATGGTGTTTCTCTGGGCAGGAGGCAGAGAAAATGAGCAGTATAACCCCACACTGTCTTCTGGCAGTGTGTGCATGGTGCTTCGGGATTTCAGGGTGTTCGCTCCCTCATAGATTGAATTACACTAGCCTGCAGGTAGAACGAGGCTCAATGAGGGGCCTCCCTGGGCATGTGGGACCCTGGAAACCTATAGAGGTGGTACGACAATTTCTTAGGGAGTTGGAAATGAGACAGGCCCAGCTATTCTTTTGTTTTTGAAGGCCCGTATTGGGCTACATTCACTGCAGGAATGAAATCCAAGATACTCCAGTTTGCCCCCAGCACCGGGTATAGGATGCTGATATTCATGCTGAGCCCGTTTGTAGGACAAGACATTTAGGATGTTGGGTAATCCATTACTGATTTGGGGGAAACTGGCAAATCCTGGGAATGGGTACGGGCTGAGGCTAGAGACAGAAGGAGGTGGAAAAACTCTTTCGACTGGCTGTAAAGGGTCTTGTGAAAGTAACTGAGACGGAAGTGTGGTTTGACCTCGTTGCCAGGACCCCACCTGAACAGACAGACTGTCTATCCAACGCTGTGTTGGACCTATTCAGGGTTGACACCGAGCTGAACGTACTCTAACACTTGAAACCCTCAGATGTTTTCTGGCTTCTCGGTGTCATCAGTAGTTATGGAGGACAAATGCTTATGGTCAGGAAAGTCTCTCTCTCTCTCTCTGTGTATATATAATTTTATTTTTTTTTCACTTTTTAGAGAGAGAAGACAAGTGGGAGAGAAAGAGAGAGTGAGGGAGAGAAAGAATCTTAAGCAGGTTCCATTCTCCGTGCAGAGCATGATGTGGGGCTCGATCCCATGACCGTGGGATCATGATGTGAGCCAAAATCAAGTGTTGGATGCTCAACTGACTGAGCCAGGTGCCCCCAGGAAAGTCTCTTTGAAACTTCAGATTGGGCATTCTCCCTCATGAGAATATGAGGTTTTTATCTCCCTAATGCCAGAGAACATACTGGGCATTGATATCCTAAAAGGTCAAGCTCTGCAAACCTCTGTTGGTAAATTCTGTCTCTGGGTTAAGGGAATCAAACCAGTATGGAGGAGAAATGCCAACTGGGAGCCTGTAAGCATACTGCCCCTGTGAAGAGTCATGCCTGTCAAACAATATAAGTTGTCTTGATCGGGGAAGCATAAGGAAATAGGAGAAACCATTCCCTTCCTATCACGGGGTGGGTTGAGAATATGTTCCATTGAGCCAGCTCTGCCATGGCTCATACTTCCACTTTGATTATACGGTGTGCCTATTTGCAGCAGAGGAGCACCCTGTCTGCCAGTCTTCTGTCTCTAGAAATACAGACACTACTAGGCCCTGTAGGTATGTAGATCTTCCAACTGTTCTGCCTAGATTGCTGTGGCAGTACCAGTGGCCTAGAGAGAGAGAGTAAGGGGACCTCCTTCTGATGCCTGGTATACAGATGGATTTAATCAGGGCAACCTGTCGTGGGTGGACAATAGTTGCTATTCAGCCCAACACTGACACCCTCTGGGTGGAAACAGTAATAACCACAGCAGCCAGTGGGCTGTACTCAGAATGGTTTAGCTGATGATGGCTCAAGAGCCTTGACAGTTAACCCTTTGCACTGAAAGTTGGAGTGCTCTGAGGAGATTAACTCTGGTTTAGACAATGAAAGCCAAGGGATAGATGATAATGAACAAGCCTTGATGGGGTCAGAATACATAGAAACACACTGAAGTTTGCCTGCAAGAGTCTGAGGCAGTTCTCACTGTCTTCAAGAACTGCACCAGGTGGGTATTGTACGCCCTGTCCACAATGCTTTCAACAGCCTGTTTCAACAGGGTCCCCAGTCTGACATATGGGGCAAAGAGCCCTACTGGCCAATCACTCAAATGTATTAAAGCCTCGACAGTACTTTAGTCCACGTGCCAAGGTGGTTTCACTGACCTCCCTGCTGAAACACCCAACACTGTAAAGATATGGAAGTTGTGGAAAACAGCTATCACCTAAACTCTCACCATGAATCAGTGTGCTGTGGCTGCTGAGAACACCAAGCCCCATCATGCCTGGGAAGGATGTCATCTACTGGAATTTGCAGTGGAACATCCCACTGAGATGGGTGCATTATTTTGCACTCCTAGGTGAGGGGAATCTACTCAGTTTCCACTGGAATCCTGTTGTCCTGCTGCAAGTTGAACCTGTTAAAACACAATATATATGGAATGGGACACACCACTGAAAGAGGAGAGAAGATGGGGGTCTTGGTCTGGCATATCCTGCCCCCAGTCCATCTCCTCATGCTTGACAGTGCTGTCTTCCCTGACCAACATGGATGGTATGCACAACCAGGTCAAATTCTTAAAGCTGCAGCCACATTCACATCTAAAGATTAGGCCACAAGTTACTTCTTATAGAAGAATATCTCCCCATACAAGTTCCTACTAAATATTTGTCTTTTAGACCGTACACTTCTGCTGCTCCTGTGGTGTCCGGTCATGGGATGGGCACCTGCAGCAGGCCCACTCATATGCCCAAAAAAGAAATCAATCCAGTTGTTGGGTACGTGGGTAGCTGCCCCTCAGGAAAGCTCATCAGAATTGCCATAGTTGGCATCACCACTTCAGTGAGGGGATTGGAGGCCTTAAAGCAGCACATTAAAGAAGAGCAAGTTAGGGGTGCCTGGGTGGCTCAGTCGGTTAAGTGTTCGACTTCGGCTCAGGTCATGATCTCACAGTCTGTGGGGTTCGAGCCCCGAGTTGGGCTCTGCTGACAGCTCTGAGCCTGGAGCCTGCTTCGGATTCCGTGTCTCCCTCTCTCTCTGCCTCTCCCCTACTCACACTCTCTCTCTCTCAAAAAAAAAAAAAAAAACATAAAAAAAAAAAAAGCAAGTTAGGACTAGTCCTGTTAATCCATCTGATATTACCAATATTGATCCAGAAAATTGTACAGGTACTAGCAATAACACTGGACTTGAATATTCTTCCTCTGTCAATCAAACTACACAGCAGCCCATCAAACTACTGACTAGAAGTATCCTAAATATACCACCTTAGAGCAATCTCAGATTTGAGATTGGTTCATGTGACTTACCCCAGGTTAAGGACCTTTGTGCACACAAGCACCGCTATATTGAGAACAGAAAAATTACTCTAAACAGAGCCAACCCAATTGTTCCAGGAATATGGGATAGGTATCACTGGAACTATGTAGTCATTGTTAAATAATATGAAAGAATTAAAGAACTATTAAAGAATAGTGACAGTTGGCACCATTTGGGCTGCCTAGGTATTTGTTGAGTAGCCCCAAAGGGAATCCAGTGCTTATGTGGTATAAATCTCCCCACCTGGGTTGTTGGGCTACTGAACCTTGGGTTTCCCCTCTTTGAACCCCCGCACACAGGGGAGAATCCATTCCAAGGTAACAGTTGCCCACCTCTCTCTCCTCAAGGACAGGTGAGCACATTCTGTTCTCCACTGCTATGATCATTTGGCTGCCATCTTCTTTCCATTGGCCTGGAAGGCATTATAGCACATACCAAATTGACATAATTTATATGTTAATTTTATGTAGTATAAGCACACATTAAGTTTAGCCCTTACTAAATTCACCCAGCAAGATTTAGCCGGCAAAACCTGTCATTACTGAACGTTGAAATGTCTCTAATGAAAACAGTTGTCCTCCAAAACAGAATGGCCTTGGACATCATTACTGCCTTGCAAGGACCTACCCATGCCATTCGTTATCCAAATAGAATGTTGTGTGTTCATAGCTGAGAAGTCTGCTAATGTGTCATCTTTATTAAATCATATGATGACACAGAAATGTCCTGAGTGATCTGATCCCTACCCCAGGGGACTTAATAAATCAGGGGTTTGGATCAAAGAGCTCTGAGTAGAAAATACTGTTACTTATTTTGGGCATCATTATCTTGATCTGTGTTTTCTTTTGCATGTATCTATACTGTTGCTGCAGTATCTGTCTCCAGTGCAGCTACATAGCCACCAGAGGGGCCACCTGCATGCTAGTGAAACCCCTTGCTGATCTCTCAGGCCACATGGCGAGATGGCAAGAGCTGGTCACAACCGGTAGACTGTTAGAGGAGGTCAATTAGTGGACGTGACCTTTTTTTGACCCTGTGAGCTACATCCAGGCAATCAGAGGCTCCTCACTCCACCCTCTGTCTTTGGAATGTTTTCTGCTTGCCTTCCCCACTCTGGAATCTGCCAAGGTTGCAGCCTTGAGAACAAGGTGTTATTGTGACCATCTGGACACTATATATATGTGACTGAACCTAGTTAAGGCCACTGTATAGACATTTAACCTTCTGGTGGGTGGGTACAGAGATCTGCTCTACTTGCGGAGTGCTAAGGACAAGCCTTGCTCAAAAGTTCCCTTGCTTACTGTACCTGTCACCTACTAGCCTGGAGTGCTCCCTTCTTGTCCTCTAGGTATGGGGCCAGTTTGTGAACCAGCAAATCATTATTTGGAATTTCTTATGGGATCAATTACTATATTATGCTAATAAATTTCATAATGTAATGTCAGGCTCGTTGTCATGAGAGAAAAATCTCTTATCATCAAGTGGATATTTGCTTTGGACAATAGACTGGCATTTTATTTAGAAATTTTGCATCTATATTTATAAATAAAATTGCATTATAGGGTAGGTAAATTTTTCTTTGACAGTTTATAAATCTGGGTTATGTTTTATAAAGGGCATTGTATAGTTATAATAGTTTACTAAGGCTTTAGGAGGGCTTAATAATGTAGAAGTTATCACTCTTAAATATTAAAAAAATAATAGTACAGGGCACCTGGGTGGCTCAGCCAGTTGAGCATCTGACTCTTGATTTTGGCTCAAATCATGATATCACAGTTTCGTTTGTGACTTCTAGCCCTGCATTAGGCTCTGTGCACTGAGCCTGTGGAGCCTTGTTGGGATTCTCCCTCTCTCTCTCTGCCCTTTCCCTGTTCATGCTCTCTCTGTCTCTCTCAAAATAAATAAATAAACGTTAGAAAAAGATCAATGGTAAACCTTTAGACAGTGGAAAATTTCAATTTATTTCATGATAATTTATGGAGTCAGTGTCTTCTTCATTCTATTTGGATAATTTCCAAAAAATTTGTTTCTTCAAATTCTTTTGCAAAATTCTAAAAACCAAGTCTTAATTTTTTTCTGTCTGTGCTTATTCATATTAATATATTGAATACTTTTATCCTTAATATTCAATTTTTTAAATTAAAAATTTTTAATGTTTATTCTTGAGAGAGAGAAAGAGAGAGTGTGAGGAAGGGAGGGGCACAGAGAGAGGAAGACACAGAATCTGAAGTAGGCTCCACATTCTGACTTGTCAGCACAGAGCCTGACGTGGGGCTCAAACTCGTAAATGAGGAGATCATGCATGACCTGAGCCAAGGTCAGACGCTTAACGGACTGAGCCATGCAGGTGCCCCTAGTACTCAATTTTTAAAGGGAAAATACTTAATTATTTTCCAAAGAACTAATTTTTTGACTTATTGAATTGTGATTTTTAAAAAAAGTTTATTAATGCTGTCTTAATTTACTTTATCCTTTTACTATCCATAAGTTGTTATTTCTTTTGGCTTCCTTAATTCTTAAATTTGCTTAATAATGAAATTTAAATGTTTTAATATAATTAAAAACCAGATACATATTATTGTAAAAATTATTTGAACCCAAAAATAAATTATTGAAATTTATACATTTATATATTTAGAATATGTTTTTGACAAAAGCCCCTTATTGAGTACACATTTTCATTTTGTTCTGTAGTTTAGAAATGATAGTTTTGGTATGTACCCTGACCAAGATGTTTCAAAATTTCTAAATATGTGGGTTCACGCAGGTTCTTTTTATATTAGCAAAAAATTGACATTCTTAGATTTTCTGTGTTAGGTATTTTTATTTTTTCTTTAATTTCACATGTACTTTTAATAGGACGTTACTAGAAGTTGCACTGAAGTCTGCAATTCAGATGCCATATAAAAATTGAGGTCCACAAACTGTCAGCCTTAAAAATTGTACTATACTGACTTAGAACAGACTAGCTTGGGGTTTAAACAAGTTGGGACAAAGAAAGTTTAGTGAAGGACACAGCCATGCAACAAAGAAAGCTGAAAAGGATCTAGAAAGAACCAAGGGAGAGATGTTTTCTTTAGTCACTCCTGGCCAAGTGTTTCATTAATTTCTTAGAAGAAACTGGAAGTTAATGTGTAAATACACCAACTGAGGTCAGTTGACAGCTAATGTGTATCTTAAAGAGAAATGTGAGATCATGTCTGGGCTCAGCTACAGATTGAGAGCCAAGAACACTTAGGAATGGCTGCTATGGTGTGGGATGTGCTGTGAATATACAACAACAGTAGTATATTATCAGCAGATTAATTACTGCAGTATACTCTGATTGTATCAGTTCAAGTCCTTTGAGAAACCGATGTCAACATGGGATTACATATGATTGAGATTTTGCAGGGAAATGCCAGTGGGGGGTGAAAGAAGAGGGAACAGGAGTCAGTAGGTAGAGCCTTTAGGTAGTGATACAGGTTTAGGAGTTGTGAAAGGAGAGTGGAAAGGAAGGGCTGGGTAGCAGGAGTCACAGACTGCTGTTTCTGAGAAAGTTTTGACCAGGATGATGGGAAGTCCTTGAGCAAAGATTGCCCATTGGAAGAATCCTGCTTTGGACAGTCATGGCCCGGGCCATAGTAGCCCCCATCAAGCTCAGCCCTTGGGTGGGAGCACCAGGGGAAAGTGTGGCCTTGTGATGAATACCATGGGGGATCCAAAGAATGGCAGCTGGAGGCATCAGTCTCCATTAACATCTGCCATTTACAGAGTGCATACTATGGTCCATAAAATTTTAATATTTCATTTACAAAACTAACTTTTAAGGTGCATGGTATTATCCCTATTTTTATTAATAAAGAAGCTTCAACTTGGAGAGAATAAACAATGTAAAGTCACACAATTGGTAAATAGCAGTGCCAGAGTTTGAAGATAGATCTGTAGATATATGTTAGGATTCTTTTGGTCAACATCAATAGAAAATGCTTTTTTAAGATAATAAGTTTATTTTTAAGATGTAGGCACAGTTGTATACAGAACCGAATGGCAAACTCACAGCCAGGATGGCCCAGAAGCAAGGATTGGCATAGCATCAGGGCTCTCTCTCCATTTCTGCACCTGTGCTCCTCCAGAGTATCTGATTATATCTTTTCTGTCACCACAGAACTGGTTCTTTTGTGTGTAGCAGAAAAGTGACTGCTGACAAGTATTGAGTTCAAGAGAACATCAAAGATTAAACTTGGAATTAACTTTCTCAGGGAAGGGGTTTGGCCTCAGCAAAGATCAGGTGTTGACGTTTAGATTCATTGATTGATTGATTTGGCTGGGGGCTGGGATCTAGTGAGGAGATTCTGTTAGAGTGGGATGAGGGGGTCAGGGTATGCTACTGCAGTTATAATGTATATGATGGGAAAGGGGAAAGAAGTTGCCAGAAATAGAGGTGTGGGATATAAAACTCAGTACGTGCCCATTGCAAGATAAATTCTTCAGTGAGATTGAACCCTAAATGTAATTGTAGTGAAATTTCTGTATATAGTAACCACACTCTATATATGACCATTTAACAGGTTATATTCCTGACTGAATATGCACTTATTTCACATAAAGATAACCAAACAAAATGTTCCATAAAATTTCTTATATTTGACATGAGCAAGCGATGTATCACATAGTGCAGATTGTGTAGAGAAACAGGAGAGTGAGTTTACATTGCACTGGATCCCTGGGGAGGAGGAAGTTAAAGCAGCTGGCCCAGATCTATTTCTCCTGATTACTAGGAAGATGCTCCTGGGGGAAAGGAACAAGGCAGATGAACCAGTCTAATCTCTTGTAAACATGCTGGTATCTGAAACTTCTAGTAAATAAATTAATGATGTTTACAAGGAAGAGAATCCTTATGTTCCTGGTTTAAGATTGCTTATGGTGACCACATTTAGGATATATGGATTTATGGGGCATGACTCTCTGGGAAATGTTGTGTAAGCTTGGTACAGTGTAGAGGTTTTTCATGTCATAAATATTTCCTGCTCTGAGGCCCCAGGTCAGTGGAGACCTCACTATTACCCTGGGCTGAGCAGCACATATTCAATATTAGATGGAAGGACCTGGGGAATCCCATGGAATGTTCCAGACCTTTCCTGTTTCACTTGCACCTTTTGACTGCTTGTATCCTTTGGAATTATTAGTAAACCTTGATGCTGGGGATATCTTTGGTTTAGGTGAACCTGACTGACAATCTTATCCTTTGCATTAGCTTAATACTTCAGAAAACAACTGAGATCCTTATAAAGCATTTCTCTTCTACAGAATTATCTTCCTACCTGCACTGCTGGAGGGTGATATTACGGGCTGAATTGTGTTCCTTCAAAATTCGTATGTTCAGTTGTTAACTGCCAGTATCTCAGAATGTGACCGTATTTGGAGATAGGGTCTTTAAAAAGGTAATTAATTTAAAACTTGGTTGTTAGGGTGGGCTCTAAACCAATACGATTGGTGTTCTTAAAAGAGGAAGTTTGGGGGCACCTGGGTGGTGCAGTCAGTTACACATCTGACTTGATTTCGATTCAGGTCATGATCTCACAGTTCCTGGGATCAAGCCCTGTGTCAAGCTGTGCGCTGACAGGGTGGAGCCTGCTTGGGATTCTTTCTCAACCTCTCTGCCCCTCCCCTGCTCATTCTCTCTCTCTCTCTCTCTCTATCTCTCTCTCTCTTTCTCTCTCTCTCTCCCTCTCCCTCCCTCCCTCTTTCTCTCCCCCCTCCCTCCCTCTCTCTCTCTCTCTCTCTCTCCTTCTTTCTCTCTCTCTCTCTCTCAAAATAAATAAACATTTTTTAAAAAAGAGGAAGTTTGGACACAAAGTGGTACAGAAGGACGACTGTGTGTGGACACAGTGAGAAGAAAGACATCTAATACCTTAGGAGAGAGGCCTGAGAAGAAACCACCCCTTCTAATATCTTGATCTTGGGCTCCTAGCCTCCAGAAAGTATGAAAACAGATTTCTGTTGTTTAAACCACCAGCCTGTGGTATTTATTATAGCAGTCCTAGGAAGCTAATACGGATGAGAAGGGGTATTATATCCCCTTTTTTCCATTTTGTTCACTCATGGAATCCATACTAGAGCCAGCCTTATTATTTCGTGTGTTTTCTTTCCACGGTTTTCCTTGGTGCCTAAAATTCCCTTCCCCTTTACAGTATGTAGAACATTTTTGTAACTTGACATTCCCTTGCATATTAATAATAATGGATTGTTATCAAGGAATAAATCATTTGAAGTAGAGGAATTCTACTGAATAATTTTTCTTTCTGTTGTAGTAGTTTGTTTATGCTAATAGAAACTAGAGGTCAAACTTTGTACCTGTGATGAATAGGATAAATTATCATGGTGTTATTTTGGGAATATGATAAAATATTAAAAAAGATATATCATGTGTACCCAGATATGGAAGAGTATTTATTTTGCTATCTGGTTATTAGTTGAGATTCTGAATAGTTTTACTTGATTTAATTAACTTGTCCCCTCCTTTTTTCCTGGGAGCTTTGCAAATTACAAACTTTTCAGTACTGTTAATAGATTCTGCCCTGATTATTATATAGGCAGGTGGAGTTTCTACTATCTTACTCATTTAATTTTTTTTAAATGTTTGTTTATTTTTGAGAGAGAGGGAGCATGAACTGGGTAGGGGCAGAGAGAGAGGGAGACACAGAAACGGAAGCAGGCTCCAGGCTCTGAGCTGTCAGCGCCTCACAGACTGTGAGATCATGACCTGAGCCAAAGTGAGAGGCTCAACCAACTGAGCCACCCAGGCACCCCCTGTAGTATCATTTTAAATGAAGAAGTCCCCTAGGGTGGATACGAGGATTTTGAACTATCTCATTTAATGTTTTGGTTTGGAAAATGTCTATGACTTCTTCCCCAAATAGAGCGGAGGGGAGTCACTCTACTGTTATGTAGAAAGGGCATGGGGGAATCTAAATATTGAATTTTTATCTCATTCTTATTATGCTTACAAATTTGCATAATGTTTGAGCCTTTTAAAAGCTTTCAGAAATGGATGCTTGACATAGTATTCTAATTTTTCAAGCAGATTTGCAATGAAAGGGGACCAGTCAGCATTTCTCCTTTATCAGTCCTCACCTCCATTTTCTGAGCTCAAATGAGTGTATAATCAAGTTAAAGAGCTTCAGTGCTCATGCCAAATATATTCATAAATAAAATATCTACCCACTCCCTACCTCCTATGTTTTTTTAAGGAACAATATGTTTTTTTAAGGAACAATATGCAGTAGATAGTATTTAAAATTTTTTAAAGCTGTGGGAAGACATTCTTCCATACCATCTCTGAGAAGAAGTCTAGAGCAGGCAGAAAAAAGGCAAGAAGAGTGATTAAGAAGTGTTTTGTAGATTTACTTTTCTGTGTATGCGTGTGATTGGTATTGCTCAAGGAGATAAAGATATCTTTGAGCAGATGAGAACTAGGTTAGGTACCAAGTTCTGAACAGAAGAGGGCAGAGGTGAGAGGAAAGGGGCCATGTAATTGGCTTTTTTGAAGACAGTATTCCTAGGAGCCTCTGGGCAATGAGTTACAGCAGTTTAAGGGATATTTCCTAAGGGAAACTATAAAGGTCTTTATTTTCTATAACAATCTACAAAGTGTGCATTAGGGCAGAAGTGTGTGTCTATGCCTGTAGGATGTTAGTCTCCCTGTCTGAGGCCCAGACCAATTATGGGACTTATCAGTTCTCCCTGTTCTACTTGTCTCAGGTCCCCTCAGTAGGTGTTTACTCACTGCCTGTGAGCTTCCAGGCCCTGTGCCAGTGTTAAGGTGAGTCCCGTGGTTGGGGTCTACATCAAGGTGAATAAGGATTTTTTTTTACTTCACTTAAGAAGTTTACAGTCTGTACTTATAAAGGAGAAACCATGGAAGTACAAGCCTTTCTAAACTCTAATTGGTTAGAGATAATGAGTGTTTGCCAATCAGAATGGAAGAACTAATCAAAGAATACAGGGAGAAGGAAAGGAAATTTTAATGAAGAAGGGAGAGATAAATACTACTGGCAAGTGGAAGATTCTGATATAGGGGAAAGCAGAGCGTATCCTTTAACTTGTTATACTATGTATATGGGACCTTCCCAGAGAAGGGGAATTGCGATCTTTTGAAGAAATGGTACCATCTCATGCTCTACAGAATGATCATTAAAAGTACTAGGTCCTAGTCTGTGCAAGTAAGCCTGTTTACAAGGTCAAGGAGGGAGAAGTATGTAATGGTAGTTGGTGTCTTCTCATTCGGAGGATAGCATCAGTTGTATGGAGGTAGTTTTATGCCAGCCTGACATGGGAAATTGGACAGTGCTGTTTTCTTTGATCAGGTAGATGAGATGTGATACCGAGTCCTCACTAATATATCCCATCCTGCCATCCATTATCTCATTCTGTTGATTCACATGAAGTTGACTGTGTCTATGAGAGAAGACTTGTGGTAAGTAATAGTGACATAGAAGTCCCGTAAGAAATTCAAGAGCTTGGTTATATAAAAGGTGTCCTTATTACTTCTTGTCTGGGGATGGAGCTGTAGATGAGTATTAAGATTACCTGTTTACTTATTTGATATGCTCATTAGAGGGTGCAGACATTGTCTTTCCAGTATTATATATTAATAACCCCAATTATTAGCAGAGCACATTATACAAAATGTTTCTCAATAGAAGTTTGTTGAATAAACACATGAAAGAGGAAAATATTGATGTTGAATGGGTGGCAGTGGTGTTGCAAAAATAGAATTTAGATGTTTTATATGTAACTCAAGATCCTAGCATGATTTGTTTTTTGCAAGGTGAGGACAGGTCTCAAAATTACATGGTTGAGATTTAAAGTAAATATGAAGGACAATAAGGTATATGATGAGCTATACTGGTGTAGATTATGTTTTTGGAAAATGAAGGTAGTAATAAGGAATGTAGGAAATAGTGATTTGGATGGAAAATCAGCAATGGTACTGAGAGCCAAAGTTATGGCCTCTAACACTTACATACCTGTGCAGAACATAAGACATGAGCAAGACATAGTGAGATTTTAATACATGACAAGAGGTTTATAGACTTTCATTATTATCATTGAGATTCCTTGAGATATGATTTAAAATTGAAAGATGGTGGTAGTATCCCTTTCAAAGGAACATTTTGTGATAAGAGGTTAGAAATGTAGTTACGTATCAAGGAGACATACTCTACACCATTGTGAATTTCTACGCTGGTTTATCACTGAGGAAAATTGAAAAGGGAATCTGAAATCTTATTGTTGGAGAAATGTTTTCAAGCTTCCTGGCCAGATGGAAGGGAGAGATAACATGCTTTTGACAGAGGTCCAAAAGATGACCTGTGTGAAGGCACAGTCATGATTGAGGGATTTTAGTTATTAAAAATCTGCTAGAATTCTCAACCTGCTAAGAAGCTCAGTGCTTGCAAGCTCATGAGGTATTTTGAGAAATTGGTAACAATCTCCCAAAACATAGGCCATTAGAAAAACAGTTCCTCTGGGTCTGTCTTTTATATATAGAAGAAATTTACTGACAATTGAGAGGAGCAGGTTTGGGGGAAGTCCTTTGACATCTTAGAGTTCATGGTAACCATTGAAGGGAAACCTGACAATGTCAGCGATGTGCTACACACACTTCAAGAGGGTAGATTTAAAAAACAATACAAAAAACAAAACATGGGCATGATGTTATGGTATGCTATATCAAAAAGAAGACGACAACATATTCAGAAACTTGCTAGAAATACATTTTAACTCTGCATATTGTAAACTGTCCATCTGATAATAATTAGGGGGAATTCCAGATTGTTACATGATCTTCAGTGAACTCAAATTTTTGCATGATATGTGTAAGTGATAGAAGAGGAGTACAAATAAATTACAAAGTATATAAGAATGAGCCACATGTATAAGATACCTTCCATAAGGCTCAGGTAGACTCAAATTTGTAGAAATTACCACTGACATTAAAAATAAAATAGCGTTTCTTCAATATATTCAGAACAAGTAAAAGATCAAGCAGAGGCCAAGTGACAACACTAGGGAAGAAGATACAGTATTATATATTACCCAGTAGATTTCCTTGTATCAGCTTGATCTTCATACTGAAAAGAGTGGGGCAAACATTGGAATGGGAAATGCAAACTCAATACAAATAAAGCAATGAGAGAGCATTAGCAGTTCAAATGAATCCAAATTATATGAAGCAAAAGAATGACACCTTAGGGTACTCGGAAAATTCAAACAAATTAACTGAATCACTATTTGTTATTATAGAGAAATTGTGGAAGCTGGGCAAGATGTAGGAGACAGAAGTCAGGGAATTAGTCTAAAAGTTTGTAAATGAAAAAGGTGATCTCTGTAAATGTAACACTCATTTCTGTCACTATTTAGCCATATCTACTGTTAATCTATTACATTACCCAATACCCTCTGTCCCCCCCCCCCCTTTTTTTTGCTGGTAATTTTAAACCATCTCAGATATCATGTTATTTTTATCTCTAAACATATCATTATTCATTTAGAAAATAAAAAAGACTGTTTTTACATCTAACCATAATACCAGCCGAGGTGGCTTATTTAACAAAGATTTGTGATTACCAGAAGTGGGAAATGATCATTGGGACACAGAATGGCTTGATACAAGGTCATACTAGACTGCCTTCATTTTTCTTGGAATTTCTTAACTTGTCAAGGAAATGCAGCCAAATTCATACCGTATATCTGAACTTAATCAAGAAATTTGACAAGGTCTCTTTAATTTGTGGACAAGATGGAGGCATACAGATCATTCCAATATTCAGTTGAAATAATGGATTTTTGTTCAGTTGGAGGGAGGTTTCTATTCTTAACTTTGCCATTTTTGCCAATGACTTTGAAGAAGAAATAGAAGGTCTGTTTATCCAAGTTGTGGATAACAGAGTCATCAGCTAAAATATCTTTACTATCTGGAAGATATTCGAATATGCTGGAATTTGACAAGTCTGAGTGTATGGTCCCTTATTAGTTTCCAAAAATTCTGCTGAAAAAGACAGAAAGTTTCATGCAGTAGTAAATACACAGTGGACTAATGGTGTGATGAGGCTTCCAAAGAAATGGAATGTGTTTTAGGGTTGTAGGATGCATGTAGATACCTACAAAGACAGCAGTTGTAGCCTTGTTCCTTCTCTGTTCTAGTGGGTCACTTAAAGCAGATTTAAACAGATTGAATAGCCAAGAGAGATACAAAAGAAAGTAACCAATGTGGTAAGCCATGCCATTTAAACAGTCTGTTGAAAGAAATAATAAATATTCTGGAAAAGAGATAACCTGGGTGATGTGATGACCATCTTCTGATATTTGAAAGTCTATCATGTGAATGTATAATTAGATTTTCTGTGAAGCCTTGAGGTTTAGCATTTTAACCAGTAATAGAACTTCAAGAGAGACAGATTTTGGCTCAAGATATGGAAGAATTTTCAAATGGTCAGAATCATCTAAGTGGAATGTGTATGATTTATTTTTAAGTCATTGGAGATGTTTCAGAATAGAGGCATCATTTCATGGGATGTTACAGCAGGCACCCAAACTTTGGATGATTAAGTAACACTTAAAGTCTTTTTTCATGCCTGAAATTTTAGCATTCTATGAAGCTGTTTTCAGCTTGCTTGACTTCAAAGAGCCCGATTTTCTAGTAATCCAATCCAAGATAATTACGTTTTAACCTCAAAGGGATGGTGCAACTTAATAGGGTTCTTGCTTAGCTTCCTTTCTCCCTAACTTTTTGCCTGATTTGCATTCAAGTGGCTTCTGGCTGCCATCCTGTCTTTCTGAAAATTCCTTCCTCTTTAAACTCAAGCCCCTTTTATGGCACAGGTATCCAGATCACCTACAGCTTTCTAATTTCTAGCTAGAGCTAGCCTGATGAAAAGGCTCCTTAACATTTGATTGGCAGGAGTTTGGTGACAGAGCCTCAGCAAGACCCAATGAATATTCTACTTCTCCTAGATTCTTATATTTGACCAGCTATAGAACTTTCTGTGAAAACTCATAGTCTTTATACACTTGTAAATTTAAATAATTTACCTCTAGACATTACAACCTCCACTATTATATTCATGTCTTTCTCTCACAAATGAATTTATTTTGAAACCCATTTGGCTTATAGGACAGGTTGAGGTAATGGTGGCAAATACAAGTAGAAGTGAGCAGGGATATAAGGAGACAAAATAAGAGACAAAGATTTGAGAGAGTTTTATAATGGTTAGGATGTTTTCTTATATAGAGAGAATCATGGGAATTTCATCTCCGGGGGGTGTCCTCCCCTACTTCTATCCCTGCAACAGAGAGTGGTTGAAATGGCAAACATGTATCAATGTAAATCACCATTCTATAGCTTAATAGCTGTGTATACACTTGGGCAAGGATTTAACATCCCCAACTGTTTCCTTACCTGCATCTTTTACCACCTTCCTCTAAGGGTTGTTATGAGATTTGAAGGAGATAGCACAGAGAAAGTACCTAGCACAGGCCACAGCACAAAAGAAGATAAGTGTTGTTTTCTTTTACTCTTTTCCTAGTACTAATGTTTGGTCTGAATGTTGAATAAATTCAAGTCTCCTGTCTAACTATCAGAACACACTTGGAATTTCAGCTTGGGGTGGGTGTCTCAAGATATAACATTTAGCAACGGGGCAATGAGGCCATAATGATCTTTTCATCATTTTAAGCAACAAATGGTTATTTGCTTTCAATGGAAAATTCATAAGATTAAAGTATTGAATTTCTGGAACCCCCTTGAGTTCAAAGCAGATAGTTCACTTTAAGAAGCCATAAAGCACATGCAAAGTTGTTAGCTATCAAATACATCAAGCAGGTAGCTCAAAGCATTCTGTAAAACATGAAAAAACAGAGGTCATTTTTTAATAATTCTCTAGCTGCCCTGGTTGCCCCTGCCCAACCAATGTGGTGAATTTGCTCGACCTCAGGTATTTCCGGTGACAAGATTAAATCAATATGGGAGAAGGTTTCTCGACCCCCAAGTACCGTGAGTTCAATGAGATCTGTTCTAGAGGAATGCAGTTCTAGGTCCAGGGCTGTCAGAAGCCTTTGGCAGCTGGTGGCGGGTCATTGGAGAGCTGTGATAACGCACCCCCATCAATTCCCTTATCTCCTGATTACACTGCTTTTTAGAGCTATCCCTAGAGTAAATCTCTCCAATTGATTTTGCTGTCAGGAGTCAGTTCGAGTTCACATAGGAAAGGAAGATTAGTACCTCACTGGTTAAGTGCTTTAGCAATTTGCCCTACATGTTAAATTATGGGCTTTATCAGCTCAGAGCTGCTTAATTTCCGGAGCGGGGCGAAAATGATACCATTTGGGCCAACCGTTGATCTTCAGATTTCAGTCACTGGGGAGTTTGGCAGTTTGAACTTCTCTATAACTTTAGTAAAGTCCTCCAAGTCCTGGGACTGATTTTTCAATGTCGCTGGCAGTCCCTGTCTCTCATGATAAATTGCTTGGTCACATTACTCTGAATTGCTATAGAGTCTGCCTCCACTCTCTCTTCCAATTTCTTTACGTAAGTATAAGAATTTGCCAAAATGGTAATACTATTGTTAGTATTAGTGTTGGTGATTAGTCTGTGTGATTGTGTGGTGTGGCATGCAGATAAAGCAAAGCACAGCATTGTAGAGAGAAATGACAGATGCCCGAGTCCAGCTCAGTATAAAAAAGTTGGGCTGAACCACAGTGCTGTTCCCCAAATTCCACTATGTCTGTTGGAGGAGAGACAACATCTCATTCCCATCGGGGTCTTTTTTATCTTCAGGCAGCCCTTCGCTGAAACTCCTTGAAGCAAAAATCCCTTTCTTCTATTTGTAAATTATTTCACCCTCCTTGAAATGTAACAACCCCTGTTACATAACTAATGGAACTTCTATTTGCAAATCAAATTTTTGAAGGAATGGTAAGATTTCTAGTGAATCTTTTTGTTGGAGGTTGTAAGAGGCTTAGTGATAGTCTCCCCCTTAACTCTAAGTGTTTTTTTTTTAAATAGATGAGCATTAATGTTTACAAAATAATCCCTTATCATTTTTGTAAGCAAGAGAGTAATAGTCAAATTTTACTCTCTAACTTGTTTCTGATAACCTTGGCTTCTGACCATTTCTCTTTCCTGTACGGACCCCCACTTGCCCATAGCATCTCACATTTCCTCTGCCTTCCCCTCAGCCACCAGTAGAAACAACATCTGGAAGGTAGGCGTGGCGTGCCTACAGGTTGGAAACAAGCTATGCATACTGTGCACATGGACATAGGTGTAGGCTGTCAGTTTTATCTCAGTGTGGAGGACTTCCTCGAAGACACTTTTTCTAAACTGCTACCTAAAGGATGGATGCATTACCCAGCTGGAGAGAAAAAGCGGGGACAAAGGCCCAAAAATGGGAGAGCATAAGGTAAAGAGAGAAAGAGAGGAACAAGTGAGGTTGAAGTAGGTAGAGCCAGATTTTGAAGGACATTTTCCAGTGCAGTTTACTTTGCTAGGGAGTTTATATTTATTCTGGCAGAAGGAAGGCCATGATTTCCTGGTCCTTCAGAAAATTTGTAGTTGCTAATATCGGTGATTTACTTCCACATCTCAAAGAGGTACTGCTCTTTGCCAAATAAGGATGTATCTCCTGCAATGAATAGTAGGGCAGATAAAAATCCTTTCTCCTCTTTTTCATTGAACAAATGTGAATCCTGAGCACGTTTGGCTTCAAATATACATGTTATGGTGAATCACTCTTAGTGATTGGTCGTTTTTGAAAATCACATCCCTTGTATTTGTAGGGCCTCCTCCACTAAACCGCTCAACGGGATCATTTAAAAATGCAAAATCTGACCATGTCCCTCTCCCTACCTGAAACCATTTAACAGCCTCTCATTCCCATCATTTCTGGGTCCTTCATCTCCAATGTCATCTGCTTATTCTTTCCCTCAGGCCTGGAGCTCAAGCCTCACTGACTTTCTTTCAGGCCCTTGTCCCTCCTGCCATAGAGAATTTGTGCCTGAGAATCCCTCTTTTTATAATATTTCATTTCCTTCTCACCCAGCTAATGTTCATTTCTCCATCAGATCTCAGCCCCATCATTGTCTCCCCAGGGATGTCTTTCCTAACCCCTCTCTGACCAGGCTAGATTTCCTCTGTTGTTCTTACATTAATCATTCTTGATAGCCCTGCTTCCTAAGAGTTAGTACAGGCTTTATGACCTGCCACATGGGTTCAGCACTCCATTTCTCCCTTTGGTACATGTTTCTGGAAATTTCTTGGTAGACAGAACAATCAACCACAAAAGTTTTCCTCACTGCTTCCTGGACCAGGTCTTCACTGCTATTTTGTGTTTTGATAGGTTCTGTTCTCTCCCATTTCAGGCAGTGACTGGAAGGCCCATTCCAGCATTGTTGACCACTTCTCAGTCTTCCTTTGTAGGCTTCTTCCTTTCCTATCCCCTCCATGTGGCTATTCCTCAGGCTTCTGTCCTTATTACTATTCTTTTCTTCCCATATAAACTTCCCCTAGGTTATCATGTATACCCTCATGACCTCTGCTGCTACATAGATCCTAGTGAGTCTCAGACCTTATATCTCCTCTCTGTAGCATCCACTGGTTATTACTTGAGCTCAGTGGCAGTTCTCTTAAAAATGACTGAATATTTCATGTTGAGGTGTTGAAGGTACTTTATAGTCTATGTTTAATGCCAACCTCTACCTTTCTTCTCTTGTTAGCACTCCTCCTTCTCTTGTCTTCTTTAAGCTAGATATCTTGGAACTGGTTCTGACTCTTCCCTCTTTTTAATTCTTTCCACCTTCACCTCTACACTCATCTGATCACCAAGTGTTATGAGGGCCACTTGTTAAATGTCTCTAGAATCTAGCTTCTCTATTCTTTCTTACCTTTCCCCAATAGAATATCTCCTAGTCTCTCCCCCATTTAAACCTTATGTCCAGTTTACCCATCTATAGTTTATCTATAATATTGTCATCAGAGTTAGCATTCCAAAACAAATACAAATTTGATCATTCAACAACTTTGGCTAAAAATCTTTGTTCATTATGCATTTTTTTCAGGATTAAAATTTTTTTTATATTTATTTTTTTTTGAGAGAAAGAGAAAAGAGAACAAGCCGGGGAGGGGCAGAGAGTGAGAGGGAGAGAGAAATTCCAAGCAGGCTCTGTGCTGTTAGTGCAGAGTCCATTGTGGGACTTGAACTCACAAATTGTGAGATCATGACCTGAGCTGAAACCAAGAGTCGGATACTTAACCGAGTCAGCCACCAGGCACCACTTCCTCAGGGTGGTTTTAAGGATCCTGGCATGACATTCAGTGTCCAGATCATCTCTTGTTACTTTGCCCATGAATTGTTGACTTTGCTCATGCTGATCTTCCCATTCTCTACATACTTGCTACCCTCTGTAGTTTTGCTCATGTTGCTTCCTGTACCATCAGTTTCTTCTCTGTCTGGGTAACTTCTTTAGTCTTCAAGTGTCATCTTCCTTGTGAAATTTCCCTGGAACTCCCTAGTAAGACTTAATAATTGTCCCTTCCTTGGTATTGCCACAATATTTAGTACATGCCTCTGTACCACTTACAATAAACACATTATATAAGTATATGCATAGTTTGTTATTTTTACTTATGAGCACTCTCCTCAGTAAATAGACACATTGTGAAAATAGAGACAACAACTTAGCATGGTCTTCATCTTTCTATCTCCAGAGCTTAGTACAATGTTTAGATCTAGACAGTATGGTAGGAATTTGAAACTTTTTGTCAAATTGAACTTAGCACTGGTTGAACATTCTTTCTATTTAGAAAATGAGCACAAATTGTTGGAAAAAGGGTAAATATCAAGAAACAGGCAGTGGTCATTTTTTTGGTCAGTGTCGAGTGAATTATTTGCTAAAATATTAAGAGGTGAAAGCATAGTTGACAAGCATTTGACTGAATGTGTACTGCAGGCATTAATCATACCCCTTTTAGAGAAGAATAACTAGTGCTTCAGAATGGTAAGATACCAAGAAATCAAGCCCTCTATTTTTGTTTTCCCTTCAGGTTGTCCAGAGGTAAGGAGATGCAGCAGACCTGTGAATGCTGTGTTGTTAGGCTTAGGCAGAGGGCAAGCCATGGCGATTAAGGCAAGTGCACTGAGAAACATGCTGATTTTAGGGAAGACAAATTAATCTACAATACAGTCAGTAAAGGATTCATTTTAGAGGTTACTATGCAGTTGAAAAAATGCATTTACTTATAATTTCAATTCATGGTATTTTCTGCTGGGTGGTGAAATTAGTATTCAGTGATAAATACATTTTTGGGGGGTAAACTTGGCCTGTGCTTGGCTCATTAGTAGTTTGATGAGAAATTTTACTGCACTCCATGTCAAGGGTTAGGCATAAAAGCATTCCATTCTGAAGTTAAATCCATTTCAGTCAAGTAGATTGGAAATAATTATATTTTAGGACCAACTCACAGTTTTCTAGTTTTAGAAAAGGGAAGGTTCTAAATGAAATTTAGGTTAGAATAGGAATTTAAAATAATGATATACATGAAATGTTATGGTTGAAAAAGACTTTACATGCATCTACTTTACCCAGAGAAAACTGAGGCTCTGAAAAGGTAAGTAATTTGTCTAAAGTCAAGTGAGTCAATGGCCAGGCTTTGGCTGAGCCTGAGTAAACTCATTCCTGGTCCCATACTCTTTCCATCACCACAGCCCTGATTTCCCATAAGAATGAAAATATGCTTCTAAATTTTTCTTATCTTGGCTAGCGTCTTTAATTTTTAGCTGCTTTGAAAGTTTTTTGATAGCTTTACTTCAGTTAGCACTCTTGGACTGAAGAGTATCGGCATAGAGAGTTATATCCTTAATATTCAAGCACCCTTATAAAATAATAAGTCACCTTGTTACATTGTTTTTTTTTTTTTTTCTGGAAAGTTTATAGGTGTATGCCCCATCAGTTTAAGAAACACTTCATAACAAATAATTTCTTGAAGTTTTTGAAAATGCCTAGAGCAAGATGGTCTTTGCAACCTGCCAAAGAAAAGGAGTTCCTTGTGTAAGTAGCTGAATGTAGGATATTTAGGTTTGTACTTTGTTCTTACCAAAGTCATGTTTGATGTGGTAGGGTCAGGTCTACCTCTCCTGTTGTGGCCTCTAGAAGTGCTGCTTTCTTGAATATTACCCCAAGGACTTCAAAACTTCTGTTTTGAGTGAAAGGAGTTAGAAACTAGGAAGAAAAGGGAAAGGTATAGGTGGCAGGAGTGGGTGGCCAGACATCAACCCTCAAAATTCCTTCAAATCCACCTGCCTAATATTTGCAGAGTGCTAAATCGATGACAAAGACTTTTAGGTGTTTCAGCCATTTTATTTTTACAAGAGCCCCCAGCAGTATCATTGTGGACATCATTGTGTAATGAATGCTGAGACTCAGAGACACCAGATAATGTTTCCCATGTAATACACCCAGCACATTGCAGACCTGGGATCCGGCCAAGGCCTGAAGACTCCTGGCCTACCCTTCTTTCCTCTCTCCCAGTTGTCATACTTCCAGTGTGGAGACCCTCCAAAGTTAACAGCATTTTAACCTCTCATGGAGTTCCTCTATACCATTTCATCAAACACTCGAGCCCTGGACTGAAGCCAATAACTCAGTCTTTCAAAGATTTCACATAACCTTTTTGTTTGGTTTATTAAAGGATTCTAATAATCTTCTGATAGGAAAGTTTTAAAGATATCTGTGGAAATGAAAATAATAGTTTTTACAAAAGCAGTGTGTCCTGTCTTTCCAAGAAGAATCCAGGTTTCTCAAGAGTATGGATTAGGCTGTTCTGTTTATTTGAATTTATGTCATCCCTATCCCCACAATAGTTACTACCATGATATTCTACCTAGAGAGAGAGAGAGAGAGAGAGGTTTTGGATGTTATTCCTGAGTGATACTAGTATCCAAATTTTCATTTAGCTCCAAGACTTAGAACTCTATGGGTCTATACAAGGGAAAATAAATTGATAATATTGGGGCACTTGGGTGGCTCGGTCACTTAAGCATCTGATTTTGGCTCAGGTCATGATCCCACGGTTGGTGGGCTCGAGTCCTGCATCAGGCTCTATCCTGACAGGTTGGAGCCTGAAGCCTGCTTCAGATTCTGTGTCTCCCTCAAATCTGCCCCTGCTTGTGCTCTGTGTCTTTCTCTCTTTCTCTCCCAAAAATAAGCAAACATTAAAAATTTTTAAAAAAATTTATGATGTTATATGTATTGTCTTTCCATTTATTATATATGCAATAATATAATGGATACAATCATCCTTCCAAAATTCCCACATTTTTTTCTACACTAAATCCAATCTTCACGGTATGTTATATACATATAAATGACAGGTGTGTGTGTGTGTGTGTGTGTGTGTGTGTGTGTGTGTGTGATGTTTTGTGTGTGTACATGTGTCCCAAATCTACACATCAAATCTTCACTGTATCACATTAGCCCTTCTCAATATTCGTGATGCCAGGCTGGATCACTTGGTTAAGTCAGTGACCACCAGAGTTTTCCACTATAGAAGCACATTACGCTTTGTAATCTATGGCTGGTGTTTGGAGGTCATGTGAATATCTAAATAACTTTCTTATCCATCTGTGGAAAAAATGGGCCCACGCTGTTTTCCTCCTTGATCAGTCTTCTATTAACTCCACTGCAAGCAGTATCTTCTTGTTAACTCTACCCCATGAAATATTCTTTTCAAAGTTACTGTGCTGGGGGTCCCCAACTTTCAGTTTTGATGGTTCACTGGGACTCACAGAACTTAGAAAAGCTGTTATACTCATGGTTATGCTTTATTGCAGAAAAAGAACACAGGTTAAAATTAGCAAATAGAAAAGGTACAGAGGACAGAGTCTCTGTAGAGACAGGAGAAGTCAAGAGCAGTCTTCTGGTGGAATCACATGAATAGTTCTTACTTCTCCCATCAAACAAGTGTGACAACATATATGATGCATTGTGCACCAGGCAAGCTCATCTGAGCCTTGGTGTTTAGGGTTTTCACTGGGTGTCAGTCATGTAGCCATGGAGCATAGTTTCTACCTATCTTCCCCCACCTAGCTATATTAGGGAGGTCAAACTAATGTAGCATGGCCTAGGAGAACAAAAGAACAAAAACAGTCCTTTACTATAAATCTCATTGTTGGCATCAACTATCTGGTGTGGTCCAGGGTCTCAGGTAGGACATTCCAAAGGCTTAGAGGTTATCTCCTGGAAACCAGTTAGGGCCAGTCCTTTTTTTGGAATGTGCAGGGTTTGAGCACCCCAAGCCCACTGAGTTAGTTACCCTTTACTGCACATTTACACAGAGATCTTCGTTCTTCTTTTAACAGTTTCTTAAGAAAAATTTCCTGCCTTTCTTCTTTGACCTTCCCTTTATTGTACTTATGAATTCTCAAAATGTCACTAATTATGGCTGAAAAGCTGTGCATAATATCAGTGGTACATGTATTTCTTAGAAAAGGGATGTCATATTTTTTGAAGAAAAATTAGACATAATATGAATCAGTATTATGACTTCCAATGTTCTTTTGAGAAGCTGAATAACAATTATAAGTTTTCTTCATCTAACGAAACTAATTTGTCCCTTCAAGAACCAGCATTCACATGGCATTACATTTTTCTTATTTAATTTGTTTCTATTTTATATAATCACTAGTTTCATAATGTGATAGTTTTTCATTTCTTTTTTATGGCAATTTTGTGATATTTCTACTGCAATAAAGCTTATGTAATGTTTTTGACATGACTTGGGAACTCAGTCACTATTTAGAACACTGATGTTCTATACAAATATAATCAAGGTCACAACTACTCCACTGAAAATTAATTTAGGAATATAATTTGCTCATATTTTTAAGATTGCTTGTACTTGCTTGGCATCTGAGACAAAGTCTCTCTTTTGTCTGATTTAGAGATATTTTTACATAGCTATGCAAACCACTTGTTAAAAACAAGGCTTAGCTCTTAACCCACTGTTAATTTTCAGAGTACTAGTGGACTGTTTGACTCGGTGATTGGTTTCTGTTTAATGCTAGAATATTTCAAAGATTTATAAGATGTTAGTCATCAGAGTTCTTATATACATGTAACAGAATCCACCGTGGGTTGTTTAATTAGATGAGTATTTATTCAGAGAAATGAATAAAGAGCCCACAGGTTCATTGAGAAGCCTGAAGACATATGCTCTGGCTGTGCTCCCGCCTGAGCCACAGCGTGGGACCAGGCTGCCATGGAGCTGCCCCTGCCAAAGGGATTGGAGTGCGGTCCTCTCCAAGTGACTCGGTTTTGAATCAGGGTCTTGCACAGGGATACCTGATTGCTGGCAGTTGAATTACATGTGGAATGCTAGCTACAGAGAGTTTGGGAAATATAATTTTCTAGCTTACCTTCTTTGGCATGCTTCTATAGTAGGGGGTTGGAACAGATGCTGAACCAGTGAACACCCACCATCTGTCATAAGAAGGACAGATTTCTCTCAGATTTCCCATCTATCAAATTGGATGCCATGTCGAAAGGATTACCTATACCCGGCAGAACACGTTTATGCCAAATAGCAAATATTTTCTTTTCCTCTATCAGTTAGGGCCTTAACAGAGGGTAGTTTTTGAAAATGTATCCAATTTCATGAACTGGTGTGGGATTTTCTGTTTTCTCTAAACAATAGTTGGAGCTCTGTAGGATCATCACTGATAAAGTTGCTTTAGAGGTGGAGGGGGGAGGGACAGATGATGGAGGTTCTGAGATAAATACACTGGAAACTGGAATGAAGTTTTAAAAAATTATCTCAGGAGAATGGAATGAGTTATCGTAAACCACAGGCCTTTGGAATTAAGGTCTTCATTCTTGAGACGCCTGGGTGGCTCAGTTGGTTGAGCATTCAGCTTCAGCTCAGGTCATGATCTTGCAGTTCATGAGTTTGAGCCCTGTGTCGGCTGCTGTCAGCTCGGATCCACTCAGGTCCTCTGTCCCCCTTTCTCTCTGCCCTTCCTCCACTTGTGCTTGCTCTTTCTCTCTCTCTCTCTTTCAAAAAAAAAAAAACATTAAAAAAAAGACCTCAGTTCTCCTGCCAAAATTTTGCATTCTTACTTCATTCTTTAAATGGAGATAAATATTATTTGAATATTTTTCAAATGTCTATCTTAGTCTCTCAACCTCCCTATGTGTCAAGCCATCATGGTAGTCTGCCTAATTTATAGCTTGCTAACTCTTGAACTCAAATGTGTGAAAACATTAGAAAAGAATTTCTTCTGTTTCCCAAGTGTGTTTAAGTCTAGATCCCTTGAGACAAGGCCTTACTGTGTCTTATTTGTTGTCTTTAATATTGAAGAGTTTTGGCAACTTTTAAATTCCCTTGTTACCAATTTCTACTCAGTAGCAGCTGAAATGCCCTGGAAATAAGTTGGTCACTGGGGGACAGTTCAGAGAAATGAGTATAATTTCTGCACTACCAAGAGGCCAATAGTAAATGTATGTATTAAACATTATAATGTAGTCAATAAAATATCCAGGAAATTTTCAGGGCTAAAATAACATATTTTTCTTAGATTTCACTTCTGGGTTTAAAAGTTTTACATGACTAAAAATACAAATCACCACACCAGTTTTGGCAGATTTATCTCCAGCCGTTGTTTATATAAGAAACATGTATCCAACTGAGTTTCACAAATAGACTTGAAGTAATTTAGTTTAGAGCACAACATTCCATTTAACCAAGAGGCTGCTGTGAAGGGAAGATGTTACCCATTTCCAAGTGTTCTCCTGCTGACATTTACAGTCTTATAGCTGTGAGCCCAGTAATGCCTTCACAGCCCAGCTGCAGACATTAGAACTGACTTTCCAAATGAGCTTGATTATTCAAGTAGAATTATGTGTTCAGTTATAATTCCTTTCATTGTGTAATCTTTAGAAAAAACGTGGCACATAAATGAGCAGAGGGGCAGAACCTGTTTGAAGGTTTTCTTTTCAAATCATATCCTTCATACATTTCCATGTAAATGACACGATCAAAAGAAACTCAGACATATTTGCATCTTTAGCCACTCATTCTGTATGGTGTACTTAGACAGTTTTTTTTAATAGAATTATTTTTGAGATGTCAGTTATTTAAACATTTTTTCACCACCTATTGAACTCATCACTTTTATGAAAAGGTCAAAGACTTTTATTGCCTCCAAAGGTAGCACATTTCATCCTGGTTTGGAGTTATTATTTGGAATGTCTCTCATGTAGGTGCCTGAGATGTACCAAGGTAATCTGGCATTTGCTTTTTTTCTTTCAATTATGTGGGTGGTGAAAGCATGCTCAGAATAGGAGTCCAGAGATGCACTAAAACCAATTTTCAGTTATTCATAACTGATTATATGTTTAAATTAAGTACAGTAAACCCTCAGTTTTTGAGCATAATTTGTTCTGGAAACATGCTTATAATCCAAAGCACTTGTATATTAAAGTGAATTTCCTCATTTGAAATAATAGAAACTCATCTGATTTGTTCTACAACCCAAAAGTATTTATATAAAAACGATTACAATACTGTAATATAATACAAAACAATAAAGAAAATACAAAATATAAGGAAAAATAAACAAATGAACTTGCACTTATCTTTGAAAACCTCCATGGCTGGTGTGAGGGAGACAAGAGAGGAAGGTTATTGTGTAGGATGACTTTCACTATCACTACCAGAATCACTGCTGTCTTTTGGCTCAATGGGATCTTTTTCTTTTCGTGCAACTTTAACAAGGAACCTATCTAATGACACTTGCTTTGCCTCCTTTTGAGGATTTTGTGGAAATGTGACATTGCATTGTTGTTAAACAGATTGATTGCTTGTGCTGCTACAGCCTTATTTGGGTTGTGCTTTTCTATAAAAGTTTGCACTGTTTCCCACATTTTACATATCTCCCTAGTCTCATTAGAAGTGAGGGATTCCTCCACCTTTTTCTTCTCCTCTGCTGTAGACAAGATGCAGACGTAGACTTCTTATAAAATCTTGTAATTTTGGCTACTCACATACCTCATTCATACTTCTCAATGAGTTTCTTCTTAACTTCCATTGTAATCATCTCCTCCTTCTTCCACCTTTCCTTTCAACCTTTTTCTGCAAGCGGGCCACTGTATATAATCACATGGATGTTGACTATAGTACAGTACTAATAAACTCTTGTCATATACTCTATTTAATGTAACTGGCAATAAGACAGCAGAGGAAAGGGTCTATATCTGTAGGCAGCCTGACCTAGAATGAAGCAAGGCATTCCTAAGCTTACCCTTGTATGGAAAACCAAAAGACTGTCCACAGGTGCTTTGAAGGGGCAAAAAATACACTAGTGCCAGTCATGGGCCCCTTCCATTGTTCTGAAAAATCACTGATTTCTGCCAAACACCATGGCCTGAGACAGAGCATTAAAGCATGGAGGTGATCACCCATAGTCCTGCAGTGAGAGAGGGAGAGAGAGGGAGGGAGGGGAGGGAGGGAGAGAGAGAGAGAGAGAGAAGAACCATTGGCTCAGTTGTGATCATGTGACATTTGAATCATGTACTACTCATATTGCAAGACATCACTCATTTATCAAGTTAAAATTTATTGGAAATGTTTGCTTGTCTTGTGGAACAATGGCAGAACACGTTGCTTGCAATCCAAGGTTTTAGTGTAATTTGGTTCATCCTCCCCTGCCCCACCCTCAACAAAATGTTTAAGAGAGAGAAGGTGATATGTTTATTGGTGAAGTGAACGTTATCTGAACATTTGTTCATTTTGAATAGCATTTAATGGAACTTGGTAATGTTGAGGGATTTGCCCTAACAGATATCCAGTTGGTGATTAAAACAGTGTGGCAGTGGGGCACCTGGGTGGCTCAGTCAGTTAAGTGTCTGACTTTGGCTCAGGTCATGATCCTATGGTTCACAGGTCCGAGCCCTGCATTGGGCTCTGATATCAGCATGGAGCCTTCTTTGGATCCTCTGTCTCCTCTTTCTCTGCTCCTCCACCATTTGCACTCTCTCTGTTTCTCTCAAAATAAATAAACAAATAAACCCCTGAATTAAAAAACAAACACAACAGTGTGGCAGACACTTAAATAGCTAGACAAATAGAGGAAAGTAAAGAATGCAGAAATACATCTATTTAGATGGGGAAATTTGTAGAGCAGACGTGTATAGCTTTGCTAATCAGGGTGGGGAGAATAGGGAATATTAAAAAATTGTGTAGGATAATCATCCATGTGGAAAAATCAACTTTTATACCCATCTTGTACTGTAACAAACATGTATCAGATGGACTGAAATATGAAAGGTAATAAAATATTTAATAGAAAATATAGAATGTCTTTATGACCTTGGGATAGGAAAGGATTACATAAGAAAATACAAAAAGTACAAACTATAAAGGAGACAAAATAGATAAATTTAACTCCATTAAAATGAAGAATTTCTCTTCATTTTAAGAACATTATAAAGAAAGTAATATGAAAACATTTGAAAAGGAGAAAGCACTTGAAAAGGAAAAAAATTGAAAAGGATTTTGTATATACAAAATATATATTTTTGAGTATCTCTCAAGTCATAAAGAAACAGCACAATAAAGAAATGAGCAAAATATGTGAAATAGGTATTTCATAAAAGAAGGCTTAAAAAGACTTGTAAATACACAAAAGAATCCACAGTCTTATCACTAATTGGGGAAATGCAAATTAAAAATATGTGATAAGCATTATATCCATTAGAGCTTTTAAAAATGAACATAGGGGAAAGGAAGGAAAAATAAGATAAAAACAGAGAGGGAGGCAAATCATAAGAGACTCTTAAATACAGAGTAAGAACTGAGGATTACTGGAGAGGTGTTGGGGGGGATGGGCTAAATGGGTGATAGGAATTAAGGAGGGCACTTGTTGGGATGAGTACTGGGTATAAATATGTAATTGACGAATCACTAAATTCTATCCCTGAAACCATTATTACACTGTATATAAATAACTTGGATTTAAATAAAATTTTTAAAAAATGAGTATGTGTTTGCTGTTGTGGACAATAGAGTAGAAATATATTAAAAACATTGTTAAATTTATAATAGCTTTAAAAAATTTTTTTATTTTATAGTTTATTGTCAGGTTGGTTTCCATATAACACCCAGTGCTCATCCCCACAAGTGCTCTCCTCCATGCCCATCTCCCCCTCCCCCATCAGCCCTCAGTTTGTTCTCAGTATTCAAGAGTCTCTCATGGTTTGCCTCCCTCCCTCCCTCTGCCCCATGGTCTTCTGTTAAATTTCTCCTGTTCCACTTATGGTTGAAAACATATGGTATCTGTCCTTCTCTGCCTGACTTATTTCACTTAGCATGACACCCTCGAGGTCCATCCACGTTGCTACAAATGGCCAGATTTCATTCTTTCTCAGTGCCATGTAGTATTCCATTGTATATATAAACCACATCTTCTTGATCCATTCATCAGTTGATGGACATTTAGGCTCTTTCCATGATTTGGCTGTTGTTGAAAGTGCTGCTGTGAACATTGGGGTACATGTGCCCCTATGCATCAGCACTCCTGTATCCCTTGGGTAAATCCCTAGCAGTGCTATTGCTGGGTCATAGGGGAGTTCTGTTGTTAATTTTTTGAGGAAGCTCCACACTGTTTTCCAGAGGGGCTGCACCAGTTTACATTCTCACCAACAGTGTAGGATTGTGCCCAT
>CM053573.1:84626145-84669973 GCA_028646485.1 Cryptoprocta ferox
TTGGCCATCTGGATGTCCTCTTTGGAGAAGTGTCTCTTCATGTCTTCTGCCCATTTCTTCACTGGATTGTTTGTTTTTCGGGTGTGGAGTTTGGTGAGTACTTTATAGATTTTGGATACTAGCCCTTTATCCGATATGTCATTTGCAACTATCTTTTCCCACTCTGTCGGTTGCCTTTTAGTTTTCTTGGTTGTTTCCTTTGCAGTGCAAAGCTTTTTATCTTGATGACGTCCCAATAGTTCATTTTTGCTCTTGATTCCCTTGCCTTTGGGGATGTGTCAAGTAGGAAATTGCTGCAGTTGAGGTCAAGGATGTTGTTTCCTGCTTTCTCCTCTAGGGTTTTGATGGTTTCCTGTCTCACATTCAGGTCCTTCATCCATTTTGAGTTTTTTTGTGTGTATCGTGTAAGAAAGTGGTCTAGTTTCATTCTTTTGCATGTTGCTGTCCATTTCTCCCAGCACCATCTGTTAGAGAGGTTTTTTTCCCATTGGATACTCTTTCCTGCTTTGTCAAAGATTAACTGACCATACATTTGTGGGTCCAGTTCTGGGTTCTCTCTTCTATTCCTTTGGTCTGCGTGTCTGTTTTTGTGCCAACAGCATACTGTCTTGATGATGACAGCTTTGTAGTAGAGTCTAAAGTCTGGGATTTTGATGCCTCCCGTTTTGGTTTTCTCCTTCAGTATTACTTTGGCTATTTGGGGTGTGGTTTCATACAAATTTTAGAATAGTTTGTTCTAGCTTTGCAAAGAATGCTGATCAATTTGACTGGGATTGCATTGAATGTGTAGATTGGTTTGGGTAATAATGACATTTTAACGATGTTTATTCTTCCTATCCATGAGCATGGAATGTTTTTCCATTTCTTTGTGTCTTCTTCAATTTCCTTCATAAGTTTTCTATAGTTTTCATCGTACAGGTCTTTTACATCTTTGGTTAGGTTTATTCCTAGGTATTTTATGGTTTTTTGTGCAATTGTGAATGGGATCAGTTTCTATATTTCTCTTTCTGTTGCTTCATTGTTGGTGCATAAAAATGCAACTTATTTCTGTATGTTGATTTTGCACCCTGCGACTTTGTTGAAGTCATGGATCAGTTCTGGTAGGCTTCTGGTGGACTGCATTGGGTTTTCCATGTAGAGTATCATGTCATCTGCGAAAAGTGAAAGTTTCACTTTATCTTTGCCAATTCTGATGCCTTTCATTTCTTTTGTTGTCTGATTGCTGATGCTAGGACCTCCAGCATTATGTTAAACAACAGTGGTGAGAGTGGACATCCCTGTCGTGTTCCTGATCTCAGGGGGAAAGCTCTCAGTTTTTCCCCATTGAGGATGATATTAGCCGTGGGCTTTTCATAAATGGCTTTTATGATGTTTAAGTAAGTTCCTTCTATCCCGACTTTCTCAAGGGTTTTTATTAAGAAAGGATGCTGTATTTTGTCAAATTCTTTTTCTGCATCTATTGACAGGGTCATATGGCTTTTTATCTTTTCTTTTATTAACATGATGTATCACATTGATTGATTTGCAAATACTGAACCAGCCCTGTAACCCAGGAATGAATCCCACTTGATCATGGTGGATAATTCTTTTTATATGCTGTTGAATTCAATTTGCTAGTATGTTGTTGAGTATTTCTGCATCTGTATTCATCAAGGATATTGGCCTGTAGTTCTCTTTTTTTGTTGGGTCTCTGTCTGGTTTGGGAATCAAAGTGAAGCTGGCTTAGTAGAATGAGTCTGGAAATTTTCTTCTATTTCTATTTTTTGGAATGGCTTGAGAAGAATGGGTATTAACTCTGCTTTAAGTGTCTGGTAGAATTCCCCAGGGAAGCCATCTGGCCCCAGGCTCTTATTCGTTGGGATTTTTGATAGCTGATTCGATTTCTTCACTGGTTATGGGTCTGTTCCGATTTTCTATCTCTTCCCGTTTGAATTTTGGTAGTGCATGTGTATTTAGGAATATGTCCATTTCTTCTAGGTTGTCCAGTTTGTTGGCATATAATTTTTCATGGTATTCCCTGGTAATTGCTTGTATTTCTGAGGGATTGGTTGTAATAGATCCATTTACATTTGTGATTTTTGCCTATTTGGGTGCTCTCTCTTTTCTTTTTGAGAAGCCTGGCCAGAAGTTTATCAATTTTGTTTATTTTTTCAAAAAAACCAACGTTTGGTTTCATTGACCTGTTCAACTGTTTTTTTGGATTCGATATTATTTATTTCTGCCCTGTTCTTTATTACTTCTTTTCTTCTGCTGGGTTTGGGGTTCTCTTGCTGCTCCCCTTCTAGTTCCTTTAGGTGTGCTGTTAGATTTTGTATTTGCGATTTTTCTAGTTTATTGAAATAGGCCTGGATTGCAACATATTTTCCTCTTGGGACTGCCTTTGCTGCATCCCAAAGAGTTTGGATTGTTGTATTTTCATTTTCATTTGTTTCCATATATTTTAAAATTTCTTCTCTAATTGCCTGATTGGTCCAATTGTTCTTTAGTAGGGTGGTCTTTAACCTCCATGTTTTGGAGGTTTTCCAGACTTTTTCCTGGGATTGATTTCAAGTTTCATAGCATTGTGATCTGAAAGTGTGCATGGTATGATCTCAGTTTTTTTTATATTTATTGAGGATTGCTTTATGACCCAGTTTGTGATCTATCTTGGAGAATGTACCATGTGCACTTGAGAAGAAAGTGAATTCCATAGCCTCAGGATGTAGAGTTCTAAATATATTTGTCAAATCCATCTGTTGCAATGTATCGTTCAGGTCCATTGTTTCCATAGTGATTTTATGTCTGGTTGATCTATCCATTGCTGTAAGTGGAGTATTAAAATCCCCTGCAGTTAGCACATTCTTATCAATAAGATTGTTTCTGTTCGTGATTAATTGTTTTATGTATTTAGGTGCTCCCGAATTCGGCACATAGATATTTATAATTGTTAGCTCTTCCTGATGGAGAGACCCTGTAATTATTATATAATGCCCTTCTTCATCTCTTGTTACTGCCTTTACTTTAAAGTCCAGTTTGTCTGATATATGTATGGTACTCTGGCTGTCTTTTGACTTCCAGTTGCATGATAGATATTTCTCCATCCCCTTATTTTCAATCTGAAGGTGTTTTTAGGTCTAAAATGAGTCTCTTGTAGACAGCAAATAGATGGGATTTGTTTTTTTATCCCTTTTGCTACCCTATGTCTTTTGATTGGAGCATTTAGTCCAATTACATTCAGTGTTATTATTGAAAAATATGGGTTTAGAGTCATTGTGTTCTCTGTAGGGTTCATGCTTGTAGTGCTGTATCTGGTACCTTTTGTTTCTTGCAATATTTCCCTGATAGAGTCCCTCTTAGGTTTTCTTGTAGGGCTGGTTACGTGGTGATGAATTCTTTCAATTTTTGTTTATTTGGGAAAACCTTATCTCTCCTTCTATTCTGAATGACAGGCTTGCTGGATAAAGGATTCTTGACTGCATATTTTTTCTGTTCATCACATTGAAGATTTCCTACCATTGCTTTCTGGCCTGCCAAGTTTCAGTAGATAGATTTGTAACTACTCTGATAGGTTTCCCTTTGTATGTTAGGGCCCTTTTATCCCTACCTGCTTTCAGAATTCTCTCTTTATCCTTATATTTTGCCACTTTCACTATGATATATTGTGCAGAAGATTGATTCAAGTTATGTCTGAGGGGAGTTCTCTGTGCCTCTTGGATTTCAGTGTCTGTTTCCTTCCTTAGATTGGGGAAGTTCTCAGCTATAAGTTGTTCAAGTACCCCTTCAGCACCTTTGTCTCTTTCTTTTTCTTCAGTAGTTCTTAGGATACAGATATTGTTCTGTTTGATTGTATCACTCAGTTCTTGGATTCTTCTTTCATGCTCCTGGATCAATTTCTCTCTCTTTTTCTATAACTGTGTCTTCTAATTCATGTATTCTCCTCTCTACCTCTTCAATTTGTGCAGTGGTCACCTGTCACCTCCATTTCATTATGCAACTCATTTATAGCATTTTTTAATTTGTCACAACTATTTTTAAGGTCCATAGTCTTTGTAGCTGTCGTTTCTCTTATGTCTTCCATGCCTTTTTCAAGCCCAGAGATTAATTTTATGACAATTGTTCTAAATTCTTGCTCCATTATGTTGCTTATATCTGTTTTGAGCAATTCTGTAGCTGTGACTTCTTCCTGGAATTTCTTTAGAGGAGAGTTCTTCCGTTTCATCATTTTGGCTAGCTTTCTGTCTTTATAATAGCTTTTTAAAATATTTCTCACAATCAGTGTTTCTCAAAAAGTACAGTTATGAATATTCAAATAATTTAATTTTTTTTACTTAAAAAGTGTTTTTTTTTATATTTAGTAAGACTGGGAAACAATGCCCAGGCCAGTTTCTAGCCCAACTTAACTTTTCTTAATGTAGATAAGGAAAGTATGACTGAATGAATTGGTTCAAGTTCTACATCTAGTTAGTGAATGCATAGGGACTTACTTACTCCTAGCCTGGCTGATAGTTTTACTGCTGTATAACAGAACAAAGTCCTAACTCCTATGAGTACTTGGAAAGACTACATAATATCTCCCCAACTGGTGTTTCCAGTTTTAGCATCCATTAATTTTATATTCCATCTCTGGCTTTGGCACAACCAGCCTTTCCTTTAGTTGTTAAATACAACTTGCATATTTCTTTTGGGTTCTCTTGTATCACTATTTAAATTCCATCCACCCTGCAGTATCCAACTTTAACTCCTCCCTTCCTAGTATCACCTGACTGAACCTCCCCCAACCCAAAGTAATTTTTCCCACATCTGAACTCTCATAGACATTTCGAATTCTTTCTAAAGTCAATTGCCATGTGACATTGTTCATAGTGTATCATCTAACTTTTGTTCATTCATTTGGCAATTATTTATTGAGTCTATGTTATGTTTTTATGGACTGAGGAATCATTGGTATTCAAGAAACACACGGTCTCCTGTTTTGGAGATTTGACAACCCAATATATTTTTTCCTGAGATTATTCTGTTTTCTCTAAGTTTTTGCATATGCCTCATGGGGAGAGACTTTATCTCTATCTTAGAATAGTGTCTGGTGTTGCGTAGGCTCAAGAAATATGTGTCAAATTTTATTTTCAAGAAAAGCAGGTTTAATTAATTAATTAATTATTATCCAGAACCTACTCTATTTTTCCTTGAAGATTTCTTGCCTTTATTGGATTAATATGGCTTCTATGTATGGAAACTTTTGGGTGATTCATCTGACACTGTCACACTGATTTAGTACCTTGAAGCTATTTTTAAAGTTTAGTTTTTTTAGTAATCCACACTCAATGTGGGGCTCAGACTCATGAACCTGAGATCAAGAATTGCATGCTCTACTGACTGAGCCAGCCCAGCACCCCAAGCTATTTTTAATTATCCTATAGTCCTAACCTTTGTCATTGCAAAGGAAGAGATAGGAGAAATCATTTAAAAATGAGCCTTGAATGGTGCTTTATATTAAACACAAAGTCTGATAGTAGGAAGAGGTAAGTGGTATGTCCTTGCCCTGCAATGACCCTAAAAATGAAACAAACTAGTAGGAGCAGAGTAATCTTTGTATAAGGATTTATTGGAATGGCTCTTTGAATCACAGGCATTCATTTTAATGACCACTTGAATAATATGTTTAGTGGTATGTACAGTTGTACTGGCAATGAAATTAATCTGTAGACTGAGTTTTAAAAGTTGTGGTAATGTAGACAAAAGCTTTCTTTTGATTGCCGTATATTCTGAGGTTTCTTATATCTTTTGTGGTACAAATGTATTTGAAATTTTTCTAGGGAGTGGTATTTGTTCATTTGTACCTCAAAAGTGCTGGAAAATACTTATTGCTGATAGTCTCTGGTACCTGTTAATGGAATTATTGCAAGAATAGGAACGCGGTTTCTTCCTTTTTACCATGTTGTAGTCAGAGAAAGGAAAGTTACTGACTTGGCATGCAGTCCAGCAAAAGTGACATTAGCTTAGGTGGTAAGAGGGCAGTTATCTGGATGGTATCATTTCATGGAACATCAGAAAGTCTTTTTGTCACTGCAAATTTCCCCCTCACTTTTTTGCTGACACCTGTAGGATTTATTTATTTATTTACTAAACAGATTCAAGCGTTTCATTTAACATTTATGTAGGAATGGCTTAAAGTATAAGTTTATTCAAAGAGGGCACCATATATTTAAAAGTAGGAGAGATAATGAAATTTGACTTTGCAGAATTTTGTCCTCTGTCTTAATTAGGAATCATTTGCCTGCAACACACACACGTTTCTCTAAATAGATTTATAAATGAGAATATATCAGAAAGAAATGGCAGTCTCCTATAAAACTCAATACTGGGAAGTGAATTTAGTATTTACTTACTATGGCAGTTTCAGGGCGAACATTTATAATCAGTGCAGAGACAAGATAATGAGGTTTGCTGTGACCTTGAGTCCAGAAGTTCATCTCTAGCTCGTGTATGGACTCAGAGAAGAACATATACCTAATTTGCCTGAGACAGAGCTGGATTTTGTCTTTTATCCTTTAATAATTACATAATGGTCCCTCCTTTGGACTCTCAAGGATGTCCTAGTGTGGTAGGTCCCCCCAAAATATCAGGTAGGTCCGGGGCACCCAGCTGGCTCAGTCAGAAGAGCATGTAACTCTTGGTCTCAGGGTTATGGGTTTGAGCCTTACATTGGGTGTGAAAATTACTTAAATAAGGAAACTTAAAAATTTAATATTATATTATATTATATTATATTATATTATTATATATATCAGGTAGGTCCTAACCTGGAATCTGTAAATGTTACCTTATAAGGAAAAGGAGTCTTTGCAGTTGGGATTATTATAGCTCTCAATATGGAGAGGCTATCCTGGATTATCTCATTGGGCCCTAAATGCAATCACAAGTCTCCTTATAAAAGAGAGGCAGAGGGAATCTTGTCACACAGAGATTGGAGTTGTGTGGCCGCAGCCAAGGAACGCTGGCAGCCACCAGAAGCTGGGAGAGGCAAGGAATTGATTCTCCCTCAGAGCCTCCAGAAGGAATATGGCCCTGTTGCCGCCATGATTTTCGCTCAGTGATACTGATTTCAGACTTCTGACTTCCAGGACTGTCAGAAAATAAACTGTTGTTTTAAGCCACCGAGTATGTGGTAATTTGGCAGTCTGAAGAACCAGTACACCTGGGTTAAAGACAAATTGTGTGGTTACTCTACTTACAAAGGAGTAGTCCCAGAACTTGGAAAGTTACCTGATCTGATCCAGCACTCTTCCCATCCCTCCTTGCAGGCTGGCAGTTACCCCTCTTTGTATCTCTGCTTCGTTCTTTTCTCTCTTGGCAGAGCATACTTCACTTAATTTGCCAGACCTTTCTGACAAGACTACCTGACTCCAAATACACATGAATCTGAAAAGTCTAGCATCTCAGTCAAACTGACCCATTTTTTCACTTTACTAATTCCAATTCCCTAGGGAAGAAAATGAGATGGACTCAGATCTATCTCCAGACTAGTTCCTCATTTGTTAGCTGTTTCTTTATCTAATTCAGCTGTGAAGAGTAGGTGGGAAGATCACATACTAGAAATACACTTGAGGGGCTGATTTCTATAAAGATGCATATGTTCAAGAGAAGGAATCCTGGACAAAGAAAACACCCAAAGTGTCCATTTGTTAAAAAAATTAACCCAATAAATATTAGACTTTCTAACGCTCATAAATATTTATTGGTACTGGTCTAGAAATTTTAAAACCAAAAATAAAGGCTTAAATTTGAAATTCCTTAGTGGTACTTTTCCTTATCTGAAGTTTTCTGGGTTGAAGTTTAGAAAATACTAATTCCCAGGGTGCCTGGGTAGCTCAGATAAGTGTTCACCTTTGGCTCAGGTAATGGCAGTTCATGAGTTTGAGCCCCACATTGGGCTCTCTGGTGTCAGCACAGAGCCCGCTTCAGGTCCTCTGTCCCCTTCTCTCTCTGCCCCTCCCCCACTTGCTGTCTTTCAAAAATAAACAAACACTAAAAAAGAGAAAATGCTAATTCCCTTGATTCTTCTTTGAATACCAGTGATACAATCTTCCTCTTACAAAATCAAAAAGTATTCCTTTGAGTTTTTTATTGGTCTGTTTGCATTCTATTATGTTATCATCATTAACTCACTGAATATTATAATCTATTGAGAAATATATTGGGAAGAACAGTGAACTTCAGAAGTTCTTGAACTATATTTTCTTTGATATGGTATAGATATTAACTTCTTTTATTAGTAAGTATTCAATAAGTGCAACTTATTTCTGTTCAGATCTTCCTTGTACCCTTTCAGAGAAGTCCCATGTGCTGAGGGTTTATCTATGTGTGTCTCTTCTTGTTTTGCTATGGAGTATATAGCCAGCATGATAACACATTGCATCCTTCAGTATCTTCCCTTGTCTTCCTTCTCTTTTTTCTTTACTCTCAACAGTTTGGGTTTATGACTTCCAAATAAAATGTTAACGTATTAATTCTTGCCTCACAGGAAATTTTAGAGGACCCAGGCCAGGAGAATACCCAATACCTTTCTCATAATTAAAGAGAATTCTGTTTTTGGATTTCAGTTACAGTTTCATTTTTTTCCCCAAGATTTTATTTAAATTCAAGTTAGTTAACATATAGTATAGTATTGGTTTCAGGAGTAGAATTTAGTGATTCATCACATACAACACCCAGTGCTCATCTCAACAAATGCCCTCCTTAATGCCCATCACCCGTTTAGTCCATCATCTGCCCACCTCCCCTCTAGCAACCCTATTTGTTCTGTATAGTTAAGAGTCACTCATGGGTTTCCTCTCTCTCTGTTTTTATCTTCTTTTATTTTTCCTTCCATTCCCCTATTTTCATCTGTTTTGTTCCTTAAATTCCAATATGAGTGAAATCATATGGTATTTGTCTTTCTCTGACTGACTTAGGTTCCTCAGAAAGTTAAAGATAGAGCTACTCTGTGACCCAGCAATTGCACTACTAGGTATGTGTCCAACGGATACAGAAATACTGATTCAAACAGGCACATGCACCCCAATGTTTATAGCAGCACTATAAACAATAGCCAAATTATGGAAAGAGCCCAAATGTCCATCGCCTGATGAATAGGTAAAGAAGATGTGGTGTATATATGTATATATATATGTGTGTGTGTGTGTATGTAATGTGTATGTATACATACACATTACATACACACAATGGAATATTACTCAGCCATCAAAATGAATGAAATCTTGCCATTTGCAATAACATGGATAGAACTAGAATGTATTATGCTAAGCAAAATCAGTTACAGTTTTGTTATGTATACCTTTCTGATATACATAAGAATCTAATGGCAGATTTTCATGCTACTTATTAGTGATCAGGAAAATCAAAGACATAATCTAAATTATCTAGGCATACTTAATTGGATTCTACATCATCTGCTATAATCAGGCCATCAGACCAAAAAAAAAAAAAAAGGGGGGGGGTGGGGAAGAAAGAAAAGGACAATAATAAGAGCAAAAAAACCTAGCCTAGATTAGTAGAGGTTTGAATTTTAATAGATAAGAGGCTCTTGAACCAAGAATAAATACATCCCAAAAGGTATCTAGAGTTATTTATGAAAATAGGATAAGCTCATTATATTTCCATACAAAAAAAAAAAAACTTTGTAGGATTCTTAGAGCCATTTTGTTTATTTGTTTGGAACCACATGTACTTTTGAGCTTATTTTGTAAAATCTCTTAAGATATTTCAAAGTAGAAGGCACATTTATAAGTATAATTACATTTTGGCTTTAAAGTAACAGGTGGTTAAACTAAATCTAGAAGACTAACAATATTTTCAGAAAAGAGCTCTGACCTCAGAATTTTGAGATCTAAATTGTACTTTTGGCTCTGCTTCTAACTGGCTGTGTGACCTTGAGCAAGTCACAAAATTCTCTCTGATCCTCAGTTTCCTTGTCAGCTGAATGAGGAGGTTGTAATAGATTTTCTATCTTTAATATTCCTTGTTTTCCTTGAACACTAATTAGTTCAGGGTCAATACACTCCTGAAGAACTAGCAACTTTACTGTTTGAGGTTAAGATAGAATGCTCCATCCAAGGTAACTTTGTCAAATCGGGAAAAGAAAAAAGCTAATGGAACAGAATAGATCATTGAGAAATAGTCCACAAATATAGGGCCAATAGATTTCCAACAAAGCTTTGAAAGCAATCCAGTGAGAAAGGCAAGTCTTTTCAATAAATGTTGCTGGAACAATGGGATATCAATATTTCAGAAGTTAATCTGAATTCTTAACTTACACTATGCACCAAATTAAGTTGAGATGAATTATAGAAATAAATGTAAATCTAAAACTTTAGGACTTCTAAGAGAAATCTTACTGACTTTGGAGTAGTTTATTTTAAAAACAGAATCCAAAGTCACAAACCATAAAAAACTGTCAAATTCAAATTCATCAAAACTGAAAATTTCTGTAAGGGCCATACGATAGTAAATATTTTAGGCTTTGTGAGCCATATGGTCTCTGTTTGCAACTACTTAGCTTTGTCTTCTTAATGCAATTGAAGCTATAGATGATATGTAATGAATGGGCATAGTCGTATTCCAGTAAACCTATATTTACAAAAACAGGTAGTGGGCAAGGTTTTGACTCACTTGCTCTAGTTTGACACAAACTCTATCTTGAGGCTCAATGAGATGAATGATTTCCCCAAAATTATAAAGTGACTTACTGACAGAAGCAGGATCAAATCCCAGTTTATTTCCAGTTCACCATGTTATCCCTTTTTATTAATAAATGTGATACAAGATTCTTTTCAGCGTATAACTATGCAGTCATGCAACAGTAGGTACTCAAGAATTGATTCATAGAGTTCCTTTTTTCTTATGTTTAATACTTTGATTAATGCCTTTTTCTTGTTAGAAGAATGAAGGAATTAAAACTAAGTAATTTTGTGTTCATTTCCCTGTTGTATTATTTGAAAGCTTATCCTCACTACAGTGTCATTCACAAGAAGATATGAAAAGTGATTTTATATTCATGTGACATTTTATTTAAATCTGTCAACAAACAGAATCATGGCAATTATCCATTCATATTTTGACATGATTACTGCTGAGAAAATCACCCATCTAAGTTATTACATGAAAGGGAACATGACAGGCGTGCATCACAGGATCTTTTTTCATAAAGTGAAGATTTCAAAGAGAACAACAGAAATAGAGAACCAATATGCTTTTGCTTTGTGTTGCTTTAAAAACTGTCATGTTCAAATGAAGCAGAAATGCAGGGTTGAACCACTGCACTAAAGTTTTAGGAAGTGAAAAAAAGGGAAAATTCTTAAAATAAAAATATGCCAGATACTATGCAAGGTATTTTACTTACACTTTCTCATTTTATCTGCAGAGTATCGTTTACAGGTAAGGCTAATTGTCGTCATTAGATGGATGGAGGAACTGATATTTCAGGAAGTTTAGTAACTTTATAGAGTTGGGTGCAGCTGGGGAAAGGTATGGATCCATCAACTCAAACCTAGGTCTGCTACACCATAAAATCTGTGCTTTGAAGTTTGTGCATCTGGGAAAGAAAATGAAAAAAAAAAAACACAAAAAACCCTGGGAAAGTCTTAGAGAGATCCAATTAGTAAACATGGTCACAACATTAAACACTGAATCTAGAATATGTAATTATACTGAGATGCTTGTAATGCCTTTTATTTTGTAATCCAGAGAATTATGGAGAGGCTGTACTCTGAATTCTTTTATGTCTATATTCAAGGAAAGGGGAGAAAAAGTAATTAAGATACTGGGTGTAATTCTAAGACATGTGCACTGAACCATTCTTTATTTGGATAAAACATAGACCCAGACAATCTCTGAGACCCTGCAAAGTATGAGAGAAATGGTTTGAAGTAACCTGTCTCCCCTATTAGTTTTCCTTATTTTAACTTATAGTAGATAGCCTTGTAGCCTTGGTAACAATTAAATTGTTCCACTAGAGTTACATGGATTTCTAAGAGATTTTGGTGGCTTTTATTATTAAGTTAGAAAATCTCATGAGATCTCTGCTCGGGCTGAGAGAATGGAATTATGTGATTATTAGTATGAGGCCGACCCTGACTTGAAGTTCCTATTGATGTCTCTGCAAAAAACAGTTTGCTTTCTAAATGTCAGCTTCTCTTTGGGACTATTATAAGATGGTATGACTCAGAAGAAAATACTTTTACATTTTGTTAGTGTAGTGTGTAGATTTGTAAATAAAGATGGTCTAAGAATGGAATTTTTAATTATGCTCCTGCAGGAAGTTTGGCAGTAAGGCTTTTTGCTGGGAAGTTAAGGCCAAGGGGAAGATGAAATCGATAATGCCTTGAACCCGGCAGTGGGTCTTCCCAGAAGAAATAATTCAAAGCCATCAAACAAATGAGTTTCTGAAGTCTGCATGGCCCACTCTTCCTGAGTCTTGACAGGCAGGGCACCGCAGCGGCCACATGGCACGGGAATTCCCAAATTTCCACTCCAATTTCATTTCCTTTTTAAAAACGTTGGCAGCTGAAGCTGCAGCAGCTGACCTCTCGCTGCCGCCCTGGGCATGCATGGGCACACAGCAGGCAGTGTCACAGGCTCTTGGTGAAGAAGGGCTGCAAGTGGCACTGGAGGTCACAGGCTCCCCCCTGCAGATGTGGAGAGGGTCCTGTGCTGGCTTCTACGAAGGGGTACCAGTCCTTGGTGTATGTTTTCAAAGAAGCAGACTGATGTAGATGGAAGGACATCTGTGGCTCTGGGGACTGTTTTACCCCTGACAGCTGCATGACTAGCCTATTTCCTCCTCCGTCAAAACCCCCAACTTTTTGAGTTGTTGTGGAGATGAAAGCATGTATGTATATATATATGTATATATATATATATGAGATCTCTAGTACAGTGCTCAGCACAGATTGGACCCCAGTAAAGGCCCTAATTACTTAACCAAGGGAGATTCTTCTCATGCTTTTTATTTCCAGAAGATTAGTTCCCCCATTGTTTAACTAAGAGACACCTGGCATGCTGCTAGGACAGTGCTGGGAATTAGAAGATACAGAGGTGAATAAACCTCCCTCTGCATTCAGTTCATGCACACTCAATTGGGGACAGAGACAGACAGCTGGGACTCCAGCTAAAGTAAAACAAAATCAGAATGAGGGGAGACTTTTGGATTTGAAATGACTGAAGTTGATATGTAAACTTAGAGGAACAATGTATAAACTATTCCCGTGTATTAGCTGGGTAGGAGTGTGTCCTCTCCCTCCTTGTTTGAACACCCTCTCATAGGTTTTGCTTCTTTTATATTCCTGTTAACTAATGAATTATGGTGGTAGCGCTTATACATCCTGAATGCTGAGAATCAGCAACTGAGCTTAACACAGTTTCATTTTTCATTGCACTTAATTCAGTGCTGCTATACAGTTATAATGAGGATACCTAATAAGCAAATTTGTGAATATTGATCTATTAAACTTTCTTGGACAAGAACATTATTTTTTATAAGAAAATATTTATTAGGTGAGTACCATGAGCCAAGGAACCAGATGGAATGTCCTTGGATCCACCAGCTATATGGACATGTTCATTTAAAACATAGGGCTCTAGGGTTAGTCAGTATTTCTTTGTGTTGAGTTGAAAAAATAAGGCATATGATTTTGACTTACCCTTTGATTAGAGGGGTTATATAGGACATTACTTTTTCTAAATTTATTTTCACATAGAGAATGTTAAGATGTAATAATTCAGAAGCCATATGAGTGGGTATCCATGCTTTTTATCAGGACCCCCAGGGATGCAGACCTGCAAATAGCAGAGAGCTATAGCAATACATAGTTTGCCACTATTGGTTAGTACCAGTGGAAGCAACTAGGTCTCACCTAATATGAATCTTCTATAGTTTTTGTATGTAAGAGGCAAATTTAATCACATCTGTGACTTGATGGAGATTTTAGGGCCAAGCAGATTGTTTTCACTGCATGAATCCATTTCGGCGTGTTGGAGGGCAAGTGAGTATGTAAGTACATACAAACTTCATATATATATAACTTTGCTCTGCTCATTTGACAGCAGCAACAACAGCATTTCTGGGTCAGAGGGGCTTGGAGTGGCAGTGTGGTTGGATGGGGGTGATGGCGCCTGGGAGATGCCCGGAAGTGGCAGTTGCACAGCCTGCATGGTGCTCTTACTCATATTGTGTGTGTGTGTTGACTGTGGGTAGGGAGTGTGTGACCAAGCTCCTGTGCCACTCATCCGCTGTGGTGCTGAGCAATGAGGATACAGTTCTGGAGTGCTTTGCCCCGAGCGATAGCAAATGACCAGCCTGTATTTAGTCAGTTCTTGCCCACTGCCTCTCTGTGTCCATACGTACACATAAAGTGTTTGGAAACAGATTCAGGTTTGAACTTCAGCTTTTCCACTTAAATTGTCTAATGTTTTGTGAGTGAAATGAAATATTTTGGGGCACAAGTCATTAGGCAGCAAGGAAGGGATGTGTGTGGGCAGTGGGATAGTACTGGATCCTTAGAGCTTGTGCTTTCAGAGGAACTAAATTGCGTTAACATCTCACTTCCCTCACTGACAATGAAATAAGGGAATAGTGATTGTCTTACAGGGTTCTTCTGGAAATGAGGTAAAATAATATTTGCAAAATAACATGTACAGAACATAGCCTGTAGTAGATTTTTCAGTGAATATTAATTGTGGGCCCATCAGGGTTGCAGGAATTCAGAGAAAGGTGAGACTCATGTGGCCCGGAAAGGACAAGGAATGGTGAAAGGTGAGACAGGACTCGTGTGGACATTGAGAATAGGTTCTGATGCCTAGAGTGGAGGGGACCAGCACAGAGAGAGGTCAGATGCTGGGGTAAGGTGGAATGTGTCTGCAGGCCAAAGAAGTGCCATCCCAGGGGTGAGGAACGTGTATTGGAGCCGCTGGTGGGCTGGCCATGGTTAGACTGGATTTGGGAGGTTCCTGAGAGCTAGGCCTAGAAATCCAGACTTGTTTCATGGATGTGCAAAAGCTATTACAGTTATATGGGCAAAGGGCTAGCATGATGAAAGTAGCCTTGTAAAAATTGGTTCAACAGCAGTGAACTCAACACATTAGTTCCAGAGAGACTCTGGAGTCAGGGAGGCCAGATCAGATGCAGAAGCACACAGCTGAGGATCCTGAATTTTAAGAGCTATTTAGAACATCAAGTTTGATATTTTTTTCTTAATTTAATCTTCATTTTGAACCATAAATCCAGCACTAATAAAGAGAATTGAACATTTTTGCTCTCTCCAGGGCATTATATAGAATCCCAGCAAATGGAATTTAATTTCTACCTAACCTGCTGCCTAATACCTTTTGAGACTCCCAAGTCATATTTCTGCTCCTCTCCACTTGATCTGACACAGTGACAACAACATTTTTTAAAGCTCCTTCAGCCGCCCAGGGAAGAGTGTAATTGACCTGGCTCTCAAATGCTCTCCAGTTTGACAGACTGGGGAGGACAAAGGTTGCCTGAATGTCCATCCTGGTAAACACAAAGAAAGAGTCTTCATCATTTAAATGTTCACTTCTCTGTCAGGGTGTAGGACTCTATGATTATCAAAACTGACTTGGATTATAAATTTGGAGCGTTCCCTTGAACTTTACAGACTCACAGAATTTGTAAGCTTATGGCTTTGATTTTTCTTTTTTTCTTGTTGAAAGTTAAGCTGATGCTGCCAATTTAAGTGCCAGATCATAGACCTACAGAGAGTGTTTGATCCTCAGGATTCTTCAGGTTAGGAAATTATAAGGCCAGTTATAAATGTCCACTAGACCTGGCTGGAGCCTGGTCTGGGCCTCTGGCTTCACTCCTGCTGGTCTAAAAGTGGTTCCCTTGATCTGGTTCTGTGATTAGGGGTCTGGGAAGGGTAGGACTATAATGGCTCCTACCAGTAAAGGAAAGGAGCTGAATATTTTTTGTTTGTTTCAGTAGGGAAATAGTGAGGAGAGAAAGGCTATGTAAGATTGATCCACAGAGGATATGCTGGGATGTCTATGTGGCAGGCATGGAATCACAGTGTGTCTGTGAAGTAAGAATGCCTGTATGTGGGGCTTGGGGTGGGTACTTGACCTGTTTTCAGGCTTCCCTCTTTGCTTCAGCCTTCTCTTCATCCCCAATAACTTAGTGCATTTTCTGGAAAATCTCTGGGTTCACCAACAGGCTAACCATCACTAATAACCAGGAGAACAGCAGGATTCCTGAACCATAGCTTCCTGGGTGCAAATGGAGCAACCCACCTTTTAGTGACCCATGTCTAACATGTTAATGAGCCCTTTACTAAGCTTTTTAACTCTTTAACTTTCTGATTATAAAATAACATAGTTTTTGGTAGGAAAAATCCAGAGAATATGGAAAGGATATAAAGAAGAAAATAAAACTCATTATAAAACCCTGACATCCATATATAACTATTGCTGTATTGGAAAATTTTCAACATATTGTGTATTTGGAATTATGCTATGTAAGTTCTATGTCTTGTTCTTTTACTACAATTTTTACTGGGAGCGTTGTTGCATATCATTCCAACTTCTTTAAAAGCATGACATTAGTGGCTGTAAACTGTTTTCGTGAAATACCATCAATTTATGTAACTATCTCTAGGCTTTAATCAATTATTTAATCTTTTTTTTTTTTTAATAGAGTCAGGACTTCTTCACTGTGACTTAAATATAAGTTGAATGTATGTGTGAGAACATATGGCCACGGTGTCCAGTTAGGATGACTGAGACTCCCTTATTTGCTGGTGAAGACATTTGGCATTCTGTTTCATTGCAAAACATAACAGACAAGGGATTACCAAAAGGCTCTCCTACTGGAGGTATGAGAACTGCCAAGGGCCAATCTACCACACGGAATACTTTGTTTCTTCTGCTTAGAGCCTCTCTCTCCTTTTTCTGATTTTACCCCCGCTTCTGTGGTTATCCATTCTAGACAATGTAACTTTATCCCTTGGCTATAGTCCTTATTTCCAGATTTGGGTATTAGATTAAAACTTGGCCAGTTAGCATCTTGTTCTATGACATTGGAATAAAATTGAGAAACATTGTCAACGACTTGTCTGCTAACTGAAGCTATGAGATGTGCAGCTTCAGAGCTGCTGGGGGCCAAGTTTAGTGCCATGCATATAACAGAAGCAGAGAAGACAGTGTAGAGAGAATGTGAAAGTCAGGGTGAGTGGATGAACAGTAAGAGAGAGAAAAATGAAACCAATATGCGGAGGGTAGCAGTGATGAGTGATGAGAAATGGAGAGAGAAATACTGGCATGTAAAGAACTGATGTGAGCTACTCCACAGACCTTGCATTGCATGAGAATACTAAGAATTCTTATTATAAAAAGATCCCCCTCTTCTCCCTTTATATCACATTGGTTTCCTGTCACTTGAAATCGAAGTCATTCTAACTCTTACCCTGATAGTGATTTTAAAACTCTGCCCAGGCCCAAGACACTCTTTCTGCCTGCCCTTTTCCTTGGAAAAAATTCTCATCTAGGATCTTCGGGTATTCTTTGGTCTGATTTTAAAAACCTCTTTTTAAGTTTTTTTGTCCTAGAAAAGCAGTTTAGGAAATAAAGTAGGAATGTAGGAGAAATAAAACATACCTTTAGAGGGAGAATGTGAAATCTGTGAAATTTTAAAGTGAAAGTGTTGACCATGAAGCTGCCCGACTATTCCATACCTAGGGAATGTGATACTTGCCAATTTAGCCCAGAAAATTCCTCTGGAGCCCCTGGAGCACACTGAGGCCTCACAATTACACCTCCTTGTGAGATGCAGAATCATATTTTAATGAAGTCCTTTAAGTATACTGCTTAGAATAATCTAAAAAAAACCAGACTCTTAAGAAATTCTGCTTAAAGAATGCTCTGAAGCTGTGAGCACCTACAATGTTCAAATCACTGTCTTAGGTGAGCTTAAGGGTACAAAGGAACCTCTGGCGAAAACATCTTGTGCTCAGCAGAGGTATGTTCTGCTATTAATATAGAACAACAATGTGTGCACATATGTGCATAGCTGCTTGTGCTGTGGGGAAATACTCAGGGTACTTTATATTTATTTCTTAATTTTTCCTTACAGCAACATTATTTATGGAAACTGGTGTTCATCTAGGTTAAGAGATATGCACACTTGTGAGGTTGGGATTTGAACTCAGCTTTGTGTATCTTTAAAGCCCTTGCTCTTCACACTATAGTATGCTTTCTCTGCATCATGCTGACCCCTATATCTATTTAGGAAATAAAACATACGTACATGAAAATGTAGCCAATATAAAAAGGCTGGGACCTCATGCTCAGCCAAGCATCTCAACCAAGGTGAGAGATGCAGAAAACAAATATCCCAGAGGACACAGTACAGTGAGTCCTCTGAAACGGGGCAGTTATGGACCCCTTCATGAGTGAGGTGGGGTTTTGAACTGGTCCATAAAGACTTAAAACACTAGAGAAAAGTGTGCAGAGCTCTCTTAGGTAACAGAGGTTGCTAGAAATGTTGTGATGAGATAGTGGCTTCTAGGAATTGTCAGTCTCAAGTTGATTATTTATTGATTTGGCCAGGGCAGGGCCACTGGTCCCTTTTGTGGGGCCAACAAAACCAACCACTCTTGGATTTATTTGATGATCTGTCTGAGTAGCCTAGGAGATTACAGTAGGCTGGTGAAACCCACACAAACCTTTAGTGCTTATCTGCAAAGCTAATTAGGCTCTTCATAGTGAATTAAATTTTCCATTTCCTTATACTTTCTATTTCATTTTGGAGAAATGAGAGTAGTTAAATGATTGCAATTTCAGTATTGTGGAGTACTTCAGGACTAAAGCTCAGTGCATGTTTCCATTCTTTGCTTTGTTCCCAAGAACGATGTAGAGATTAAATTTAGTAAGACTTTAGTCAACACAGATTCCTGACTTTGACTAAAGAGTAGATTTGCATTGAAGATGACAGAAGAAAATAACATAGAGAAGGTTTGCTGTTTTGATTGTAGATCTTGATGGCTATCTGTAGCATAAACTTCAGGGATTACTGTTCTAGGATGAACTGTTACATAGATAGTTCAAGGTGTAACTAGGCAGAAGAACTATGCCTTGACAGGTTTCTTTTTTCCCTCCCGAGACATAGCAAACTTTAAGAGAATATTTTTGATAAAATCTTCAGTGTATTAATGGGCAGTAATATAAATTTTAGGCCCCTGGCAATCCACACACAAATGGAATTTATTTTATGGAGGAAGTCATTGAGGCTCTGCATAAAGTAGGTGGTAATCAAACATTAAACCACTGGTGTAAAACTCACAGCATAAAGCATGAACATTCACTGTCTTGGCTCTGGATTGCACAAGGCCTTGAAGGTAGCAGGGACTCATCAAATGTCAGATTATCCTCAACTACCTAAGCTTCTCAGTGTATTAAGGTACAACTATTGTTTGTTTGTACCGCTCATTTGCTAGTTAATAATTGGTTGCCTTGTGCCCTTGTTTATACTGTTGTCTGGTGTTATGTTAATGCAATTAGCACAGTGGTTAACAGATGCCTGTCTAGAATCCTGAGTTTGACTTTTATGTGTGAGATTTATAGACCCTTAAAAAAATTTTTTTTAAGTTTATTTATTTTGAGAGAGAGAGAGAATGCGCATGCGCAAGCCTGGGAGGGGCAGAGAGAGAGGGAGAAAGGGAAGCCCAAGCAGGCTCCATGCTGTCAGCATGGCGCTTCATGCAGGGGGCTTGATCCTATGAACTATGAGATCCTGACCTGAGCCAAAATCAAGAGTCAGATGCTTAACCAACTGAGCCACTCAGGAATCCCTTTATGTACTCTTTTTACACCATCTTCTTTATTTTTCCAGTCCTGTTGAGGTATTATTGACATATAAGTAAGCTTAAGGTATACAATGATGATTTGATATACATATATATTGTGAAATGATGATCACAGTAAGGTTAGTTAACATTTCCATCCCTCACACATAATTATTTATTTATTTTTGGTGTGGTGATAACTCTTAAGATTTTTTCTCTTAACAACTTTTAAGTATTTAATATAGTATTGTTAACTATAGTCACCATGCTGTGTATTAGATCCCCAGAACTTATTCATCCTGTAGTTGGAAGTTTGTCCTGTTGACCACCTTCACCCCTCTCCCTCAGCTGTGGCAACCACCATTCTACTTTTTATTTCTCTGAGTTTGGCTTTGTAGAATTCTACATATAAGTGAAAATTTACAGTATTGTTATTTTTCTGTGTGACTTACTTCACTTATCATAATGCCCTCAAGGTCCATCTATACAATTGCAAAAGTCACGGTTTCCTTCTTTTTCATAGATGAATTATATTCGTGTGTGTGTGTGTGTGTGTGTGTGTGTGTGTGTGTGTGTGTGTTCTTTATCCATTCATCTGTCAAGGGGCACTTAGGTTGTTTTCATGTCTTGGCTATTGTGAATAATGCTGTAATGCAATGAACATGGGAGTGCAGCTATCTTTTCAATATCCTGATTTAATTTTCTTTGGATACATACCCAGAAGTGGGATTGCTGCATCACATGGTAGTTCTGTTTTTAATTTTATGAGGAACATCCATACTGTTTTCCATCGTGGCTGCACCAATTTACATTCCCACCAGCAGTGCACAATTGTTCCCTTTTCTCACCATCCTTGCCAAGGCTTGTTATCTTTTGTCTTTTTGATAATAATCATTTTAACAGATGAGAGGTGCTATCTCATTATGGTTTTAATTTGCATTTCCTTGATGACTGGTTATGTTGAGCCTCTTTTCATGTACCTGTTGGTCAAGTCCTCTGCCCATTTTTTTAGTTGGATTTTTTGTTTTCTTTTTGCTATTGAGTTGGATGAGTTCTTTATGTATTTTTGATAGTAACCCTTTGTCATATAGATGGTTTTGCAAATATTTTATACTATTCCATAGGTTGCCTTGCAATTTTTCCAGTTGTCTCTTTTGCTGTGCAGAAGCTTTTTAATATGATGTAGTCTCACTTCTTTATTTTTGCTATTATTGCCTGTGCTTTTGGTGTCCTATAAAAAAATCATTGCCAAGACCAATGTCAAAGAGTGTTCCCCCTTTTTTTTCTAGTAGGTTTATAGTTTCAGATCTTAATTTAAGTCTTTAAATCATTTTGAGTTAGTTTTTTTACATAGTGTAAGATAAGGGTCCAATTTCATTCTTTTGCATGTGGATACCCAGTTTTCCCAGGACCCTTTATTGGAGACTTCATGGAGTTTCAGCTGAAGTTTCATTGAGTGCTCCTGACTTCCTAGTCAAATATTAGTTGACTGTACATGATGGGCTTATTCTATTGATTAGGTTCCATTGGTCTATATGTTTGTATGTCAGTACCATACTGTTTTGATTACTGTAGCTTTATAATAAAGTTTAAAATCAGGGAGTGTATGTTTCCAGCTCTGTTCTTCTTTCTCAGGGTAGCTTTGTCTCTCTCGGATCTCCTGTGGTTTTGCATGAATTTTAGGTTTTTTTTTTTTAATTTCTGTGTAAAATGTGATTGGAACTTTGATAGGGATTATATGGAATCTGTAGATGGCATTGGGCAGTGTGGACATTTTAACTATATTAATTTTTCCAATCCATGAGCACAGAATATCTTTCCATTTATTTGTCTGCGATTTCCTTCATCAATATCTTATAATTTTCAGTGTACAGATCTTTCAGGATCTTTCCTCTTGTGCTATCTGTCTTTATTGTGAATTGATGATTTTCTATAGTGGTATGTGTTGATCTCTTTTTATTTATGTATATCTGTTTTTTTTAATTTTTAATGTTTATTTATTTTTTGAGAGAGAGAGGAAGACAGAATGTGAGTGGGGAAGGAGCAGAGAGAGACAGAGACACAGAATTTGAAGCAGGCTCCAGGCTCTGAGCTGTCAGCACAGATCCCAATGCGGGGCATGAACCCACGAACTGCGAGATCATGACCTGAGCTAAAGTCGGAGGCTTAACCAGGCGCCCCTATTTTTGTATATCTATCATATATTTCTGCTTTGTGGTTACCATGAAGCTTACATAAAACATCTGGGGCGTCTGGGTGGCTCAGCCAGTAGAACATCTGACTTTGGCTCATGTCATGATCTCACCGTTTGTCAGTTCGAGCCCTCTGTCAGGCCCTGTGCTGACAGCTCGAAGCCTGGAGCCTGCTTTGGATTCTGTGTCTCCCTCTCTCTGCTCCTCCCCTGCTCACACTCTATGTCTCTCTCTCTTAAAAAAAAAAAAAGATTAAAAAAAAGTAATAATAGCGCGTACCATATCAGTCATTGTGTCAATTAAATAACTCAATACATTTAAATGTCATGTAAAAGAGGCTTATACATAGTGAAAGTCAGTAAATGTTAACTATTATTTTTATTAATACTTCATATAGAAGAGTGATCCTAGTCTCATCTCTTAACCAGGTATAAATTTCCTGAGAATGGTAATTGTGCCTTATTTAACTTAGCATCTTTTACAGATTCTGTCATAATAATCAGAACACATTTAGTTTTAGAACATTTATATAGACATATATGTTATATGTGTATATATATTACATGTATATGTATATTTTAAATTGTGCATGGTGTATTGAACATATATATTTGGAGATTTTTCATTTGCATGAGAAATTTATCACTGAATATGAGCTCCTGTGTGAGGGGAATGTGATAGGTCCATTTCATACCTGTGAATTTAGTGAGACTTCATGCTAATTTGGCACCCTAGCCTGAAGCTAATATAATGTTAGATTCCAGGGTTCTTTTATATCTATGTTAGTGCTTTTAGAGAATAAAAGAATTGGAATAAAAGAATGAATGCCTGTATGCTTTGCACATGGTTCAATAATGGTGTTCACAAAGAGCATAAACATTTTAGAAGTTTTAAACAAAGATGTATTTTATGGTCTTTTCTGAGCAATTGAGAATTTTCTAAAAGAAAAGACATCAGTGTGTAATAATATGCCATTTTGGTGAGTAAAATGGAAATTGCAGGTAACAGAGGTCGACTTTTATGTGTTTAAGACCAAGTGTAGTTGGGGTTAATGATCCAGATAAAGCAAAACCAAAAGGCAATGATGCAGGCTTGATAAAAATTATTGCACATATCTCTCAGGAATATTATGTAACATGATACAACTTTCTGATTCCAGTCTTCTTTTGAGGTAAAACACCACTTTGACAAGAAATGCCTATGTTCTTCTCTGTTCCACCAATCACATTTTGTCAATGTGAGTTGGGTTAAAAGACATTGGATTTGGGTCTTAGTGGGATCAAGAATACATCATGGGTAAGAAGGTATAGCAAACTGCATGTTATAACTGAAATATTTACATAGGAAATAGAAGAAAATTATTTTACTCTCCCTATTTCACACTCCCCAGTCCCTATTTCTTGTGCCCTTCCTCCTCTTCCTCTCCTAAACTTTTAACAAATGTTTATTTATTTGTTTTTGAGGGAGGGAGGGAGAGAGAGAGAGAGAGAGAGAAAGGAAGAATGCAAGTGGGGGAGGGGCAGAGAGAGAGGGAGACACAGAATCTGAAGCAAGAGCCTGGAGCTGTCAGCACAGAGTCTAACATGGGGCTTGAACTCACAAACTGAGATCATGACCTGAGCTGAAGTTGGACGCTTAACCAACTGGGCCACCCAGGTGTTCCTCTCCTAGATTATTTAAAATGTTTTTTCACTCTTTTTATTTGTACTGATGTTCTATTAAATTCCATAGCTGGAAGGGAACATGGAAATCATTCAGTTAATTTTCCTTAGGTCAACAAGGAAACAGACTCTGTAAAGCAGAACCACTTGTTCATGATCTTGCATTTAGCTTGTCTTAGAATACAGCTGAGAGGTTTCATTTTGCATCTCCAGTTTTCATTTTTATCTCTTACTTGTTGGTAGCCAAGTGGTTCAGATAATCAACTAGACATTGAATCAACTTTTTAAAAATGTTTATTTTAGAGAGAGAGAGCGTGAGAGAGCACATGCAAACAGGGGAAGGATAGAGGGAGAAAGAGAATCCCAAGAAATCTTTATGCTCAGTGTGGAGCCCATATGGGGCTCAATCCCACGACTCTGAAATCATGACCTGAGCTGAAATCGAGAGTCAGACACTCAACCGACTGAGCCACAGGTGCCCGTGAACCAACTTTCAAAGAACATTCTCAACTGATTTGCCTGGTGTATGTTTTCTTCCTTGTTTTTGATCTTATGACTAACACCACTGAGGATCACATGAGTCTGCGTGCTGGCATTTTCCTAGTTTATTCCTAATTCAGTCTCTGACATCTGCAGCGGCCTTTGCACAATAACCCTCTTTGTCTGCTGGGACTGTTTCAGGTGTCACTCAGATGGTAAGAACTCCCATGGTTGCAGGAATGTGACAGTCTCTTATTTATGGTGCAGTTGAGAGGAAGCAAATAATGAAAGCTGAGGTGAAAGCATTAAAGTTTATCTTCATATGTTCACTTGATTGTTGGTACTACAACCTTCAGTTCAAGTCCTCTGACTCTAAATGCTATTTCTGACACTTCTGCTTCCTTATGTAAACACCAAAAATGGTGATTTCACAGTGGCTTCAACTCAACACATGGGTGATAATGCTTTAGAAAAAGCAATATTAAATCAACAGATTACTTATCTGCCATATAATTATACAAATCTGACCCTGTAAATTCAAATGCTTTATTACAGTCTTAAAGGATACTCAGAATATTGGAATTTCATTATTATTCCTCCAAATCCTCCTCTCCTTCATGAAACTTCCTGAACAAACTACATCAAAATTATTTCTTCCCTATGTGAACCTATCTTTCAAGCTCTTGGCTTCTCTTTGTAAATCATCTCAGGTTGACAGAATCACTTTATGTGATCACATTCTTTCCCAAACTAGACTCATTTAAGGATGAAGTCTGATGTAGTATTGTATCCTCCAAGCACCCAGCACAGTGCTTTGCACATTATAGGTACTTGAAATATGTATAAAGGGTATGGATTTTAAAGGCCACTTACTCAAGTGTATCAAAATGCCCTCTTTTAAAATTTTCATGTAATAAAGTTAATTTCTCTGTCAGTGGCTATTTGGCCTAGTGGTAGAGATTCAGTCTTACACAACTCAGAGTAATGTCAGTCACTCCGCGGCTTTCTCAGTCAACTCTATTTCCTCACTCATCATCTCCTGAGAAGATGGAGTCTTGAGGGAACAACTTATATAGTGCTACTCTGGTGCTGGGAAATGGTTTTCCATCTGGTTTTCATTTCTCATCACCTGTCCTTGCTGGCATCTGCTGTGAATGTATAGCACTTGGTTGGGTTTCTGTTAACCCTGAATGGTAGCCCCTGAAGACTGGGGACCCAAGCTGTCATCAAACTCACATGGTCCCTATCACATCATCTCTCATGGTGCCTTACAGAGACAACAAAACCTTTATGGAACCCCCATGTTTTAAAGCATATATACTTGACTTTGCAATATGGGGAGGATATTAGTCTCTTTTTAGGGATGTGTGAGGTTCCCTGTGAAGCCATTACAGTCCCACCTATCACAGAACCCTGTCTAGCCATCAGTACTCTTCTGTGCAGTGCCATGGTGCCATGGTAAATTAAATAGAACATGGTGTCTTTTTGGAGCTTCAGATCTTGTATTCTGTACCATTCATGGTGCTGTGAAGAATCCTATAGAGCTTGGGGTCCTCTGAGAGTTTTAGATCCATCAGGCTGTGCTACCATATTTACTATACTCCTGTCTTACCATGTAGGTGATGGGCGTTCTTTTTGAGGCTTTCTACTCCCATATATCAGACCTGAGTGTATTTTTATAATCTACTATGTCAAACTCTTTTACTGTCCTAAACTAACTCACCACATGTACCCAGTTTAACATTTCGCTCAATAGTGGATGTTTGGGTGATGAAGGGTAGGAGTGAGGTAGGGGATTGACTCCCTTCTCAGAGGGCTGTAGATGTCCAGATCTATTTGTAGAGGGTAAACATAAGTTGATTGCAGAGAGAACTCTGTCTTTATCTATACTGATTACACATTGTATTATGTATTATATACTGATTATCCTTCCACTATACATATAGTAAATTAGCATGTAAGCATTTGGAAAAAAATATTTATTGAGCATCTATTATGTGCTAAATCCTAGGAAGAGAGAAGGTAAAAATAAAATAGGCATTGTTTATGCCCTATAGAACTCATAGTCTGGAGACATATCAGTTACATTCTAATGGAGTAAGTACTATAATAGATTAAACCATGGAAATACAAGGGAGGAAGGGACTAATTGAGGATATTAAAGTCTTCACAGAGAAGGTGATTTGTTCCTGAGTCTTACAATACATAAATGCTATTTATAGGGGGTTTGGAGGATTTCAGGGCTGATCAAGGAAAAAGATATGACCACAAGGTGGCAGTAGCACAGACGAGCTTTATTCAGGCAATGCTTTGACAGGTTTGCATACTGTAAGTCACTCACAGGAGTCCATCCAGAAGCTATGGCACAGGAATGGGAGGGCAGTGAAGGCAGCAGTTGGGTTAGATGTGGAGTGGGGTAGTGGAAGCCATCCAGAAGCAGAGGATGAGGGGACTCCTGGAAAGGGGACTTATGTGTCTAGGTTCTTTTGCTCAGCTGCATGGCCAGGATTCTCTGGATCTGAGAGCTCCAAGGGTCAGTGGCAGCCTGGGGTCTTTATAAATGCAGGCTTTATCTTATCTGTGGCTAACAGATGTTGGGCACAGTTTTTTAGGGTGTGCAAAGCAGCAGGCTTTAAATGGCTAAAAATCTGCTTTTTGAATAATTTAAAACAATTGGATGTGTAAAAATGTGAGGTTGGCAGAGCAAATTTTTGAGTGAATGGGTCTCAGTCTGCCGTGAATAAACCATATAGAGGCCACTATACAGAGGCCATCATTGGGCCAGTCACAAAACAAGATTTCAATTGGCAGAGAGGGACATTCTGTGCAGAGGAACTTCACCCTCCCAGATCTTGAGGCGTGAGAGCCTATGGCATGACAGAGACAGTTTCATGTACTTAGTCCGGTTGGAACATAACCTGTATGGAGCAGGTGGGGACGTAGTATGGAAGGCTGGGATAGTGATGGACACTTAAAGTGAGAGGGTCTTTTGAGCCACACTAAGAAGTTTCAGCCTAGCATATTGAACCAAACTCCTGTTGGCCATGCAAAGGAGGTATACACAAACACACATGCATAGACTTCTCCTGTGCATATATTGTATGCGTATATAGTGTATGCACAAAACAGTTTAAAATATGATTTTGTTGTGTGGGAAATTACCTTGAATACTTGAAGCAAAGATAGCCTCCAAGTACATGATGAGACAAGATATCCCAGAGGTCACAGAACATCAAAGTAGCTCAAAGACAAAATTAAGGTGCTTGAATCATGGTGTATCGACATCTTGAATGAAAGTAAAACAAATGGCAAGAGGCACAGGAAAATATAGGATAAGTTAATATACATGGGATAAGGTGAAAATGGGGTAGAAGGACTATCTTTCCTGTTTTATGGGGTATGCAATATTCATATGTTTTTCTCTGTCTCTCTCCTTCTGTCTGCCTTTCTCTACCTTAACAGCTTTTCTACTGATGATATGGTTATTAAGGCAAGTTGATGTTAATCAAGCGGACTCAATCAGATAGAAGGTACATTTGGCCAATATACACGTTTGGCATACAGGAAAGATGTAGAGGCAAGTCAGCCCAGCCAATAGCTGTAGCTTGCCCATTATTAGCCTCATGAACAGCTATGGATTTTATTTGAATGCCTGAGCAGAGAAAATTTGGGACTAGAATGGAGATCATTAATGGCAGGTGGATTTAGGACCTTGGGATTATCTAGTATCTGGGATGCCTTGCATCTATTTATTTGTATCATGGTTATTAGCTACTTCTAAGCCACTTCCAGTGAACACTGCTCTACCTACTACAGTAGAACATGCCTCATATTATTTATCTATGATTCATACATCTTATGAACTTCAGTCTTTGTGTTCTTTTCTGTAGCCAAATTGAATATTATTAAATAATACTGTAAATGCACTTTATAGTTTAAGGGGAAAAAAAACTTCCAAGCAGAAATGTGGCGGAGCACATCCAATACCAGATTCCTACTCTCAGATCTCATGACTCAAGGTGTTTGCATCTACTGTTTAAGTTGTTTGCTTTCTTTCTAAATTTTTTTCCTCCCCAGGCTCTAAGATCCCATAGAGGAGAATGTGAAGGCAGGCTAGATAGATCAAAAGCTGCATAGATAGGACTCTAGCCCCTATAATGCTTCAAATACAGAGAAGGAGGGCAGGGGACAACCCTGGCTATGTAACAGTGGAGCTTCCTGCTGGAGAAAATTCCTTTGGTAGAAAGAGGGGTCTCTGGAGCTCAGTTTCCCAAGTCAGTCTGTTCTTTCTTTCATTGAACTACCCTGCAGAGCCAGTTTCTTGCTAAGATCTCAAAGCCAGGTGAGAGGGAGTAAGGGGTGACGGTGGAGGATATGAGCTTCTGGGGCTGCCTGCATTTCTCTCCTGTCTTTAGTGATTCCATGGAGGGTAAATTGGTGGGCACTCACCGGATGTTAGGGAGACCAAGAGTAAGAGTTCCCACTCTTTTGGGTGGTTCATTTTCTCTTTATTTTGATCAGTTTCAAATGATGACAGCAAATATTTGTTCCTACCATATGCCAGCCTTGTCTAAATTTTCCAAGAATATCCCTCATGCCTTAACATTCTCTGTCTTAATCGTACTACCATCCTCTTCCTCTCACCTTTAGCTTTTCTTCCCTTATCCCAAAATGTCGGTCAGCAGTGACAAGTAAGGACAAGTAGTCAGAGCTGGCAGATACTGTCTTAGCTTTCTTCCTCAGTCATTTCTGCCCTCCCTCTGCCTCTATTCATATTTACCCTAAAACACTGCAAGAAGCTTGAGCTTGAAGTACTGAAGTACTGAAATATTACATTTGGCGAGTATTCTGTAGAAGTAGAAAGGGAGCATGCTAAATTACTATACAGTAATTCTACCCTATTGTCACCCAATCTAATTGTCTAATATTTTTCCCAGCAGCACAATGATGAAAATCAATGAATGTATTTTTCAGAAAGAAATAAGAATTCTCAGTAGTCATTCAGCAATGTCAGATTACAAATTACAGCCAGAATTCACTGAGACACAAAATTGAGCCACCAAATTATACATTTTACCTTAAAGTATATTTATGAAAGATCATAAGTAGGTTTATGTTTTCAGTTGTCACCTGTTTTTGGCTATTCATTTCATCTGTATGGGCTGCATCTCTTTCAGCCCTACTCTAGACCATCCAATTTCCCAGTTTCTCTCCCCCCTTCGACAAGGAATCCCGCTACATAAAACGTAAATGTAATTTTGGGAAGTTTATTGAAGGTTTTTCTGGTTAAGATCTTGGGTAAAATTCACAGTTCACATCATTTTATTCCCCTTACCACATCTGCAGATAGACTGGGACCAGTGGGATGTGGCTTCAAACTGCTGATTAGGGCAAGGTCAGCTCCGTGTGTTTTTCATTTTCCTTGGTCCGACAAGCAGGACAGGACAGGTTCTTATATGTTGATGGCAGACGTGCAAGAGGGGCAAATAGAAACATGGGGGTGGCTCTTAAGCCTGATTTCAGAACAGGCACACTGGCACTTCTGGCCACATTCTACTGGAGACAGCATCATTTGGCCAAACTCAGCATTAGTGGGTCAGGAAAATTTACTGTCTCTAGTGGAGGAATTGCAAAGTCCTCTTGTGAAAGGAGATGATAGAAAAAAGAGTGAAAATTTGGATAAAAACAAAACCCAAAACACAAAAAACAGTGCGATCTACCAGAGACGGATTAATCCAACTAAGTCTAAAGCAAAGGCTTTTCAAAGGGCTTTCCTGGGGCGCCTGGGTGGCTCAGTCGGTTTAGCGGCCAGCTTCCAGCTCAGGTCATGATCTCGCAGTACGTGAGTTCGGGCTCTGTGCTGACAGCTCAGAGCCTGGAGCCTCCTTCAGATTCTGTGTCTCCTTCTCTCTCTGCCCTTCCCCTGCTCACGCCCTGTCGCTCTGTCTCTCAAAAATAAATAAACATTTAAAAAAAAATAAAAAGAGCTTTACTCAGAATTCATATCCAATTTTTGCATCTGCTATTTATGATGTTCTTTATTGATATTTACCTTACATTGCTAATTCACAGTTTACTGTTTCAAATTCAAATTATGATAATTAGGTGATATTTGGCAGCTAGTGGATGTGAGTTTTAAAAACTTGCCCTTGGTCATCTACAGACTGATTTGTGTTGCTTAGATAGTCCCCATTTGTTGGCTCTTAATTGCTACCTGCCCTGAATTTCCTTCTATTACAGAAATTTATAGCATTTTTCTTAAAAACGAAAACTTCCTTCTGTTTGCTTAAGGAAAGGACTGAACCCATGAAACAGCCGATCAGGTTGAGTAGAGATTCTGTTTTATTTTCTTGTTTGATTTGTGGCCCAAAAGAGTAAGGAAGAATTCTTATGTTTTGAACACTGCTCTTAATATCAAATAACGTTTTGTTTTGCTTATAAAACCAATAAGCCCCTGAAACCCCACACACGGTGAAATGTCTTTCATTCATTTGCATTTGACACAACATTTAGGTATATATACACACGTGTGCATGCACACACACATCTTATTGTACAATACAGGTAAGTAACACTGTATTATACAGTACAGTTCTATGTGTTGAATTGTGTGTAGGCTGAGGTTTTCTATATATAAATATTAGATTGGGGAGCCTGGGTGGCTCGGTTGGGCATCTGACTTTGGCTCGGGTCATGATATCACTGTTGAGGAGTTTGAGCCCTGCATCAGGCTCTGTGCTGACAGCTCAGAGCTGGGAGCCTGTTTCAGATTCTCTATCTCCCTCTCTCTCTCTGCCCCTCCCCCACTTGTGCACGTGTGCGTGCTCGCTCTCTCATTCTCTCTCTCTTTCTCCAACATAAATAAACATTAAAAAATTAGATTGAGAAAGCAAAGATTTTTTTTTAGCAGTAGTATCATCAGCTTTGTCTCCATCCAGAAAAAATGCCTGACATTCAAGGAAATCAAGCTTAATAATACTAGAAATAATGCAATAATTTCCATTTTAAAGGTATCACATTCATCTTCAAAGGTGTTCAAAGACAATTCCATGTTTGGGTCCAGAGTCCAACCTAAGAAGGTAAGAGGCTCTAGGTCTTAAAAATTTGGTCCCAAATGCATACAGTTTATTTATTCCTTAAATTTTTGCAACATACACTTCTTGACCACCTCCTGTTTTTCCAAACAAAGGTATTCACTGGGTGTTACAGAATTGAACAAAACATCTTAAGGATCAGAAATGAACAAATATGTACTGTGTGACTGTTGTGAACGAGGTATCATTCTGTTCTTGAGATACCTTAGTGAACAAAACAAAAATACCTGCCTCCAGAGAATTTACATACTTGTGGGAGAAGACCATGAGCAATGGATGTAATACATAAGTAGATAAGAAAGTAAGTTGCAAGGTATTCATCAAGGAGTTACTCATTCCATACCTTTTTGGGAGTAGATCATTTTCTTTTAAATTTTAGTTTTAGGGAAAGAGAAAGCATGGGTGGGGGAGAGGGACAGAGGGTGAGAGAGAAAGAATCCCAAACAGGCTCCACACTCAGCACAGAGTCTGATGTGGGGCTTGATCCCATGACCCTGGGATCATGACCTGAGTTGAAATCAAGAGTTGGAAGCTCAACCCATGGAACCATCCAGGCACCCAGGATTAGATAATTTCTATGGGACCACATGATAGTTGGGATTTCTTTCTTTTCTTTTAAATATTTCCTATGCTGTACCTTTTATTCCTGTGAGTTATTCATAACTGGAAGCCTGTATCTCCCACTCCCCTCACCCATTTTGGAATTACTTTCAATTATCTAGTTTCTGTTAGATTGCACTTTTTTTGAATGAACAGGACATGGAGAATGAACACTATGGTGCTCCAGTTATATTCAGTTTTAACATTTTATAATGCTTACTTCTTTACACATGTCTTTCCCCCCAACTCTATTATAAACTCCTTGAGGGCAGATACAGTTTTTATATCCCTGGAACCCTTCACGATGGATGCTAAGTAAAAAATTGGTGATACATACAATGACTCTTGAAGGATGAACAAGCATATAGGTGCAGAAAGCACAGGTAGACTAGGATGTGAAAGGCTGGGAAGAAAAGAGAGTATGAAGTACTTGAGAGACAGCAAGAAATTTTTTGCAAGTGGAACTCTACTTTGAAAACATCAGGATGTTCCCGTGATGTGGAAAAAAACAGAACAAGTGAAGCAACTATTTTATAAATGGGAGAAATTAAGAATTAATGAAATAGGAAGCCGTCTACTTAATATCACAATGACCCCTATGATGCATTGTTTATCCTTCTCTCTCTGAAGAAGCCAGTCATATTAGTTTATCCATCACCATATTAGTTTATCCATCACTTGAATTAATCAAGTACAACCCATCTGTATGTTTTGGAGTTTACTTAGAAGTTATGTCTTACAGGACAGGATTTACATGAACAAAACTGTGCCTGTGAAGGTCCTTGGGTTTGGTAAAGTCCATTTTGGGGGAGTTACTCTTACTGTCAGAGTCCTGATGATTTGACCAAATAAATTCTCATTTCTGGCCCTTCAGTTGTTTAACTTTGCAAATGATTACTTAGTATTAGGAATGTTTAACTAATTTCAGGGAGGAGGAAAACAATTGCTGTTTTTCTAGAGCTCTCTGGAGTCCTAAAGAATGGAGAGGCTGTAAGGAAGGGAATAGGACATTATTATTGTAATGAATGAGGGTGTGGTGGGATACAAGTGGGATTGCATAGCGCTATGATGAAAAGATAATTAGTGAAACATCTGTAGCCCGGGCAATTCATCTAGTGATGATTACACACAGGCTGGCTGGAAGGCAACATGGTGTATTGTACAGGGTCCTGGAGGGCCTCTAAATGGAGGCTGCACCACTTCCATGAGAGAAGAAGGAAGTGAGATAACTTGCTCTGCAAGACAAATAGTGAAAGGAGCCTAAGCAAATTGCATACCAGAAACATTGCTCTTCTTTTGAATGGAAGTATTAAAAATGCAAAAAGCTGGGAGTGCACATTTCCCTACACTGTAGCTTCAGTTTGAATACATTTGGGACTTTTCCCCAAGCACCTGCTCCTTCCTGCCTTTCCCACGGCCCTCCCCATTGGGGAAAGAAAAGGCCAAAACAAATGTAGAGCACATTGATTGGAACAATTCCAACAATCAGTTAGGAATAGATGAAGGAATTGCAGAGTGAAGTCATCTATAAACATGTAACTGAACAAAAGTGGTGATTTGGAAACAGCAGGAATGACTGAGTTTGTGAATAGAATAAAGAGAAAGTGAAATTAATAAGGCGAGTACACAGAGCTTATTTCAATGTAAATGTTTTCTTGGTGAAATGATTTTGGCAGATGCATCAGAGATAACCCAGACATACCCAACATCTCCTGCCTTTGTGAGGTAGGAGTGGAGGATGGCTAAGGATCAGGTTGCATTTCCCTTAAGTACCAGTTAATATCACAGAATCATTATTGTGCATGGTCACAGGAGGTCTGGTCTTGCCTTGAAAATCACTAAAAATCACTGGGGAGCACTGGCACGTTCTGCCCACCTTGGATGTTGTTTCTCTCTCCAGGTACTGTTCTGGGCTTCTTCACTGGCCTACTAGCCAACTCTCTGTTGTTACGATTCTCTCCTTCCATTTTGTATGCCAAGAAGGCCACATTCTATCCTGCGTTTAATAATGCTTTACTGAAAACACCAGAATTACAGTGCCACAGTGTTAGGTATCACTTTTCTTATCCATTTAGTAATTCTCCTTTACAAGAGGTCCCCCTGTTGGGATTCAGCCTTCTTGGACAGGAACTCAACACCATCCTGTCTCCCACTTCCCTTATATGAGCTGGTTTCTCCTCCCCAGCCCATCCAGACAGAGCAAAACTCAATTATATCATAATATGTTTTGAGCAATGTTTTTTGCCGACAGCAAAGCCAAATATTTTCCATATTAAATAGAATATTTAATATCTCATGATGAATAACTTACAGTTGGAATAAATTCACTAGTCCAAGCACTCCATGAAGCTATAGGTAGATTGTTGCCTTTTGTTGGTTGACCACAAAGGCTTATCAAGGTCGTCAAGCTTTTTAGAAAAATATATATTTTAGCATCCACCCTAGAATGCAAATAACTTTTCTCTCACTCTGACATTTCTAGCTCCAACATTGGTGAGATCCAGATCCTACTTCCTTGAGATGGAAGGAATGGTTGTATTTTAAAAGCTAGTTTGTCCAAACTACAGCTTTAATAGTTGTGCTCTCCAGGATTGTGGTTGTGTTGTGGTAGTCACCAGGACTTAGAATGCTACCAAACAGGCCACCCTTGTTTCCATCACATTCCACTGCCACGGACTCTAAAGCTATGAAACCCAAAGATACTAACTCTTTTAGTTCTGAAGCAAGAGTCTGCCATCTATTAGCTATGTGACTATGGATAGATCTCAGAATGTTCCTTGTGTGACTGCACTATGATAGTTATGTGACTATGAACGTGTCTTTGAATGTTAGGGTTCCTCAGGATTTTTCTAATTATACACACTTATGAAGTATTATATAATACTTCATTTGTCACATTCATCTGGCAGTTGCTACACAGGTGAAAACCACAGGTTATGTGCAATAAGGTTCTGGTGTTCTGCTGTCTTAAGCGATTTTATTATAAGGGAAAATTGCAAAATTTGTGAGAAGCATCAGAAGCTGACAGGTGATTAATTTCTGACTTCCCAATGAAGTTAAACATATTCTGATGGGATAGATCAATGAAATCATAATTGTGAATGTATCTTTAGACACCCAGAATCATTTTGGGTAATATAAAAAGAATTTTGATTATTGTCTGAAAAGTATATTGGACTACCTCACTATATTGTCTAGTAAAATGTAAAGTTGCATGAGAGAGTTGGGCTTCTTAAATAAAATAGGCAAATAGAGGATAAATATGTGTAAAATATATAGGCTGGTTTACTTTTATTTGCTAAGATTAACAAAAATAATATAAATAATTAAAAGAATGACATTTCCACTTCTGAACATGTACCAAGTGCAAAGTACTTTACCTGTAATTTCTTATTTAATCCCAACAATGAATTTTGGAGGTGTGGGAGGGGATTGTGACAATCTCCTGCTTCTCATGGGAGCACTGCCTACCTTTCTCTGTCAGCCTTCTCATGCTTTCTGAACCTGTTGCTGTGGCTAACACACACTAACAATCTGAAGGATGCTTAGCATTTATTTAATAAATAAATGGAAGAATGCAGCCCAATTATTCCAATGTGAATAAAGGGGCAGTGTTATTGAGACAAATTTTACTTGAAATTTATATTTGGCCTTAGTTTTGGGCCTTCTGGCAGCCAAAACTATGAGAGGGACAGTGGTGGTGGAATTTTATCAACATCTCTCATTTATTGGGCAGTCAGTATGTGGTAAGCCTTTTATTCATGAATATTATCTGTTGGTTACTTAGTAGGGACTAACAGTTTTGTAAGTGCATTATATGTAAGGTAGACAGATAAAATCCAAGATGTCCTGTTAAATTTTAATTTCAGATGAAACTGAATAATTTTTGTATAATTATAAGACTAGATATTATGATTATTATTTTTTCCCCCTGGAATTCAAATTTAATTGACATCTTGTAATTTTACTTTCTAAATATGGCAGCCCTAGTTATACGGATTATAGTCTTAGTCTGTTTGGGCTGCTATAACAAAATGTCACTGACTGGGTGGCTTATAAATAATAGAAATTTATTTCTTATAATTCTGAAGGCTGGGAAGTTCAAGATTACGGCACCAGCAGATGCAGTGTCTGGTGAGGGCCTGCTTCCTGGTTCTTGGTGTGTCCTACTACAATGGAAGGGGTGAAGGAGCTCTCTGGGGTCCTCTGGGGTCCCTTTTCCATTAATGGGCTCAAGATCTGATCACCTCCCCAAAGTCCCATCACGTTTCTCTTACTGTCATGTTGGGGGTTAAGTTTTCAATATATAAATGGAGGGGGAGGCATAAACATTCATTCCATAGCAATTATCTTGCTTAATAATGCAACTGTCCTAAGAGGCTCATTTTGAAATGCAGCATTGAGGCATATGTAAGAGTGTCCATGGTCCCACAGCTAATAGGTAGTGAACCTGGCTTTAAATCCAGGTAAACTGGCCTTTGACCATAGTACTATGTCCCAATGCCACTCTGAGGCAGGTATAACTATCCCCATTTTATATGTCAGATACCAGAGTTAATGAATTCAAGGAAGCAGTACTATATTGTAAGCTAATAAAAAAAAGCAGATTTGAACCCAGGAATGCCTGTCTCCAGAGTCAATGCCTTTAATCTCTAACTTTAACATAAAAACATATAACTGGAATTTTTCAAGGTGAAGGACCAATGAGGTTTTTGAGTTGTTAATATTTTCTTCCAGGGTAATATGAGACACAGGATAATGAAAAAGAAATGCCTAGGGAAGGCCTAATGTCATTTAGCGTCAACAAATTATATTTAGTGTCACCAAGATTCCTTATAGAGTAAAGATTTATTTCACTATTTCTAATAGCTTAAGGTTTGGCATTAGAATATTTCTGTAGCTAGAGGGTCTGAACTGTAGAGAAGCTGATTCATCTTTCAGCATCTTACCTTATGCCCATGTCAGCTCAGAGGATTTATTAAACATCTATAGCATAGAGACCTTCAACATGATTGCAGTGAAAGTATTTCCTAAATATTGCTCTTATCTACTTTATTTGGTCCTTAGAATTAACAATGACGTGTTTCAATCCTAAAGAAATATTTGCAAGGCAATCCTTTAAATTTACTTGTTCTCACTGTGTCTAGCCTGATTCTTCTCCAACACAGTATTTCATGATAAATCTAAGACACCATGCAAATATGGGCTTGCCAGTAAGAAAATTTCTTAAATAAGCAAATCAGACCATTTTAACTTTTTAAAATGTGTTCATTTGAATCAAACAAAAATAGGTCAAATGGATACATTTCCAATGACAGGCATAGAAATTGTGCTCTCAGAATTAAATTTGCCTCATCTCCCTGTTATTTGAGACAATTGGCCATTTGTGTGAAAATCAAGTAATTATATGCTCCAATGCCTTTTGAAAGAAAGGATGCAGAGAGAGAAAAACACAAGTGTGGGTCACCTGTAGATAACAACACAACTCGACTCTGATCATTCAGAATGAACTGAAAATGTTGCTACCATCACACATTTTATGGGTGAGTGGGTCACCTTTGAATCTACTTTGAGTTCCATATTATAAACTTGAGAATAATTCACTTCTACAGGATGGAAAATGTCTGTTTAAATAGTTTTGAAAGGTCGCCACATAAGACCTTTCTTAGGAAGCTCATAATGGTTGGTCTTCAGTTAAACAGAACATCAGTGGATGGTCATTGCTATACCGTGGCTCATTTGATGTAATAACTGCAATCCTTATATGTTTTCACATGCTATAGACTAATAGGCTGTTTACATTTATTTACTCATTTCATTCTCATGAATGAGATCAGTAAAGCATGTAGCATTATACCTGTATATAGTTGCTGATGTTGGAGCAGTTTTAAGATTACACGGTCAGTATATGCTGAAACTAGGGCCAAAACTCAGCTCTTTGATGCCTTTCCTATAATATAATGATGTTGTTGTACCATTTTGCCAGATATCCGTTATAGGATTAGCCCAATTTGTTTTTGGGGCCTTCACAGTTAAGTGTGGCATATGATAATTTTCTGAAAATTCCTGTTTGCCACTTGGTAGGCTTGACCCGAAGCCACATTTGAGGTGGATAATGTGTCATCATATACCTGTTTTACTTGCTTTTTTCAGTTTCTCTTCTTCTTAGTGTCAAGTTGCTCTCATTATGTTTCCTCTTTTGTATCCAAAGACACTGTAAAACTCATCCAGAGCTGGTTTTCTGAGTGAATGCTTATGTTCCAAAATGATCCCCCTTCCAGCAAAACTCAGAACCCTCTCATCCAAGTTATTTATGGATAACTTAACTCTAAGTTATCCATAAATGAGTGAATAAGTTCCTCTCAGTGGTATATGCATTTGAAAAGAGGATACTTCAAGGCTAAAAGGACAATAAAGAGAAATTAAACTTTTTTGTCTTTTGTTTTCACTACAATCTGTCCTGGGGTGAATTCATTTTAATTCATTCTACTTAGGTTCCTGGTGTTTCCTGTATTTGAGGTTTCATGTCTTTCAGTACTTCTAGGTAACTCTTGAGTTATTATCTCTAAATATTACCCTTTCCCATTTCTCTATATTCCCTTCTAGAACTCCTATCAGATATTTGTTGGATCATCTCAAGATATTAGCAGACAGTTGTACATGGTAATTGCTAGATTTTTGGTAGCAGTGATACTGATGACAACAATGGTGATTAATTGAGAAGTGACTATGTGGCATAGGTAAAAGACCAAGAACACTGGACTTACATTGACCTGGGTTCAAATATGTTAGCTTTGTGATGTTGACCATGCTATTTGGCATCTTTTAACTGCTGTTTACTTATTTGTAAAATAATACTTAACTCCTAGAGTTTTAAATAATGTGACATTTAGTAGTTCTCAACAAACTTTTCTTCACCTTTCTTTACTAAAATTGTTCTTAAAACATCAAATCCTGCTGATTCTTAGGAAAGAGAAGTAACCATGGTTTAGTCCTATGAGACTGCATGGAGGATGTGAGTGAGACTGCTTAAGAATTTGCAGAATTTGGGGCACCTGGGTGGCTCTGTCAGTTAAGTGCCCGACTTCAGCTGAGGTCATGATCTTGTGATTCCTGGGTTTGAGCCCTGCATCGGGCTTTGTGCTGACAGCTAGCTCAGAGCCTGGAGCCTGTCTTCGGATTCTGTGTCTCCCTCTCTCTCTCTGACACTCCCTGCTCACGTTGTCTCTCTCCCTCTCTCTCTCTCTCAAAAATAAATTAAAAAAAACATTAAAAAAAAGAATACGCAGGATTCAGTTGGGGGGATTTTAAGTATGGGCTGTGGTAGAAACAAAGACTTTGAGTAGGGAAATATAATGAACAAGCAGAACCACTTGACTGAAGGGATAGATTTTGTAGATGCATAATGGGAACTATGATTTGAAAAGCAGCATGGGGCCAGATTAAGGAACACTTGTCAGTTTGACCAAAAGGATGGGCTTTATACTGTAAATGCATTAACATTTTTTTGAGAAGAGAGAACAACATGATCAAGTTCAAGAAAATCAACGTAATAGCAGTTATGGAATGTGTTACAGAGCAGAAAGAAAAGGTAGTTACAGCCAAAGCCTAGGAAAAAGGTACAGAGGGTTTGGACTAATACATTGTCAATGAGATTAGAAAGGGAAAGATTAAAGCCAAAGAACTGTGTGAAAAGTGGAAGAGGTAGAATCTGGGGATTGAATGGGAAAGTGAGACTAAAGGAAAAATGAGAAGAAAAAGGCATTGAGCCTGAATGTAAATTCGAAAAGATTAGAATGTATGGGGTTCGGGAGGGACACTAAATTTAATTTTAAGTATGTGAACAATGTGATGGCAGGACAGCTGGTTGGCTCCATGTAGCTTTGTTGGTTACCTGGAAATATTTGTAGTTTCCCACACACCATACTCTCTCTTTTCTCTGTGCCATTGCCTGTGTCCTTTCCACCCCTCCCTGCTAGCCAATTTCTGCTTGTCTTTCAAGACTCAGTTTGAGAGCTGTGAGAGAATCTTTAATGTTTCTACTTTCCAGCCAGGGCTAGATGTGCCTCCCGTGGGAACCAGTAAAGTCCTAATTAATCCTGCACCAGAATACTCATCACTTTACATTAGAATTACCTGTGACCTTTTTCCTTTGGGGACTGGAAGCTGCCTAGTACCAAGCAGAGTATATAGCACACAGAAGGCAATTAATAAATTACTTATTGCATGATGAATGATGGAACTCAAGTAGAAATATCCAGCAAAATATCCACATTGTCAAAAATGTGGCAGTATGGGAGATATTTTCCCTTTTCCTTCTGAATTTATAACAGTAAAAATATAGGTCTGAGCGTTTGAATATTGGGTCTTAAGTGTCAATTTATCTGACTGCTTCTGTGACTTAAAACTAGGCCTACAATTTTGGCAGCCCTTCTGGAAAGATTGTGCACTTAATCAAGCTCTTTTTGAACAATTCTCTGGATGGAGGGCATTTTAATTCTCATCCATTCCTGTCTACCTCCAGGAATCAATGCAGCAGCAAGAGAGCAGATTTTCCTGCATTCTCACTGCTCCTTGAGGTACAAACCAATTTTCTAGCTTCAACATATCCTAGCAAATAATTGTTTGGTTCTGAAATAAAACTCTTTATTACAGCAATAGTGATAGGATACCAGTAGAACAATAAAAAACAAAGTCTTAACGCATCTGATGTGAGTACATCAGACTGGCAGGATTCCTGGAGGTGGTGAACGGAGCCCGGGCAGAAATGCCTGAAGGTCCAAGTGCAATCATAAATGATTTCCATAAATAGTGTGACAGAGACTTTACTGTCTTGTGTGCTGTGTTGAAAAAAAAAAAAAAAGGTGGGGGGAAGAGGCAGCTATTTCTGGAGTGAAATGGACTTCTTTTTATGTTACTAACAAAGAGGATCCCACTGGCAGTGCACACTATGGCATTTGCTTTGGGTTTTAAGAACACACAGCTCTGCCTGGCTGGAAAAATTGAAATTCTATATGGAAGCTGCCTGTGACACATGTAAGGCAACTTATTCTAGCTCATTAATGATGTGACTAAGGAAAAAAAAAACCCTCCTCAATCACCACCTCGGCAAGACAATATACGGGCCAAAGGACAATGCCACAAAGGGAATAAATGGGTTGGGGAGCAGGGGATTGAGATAAAGTATGGACTTTAGAGGTAGCCTTGGATTGTGATATTCTGTGTTCTTTTTTTCTTACTTTACAAGGGGACACTATAACTTTTTCCATAGGGTCATGATGATTAAACCAGAAAATATGCCAAGTAGAGAACATACTTCTGGCAAAACGGCATATTTCTTAATGTGGTTCTGTTAAATCAGGTCCTTATGGGGATACTGAGTGAAGCTGTTAAAAACAATTAGAGATTTAAGATAAGCCTCTTTGTTTTAATGGAAATAGGTAGTGTAACCCATGCACCCATCCACAAGGGCCCTATGAAAGACATGGTGGATTGAAAATGGATATTATCATGACCTGTGCCTTGCAAGTAGGAAAACAATTTTGAAAACTGCAGCCATGGGAGCCTGAAGTTTTCCTATCCTGGCTATCCCCACTCCAGACGTGTGTGTGTGTGTGTGTGTGTGTGTGTGTGAGTGAGAGAGAGAGAGAGAGAAAGAGAGAGAGAGAGAGAGAGAATATGCTCTGTGTTTCTATTTCTATCCAGCAAATTCTACTGGAGGGAAATGAGGAATGATGGTTTAAAGTTTGGAGACCCTGTCAACCTAAGAGTGTTAGGAAATCAGCAAGTTTCTCTATTACTTGTATCTATGGCCTTTTCATCCAGATTTTAGGGAAGATTTTGAGAGAAATGGAGTAAGAATACCTAAACTTTGGTAAAGGCTTTGAGGAGAGCTATAATTTTCAATCAACTTTTAAATTTTAGGTCAAATTGACTTCATGAATTTGATTTAAATTACTAGTCAATTTAATCAGTTTAGTTGAGTTATGTAAATCTAAACTCAATGTCAAAGAGTAAGATCAATAGGCTGTCTCTAAATACTTTACCTGGGGATCAGGTGTCTGTGAGAGTCCTCCTGGGGATTATAGAAATAACCCAGATATGGCTGGGAGATCGAGGCAGCAGATGGTATTAAAGAATTATATAAAGCACTGGAATCTGGAAACAGCAAAGGACAGCCTGAGGAGGGAATCTGATAGGAGACAAGGGACCCTGAGGTACCAGGACCAAAAGTTTACCTTTATGACCATTTAAAGATGGTAGGACCAACAGGATGCAAATGGAACCCTGCCAACAGTCCAGAGAGTGATGATGAGAGGACTTTTCAGATACAGATGTAGGGAATTAGGAAAAGAAGAAATTTTGTAGAGGAGAGGCCTCACGCTAGTGAGAAGACATCAATATTTAGGAGACTAACAGATCTCAGTCCAAATGCAGTTTCTACCACTTCGTAGCTGATAATTTATCATATTTAAGGTGTATTTTTCTCATTTATGAAACAGCAAATATTAACACCTACTTTGCAAGGCTTTTGTAAAGATAAAATAAACAAAAAATATTTGTTCTTTATGGCACATAATAATAATACAGGTCTTAAAATGGTAACCATTGTTATTATATTTTACTAATGGAAAACAACTTAAAGTTCTGGAATAAAGATGGTAGGCACCTTGTATTTGATTCTTACTTGAATTTGAAGTAACATTCCCTAGGAAAGCTCTTTTGAAGCGACAGGGTTAAAATTTCATAGCGTATCCCCTGAAAGGAGGCTTTGCTGAGGCAGGGGGAACGAGCGCTCCTCTGAAGCAGCCTTCTATTCTCTGAGATGAAAGAAGCATTGAATTCAGATAACGCAGTCCGACATGTCTGTTTTTGATTGTTGATAAATATTTCATTTTACATTTTAAATTCATATGGGCCACAAAATCATTGAAGATGAAAAAGAATTCAGTACTAGGCCATCCCTTTGCAGGATTGTTTCTCAGAACACACTTGTTCCCATTTTGTTCAGTTGAGATTGAAGCACCTTGGCAGCTGGCCACTGACGGCTCCTTCACAGCTGCTGAGCTCACTGTGTGAATGGGTTTCTTTTCTCTGTCAGTGAGTCTAAAATACCCCCCTTCCAAGATGAACTAAAAAGCAAATCACTACCTACCTATAGGCTTGATATTTTCATCTCAAAAATAGCATTTTTTGGGTTCCCAATGCTACATGTCTACGTGTGTTATAATGGAGAGATGTGTAGCTGTTTTTTATTTATTTGTTTTTTTTTAATTTTTTACACTTTGTGGCAAAGAGCTGAAATATCTTGGAGCTAATTACAGGGCATGATTTTCATATATTCATGAAAATGACATCCGATTAGGAAAATTCTAAGAACAACTGAAAGTGGCTGAGAGCACAAATGTTTACATGATTGTATTACTGTCCCGATGCAGTGAGCTTCTGGAGGGCTGAGCCTCTCTCTCTCCAAATTTCAATTATATTATTAGCAGTAGGCCATCTTCATGGTAATTGGTACACTCACTTTATCTAATGGAGTATTTTTCATCTAATTGACTGCAAATTTATCATACAAATGTCAAAGCCAAATTTTCCTATAATAACCTATTATCTCTGCAGCTCTGGCTCAGTGCACCCATAAGAAATGGTATAATGATCGTCTTTGGGAGTGTGAAGGACAGCAACTTAATTTTGCTAGCTCTGATGAAAATGACAGCTACTTCTTAAAAAAGAAGACACTTTGAATACATTCCCTTAATTTTGCCACATTTCTCACAAGATTTGGCTTCATCCTACTCAGAACATGGGAGTGAATATGCCTGTTGCAAGAGAACATTGCAGAGGCAGTGGGGTAGATACGAACAAAGAACAGGACCAGGAGCAGGAGGTCTGCATGCTGCTTTTACAGTGGATGATTTGGGGTAAATCACTTCACCTCTTTGGTTCTTTTTTCTTTTTTTTTTTTT